>OY796674.1:42690993-43290993 GCA_963680715.1 Tetragnatha montana
ATTATAAAATTTTTCGTTCGATATTTCAAATATTTTCAATTTAAATGAAATATTCGATTTTAGTATTGAAAAAAAAAAATATCCTTTAATATGCATTAAAAATTTTTCATTACTACGATTTTTTTTGAAAATTTTTTTTTGAACCGGATGATCTGAGATCTGAGATCTGAGATCTGAGATCTGAGATCTGAGATCTGAGATCTGAGATCTGAGATCTGAGATCTGAGATCTGAGATCTGAGATCTGAGATCTGAGATCTGAGATCTGAGATCTGAGATCTGAGATCTGAGATCTGAGATCTGAGATCTGAGATCTGAGATCTGAGATCTGAGATCTGAGATCTGAGATCTGAGATCTGAGATCTGAGATCTGAGATCTGAGATCTGAGATCTGAGATCTGAGATCTGAGAATTACTATGATTTTTTTTGAAATTTTTAGGTTGTTAGAACGGATTGACTGATGATCTGAGATCTGAGATCTGAGATCTGAGATCTGAGATCTGAGATCTGAGATCTGAGATCTGAGCTGGATCTGAGATCTGAGATCTGAGATCTGAGTTTCTGAGAGTTCGGAGATCTGAGATCTGAGATCTGAGATCTGAGATCTGAGGATCTGAGATCTGAGATCTGAGATCTGAGATCTGAGATCTGAGATCTGAGATCTGAGATCTGAGATCTGAGGATCTGAGATCTGAGATCTGAGATCTGAGATCTGAGATCTGAGATCTGAGATCTGAGATCTGAGATCTGAGATCTGAGATCTGAGATCTGAGATCTGAGATCTGAGATCTGAGATCTGAGATCTGTACGTTGGCATGTGAAGTCCGGTGCTTGAGATCTCGAGGGGGTCGGGGGGCATACAGTTGGATTTTCGCGCGAAAATCCAACTGTATGCCCCCCCGCCCTCCTCTCATCGAACCCGAGGGTGTACGGTGGCAGGTAGAGTCCCGGTGCTTGGGATTCTCGAGGGGGTCGGGGGGGCATACAGTTGGATTTTCGCGCGAAAATCCAACTGTATGCCCCCGCCCTCCTCTCCTCGAACCCGAGGGGTGTACGGTGGCAGGTAGAGTCCCGGTGCTTGGGATTCTCGAGGGGGTCGGGGGGCATACAGTTGGATTTTCGCTAGCTGAAAATCCAAACTGTATGCCCCCCCGCCCTCCTCTCTCGAACCCGAGGGTGTACGGTGGCAGGTAGAGTCCCGGTGCTTGGGATTCTCGAGGGGGTCGGGGGGCATACAGTTGGATTTTCGCGCGAAAATCCAACTGTATGCCCCCCGCCCTCCTCTCTCGAACCCGAGGGTGTACGGTGGCAGGTAGAGTCCCGGTGCTTGGGATTCTCGAGGGGGTCGGGGGGCATACAGTTGGATTTTCGCGCGAAAATCCAACTGTATGCCCCCCGCCCTCCTCTCTCGAACCCGAGGGTGTACGGTGGCAGGTAGAGTCCCGGTGCTTGGGATTCTCGAGGGGGTCGGGGGGCATACAGTTGGATTTTCGCGCGAAAATCCAACTGTATGCCCCCCGCCCTCCTCTCTCGAACCCGAGGGTGTACGGTGGCAGGTAGAGTCCCGGTGCTTGGGATTCTCGAGGGGGTCGGGGGGCATACAGTTGGATTTTCGCGCGAAAATCCAACTGTATGCCCCCCGCCCTCCTCTCTCGAACCCGAGGGTGTACGGTGGCAGGTAGAGTCCCGGTGCTTGGGATTCTCGAGGGGGTCGGGGGGCATACAGTTGGATTTTCGCGCGAAAATCCAACTGTATGCCCCCCGCCCTCCTCTCTCGAACCCGAGGGTGTACGGTGGCAGGTAGAGTCCCGGTGCTTGGGATTCTCGAGGGGGTCGGGGGGCATACAGTTGGATTTTCGCGCGAAAATCCAACTGTATGCCCCCCGCCCTCCTCTCTCGAACCCGAGGGTGTACGGTGGCAGGTAGAGTCCCGGTGCTTGGGATTCTCGAGGGGGTCGGGGGGCATACAGTTGGATTTTCGCGCGAAAATCCAACTGTATGCCCCCCGCCCTCCTCTCTCGAACCCGAGGGTGTACGGTGGCAGGTAGAGTCCCGGTGCTTGGGATTCTCGAGGGGGGTCGGGGGGCATACAGTTGGATTTTCGCGCGAAAATCCAACTGTATGCCCCCCGCCCTCCTCTCTCGAACCCGAGGGTGTACGGTGGCAGGTAGAGTCCCGGTGCTTGGGATTCTCGAGGGGGTCGGGGGGCATACAGTTGGATTTTCGCGCGAAAATCCAACTGTATGCCCCCCGCCCTCCTCTCTCGAACCCGAGGGTGTACGGTGGCAGGTAGAGTCCCGGTGCTTGGGATTCTCGAGGGGGTCGGGGGGCATACAGTTGGATTTTCGCGCGAAAATCCAACTGTATGCCCCCCGCCCTCCTCTCTCGAACCCGAGGGTGTACGGTGGCAGGTAGAGTCCCGGTGCTTGGGATTCTCGAGGGGGTCGGGGGGCATACAGTTGGATTTTCGCGCGAAAATCCAACTGTATGCCCCCCGCCCTCCTCTCTCGAACCCGAGGGTGTACGGTGGCAGGTAGAGTCCCGGTGCTTGGGATTCTCGAGGGGGTCGGGGGGCATACAGTTGGATTTTCGCGCGAAAATCCAACTGTATGCCCCCCGCCCTCCTCTCTCGAACCCGAGGGTGTACGGTGGCAGGTAGAGTCCCGGTGCTTGGGATTCTCGAGGGGGTCGGGGGGCATACAGTTGGATTTTCGCGCGAAAATCCAACTGTATGCCCCCCGCCCTCCTCTCTCGAACCCGAGGGTGTACGGTGGCAGGTAGAGTCCCGGTGCTTGGGATTCTCGAGGGGGTCGGGGGGCATACAGTTGGATTTTCGCGCGAAAATCCAACTGTATGCCCCCCGCCCTCCTCTCTCGAACCCGAGGGTGTACGGTGGCAGGTAGAGTCCCGGTGCTTGGGATTCTCGAGGGGGTCGGGGGGCATACAGTTGGATTTTCGCGCGAAAATCCAACTGTATGCCCCCCGCCCTCCTCTCTCGAACCCGAGGGTGTACGGTGGCAGGTAGAGTCCCGGTGCTTGGGATTCTCGAGGGGGTCGGGGGGCATACAGTTGGATTTTCGCGCGAAAATCCAACTGTATGCCCCCCGCCCTCCTCTCTCGAACCCGAGGGTGTACGGTGGCAGGTAGAGTCCCGGTGCTTGGGATTCTCGAGGGGGTCGGGGGGCATACAGTTGGATTTTCGCGCGAAAATCCAACTGTATGCCCCCCGCCCTCCTCTCTCGAACCCGAGGGTGTACGGTGGCAGGTAGAGTCCCGGTGCTTGGGATTCTCGAGGGGGTCGGGGGGCATACAGTTGGATTTTCGCGCGAAAATCCAACTGTATGCCCCCCGCCCTCCTCTCTCGAACCCGAGGGTGTACGGTGGCAGGTAGAGTCCCGGTGCTTGGGATTCTCGAGGGGGTCGGGGGGCATACAGTTGGATTTTCGCGCGAAAATCCAACTGTATGCCCCCCGCCCTCCTCTCTCGAACCCGAGGGTGTACGGTGGCAGGTAGAGTCCCGGTGCTTGGGATTCTCGAGGGGGTCGGGGGGCATACAGTTGGATTTTCGCGCGAAAATCCAACTGTATGCCCCCCGCCCTCCTCTCTCGAACCCGAGGGTGTACGGTGGCAGGTAGAGTCCCGGTGCTTGGGATTCTCGAGGGGGTCGGGGGGCATACAGTTGGATTTTCGCGCGAAAATCCAACTGTATGCCCCCCGCCCTCCTCTCTCGAACCCGAGGGTGTACGGTGGCAGGTAGAGTCCCGGTGCTTGGGATTCTCGAGGGGGTCGGGGGGCATACAGTTGGATTTTCGCGCGAAAATCCAACTGTATGCCCCCCGCCCTCCTCTCTCGAACCCGAGGGTGTACGGTGGCAGGTAGAGTCCCGGTGCTTGGGATTCTCGAGGGGGTCGGGGGGCATACAGTTGGATTTTCGCGCGAAAATCCAACTGTATGCCCCCCGCCCTCCTCTCTCGAACCCGAGGGTGTACGGTGGCAGGTAGAGTCCCGGTGCTTGGGATTCTCGAGGGGGTCGGGGGGCATACAGTTGGATTTTCGCGCGAAAATCCAACTGTATGCCCCCCGCCCTCCTCTCTCGAACCCGAGGGTGTACGGTGGCAGGTAGAGTCCCGGTGCTTGGGATTCTCGAGGGGGTCGGGGGGCATACAGTTGGATTTTCGCGCGAAAATCCAACTGTATGCCCCCCGCCCTCCTCTCTCGAACCCGAGGGTGTACGGTGGCAGGTAGAGTCCCGGTGCTTGGGATTCTCGAGGGGGTCGGGGGGCATACAGTTGGATTTTCGCGCGAAAATCCAACTGTATGCCCCCCGCCCTCCTCTCTCGAACCCGAGGGTGTACGGTGGCAGGTAGAGTCCCGGTGCTTGGGATTCTCGAGGGGGTCGGGGGGCATACAGTTGGATTTTCGCGCGAAAATCCAACTGTATGCCCCCCGCCCTCCTCTCTCGAACCCGAGGGTGTACGGTGGCAGGTAGAGTCCCGGTGCTTGGGATTCTCGAGGGGGTCGGGGGGCATACAGTTGGATTTTCGCGCGAAAATCCAACTGTATGCCCCCCGCCCTCCTCTCTCGAACCCGAGGGTGTACGGTGGCAGGTAGAGTCCCGGTGCTTGGGATTCTCGAGGGGGTCGGGGGGCATACAGTTGGATTTTCGCGCGAAAATCCAACTGTATGCCCCCCGCCCTCCTCTCTCGAACCCGAGGGTGTACGGTGGCAGGTAGAGTCCCGGTGCTTGGGATTCTCGAGGGGGTCGGGGGGCATACAGTTGGATTTTCGCGCGAAAATCCAACTGTATGCCCCCCGCCCTCCTCTCTCGAACCCGAGGGTGTACGGTGGCAGGTAGAGTCCCGGTGCTTGGGATTCTCGAGGGGGTCGGGGGGCATACAGTTGGATTTTCGCGCGAAAATCCAACTGTATGCCCCCCGCCCTCCTCTCTCGAACCCGAGGGTGTACGGTGGCAGGTAGAGTCCCGGTGCTTGGGATTCTCGAGGGGGTCGGGGGGCATACAGTTGGATTTTCGCGCGAAAATCCAACTGTATGCCCCCCGCCCTCCTCTCTCGAACCCGAGGGTGTACGGTGGCAGGTAGAGTCCCGGTGCTTGGGATTCTCGAGGGGGTCGGGGGGCATACAGTTGGATTTTCGCGCGAAAATCCAACTGTATGCCCCCCGCCCTCCTCTCTCGAACCCGAGGGTGTACGGTGGCAGGTAGAGTCCCGGTGCTTGGGATTCTCGAGGGGGTCGGGGGGCATACAGTTGGATTTTCGCGCGAAAATCCAACTGTATGCCCCCCGCCCTCCTCTCTCGAACCCGAGGGTGTACGGTGGCAGGTAGAGTCCCGGTGCTTGGGATTCTCGAGGGGGTCGGGGGGCATACAGTTGGATTTTCGCGCGAAAATCCAACTGTATGCCCCCCGCCCTCCTCTCTCGAACCCGAGGGTGTACGGTGGCAGGTAGAGTCCCGGTGCTTGGGATTCTCGAGGGGGTCGGGGGGCATACAGTTGGATTTTCGCGCGAAAATCCAACTGTATGCCCCCCGCCCTCCTCTCTCGAACCCGAGGGTGTACGGTGGCAGGTAGAGTCCCGGTGCTTGGGATTCTCGAGGGGGTCGGGGGGCATACAGTTGGATTTTCGCGCGAAAATCCAACTGTATGCCCCCCGCCCTCCTCTCTCGAACCCGAGGGTGTACGGTGGCAGGTAGAGTCCCGGTGCTTGGGATTCTCGAGGGGGTCGGGGGGCATACAGTTGGATTTTCGCGCGAAAATCCAACTGTATGCCCCCCGCCCTCCTCTCTCGAACCCGAGGGTGTACGGTGGCAGGTAGAGTCCCGGTGCTTGGGATTCTCGAGGGGGTCGGGGGGCATACAGTTGGATTTTCGCGCGAAAATCCAACTGTATGCCCCCCGCCCTCCTCTCTCGAACCCGAGGGTGTACGGTGGCAGGTAGAGTCCCGGTGCTTGGGATTCTCGAGGGGGTCGGGGGGCATACAGTTGGATTTTCGCGCGAAAATCCAACTGTATGCCCCCCGCCCTCCTCTCTCGAACCCGAGGGTGTACGGTGGCAGGTAGAGTCCCGGTGCTTGGGATTCTCGAGGGGGTCGGGGGGCATACAGTTGGATTTTCGCGCGAAAATCCAACTGTATGCCCCCCGCCCTCCTCTCTCGAACCCGAGGGTGTACGGTGGCAGGTAGAGTCCCGGTGCTTGGGATTCTCGAGGGGGTCGGGGGGCATACAGTTGGATTTTCGCGCGAAAATCCAACTGTATGCCCCCCGCCCTCCTCTCTCGAACCCGAGGGTGTACGGTGGCAGGTAGAGTCCCGGTGCTTGGGATTCTCGAGGGGGTCGGGGGGCATACAGTTGGATTTTCGCGCGAAAATCCAACTGTATGCCCCCCGCCCTCCTCTCTCGAACCCGAGGGTGTACGGTGGCAGGTAGAGTCCCGGTGCTTGGGATTCTCGAGGGGGTCGGGGGGCATACAGTTGGATTTTCGCGCGAAAATCCAACTGTATGCCCCCCGCCCTCCTCTCTCGAACCCGAGGGTGTACGGTGGCAGGTAGAGTCCCGGTGCTTGGGATTCTCGAGGGGGTCGGGGGGCATACAGTTGGATTTTCGCGCGAAAATCCAACTGTATGCCCCCCGCCCTCCTCTCTCGAACCCGAGGGTGTACGGTGGCAGGTAGAGTCCCGGTGCTTGGGATTCTCGAGGGGGTCGGGGGGCATACAGTTGGATTTTCGCGCGAAAATCCAACTGTATGCCCCCCGCCCTCCTCTCTCGAACCCGAGGGTGTACGGTGGCAGGTAGAGTCCCGGTGCTTGGGATTCTCGAGGGGGTCGGGGGGCATACAGTTGGATTTTCGCGCGAAAATCCAACTGTATGCCCCCCGCCCTCCTCTCTCGAACCCGAGGGTGTACGGTGGCAGGTAGAGTCCCGGTGCTTGGGATTCTCGAGGGGGTCGGGGGGCATACAGTTGGATTTTCGCGCGAAAATCCAACTGTATGCCCCCCGCCCTCCTCTCTCGAACCCGAGGGTGTACGGTGGCAGGTAGAGTCCCGGTGCTTGGGATTCTCGAGGGGGTCGGGGGGCATACAGTTGGATTTTCGCGCGAAAATCCAACTGTATGCCCCCCGCCCTCCTCTCTCGAACCCGAGGGTGTACGGTGGCAGGTAGAGTCCCGGTGCTTGGGATTCTCGAGGGGGTCGGGGGGCATACAGTTGGATTTTCGCGCGAAAATCCAACTGTATGCCCCCCGCCCTCCTCTCTCGAACCCGAGGGTGTACGGTGGCAGGTAGAGTCCCGGTGCTTGGGATTCTCGAGGGGGTCGGGGGGCATACAGTTGGATTTTCGCGCGAAAATCCAACTGTATGCCCCCCGCCCTCCTCTCTCGAACCCGAGGGTGTACGGTGGCAGGTAGAGTCCCGGTGCTTGGGATTCTCGAGGGGGTCGGGGGGCATACAGTTGGATTTTCGCGCGAAAATCCAACTGTATGCCCCCCGCCCTCCTCTCTCGAACCCGAGGGTGTACGGTGGCAGGTAGAGTCCCGGTGCTTGGGATTCTCGAGGGGGTCGGGGGGCATACAGTTGGATTTTCGCGCGAAAATCCAACTGTATGCCCCCCGCCCTCCTC
Source organism: Tetragnatha montana (assembly GCA_963680715.1). Taxonomy (NCBI): domain Eukaryota; kingdom Metazoa; phylum Arthropoda; class Arachnida; order Araneae; family Tetragnathidae; genus Tetragnatha; species Tetragnatha montana. The sequence goes on from OY796674.1 coordinate 42,698,623, forward strand.
TCTCGAACCCGAGGGTGTACGGTGGCAGGTAGAGTCCCGGTGCTTGGGATTCTCGAGGGGGTCGGGGGGCATACAGTTGGATTTTCGCGCGAAAATCCAACTGTATGCCCCCCGCCCTCCTCTCTCGAACCCGAGGGTGTACGGTGGCAGGTAGAGTCCCGGTGCTTGGGATTCTCGAGGGGGTCGGGGGGCATACAGTTGGATTTTCGCGCGAAAATCCAACTGTATGCCCCCCGCCCTCCTCTCTCGAACCCGAGGGTGTACGGTGGCAGGTAGAGTCCCGGTGCTTGGGATTCTCGAGGGGGTCGGGGGGCATACAGTTGGATTTTCGCGCGAAAATCCAACTGTATGCCCCCCGCCCTCCTCTCTCGAACCCGAGGGTGTACGGTGGCAGGTAGAGTCCCGGTGCTTGGGATTCTCGAGGGGGTCGGGGGGCATACAGTTGGATTTTCGCGCGAAAATCCAACTGTATGCCCCCCGCCCTCCTCTCTCGAACCCGAGGGTGTACGGTGGCAGGTAGAGTCCCGGTGCTTGGGATTCTCGAGGGGGTCGGGGGGCATACAGTTGGATTTTCGCGCGAAAATCCAACTGTATGCCCCCCGCCCTCCTCTCTCGAACCCGAGGGTGTACGGTGGCAGGTAGAGTCCCGGTGCTTGGGATTCTCGAGGGGGTCGGGGGGCATACAGTTGGATTTTCGCGCGAAAATCCAACTGTATGCCCCCCGCCCTCCTCTCTCGAACCCGAGGGTGTACGGTGGCAGGTAGAGTCCCGGTGCTTGGGATTCTCGAGGGGGTCGGGGGGCATACAGTTGGATTTTCGCGCGAAAATCCAACTGTATGCCCCCCGCCCTCCTCTCTCGAACCCGAGGGTGTACGGTGGCAGGTAGAGTCCCGGTGCTTGGGATTCTCGAGGGGGTCGGGGGGCATACAGTTGGATTTTCGCGCGAAAATCCAACTGTATGCCCCCCGCCCTCCTCTCTCGAACCCGAGGGTGTACGGTGGCAGGTAGAGTCCCGGTGCTTGGGATTCTCGAGGGGGTCGGGGGGCATACAGTTGGATTTTCGCGCGAAAATCCAACTGTATGCCCCCCGCCCTCCTCTCTCGAACCCGAGGGTGTACGGTGGCAGGTAGAGTCCCGGTGCTTGGGATTCTCGAGGGGGTCGGGGGGCATACAGTTGGATTTTCGCGCGAAAATCCAACTGTATGCCCCCCGCCCTCCTCTCTCGAACCCGAGGGTGTACGGTGGCAGGTAGAGTCCCGGTGCTTGGGATTCTCGAGGGGGTCGGGGGGCATACAGTTGGATTTTCGCGCGAAAATCCAACTGTATGCCCCCCGCCCTCCTCTCTCGAACCCGAGGGTGTACGGTGGCAGGTAGAGTCCCGGTGCTTGGGATTCTCGAGGGGGTCGGGGGGCATACAGTTGGATTTTCGCGCGAAAATCCAACTGTATGCCCCCCGCCCTCCTCTCTCGAACCCGAGGGTGTACGGTGGCAGGTAGAGTCCCGGTGCTTGGGATTCTCGAGGGGGTCGGGGGGCATACAGTTGGATTTTCGCGCGAAAATCCAACTGTATGCCCCCCGCCCTCCTCTCTCGAACCCGAGGGTGTACGGTGGCAGGTAGAGTCCCGGTGCTTGGGATTCTCGAGGGGGTCGGGGGGCATACAGTTGGATTTTCGCGCGAAAATCCAACTGTATGCCCCCCGCCCTCCTCTCTCGAACCCGAGGGTGTACGGTGGCAGGTAGAGTCCCGGTGCTTGGGATTCTCGAGGGGGTCGGGGGGCATACAGTTGGATTTTCGCGCGAAAATCCAACTGTATGCCCCCCGCCCTCCTCTCTCGAACCCGAGGGTGTACGGTGGCAGGTAGAGTCCCGGTGCTTGGGATTCTCGAGGGGGTCGGGGGGCATACAGTTGGATTTTCGCGCGAAAATCCAACTGTATGCCCCCCGCCCTCCTCTCTCGAACCCGAGGGTGTACGGTGGCAGGTAGAGTCCCGGTGCTTGGGATTCTCGAGGGGGTCGGGGGGCATACAGTTGGATTTTCGCGCGAAAATCCAACTGTATGCCCCCCGCCCTCCTCTCTCGAACCCGAGGGTGTACGGTGGCAGGTAGAGTCCCGGTGCTTGGGATTCTCGAGGGGGTCGGGGGGCATACAGTTGGATTTTCGCGCGAAAATCCAACTGTATGCCCCCCGCCCTCCTCTCTCGAACCCGAGGGTGTACGGTGGCAGGTAGAGTCCCGGTGCTTGGGATTCTCGAGGGGGTCGGGGGGCATACAGTTGGATTTTCGCGCGAAAATCCAACTGTATGCCCCCCGCCCTCCTCTCTCGAACCCGAGGGTGTACGGTGGCAGGTAGAGTCCCGGTGCTTGGGATTCTCGAGGGGGTCGGGGGGCATACAGTTGGATTTTCGCGCGAAAATCCAACTGTATGCCCCCCGCCCTCCTCTCTCGAACCCGAGGGTGTACGGTGGCAGGTAGAGTCCCGGTGCTTGGGATTCTCGAGGGGGTCGGGGGGCATACAGTTGGATTTTCGCGCGAAAATCCAACTGTATGCCCCCCGCCCTCCTCTCTCGAACCCGAGGGTGTACGGTGGCAGGTAGAGTCCCGGTGCTTGGGATTCTCGAGGGGGTCGGGGGGCATACAGTTGGATTTTCGCGCGAAAATCCAACTGTATGCCCCCCGCCCTCCTCTCTCGAACCCGAGGGTGTACGGTGGCAGGTAGAGTCCCGGTGCTTGGGATTCTCGAGGGGGTCGGGGGGCATACAGTTGGATTTTCGCGCGAAAATCCAACTGTATGCCCCCCGCCCTCCTCTCTCGAACCCGAGGGTGTACGGTGGCAGGTAGAGTCCCGGTGCTTGGGATTCTCGAGGGGGTCGGGGGGCATACAGTTGGATTTTCGCGCGAAAATCCAACTGTATGCCCCCCGCCCTCCTCTCTCGAACCCGAGGGTGTACGGTGGCAGGTAGAGTCCCGGTGCTTGGGATTCTCGAGGGGGTCGGGGGGCATACAGTTGGATTTTCGCGCGAAAATCCAACTGTATGCCCCCCGCCCTCCTCTCTCGAACCCGAGGGTGTACGGTGGCAGGTAGAGTCCCGGTGCTTGGGATTCTCGAGGGGGTCGGGGGGCATACAGTTGGATTTTCGCGCGAAAATCCAACTGTATGCCCCCCGCCCTCCTCTCTCGAACCCGAGGGTGTACGGTGGCAGGTAGAGTCCCGGTGCTTGGGATTCTCGAGGGGGTCGGGGGGCATACAGTTGGATTTTCGCGCGAAAATCCAACTGTATGCCCCCCGCCCTCCTCTCTCGAACCCGAGGGTGTACGGTGGCAGGTAGAGTCCCGGTGCTTGGGATTCTCGAGGGGGTCGGGGGGCATACAGTTGGATTTTCGCGCGAAAATCCAACTGTATGCCCCCCGCCCTCCTCTCTCGAACCCGAGGGTGTACGGTGGCAGGTAGAGTCCCGGTGCTTGGGATTCTCGAGGGGGTCGGGGGGCATACAGTTGGATTTTCGCGCGAAAATCCAACTGTATGCCCCCCGCCCTCCTCTCTCGAACCCGAGGGTGTACGGTGGCAGGTAGAGTCCCGGTGCTTGGGATTCTCGAGGGGGTCGGGGGGCATACAGTTGGATTTTCGCGCGAAAATCCAACTGTATGCCCCCCGCCCTCCTCTCTCGAACCCGAGTGGTGTACGGTGGCAGGTAGAGTCCCGGTGCTTGGGATTCTCGAGGGGGTCGGGGGGCATACAGTTGGATTTTCGCGCGAAAATCCAACTGTATGCCCCCCGCCCTCCTCTCTCGAACCCGAGGGTGTACGGTGGCAGGTAGAGTCCCGGTGCTTGGGATTCTCGAGGGGGTCGGGGGGCATACAGTTGGATTTTCGCGCGAAAATCCAACTGTATGCCCCCCGCCCTCCTCTCTCGAACCCTGAGGGTGTACGGTGGCAGGTAGAGTCCCGGTGCTTGGGATTCTCGAGGGGGTCGGGGGGCATACAGTTGGATTTTCGCGCGAAAATCCAACTTGTATTGCCCCCCGCCCTCCTCTCTCGAACCCGAGGGTGTACGGTGGCAGGTAGAGTCCCGGTGCTTGGGATTCTCGAGGGGGTCGGGGGGCATACAGTTGGATTTTCGCGCGAAAATCCAACTGTATGCCCCCCGCCCTCCTCTCTCGAACCCGAGGGTGTACGGTGGCAGGTAGAGTCCCGGTGCTTGGGATTCTCGAGGGGGTCGGGGGGCATACAGTTGGATTTTCGCGCGAAAATCCAACTGTATGCCCCCCGCCCTCCTCTCTCGAACCCGAGGGTGTACGGTGGCAGGTAGAGTCCCGGTGCTTGGGATTCTCGAGGGGGTCGGGGGGCATACAGTTGGATTTTCGCGCGAAAATCACCCTCGGGTATCACTCGTACAGTACCCTTGAGGTACTGTATCACCCCGCCCTCCTCTCTCGAACCAACTCCCCCCCTCGCAAAGCTTTTTAAAGTTTAGCACACCGCCTATTAACTAAAGCCCTCCCGTCTCTCTGTCCTCCTCTCTCGAACCCAAGGGTGTACACTCCGCCCTCCTCTGGGTCTATAAGGAGTGTAAATCATGGGTGAAAATTAGCAAAAAACAAATACTGCAATAGAAAGTTTCACAACAAAAACATCTTAATTCTAGAGTTTTGTTGGTTGGAGTTTGGCTTTAATCTACGAACAACGCAGTCATGTTTCATTTATTGGTCTATTTTTAATTAGAATAAACACTTGCATCTCGTTTTTACATGAAAAATTTGAATTGGTTGAATGTAAAAAATACCGGAATGGAACAATTGTATCGCTTTTCGCCCAGATATGCGAGGTTTTTTGCTAATTTTCACCGCTTAGACCCCACTTGCGATCCCCCTTTCTATACTGATTCTTGTTCGTCTTGATGGTTTGCAGGGGCGTCATTTCAGTTTTTGGTTGGGGGGCAAGGAATTTTTTTTAAGTGGGGCTGAGCCACGCCGTAACCAGACTTGTTTTTTTTTTTGGGGGGGGGTGAATAAAACATCATGAGCTCTTAAGTAAAAATGGGGGATCTGGGGTCACCCCCAGAAAAATTTTGCCTCATTTTTACAACATTTAAGTTACATCCGAAGAGAACCAGTCCCTTGTAAACCACATAATTTTCTAGAGGAAAAAAGGTTACAAATAAACATCAAAGTTTCAAGGGGAGCCGGAGGTCCTTCCTCAGAATTTTTTTTGAATATTTTCCTTTAAACTAGCGTTTTATCTCCTTTGCAACCTCCTCATTGGGGAGCACCCAGAGGGAACAGCTTGTTGTGAGCGGCAGAATTTTCAAGGGTACTGTATAACAGCGTTTCCCAACCTTTTTACTCCCACGGAACCCTTTCGACAATGCGCAAGTTCCGCGGAACCCTAGCGTCCATGTAACTATATTTTTCTTACTATTTTTTAAATTATTACATAAAACGGAAAATAAGTAACGAAGAAATCGTTTATTTACTATATTTATTTTCACACACATATTTTCAATTCTGGGTCTTATTTTCGAAAGGCATACCCGAATATCGTCTTCAATAGAAAAGAAGACTATTTCTTTCTTTACTTTTTATGTTTTTTAAACAAGAAAAGGTTGGTTTCCAGTGGCGGATCCAGGGGGGGGGGCCCTGGGGGCCATGCCCCCCCCCGAGAAACCCTAACAAATAGCTTAAAAAACACTTTCTTAATGCTAAAATTCAAAAAATTTTCTGGGGGAGAACCCCCAACCCCCCTTTAATATTTTGACATGTGACATCTGTTTTAGAGTGTTTTTCCCATGAAAATTCTTCCGCTTAAAAGAAGCTGTTCTCTTTTGGGAAGTTTTAAAATAGATGAATACTATAGTTTGAAAGGGCGCATTTGCAAACATTTTCTGGGAGAGGACCCCCAGTCCTTTTCAAAATTTGGCATCTATTTATAATTTCATCCTTGAAAATTCTGTGGTTCATGCTTTCAAAATGAGCTGAAACTTTATTTTTAGAGGCAAATGTTCAAAATTTTTCTTGGGGATTACCTCCTAGACCCCCTATTAATTTCTTATGGTTACTTATTTAATGTTTTCTACTTGAATTTGTTTCTATCCTCTCCTTTTAGGAGTACAAGAAGTTGCTCTCTGTAGGAGTTATCCAATGGGTACCAAATGTACAAAAATGAGTAAAAAAACTTCTGTTGGAAGCCAAATTTCACAAAATTTTCTGGGGAAGGGCCCCCAGAACCCCCCTTTTGCTTTCGAGCTAGCATTATCTGATGAAACCTTTATAACTTTAACAAAGTTTCGTATTTTATTTATGTTATACTCGGAAAATTGGGAGCCAAACACCTCGCGAAACGTAAGTATTGTTATGCCCCTACCAAAAAGGTTTCGCCCCCCCCCCCACTTTCTAAAACAATGGCACGGGCCCTGGATATCCTCTAAGTTACTATACACCCCTAAAAAGCTGCTTAAAAGCAAGCATTCTTCAAAAAAATTTCTGAGGCACTGAAAATTTCGAATGTAATACCCTCCGACTCTGACATGGCCCCCCCCGAAAATCTGGTCTGGATCCGCCCTTGTTGGTTTCCCATATATATGATGTGGAAAATTGCAATAGTATATTAATAGCTTTTCTTTGAATATTTGGATAGTCCTTTTTAACGGCCATTGGGCATTTTAACCATTGGAAGGCCTTACCCCTGAACCCCCACTGTATCTTAAAACAGGGGTCTCCAAACTTTTCAGCCCGAGTGCCGCATTAATTATCAAACAGCAGTTTGGGGGGCAACTACATACTTGAGGTATTTTCAAGGAAAATTTCTTTCGGGAGGGGCCAAATATCCTTTAAGGAAATTAAGTAATTATCAGGCCCAAAGCTAGATTTTTGCATCGGGGAGGAAGCCTAAAATTCTCTCTAAGCCCATCCTTTGCATACTTAATAAGTTTAGTGTACCTTTTTTAATATTTTTATGTAGGATTCTCATTTTGCTGAACTTATTATGAAAATAAATTTAACTAACCGAGTTCAAAGTACAAAAAGGGGGAGGGGGTCTGGGGGTCCTCCCCCAGAATTTTTTTGAAATTTGACCCTAAAAAACAGGGTTTTTACTCATTCTGGTACCTTTAATCCGAATTTCGGGGGGATCTTGGATCTTTTATTTTATCTTTTTTTTAACACCTTTTTCGAATTTCTCGAGGAACCCTTGAGAAGGCCTCGCGGAACCCCGGTTGAGAAACGCTGCTGTATAACATATGTATTAAAAAAAATTAAAGGGGGGTCACAGTTCCTTGTAAATCATAGAATTTTATTTTCTACGGAAAAAAAGTCATAAAAAAACTTCAAATTTTCAAGGGGGGGCAGAGATCTCCCCCAGTAAATTTTTTTGAAAATTCCCCTTTAAACCAGACTCCTAGGGGCTTCTAATTCTTTGGTTCCCAACGGGAACTGCTTCTTGTAAGCGGCAGAATTTTTAAGGGATACACATTGTGTAACAGACATCAAAGATCAGGAGGGGGTTTGGGGGTTCTCCCCCTGAAAATTTTGGAAATTTGACCCTCAAAAGTAGTGCTTTAACTCCTTTTGGGACGTTTTGAGTTAAATCTGATGCTCGTTGTGGAAGTTACAAAATTTTCAAGGGACACTCAGGAATTTTTCACTTAAGAGTGGAAACCTAGGGGGGGGGCAATTGCCCCCCCCCTGCCCCCCCTAAATGACGCCCATGATGGTTTGGTTTTTGGTACTTATATTTTCCGGTCTGTGTGCTTGATCTCTAGGATCCGCTTATAAACCTTCGTCAAGTAAGACAGACACAATAGAATATTTTTACTAACACAAGAGAGAGAAAATACACCCAGGGCAAAGGCCGGAATCGAACCGACGGCCAATACAGTGCACACACTGCTAGCGTGGTTGTCTGCACTTAACACAACCAGGCCACTTGGCATCGTCGTCTTGATGTACCCTACCTCCTCTAGCAGTTATGAAACACTTATCTGAAACACCCTGTATATATTTGGTTGGGGGGACGCCAAAAAAGCCATCCGCCCCAGGCGCGAGTTTCCCACAACTGCCTATTTTTTTTTATTTTTGAAACGGCCCCTTTCTTAGGGTTTCGTGTTCGATTCCTACTCTGGATTCGAATACTGTATATCAGGTCACGGGACCGTGAATCATATTCCGCATGCATACAAGATAGGATAAAGGGAAATTCGCGTCTTGTCATATTTTGGGTTCGATTTCGACCAAGAAGCTCTTGGAGAAAATTATATTTCAGAATACAGTGGAAGCTCTTATAACGTAATTAATCCGTACCGAGTTTTTTGTCGTTATAAGAGCAAACTTCGAGTGATACACTCGAGTGTAGAATATCACTCGTTTAAAAGTAATAAACTCGTTAAACTAAACAACGGTGGGTAACCTCCGGCCCGCGGGCCGGATCCGGCCCGCCACGTCATTTGGTCCGGCCCGCGGAACATTTTAAAAATTGTACTCAAAAATCACATATTATTCTAGTCCAGATTTTTGTAACTTTAACATTATAATTTTTGTTTCTAATCAAAATATTAATCTATTGTAGATTAATGTAACTAACTTTATAATTATTGTATGTAATATTATTCTAGTCTAGATCAGAAGCGGATACAGGGGGTGGCACTCTGGAAAGTGCCCCCCCCTTGGACCCAAAAATCATTCATAAGTACGAAAAAAAGTCCCAAAAAGTACTCAAAATGAGTTAAAAACCTACTTTTACAGGTCAAATTTCCAAAATTTTTCTGGAGGAGGACCCCCAGACCCCCCATCGGTACCAAAAGGGGACCTTGAGTGATACTTTTTAGAAAATTCCCAAAATTTTGACATTTTTTTCAAAAGATAAAGATGATGGTCTGAAGAAGTGCCCCCCCCCATTGGAGCCGTGCTGTATCCGCGCCTGGTCCAGATTAATGTAACTTCATTATAATTATTTTATGTAATCTAGATATTGTATAAGTCCAGATTAATTTTTAACTTTAGAATTAAACTTCATAAATATATATAATAAAAGGCCTCATTTTTTTACTTAAAAAATATTACCTGTTATCTACTCTTTGGCCCTGCACGACATTATAATCTTTAAGTCCGGCCCGCGGATTCAAAAAGGTTGCCCATACCTGAACTAAACTATCAATTTTGATGCTTTTCGGGAAGGTGGACTCGATTCCCTCAAAGATATACTTTTAGTAGATTAGTTTATAAAGTTTGGAGGAAATCTAAACCTGAAAACGATCACCAACCCTCAATCGTCAAAGACAAAGGGATGGATTATGGAAATTGCAGTTACCCGTAATACGTTTTTTTAATCAACTAACTGAAACCCTTGGTTGTATATTTTACCATTATATCCAAACAGTAGGATACTAGATCGTTGGGATTTAGAACACAGTTCGAATCACCCAATTGATTTTTCCTCATTTTAAGCAATTTTTTATTATTTTATGAATTCTTGATACTTTCAATTTAATGTTATATTACCTTATTTTTTGCTATGAAATTTAAGATCAATATTTTACAAAGTATAAATATTTGTGTTTGCTATTAAATTTTTATTTTGATATTAATTTATTGCGTAGCTTAGCTTCCTGAGAATGTTTGGATGCTTACATAAAACTAAAACGCTAATAATAATAATAAATAAGTCTTAAATCAACAAAGGCATTGGGTAGCGCAAGATTTCGTTTTGGGATTCTAGCCGGTTACCCCGGGCGAAAGCAAGCGAGAAGAAGATGCGATGGTTACTTTTGGTGCTGGGTTTGTCATACTCTGATATTCGTTTATTGGCTAATTCATGTGTGACGCAAACAAACCGATCCAGAAAAGTATTCGATAAGCTGAATCGATTCGAAGATTAGTCTTTATAAGAGCACTTTTGTGCTCTTATAGAGACTAATTTTTGGGTCTTTATAAGAGAGGATTTTTATAAGAGCAGGTCGTTATAAGAGCTTCCACTGTACTTCATTTTTTAAGTAAATGATGTTTCAAATGTAATCAGTTTATTGATCATTCTTTTTAATGCAATCTGTGGGCCATACTGCCGGACAGCACCGTGGGTTATTTTGGAAATCGAACATGGAACCCCGTGAATTAAGTTAGCGCCATTTACTGACTTCCATATTGAACTAAAATTGTAATTAAAAAATCCGCTGACCAACCAATATCGATATTCAGTTCCGAACGGAACTGATTTGATATAAAGTGTTAGAGTACATCAATAAAGGTTGCAAGTATTTTTTCAAGATGTTTTTAATTTCACATTTTTGATAGACAAAAATAAAGTAGGTATGGGCTCGTATGTGGAAACTTAAGTTTGGGGAACGCTGATTAAACACTAACTAAATAATTTTTACATTAAGTTAATAAGCACACCTTGCCCAATTATCTTTTACTACTTTAGTGTGTTACGAAAATATGAGCATCCAATTATAAATAAAATGTTACACATGCTTCCTCCAAATTCACTACTTTCCCCTTCTTCACATTGTAGCCTTACTAATTTTCTTCTTTTGTTTATCTTATAAATTTTAATCATTGAAATTCTCCAATTCATTTCTTTTTACGCTGTTTCTGCACCAAACACAATGAAAAACCAACTTTTCAGGCAGGTGAAAGCAATAAGGGGACTAGCAGCCTTCTCAAAATTTTTGGGAAGAATTAACTTATACAATCCACAAATAACGAATTAAAACACGATAATTTACGCCCCCCCAGGCGAACATCTCTGATTAAAATCATTCATTGTGGCTCCTTTCTTCATTTAATTTAAAATCTAAGAGTCGAACATCTACAACAATCAATCAGATTAATGCGCTAAATTGCTAATTCTAACATAAATTCTGATAATTTTACAAAGAAAAACTTACCAAACAGTTAATTCATTGCAAAAATGAATGCAAATTAAGGTGTCCTGAATTCCTAACATGTTCCGTGTAGTTATGACATTCTTTTTTACTCATGATTTCATGAAGGCAAACGGCAATCTCCGCAGTGCGAAATTTGGAAATCGCGCTTACTGGGGAAAATGCTGAACGGTTAAATCATGAGTTTAAATCTTGGAAGTACGATTTTATTGGAGGAAAACCTATAACCTTCATTTAACCTCTTGAATAAATTTTCAGTCTTGTCTTCAAGTAGCTGAAGTCATAAAATACATATTTCCCACTGAGTTCAAGAGTGATAAACAATTACCATTGATGAAAGTCTGTTGGAAAGAATAAAATGAATAAATAAAAAAAGAATCAAATTTATGTCAAAACCCATCTTTATGTGGTTTGTAGATTTTAGATTTTTTGATCCACTCTTCAATCCATTTGGGGGTCTATGAGTAATGCGAATAAGCTGTTGTCTGTTGAACCTCGTATTATAAACAAGTAAAAATGTTTTCAACCGTTAAATTTATGATTTCCGCCGAAAGTTCTGGCGCTGTGGGGTTCCATGCTTGGGGTGATAACGTCTTTTGGTGGTCTAGTTGTTAAAATGTTGAAGCACATGTTTCTTTTGAGAACACCGCTCCCTTGTTAACTGGAAATTCTTTTCACGACCCCTTATACAAATTTTTCCCCTAATTTGCTTTAATTAATATAGTAACATTTCACCGAATTTTAAACCAACAAGTAAAAATAAACTTTAGTTTATTTTGGGGGAAAATAATTTTAAAGCTTAGATAATGGACAATATACTAAAAAATTAAGTTTCCGATGTACTCATATATTAATAATCCCCGAGCAATATCCTGGCATTATTCATAATGCCCGGCCCAAATTGCTAGGGCATTACAAATAATGCCCGGATTTATCACATTGCCCGTAACATATACATAACTAATTTGCATGATTTAAATCGGGATTTTAATCACAAAGAAATATCGTGTGATTTGAATCAAAAATATTAAAATACCACGAATTAAAACCAATTAACTGTTATACGTTATAAAATTGGATTTCAAATGGATTAAAAAGCCTATTTCTAGTCCCAATCTATACTTTTTGAAAAAAATTCCTTACTATGAACGGTTGTTTTTATATTTATTTTTTAGTGCCGTGATCCGATTTACCCGCAATGCCATTTTAACGTCTTTAGGTGACATAGAATCATAAAATGAGGCTTTTAATAGTTTAATAAGATGAAAAGGATAACTTTTCTTCATATTAATGAATTTTTTTGTTGGTTGTTTCAGTTCAATTGGTTTTCAGTTAACCCCCTTTCCATTGAAAGTGTTCAGGTGACGGGTAAATCTCCACAAGCTCTGTTTTGCTGGAAATTCGTTAGACGTTATAAGGGAGAAGGCTGTGACAAATTAAAGAGAATTTACTCAAAGTAAGCAGCCAGAAATCAGCTGAAATTTAAAAATCCGAATATTTTTCTTGGTAAGTTTCTAATTTGTTTTACGTATTTTTTTGTTATCAATACTTAAATGTTATTAAGTAATAAATTTAAATTTATTTAACCATCAAGAATAATTTTTATCAAGTCTACGTTTTGCTCATGAATTTTTGAAAAATTTCTGAACTAACTGAAAATTTATCATCTGGAGCTGGAGGAGGAGGCGGAGCTAAAAATTTACTTTTATGGTTCAAATATTAAAAACATTTCTTGGGTGAACCCCCAAGCTACTCTCCAAAACTGATATATGTATATTTAATTAACTGTGTTTTCTTTTTTTCTTGGAAAATTATGTTGCTTACAAGGAGGTACTTCTAAAAGGATTTTAAATAGTTGTACCGACAAAAGCTTTTTAGGGGTGCCCCAAATTTGAGAACCCCTGGTCTAGATTCTTCATAAAAGATGTAGTTAATACTGCAGCCCTAATTAGACCTAATTTTGCGCTTTCATGTTGAGCACAAGAGTTCTGAAAATTTCGATTAAACCCGGAATTTATACAGTTAAAAAAACGGATTTCCTGGCCTACCCTAGAAAATTAGCACTGGTTTAAAAGTTAATTTTTTTTTTAAATCCACAAAAAGGAGGGGGAAATAAAGAAAGTTCTAGAAATAAGAAGATTTTGGATGAGAATCAGGAAGGCAGAAGAAAAAAAGAAAATCGTGAGTCACATTTAAATTGGTATGGTTGGCAACTCTGATTAGAAGGTTGGTAACTTAAAACGATAAGTGTATACATTTTGATAGGTAGAATATATTCAGGCAAAATTAGTAGATTCTTGCTTCAATGTAAAAGAATCATTCTTTTTCTAATTTAGGGCTGTATTCTACTCGTCCGCTTTCGCGATCTCACCGGGTGAAAGCGCTAGAACGGTATTCTACCAGACCTTCCTCGCTCCGCTTTCAAGCGAATTCGATAGCAGTGAGTACGCCACCACTTGGCTCGACGAGTTCCCCGGAGTTTCGAGCGAAGTAGTCTCTTGATTGGCTGAGAGGGTTTGTTTTGGTTCTGTGTATGATCTCGCCTCGCTGCGCCAATTTCACCGCGTTGATTATTATTGCGTTAAAATTTTTACTTTCATCTAATCAATTCATATTAATCATGCTAGCTGCAGCATTTTCGAGAGAAAGAGTGCCGCTAGTGACTCACTCCATTTTAATTCTCTCTCCCACCCACTCAAACTTAGTACATTACATCTCATTAAACTATATATTATTATTCTGGACCCGTGTTATTCAACCTGTGTGTTGGGAAAAAAATTACTCACATTGTAAAGTCACAAAACCTTTTTGTTTTTTTTTTACTCCTTATTAGATTACTTTTTAATAAATAAACGGAGTATAAAAACACCATGAACTAAGTCAGTGTGATCCAACCCTCAGGCCGCATGCGTCCATCGAAGAGATTTGTTTAGGTCCCACAAATAAAAATATTAAAATGAAATCCCACCCTCAATTTAATTTTTCCAGAAATGTTTTAAAACCCGGTTTTCAGGTCCGATTTTCCAAAAATTTCCAGGGGAGGATCCTCGAACCCCTATTGAAGTATTGCAGTATTTTCTTTTAAAATTAAATTTGAAAACCTCAAAATGGAATCGGTAGAAACTATAACAAATGAAAGTAATAATATAAAACTAAACTCATCGGCGCAACAGCCCTATAGTGGGCCAAGGCCTACGATGCCCATCTTCGTTTTCTTAACCGTGGGGCCCTGGGGCTGGGGTGCAAGGCATATGTCCCGGTTAGGTGGTCAGTCTATCGCAAGACCCCCAGTGTTTAGTTCCCAAGCACGCTTGGTCCTCAATTTATCGACCCACTCAAGGGATGAAAGGTTGAGTGGACCTTGCCCAGCCCGGGAGCCGGGAATCAAACCCCGGACCTGTGGCACAGAAGAGCTATGCGCTACCACTGCGCCACCGTGCTTCAAAGTAATAATATGCACAGGATTAATTTTTTCAAGTTGGAGGGAGTATTTTATATATTTTAAATTATATAGTGCTCAGTGCTCATTAATGTCTTTTGGATTAGTGCTAATTTAAAAGTGGTTTGTTTAAAGAAGTATTAATCAGTAGTGTTATGTGAGTTATTAAAATTATTTTACCAGAGGTAATTTAAGGCTTCTTCCAGAGCTAGAGTTCTCTATGTATGTATTAAAACCCAATTTGATATTTGAAACTAATTCTTGAGAAAAGAAACCCCTCTTCCCCCTCTTTTAATATGAACAAATTCAGCAATACCACTTTTACATGGGAATTCTAAAATTTTATTGGTCCTATAAAAAACTTATCCCATCCCCTTCATTTCCAAGTGCTGGTTTTAAAATTTTAAGAAATTTTGTCAATACACCATGTTTTGACTGAATTTTCATAGATGCTATAATTAAATGGTTCACTGTTGAAATAAGTTTGGTTTGATATGCCTGTATTAAAATAGTAAGTTGAATGTAGTTTTTCTTTTATTGTATAGTGACTCCTGTCCTCACTTCTTATACTAAAATTGTTTTGCCCTCGGGTAACTAAAGGTTGGACGACAATGAACTAAGTCATATCCAAGTTGTAAAATTTATTCAGATTTCCCCTAATAAATTTAAAATTTTTAATAAACTGTGCAATACCCCAGATATTTTAAGAGTTTTCAATATTTAGTCTCTCAAAATTAAGTATACCTTTTTCTAAAAATAATATTTAGCCTGTTTTTTCCATTATTTTATAAATTTCATTCAAATAATTTAAAAAATGAGCTTATCATTGTTCTTTAAATTGAAAACTGTAAAAATTACCCACAGTATACTGAAAAAAAGCTTAATTTATTTTAACTGAAAACTAATTTTAATTAAATAAGTAATGTCAATATTATTTATTTATTAATAAGTAGAACCTCTTTACAATGACCCCCTGTTATAGCAACCCTTGCGTTACAACAACCGGTAATAAAAGCACCTTTTTATTACAATAGTGTTAATTTTATTCGTTAAAACGTCCGCACTTCATTGGCTCCATAAGCAGTCACTATATCAAGGTTCTACTGTATCATAAAGTTAAGTAATATCAAATTTGTTTAAAGTAATTATTAATTAGTTAAAATTAGTGATTAATTAATTAATAATTAATTAGAAGTAAAAATTAATTAACTTAGAATTAACTATTAATGGGGGTGAGGTGTAAGGGGCGCCTTCATACCCAGGAACGGACCTGCCGGTAGTCCTGATTGGCTTAAAAGCATTCAGCGAGATCAACCAATAAGCGGAGACTTCGCCGCCGGAGAAAATCTCCGCCTATCTCACCTGCCACGTTAGAATACAAGAAGTGAACTCGCGAGCGAATACGCCGAGGTGAGGCGAGTTCGACTTTGCGAAAAAGTAGAATGCAGCCCTTAGAGAAGGTAAATACAATCTTTTACACAAAACAAAAGTGATTATCTACTTCAATTTTTAAGGGGGTTTTTTTGTTGTTGTTAAGAATTTTTTATGCTTTATTTTGACTGAAACTTTGACCTTCAACTCATTTGGATGGATGTCTTTTTCTTTACAGTGATAAATGAACCAATCTGTTATTAACTTTTTGGGAAAGTGGTCTACATTTCTTTCAGATTCTGACGTTTTCATTTGCATAAAAAGCTATCATAACATTAAAAGGAAAAATTTTGTTCATTCTCATAATAGGACTAAAATAAGGTTGTTTAAATTTAGGTTTCAAAATTATTACACTTCTAACTTAAATGTCTCAGATAAATGCTAGTATACCCAGCCATGAAATCAAATATATTCCTTTTTCAGACAAATTCAAGATAAAGTAAACCATTAACATTATACAAGCAAAAAATAATAATTTTACGAAATTATTTATTGATTCAAGTGTTCTTAAGATTTCCTATAATGGTTAACAAATCGGTGAGACATGTTTCAATTTTGAGGCTTAAAAATGAAAAATATAAAATAGTGAAGGATTTATGCAGTGTCCATTGCATCATCAGCTTCTCTTGGTCTTACAATGGTTTCTACCACATCTAACTTTACAGTTTTAGTAGCCAAAACAGCTGTAGTTCCTGGAGCATAGGTATACCTCTGTTGCCTAAAAAAGAAAATTATTTTAAGCATGATTTGCCATGTAAGATAAGCTGAACTTTTGAACAAAATACAGCATGTGGTTTAATATTGCAGAGAAAGAGTTTAGTTTAATTTTAAATGAAGATAAATACTTCAAGTATACAAAATTTAAATGTACTTAGATGTATATTTTTATTTTACTTTAAAATGCTCTTCATGTGACTAATAAAGAGTTGAAATAAAAAGTTGT
This sequence comes from Tetragnatha montana, assembly GCA_963680715.1. NCBI lineage: Eukaryota > Metazoa > Arthropoda > Arachnida > Araneae > Tetragnathidae > Tetragnatha > Tetragnatha montana. The sequence continues at coordinate 42,715,306 of OY796674.1, forward strand.
CATACTAATTATTACAAAATCCTTTAGAAATTAATGATTCAGTTTCTACAGTTTGCCACTCTGTATTTTAATTTCTGGAAAATATTTTTGTAGATTAATCTGACATAAAATTTCCTTCCCAATTAAATTTGTCAAATAAAACAACTAATAAAAATAAATACTACATTGATAAGGGTATTAAATGCATTTAACTTTTTTTGAAGTTATTAAAACAATAAAATTAAAAGCATCAAAAATCAGTTTTTACTTCTTTGTAAAAACAGGGAAATAAATAAGCTTTTTACAATTAAGGTAAGAAAGCAAATAAAATCTCAAATGAGAAATAAATCTAAATAACAGGATGTTAATACCTGTTTCTTTGATAAGAACTAGTAGGCTCATAATATTTGAAGTGTTTATGTGGCATTTTTAATTCAATAAATATGTTTATTGAATCATGCTTACCTTTCACCTTTGACATTGGCTACATCATATGGTCGAAGGAATTGGGCTCCTTCCTTGGTAATAACACACAAATCTACATTACTACCAGATCCTAAGTCATTGAAAATACCAGCAGCTATTGCATTCCGTACCAATTTTTTAGCCTCTTCCAGCTAAAAAAATAATACAAACATTTTATAAATATCACCAAGGTTGCTTACAAATATGTATTTGCAACTAGGCTTAGTTCACCAATTATTTGCAGGTTTTTTTCATCTTGAAGAAAGTCGCTAAGATTTATTCCTGTATATAATTTAAGTAACTTTAACCCATAATATACTTCCAGGTTTACAAAAATTCTTTAAACTTAGGCTATTTTTTCCCAGCTAAATTCTTACATTTTCCTGTAAAATAAAGTTTATGGCATTTTAATACAATAGACTTTCCCATAAGTATAGCACATTTAATTCTCAATTGTTTAGCTAGATCAGTTTTTGACACAGATTTTACACTATCTTTCTTCACACAAAAAGCATATTAAGAACTTCACAATATTAAAGAACAAAATGGTCAAACTTACAGACATGTTTTGCTTCCATTCTTTTTCAAAAGTAGCCATGGCTGCCAATGAACCGGACCCCATTGTAGCATAAGGTACAAAGTCAGAGCAACCCCATGGAGATACAGAGCAAATAGTTGGCCCATGAAAGTCAACACCACCAATAATGAGAGCAGCCCCAACATGACCCTGGTATCTGCAAAAGAAAGTATTGATTGAATACAATGAGACATTGGTTTATGTTTTAATGTTTGTTAAAAAAAACAAGCTTAACTACACAGAAAATTCCACTTGATTGAAACATTTTTTAATGATAAACCAAAATGCACATAACTTTAAAACTTGTTATTATTTTACTGTAGTATGTTATCTTACTTTTTAAATGAGTTATTTTAGAAGAAAATGATATTCAAGAGATAATGATAAAAAATCATGTAAAAAACAGAAGGTATAATAAATATGTGCGTACTAAATACAATTTTGTCACAAAACAAAATATTTAATTTTTAACAGTTGTTCAATTCATAATTTAATAGTTATTTTAGAACACTATCATGATTTGGTAAAAAAAATGTGAGATATTAACATATCGTCGGCTTACAGTCGAAAGGCACTAAGTCACTTTTTGCTCAACTACTCCGTACGAGGTTATGCCAAATTTGGCGATCATTTTACAGTTGCCATTCTAGTTGTTGAAAAATAAATTATAAAACCTTTGAAAAATCGAATTATAAAATCTTTTATAATCCCTAAAATAACTCAATTATGATAAAATAATTTCAATTTAATAAATTATTAATCGCGAACCAACATTTAAGCTTCTTACTGTATGAATTCTTCCTGGTTTAAAACAGTTTGATGAGATTTTAGAGATGCGCCAAGAGTCCCCTCGTTCGTTGGCGACATTCCACCGCTTTCAAAATATCTTCCATAAGTGACTTAGTGCCTTTCGACTGTAAGCCGACGATATGTTCGATACATGTAGAACAGAGATAAGGATGGGTTAAATAAGAGACGTTAGCAATACGATGATCGGATCAATAAAGAAAACTCTATAAAGCTTGATTGAGGCTGGATGCCTGTAGTATTGAGGTTCATTGTCTATATGTTTTGTTAGCTGATAAGTCTGTTAGGTTTTTAAGAAGATTTCAGTATTCAAGATTTCCATTTCACATTCACCATTGCTTTAATTAAGATTACACTTTTTTCTCTAATGTGTAATAAATTATGCTATGATAATTTTTTTTTAAATAAAATGAAAGTAACCAAGTCCTTATACTTTTATATATGAAAAAATATACTGACTCCAACCTCCAATGAAAACTTTCTGTAGTACCATAATGAACCCTATATCCAAAAATCTGAAATCCCCCCATTTGGCAGGTTTTGTAATTTTTTAGGTCACTTAATTTTTGTCTTGAAAATATTTTTTTTCTCACAGGTGGGGTTGTATACCGCACCCCATGAGTTTGCAATGGCGTGAGTTCCGATTACTGTGCAATACGAACTTAAAAGGTTTTGTTTATTACATACAATTTTCGAGAACAGGAGTTGATTGCAGGGAGAAAAAGCTTTTAATTTTAAAGGATTTTAAGAAGACCCAGTCATTAGCCGCGATGTGGTTGTTTATTATGCAGAGCTATGTTAAATCTGCATTTTTTCCCCTGTCGCATCGGTGTTGGGAGGGTTTCAGTAGTTTTCCCAATGATTTCTGTAATCCGTAGTACTTGGAGTCTCTGAATATAGTACATCTGAATCTTTGATGATATATTACATGACCATTGCTATTTACGCGCAAACATGACAGAATATGAATATATGTAAAATTCAAACCTGATAAAAAAGTTTGAGGGACCAAGAAAAATCTTTAGATAACCCCCGAAATTGAATGAGGTATTTTCAAGTTTTGAGATTAAATTTTATTAAATATGTAGATAAAAAACCATGAAAAATGCCGTTTAAATGAAGTATTTTCATAGCCTTGTTTCTGAGACATAAATTGCGTTTTGGCACGAAAACAGAAACACTGTTGTTTACATGCGCTGTGACGTCACATCTGATGCGAAAATCTAATATAACGCAGTCTAATTTGCATCAAAATTCAGTGGATAAGCCACTAGCCTGTTTTAGCAATGAAACAAGGACAAAGTTCTAAAATAAAGTAGGTTTATTTTACTACTGAAAGAATAAATTAAAATCATTGACCTAATAAATTTAAACATAAGAATCTCAGAATGCCTAATAGAGAGTGAGAGAGAGACTGAGACTGAGAGTCTGTGGAGGAACATCCCGGTGCCCACTTTTATAGTGGCTATATTAGCCGCTGCCACAAAAGAAAAACTAAAACATCTTTAGAAGAAGCAAAGGCCTGGCACCGGGATGATCCGCCCAAACACCGCATATAAGCGACAGGCAGGGGTGGCAGACAATAAAGCACACATTTTTCTAACAAGTGCCCCCCTCTGCCGCACCTGTGAGCACATCACATGATAATACATGAAATCTAAGACAGTATTATACACTAATAGAACATATTAGCAATGCAAGAAAAAATCACTAAATGCAAAAATCCATACATTAAGATTTTAAAAAAAAAAATTAAAGAACTGTTTACAAAAACCTGAAAAGAGAAAGAGAAATCAATTATTCAAAAATACATTTTCATTAAACATTTGAAGTTGATTTTTAGTTTGTGGTTTAGTAAACACATCTGAAAAAATGTTCTTGCTGCGAACATGTTTTAAAATAAAAATGTTCTTGGCTAACAAGTCTCTTATAAAATGAAACCATACGTCTATATGTTTAGTTCGAGAGTTCTCGACAGGCGACTTAGAAAAAGCGATAGCCGCTTCATTGTCCGAGAATAAAGTGCACTTAAAGTCACTAGTATGAAAAATATTCATCGCACCACATTCCATGATAACGTTTCTCAGCCATAACAGTTCTTTACACGAATCAGTTATGCTCAGGAACTCTGATTCCATAGAAGAAAGTGTGACACATCGCTGTTTAGCAGTTCTCCAAACTACAGGCGATTTGTCAACAAAGACTATGAATCCCCCAATCGATTGTCGATCATCCCTACTTGTTGCATAGTCCGCATCACAGTAGGCATTTATATTAAGGGTTTCAGTGCGGGTGAGATCGAGCTTTAGATCTTTCGTTGCATAGACGTATCCTAAAAGCTTTAAAAGTCCAGTCCAATGAAAAAGGCCAGGGTCACTCTGAAATTGAGAAAAGAGGTTGACGGCAAACGAAATGTCAGGTCGCGTGCGAGCAGCCAAAAACGCTAGGCATCCAATCAAACTTCGATATGGATACTGTGACATTTCTTTAATTTCTGATTCAGTAGATGGGCGTTGAGATTTAGAATAAACAATTCCCTTGGCAATTGGCAGTGATGTTATTGGAGGGTTGAATTTAGAAAAACGCTGATATATTTCTTCTATGTACTGAGTTTGATCAATACACACCATGCCACTAGTTTCTGAAAAATTCACACCAAGGAGGGTTTTGGTTCTTCCTAAAATTTTTAGATCAAATCTTGTTTCTAGAATATTGATCGCCTTTAGAACACAAGATTCTGTCTTGCCCAAAATAATAATATCGTCAACATATAAAAGTAATACAACTTCAGCTTTATGAAAAACACCATTTGCCCATTTCAATTTTCTAAATTTGAGGTCCTCTAAAACACTTGACAGTTCATGAAACCATTCTCTTCCACTCTGTTTTAAACCGTAAATAGCTTTATGAAGGAGGCAAACATGATTGGGATGGTCTTGATCTTCATAACCTTTGGGCTGTCTCATAAAAACCTTTTCTTTCAGATTAGCGTATAAATAAGCACAGGTTATATCAATCTGGGTATGGCTCCAACGATAAAAACTAACTAGTATTGTGAAAAACAGTCTAATTAATGAAAAATTAATAACTGGAGAGAAGACTTCGTCATAATTAATTCCCTTTAGTTGACTAAAACCTTGTGCAACCAAACGGGCTTTAAATTTGACTACATTACCAGTTTCGTCCTTCTTATTTGTGTAGACCCACCGGCAGCCGACGATTTTAACTTTTTCAGGTCTAGGGACTAGGCGCCAAACTTTTCTTTTTATCATAGTACAGATTTCCTCGTCCATGGCGTCCTTCCACGATTTGACTTCGGGAGAGTTCATGGCTTCCTGATAAAAACGAGGAATCTGGGACTGTGCTAGTCATGCTTGATTAGCTTCAGGTTGGGCTTCCCGTCCGGTCTTGACTACGCCAAAGTATTTGTATTTGCTTGAGAAATTAAAAAGTTCTGGTTTAAACTCCAAATCACGCTTTTGGCAAAATGCTTCAATTTCTTTCCGTGATCGGAAACTAGCTTTGTGGCCGGAGAAACTGTAATGAATGTCGATTCTTTTTCCATTTTTTCGTGGAATAGCTTTTCTTGTCCAGTTTAATTCTATGTTTCCATCTTCAGTTTTCTCTTCATCAGTGTTGTCCTCTTTATTGTCATCATCAAAATCGTCATCTTTGTTGTCATCATCTGGATCGTCATCTTCAGTCTTGCCACCCTCATCGGACGTCTGAGAATTGTCAGTAGTTTCAAAATCTTGATGTGAATCTTCGGATTCTTTAACTTCCACGATGGGGTCTTTTCTTAAAAGTTCTGATTCTGACTCCGAACTTGATTCATCATAACAGAAACTCAAATACTTGCTTCTAATAGGGCTTGGACTCCGATCCGATTTCTTTGATTTTAAATCTTTTCTAGACTTTTGTGATCGTGTAGATCTTGCGGGTGGATCACTAAAAGATGGGTCCAGATCGTTTCCGCTGCTTTTGACATTTTCACCTCTGCTGCGATCGTAGAATATTTTATCCCCAAACGAAACATTAATAGTTTCTATGACCTTTTTCTCCGAAGGTAGATAGATTCTATATCCTTTGGTTTTCATAGCGTATCCAACCATGATACCTCTCTTTGCACGCATTTGAAGCTTTGATCGTTGTTGCTTTGGAACACCAACATAGGCAAGTGATCCAAACGGCTTCAAGTGAGATACGGATGGCTTGTATCCACCAAACATTTCAAAGGGCGTCTTCTTCAAGTTCTTGTGAATAACACGATTCCAACAGTAAGTAAAAGTCAGCAAAGCTTCTCCCCAGAATGAGTCAGATAAGTTGCTACTTTTTAACAAGGTTTTAATACCATCTGTTGCAGTGTAGTTGAACCTTTCGGCAACTCCGTTCATTTCAGGTGAATAGCTATTGGTAAATTCCATTTTTATACCAATATTTTCCAGTTTCTTAGCAAAGTCCAGTCCACGAAATTCTCCCCCGTTGTCACATCTTACAGCAACGATCTTGTTTCCGGTAAATCTTTCGGCTCGTGTCTGGAATTTCTGGAATGCTTCAGCAGCTTCGTCCTTCCTCTTTAAAAGAAAGCAAACGACTTTTCTTGACATGTCATCAATGAAAGTAATAAAATACTTATATCCTTGTTGAGTTTGCGTCTGAAAGGGACCACAGATATCAGTATGGATCAGCTGGAGAGGTTTAGTAGACTTGATTTTCCCATTCGACTTGAACGGTCTTCTTTTGGTCTTCGCTAGACGACAGGGTTCGCAGTTCAACTTCTGTACCTTCAGTTTTGGCAATCCTCTTACTAGATCAACTGAATCTGTAATGTATTGGATATTTATATGTCCCATCTTCTCATGCCATTCTTTAGCATTTCCCTTCGTTGTAGAAGTCTTGAGAGTAGTTTCCTTTAAAGGCTTCTTACTTCTGATAGTCTTCGGATAACATCGGTAGAGTCCATGCTGTAACTTCACAGTTACTATCTTCACATCTTTATTGTCAAAGATATTGATGGCTTGATTTTCTCCGATGAATTTGCATCCATTCTTGTCCAGCTTTGGTCCTGATATCAAGTTATGTCTAATTTGGGAAGAGAAGATCACATCATCCAATAGTATTGTATAAGATCCAAATTTCAGTCGGATGGTTCCAATTCCTTCAATAGGGCATGTTGCTTTGCTTGCTAAGGAAATTTCTTTGTTCTTAGTAGATTTAAATGTTTCAAACAGATCCCGGTTTCCACAAAAGTGAGATGTAGCTGCACTGTCGAATACCCAGCAATTAGGATTCGGACCTTTTTCACTAATGCAGGCTTCAGCGATGTGTGTTGAATTAGCCCGTGATCGATTACTCCCTGAACCTTTCTTATTCAATTTGCAATCCAAGTGACCGATCTTTCCACAATTACGGCACTTGACAGGGTTTTCTTTTGAAAAACTTGCTTGCTTCTGAACTGAACTGCTCATTGTGACGAGATCGCTGTCACGATTGCATTGGAGTAGTCGCGACTCTTCAGCGATAAGTTCTTCTAAAACATGCTCAAAAGTAAATTCAGGGTCTTTCCAGCGGTAGATCGATTGTACGATCGACTGGAATTCACTTGGCAGATGCCTGATAAGTTGGAAAGCTTTGTACTTTTCGGCTACCTTCTCATCACAACCTTGGAGATCAAGAATAATCTTCCTTAGTCTTGCAGCAAAAAGTCCAATCATCTCTCCTTCCTCAATTCTACAGGTAAAGAAAGAATCCAGTAGACCAATCAATCGGGCTCTACTATCTGGTTGGAAATGTTTGTTCAAAATGTCCCAAGCTCCCTTTCCATCAGTTGTACTGGCAATCAAGGGCTTCAGGTCTTGAGAAACATTCAAGTAGATCGTCGAAAATGCTCGATTTTTGCGAGTCTTGAAACTCCGTTTTTCTTTCTCACTGGCAGTATCTGCTGGAGATGTTTCCAATCCTTGTATGATGTCCCAGCAGTCTCTGTCCATTAATATAGCAGTCATATCTTGCTTCCAAGTCGGATAGTTGTCCATCCTCAGAGCAGCAATTCTTTCGAACTGGGGTTCCATCATGCCCCCCTACTTGAAGATCCTTCTGAATCAAACTTCCTTCCTCCGTCCAAAGTTCCAATTTACTAATGAAGGCTAGAGGGCATATTGCGGCCCATAACCAAATGATGCGAAAATCTAATATAACGCAGTCTAATTTGCATCAAAATTCAGTGGATAAGCCACTAGCCTGTTTTAGCAATGAAACAAGGACAAAGTTCTAAAATAAAGTAGATTTATTTTACTACTGAAAGAATAAATTAAAATCATTGACCTAATAAATTTAAACATAAGAATCTCAGAATGCCTAATAGAGAGTGAGAGAGAGACTGAGACTGAGAGTCTGTGGAGGAACATCCCGGTGCCCACTTTTATAGTGGCTATATTAGCCGCTGCCACAAAAGAAAAACTAAAACATCTTTAGAAGAAGCAAAGGCCTGGCACCGGGATGATCCGCCCAAACACCGCATATAAGCGACAGGCAGGGGTGGCAGACAATAAAGCACACATTTTTCTAACAACATCCAATAGAATCCCGTTTTCCAATCATTGAAAAACAGTAAAAACACTAATTTCGAGTGCGCTGTGACGTCAAATCCCATTTTTGGATCACGTGACTTTACTAGTGCTTATGCAAAAATAAAATTGAATTTTAAATTATTTAAAACATATTTTTGAATTTAAAAATCTGATATTTGAGAGTTTCAAACTATAACGTACCAAAAAAGTGTAAAATTAAGCAAATCCCTCACTTATGTAAATACCTCATTCCCTCATTGAAGACATTTGAGTTTGGGGCATTCCATGTCAACTCAACACAGTTTTGGGACATTTTAGGACTTCATGTCTTCATAATTGGTTGCCAACTTACAGGCAATCAAAGATGTCAAAAAGTGCAGTTCAAAACTTTAAAAATTTATAACTTCAAATGTATTTGAGCTAGGCTGCTGATATTTGAGATTTTTCCATAACTATGATATCTTGCTACATACCAAAAATCAAGAAAATCTGAGACATCAAGTGTGAATGAGTGAGTTGAGTTGACATGGAATGCCCTGTTTTCCTAAATAGTAAAAAAGGCTTTGGCAGATTACCAGATGCTAGCAGAATTTTCAAAGCTTAGGGAGACCAAAATCTGCATCAGAAAAGTTTCCATAGAACAAAAAATCTTCCCAATAAAGTTCAATGGGAGAAGCATGCATTTCAAGTTAATTCATATAAATAAGGAACTTTTCAATTTAAGGTTTTTAAATTAAACAGGGTGTCCACTTAATTCTAAGCTAAAAATTCCCTGAGTTTTCCAGGACAAATTTTTTGATTTTCCAGGTTCAGTAAAACTAAAACTTTAAAGCATTTTTTATACATTTACCCCTTATCCGGCACTCTAAAAACTGGAATGTTTCAAAATCAAGGGTTCGTACTAATTTTCACAAATCAAAATCAAGGCAGGGATTTTAAAAAATTCAAGGAGTACCTTTTCACATAATTTAAGAAAGACATTTTTTTACACAGCTTAAAACGTTAACAGAATAATTAAATAATTACTTAAATAATAATTAAATTGCAAAAAATGATATTGATCAAACATTTTTAGTTAAGAAAAAAAAGTAATAAGTTAGTATTTTTGAAAGTTTTTTAGGATCTAAAATCATATCAGATATATAATACAGGTTATTATCTAAAAAGATTTAAAAAACACAGTATTATCATCTTATTAAGTTGCTTCAAAGCGACCTTTCAGTAAAAATTTACAATTTAGAAAATCCTCATAACAGGGTTTGTACACTTTTTGAGGAAAACAAAATTAAAGGACTTTCAGAATAAAGGCATATAAATTCCTAGTTTCAGAAAAGGGGTTTGAATAAAAATTTAATATATAGTACTCGTATATTAATGAAATATTTTTATTTAATTCGTAAATAAATGAACCTATATAGACAGAATTAATTTAAAAAAAAAAAAATGTACCATATACTTTCAATAAAAATTGAAAATAATGATAAATAGTTATTCTATAATGCATTGTCTTAAAATGTATAAATTGCATTAAAAAAAAAGTAAAACACTCTGACAGGAATTAAAAACTTTAGCCTAAGACAAGACTAAGAAGTTTAATTTCAACCCCCAAAAAATTACCCATATGGAACATTTTGTAAGACTTTCTACCTGATAAAAATTTAAATAATGCTTAAAAAATATTATTTACCTTAAAACTTTCATATACCCTATTATTTACACACCTTGTAATTCTTTGTTTGATATTAAAATTCTTTTAAGTTCAAACTATAAATTTCTATTTCCCTTTTTGCAAACAACAAGAAATTCCTCTAATAAATATTTTAATTTGCCAGCAAAATATTGGTCGCATTTGAACTACAATAAAAGAACCCTTTCTCCAAAAACAAGCATTTATAACTAAGGATATTGACGCGAAGTACGAAATACGCGATCGCGAACCGACCGCCAAGTTGTTTTTTCTACCCGCGTCCACGCCGTCAAAATGCCAACTTTACAGGCAAACATCGGGAAGCGTTTCTATTCTTCCCGGAATTTCTATTTTGAAAACAAAAACGGCTGCAAGCAGGAATTCAAACCTGTTTACAGTTCTTTTTGGGCGTTTTTTCGGGAAATGCTCAAAAATCCGGAACATTACGTACAAAATTATATTTTTCCAGAATATTTTTCAGGGTTGTTACGTTTAAAACACTTTGTTTAAAACACTTGTTTTAAACACGTTTAAAACAAAGCAAAAAAAACATTGTTTAAAACACATGTACTTTTTTAGTAATTCTTTTTTCTATGAACAGATGGCATTAGTATATAAAACTTAGTATTTACTTTCAACTGTTTTATTTGATTTTTGTCTAGAAAGTTATTTAATAAAATATACAAATAAAATTGTTTAAAAATCATATTTTTTTATAATTGACCTGTTCTTTATGTTTTATTTTAAACGATCAATGCTGCTAATGTCGTCAAAATACCCTATGAACTGAAATACACTGAAATGAATATAAATATAATAACTTATAAATGTTTAGCTCGTATCTTAAACCTTTTAGCAAAACATATTTACATTTCTAATGTTAAAGCTGAAGTTGTTGACTTAGTATCATATTTCCAAAACTATCATTTTACTTCAGCCAAGCTCAAAGAAACAGTGTGCTATAAAAAGCTGAAGATGCCATTTGATGTCAGGGATAGCTTTGTTAATCCATTTTCAATTTTAAAAACTTAATTTAATTTTTTAAAATCATGGGGTTTTTTTAGAATTTCTGTGTCGTGGGTAAAAAAAACAAATAAAACGTTTTAAACAAAAAAAAAACACGTTTAAAACAAATAAAACACGTTTTTTGTACTTTTTTAGAAAAAAACATGGTTTTTTCCAACCCTGATATTTTTGTAATTCCCTGAGTTTTCAAGGTTTTCCAGGGCATTTTCTAATTCCCTGAGTTTTCCAGGATTTCCAGGGTTAGCGGACACCCTGTTAAAGGACTATGCATTAAATTCAAGTACTTTAAATGGATTTGAAGTCAAATATGAAATTTAAGTACTTTTTAAGGCCTGTGAGAAACCTATTAATGAATGGGATGGGATCATATTCAGAATGGGACACTCATTTCCATTTGAGGCATTTATTTAAGGCATAAAAAATCATTCACTTAAAAGGGCTTTAAAGTATCTCACCTTGCCCCATTTTTACAAAAAAAGACAGATGAATATATTACCTGAAGAGATGTTGAGTGATCAAACGCTCAGCTACTTTTACTGGTACAACTCTATCAGTAGACAATCTATGCAACTCCAACTGAGATGCAACCATTCGGGTAACTTGTTCAGTATCAGCAGCAGTACCAGCACCACAACAGCTGCAAGTAAAATTTAGTGAGCTTACTTGAAAGTTAATCAGATGAAGGGTTTTTGAGGTTATGATGATTTTAGCGAGGAGGTTAGGGCCCAATTTTTAACCAACAGATGAAATTGAACAATGTTTGGTCAATAAGTTCAAAAAGTTAAAATATTATAAATAAAGCATCAATATCAATATGAGTTAACAATGTTTGGGAAATCTTAAGGGTTAAAAAATGGTTCCCACTGTGTATAATAATATTTTAAAGACTGTGTTTTAGATCAAAATTGTTAAAGCAAATACATATTGTTCAAAACAATGAAAACATGTGGAGACTATTTTAAACTCTATATAAGTGTCTGCATATTTTAACTCATTTGTTTGCACAATTTTTGGTAATATTTATAACCTTTGGCATGTAAAACAGCTTGGCAATATTTAACAGGACAAATAATGAAATTGAGCCTAGGGATTTATTTTACATCTTAACCAATGCAATTCATTCATTAAAATAAATTGTTTATTATGTGAATGCAATGACTTGTAAACTGTATTTGACACTTGATAATTTTTTTTAAATATTGATACAGAGAAATGATTAAAAGAGCAGCTTACTACATGTTAGGTGCTAGGTAGTGAATTTTTGAACAATTTTTATCAGCAATAATGGATCCCACAGTAGCCCTTGTATCAGCACCAAGAACAACTCCATCCTAAAAATTGCAAATTCACAGTTACATGTTAATAAAAAGCATTTAAAAGTTTGGTACTTACGTATTATCCCGTCGACCATTCAGCGGCCGTCTAATTCAGCAGCATGGTAATAGTAAAGTCAATGAGATCTGATAGTGTTTTTTCGGATTCAGCGTCACGGTCGACAGTATAATACGTAAGTACCAAAAGTTTTCAGAGCAATTTTAAACAATTTAATTATGTTTTAAAACATATTTAAAAAATTTGTTTTGGTGGTAGCTCTAATGAAAAATATCCTAGCCATGGAGAGGGATTAAGAATTGAATCAAATAAAACAGGTAATTAAAACAGTTAATCTACAGCTACATAAAACAGAAAAAAGTGATCTCACTTTGAATACAACTCCAGCAATGGTAGTTCCAGTTTTCCTAGCTTTAGGAACTGGGAATCCCTTGTGACTCAACCAAGTATTCCTAGATAAAAAAATAAATTTGTTGATCATGCTTACTAGATTCATCAACTATGCAGTTTTTCTCATTCTAACAATAACTAAACATATTTATAATTCTAGGATAGAATATTTCAAAGTAAGAAAACCTACTGTTGGCAGCTCTCCATGAAAATTTTGGAAAAAAAAAACCCTTTTATTTAATGTTTTGTACCAGGGCAATTCCACAGGTAACTAACTGACTGACATTTTTAAAGGAAAACCATAAGTATTTTGTAATTTACTTCCCAAAAATGAATTTTGAAAAAATATTTTCCACCAGAACCCTGTGTGTTGCTTTCTTGTTTAGCTTAAATCTAATGGCATGATTAATTTTTCAAATATATTCTTATATATAATATTCAAATATATTCTTATATATATAATTTTTCAAATTTATGCAGCACAAATGTCAGTCAGCTACCATGTCGTTTAATTTTTTTTAAAAAATAAATAAAAATATTTTTGAAAATTTAATTATGCCATTAGATTTAGTTATCAAGAAAGCAACAAACTGGGCTGAAAATATTTTTTAAGAATTCATTTTTGGGAAGTAAATTATAAAATACTTATGGTTTTCCTTTAAAAATGTCAGTCAGTTACCCGTGGAATTGAATTGCCCACCACAAGAAATACAAAAGGTATGATAAAGTTCCAATGTGTTTAAATTACTGAGTGTTTAATTTTGTAGCAAAATGGTCAAGGGTAGACAGGGTGGCTACAGAATCTGTGGAAAAAAATTCCCTGACTATAATTTTAAAATTTCCCTGATATACCTACATCAAAATTTTTCCAACGATAATTATTAATACACTGTAAACTAGAAGTTATTTAAACCCAAATATACTTGAACTTAGTAAACATATTAAAATAATAATTATTATAATGATATAAATATATATTTTTCTTATGTAGAAATCCAATATTGTTTGCAACCATTTTTTTAAGTAGTATGTGTATTTCATTTCATACAACTTTATCTACTAAGTAGTTTAATAAAAGCAAATTATCATATATAGTGCTGTCCTTTAAAAACAACCCACTGTTTCATATTTTCTTCATTAAAAGCTTAATAAAAAGGATAATTAAATCGAACAAAAAACTGTACTAGCGGCTCATCCTCCCTAACATTTTAGTGCTAAGCATTTTTAATTCCAACTATCCATTACAAATTGGCAGTCAATTAAGTAAGAATTTGAAAAAAACCCACTTTTTCCTAGGACTCTAATTGGCGGACTGAGCTAAAACTTCAATATTTTATTTTCATAGTAATGGGATAACATAAAAACCCGCGAAAAATGCTCTAAAGTCTTTATAACATACATTTTTTACAAAATCTGTAAATCAGAAGCACATTTTTTGCCAAAAATCTACATTATCTCTGCTTGTTTAAAAAATAAGTAAATAAACTGTTCTTTGACCAGTTTTTACACCCCTGCCACTCTAAAGGGCATAGAAAGACAGGGTGCACAGTTGAAAATATGCCAAAAAAATAGGCCATTTTTATTTCTATTGGGTCTTTGATACACCAACTAGGCGTGATTGTACCCCACGTACTTACCAGAGATTTCCCCATTTTTTCTTAAGGATATCTCAAAAACAGCTTTATTTCTGAATATTATTCAGGGAATCCCTAATAAGCAGGGTTAATGGAATAAAAATTCACCCAAGTTCCCCCAAGACCACAAAGTGTTGCCTACAATAAGCAAAATGAGATTATGTCAAGAATCATTCCTTTACATTTAATCATTTGTCATCTTAACAAAATTTTACAAAAGATGAAGACTTAATTACATTAAGTACTTAAATTATTGATTTAATATGCCTAATACCCCGTTCGCACTGCATCTAGAGGGCCCTTTAAGAATTGAGCACGTTCCCAGATAGGGCCCATTTGTAAAAACGTTGTTCGCACTGGTAAGGGGCAAATGACCGAGATTCGATTTGCTTTTACACTTTTTATTGTACGTTAAATAGTTTCAAATATCCTAGAACAGCTAGTACTCATTATTAAAAAAACGTTTTCATTCTTTAAAATATCATAAAAGTAGTAGACATCTAGTGCCAGAAACATTTTGCATTATCAAGTTGTGTATAATTATACTTAATACCTATACTCTTGATTTCTATTACTTTCACAATAAAATAATGACAGAAGACTTTTTTTAATAAGTAGGTAGCTGTTCTAGTGTTAGTGGAACTATTTAAAGGACCGCAAAAATATAAAAGCAATCAGCATAGATTTGAATCTCGACGCCATCTTTGTTGTGTAAAAGGCCCTTTGAAGTGGATGGGGCGATTTTCGACCACCCTTTAGGATGGGACGCTTCTTCTGGCTCCACTAAAGGGTGGTTCAATGCCGATAGAGGGCGGAGTGAGAATTAAAGGGCCCTTTATTCGGGTAGTGCGAACGGGGTATAATCAGGGGTTCATTAGAAGAAAAATGGGTCTGTTTTAGGTTGGTTGTTTTGGGTTTTATGGCGCAAGGCCCCTATTGGGACATACTTTGCCAAACAAGACCAAAAGAAACAAGTAAATCACTAAAAATTAAGCGAGCGAAAAGCCCTTGTTGGATGTAATCTATACATCAATGTTAAAAACCTTAAAAACTCAGGTTAAAATCTGAACAGTGATATGAAACAAAACAGGTTAAAATGTCAGACATAAGGTCGGTCTGTTTTAGGACCCTTCACAAAATTCTAATCTTCAAAAAAGGACCCTTCACAAAAGACTCAAGATCAAAAATGGATTGAAAATTGTTTTCATGAGTATTTTTATCATTTTGGATTGGAATTTGCCAGGTTTGGACCCATTCCATAAGTTATGAATTCCACTTCATTTTCACAAAGTTCCATTCATTTGATTTTTCACAAAATGCCTTTTACTTCTCACAAATTTCCTTTCAATATTTCACAAAATTCCTAAAACAGGACCCACCCTTACAGATTAACTTGGATGAACCCCTGCTAATTGAGACAGGACAAAACATTCAGTTCTGAACTGAAAGATCTGAAGAAACTGCCTGAAAGAAGAAAGTGAACCCTCAATTCTAAGACATAACAGCAGAAATAACTAAAATGAAAACAATTTAAAAAAAAAACTTATATTGTAAATAACCTTTCAAAAAATGCTTAATCATGCGGCTTTGTCAGTGAAAAGCCATTTGAAACAAAGACATCTATTCAAATACCTATAGTTATTAATGACTTAATATCGAATTTATTTGAACAAATCTTTAATTACCTTTGACAGTTTTCAAAATTAAACCCAGTGCTGGGAAGAGAAGTTGTTTTATCCATCGTCATGTTGAAGTTGTTGTGATGACTAATTGAAATCAGAAGCAAAGAATTATTAAATGAAAATAATACAATTGTTGCCAGATTTCAAAAAGATAATAACTCAATGCTGATGCTTAATGCACAGACGGCTCTTGTGGTTAAGTATTTCTTTTTTTCGGGACGTTTCAAATAATTATAGTTTATTGTCTTAAAACATGGTAGTAGAAATGTAGAAATAGTTGAAATGAAATTTAAAGATGTTAGAGGTATGTAGAAATAGTTATTAAATCAAAGAAAACAACAGAATCTCAAATCAAAATTTAAACAACTTAACAACTCAACTTATTTTGTTTTGTTTTGATTCGATTTTGATTATTTCGAATTCGGAGGGAATCGGGGAATCCAAACCTTGGAGGGAATCATTGCATTGTTTTCGTTTTGTTCCTGTTCCTTGTTCTTGTACATGTTCTTTTATTGGATAGAAAATTTCTTTTTACTCAGAAAGTGTTTGTTTAAATTATTTTAAAATGGGAGAATTTTTGGAAACTCAACACAGGCTGTTTCTTCAAGCGATGATGTGGAAGAAAATTTTACCGAGTGATGAAGTTTTACTTTTACATGAAAAGTGTCACAATTCTTTGGATAGTACGTGAAAATTTTTAATGTATTGGTGTTATCTTGTTAGATACTTGTAGTAATTAAGAAAACATGCGCGTGTGGATTTCGACAATGCAGGAGTTAAGGCAAAGTTAAGGCGCCTTGTCCCTAGGGCTGCAGAATATGTCCGAACGCCCGAACAATGTTCGGGGGAAATTCAGAGAGCTCTGGGGAAATTTTTGCCCAAGTTTATTAAGAAAAAAAATCTACAAATCCAAGTGCTTATTAGTAGTAGCAAATATTTTGGCTGGTGAAAATATCACACCCTCCAAATTCTATGGAAATTAAGAGGTAATTACGGATGATAGCGCAAAGCTACGGATCTTCGCCGCAAAAAAGACGACCGTCTCGCCGGTGTAAGAAGCCTGCCAAATGCGCATGCGTGTGGACTTGACTTTATTGCTATGTGCATGATACGCAGGAGGCAGGGTGTCTAGCAACCTGGAAAACCTGGAAAAGTCAGGGAATTTAAAGTTTCTGGAAAAATCAGGGAAAAGTCAGGGAATTTGCTCATTGATCTGGGAATTTTTTTAAGTAACTAAAATCATCAGAGTGAAATTTCCAAGATTTGAATGGAAAGTAGAATTCCGTTGCAATCGATGCTGTCATGACAGGAGATTGAATTGTCAGAACTCATGACAGTGGAGGGGGAACTGGTTTGAATTGAATAGGAGGCGGAGTTTGCGGAGGGGTGTTAAGAGTATTCTCGGCACAACTTGGTTTCCCCCACCCCTTCTTTTTTTCTTGTTTGTTCATAATCTCCTAGCAAGAGTGCTTAGTTATTTTTTTAGTGCTTAGAGGATTAAATTGTTTTTGTTAATGTAGCATAACAAAGATCAATATGTCGAAGACGACAGTGTTTCAAGAAAACTGGTTAAGTGAATCTTTATTTAATTTATGGCTGGTGAAAGTACCTAATGTATGATAATACGGTGGCAAGATGCAAACTTTGCCAGACAACTTTCAACTTATCAAACATGGGTCGTCAGGCATTAACTAGCCTTACGAAAAAAGGAAAGCATCAAAGAAATGCCAAAGCAACAACACAGTCTGCATCAATGGCATGTTTTTTTGGCCGTTCATCCAAAGTTCAAAGATTTATGTTTTTAACAAACATTTGAAGGTATTTTTGGAGCGTATACTAATGCGCGTTATTAGTGAGGGAAATTTAGTTATTGGTCAGGGAAAAGTCAGGGAATTTTGAGATTGATAATCACTAGACACCCTGAGGAGGGGAGTGCCAACATTTGGCAACTTATCGCTTTTAACGGGTTTGTTTTTTTACACTCGTGTTTGTTTACTTTATCTCTGGTTCACTTTATATCTCGTTGCGCTTAGCTTAGGGAACATTAACGAACGTTTTATTATCATGAAAAGAAAAATCTGGAGTATTTTAAACAACAGTATTTGTTAAGTTTGTCTTTGTCCAGTTTACTTATTTTTCATCAACACTTTTTAATTAATAGATTTACAAGCCTGAATATTAATCAAAACTATAATTATTGTCGTTTTGTTTTTTGGATTCCGGTCACATTGTGTACGACTTGTTATAAAGTCCCTCTCTAATTGTCTTAAAAAGATCACTATTTACATTTTTATAATAAACTAAGTAGAGTGCATAAAATATACATTTCTTGAGAATCATATCTTTGGTTATGAAATGGTGTCTTTATGAATTAATTATATTTGCTTTAAGTTTGAGTTAAGTTTTTCTTAAAATAATTTTATTGTTCTTTGTAGTATACCACAAAACAAATAAATCTGTACTTTGAACCCTCCAAAGTCTGAGTGCTTATTTCGCAATGCTTTTCACCTTTTTCTCACAGCTTATCTATCCGGTCGCCAAATCTGTGCCTGAACCGCATCCCTATAATAGGGTTGCAAAAGAAGAGAAACAGCCACGCATGCACATTTGGCAGGCTTCTTACACCGGCGAGACGGTCGTCAAAAAAGGACTTTTCCTAGTGAATACCTGAAAGTCGTCTTTTCCTTGTGTTTCGATTGATATGCAGGAAAAACAACGTAACCGTGATGGGATCAGTGAATTGCACTAAAAGTCGAATGCTTGTTTGATCACAACAATATTCTTTGACTTTTAAAGTTTAGTTAAAGAGGAGAGTTTTACTGTATTGTCAAATTTGAGAGTTTATAAATCAGATTTTTAACTGGATATATTTTGAGCTAAGGTGACGTGTATATAAGAAGGTATAAAGTCCATAAAATTGAAAGTAAAAGAAAATTATCATTTAATTAATTATTGAACATTACAGAAGTTCAGCAAATAAGAAAAAGAAACCATATTTTTTATTAAAATCTCTTTGTACTATAGTAGTAACATGAGCTGGACTGAAAATATGGGGACATTTTTTGGGGAAATTTTGATGCAAATATGGAGAATTTTTGGGGGAAATTTCAGACAAAGTTAGTTGTGTTCTGGGGAAATATTAGGCCTTAAAACATTTTCTGCACCCCTGCTTGTCCCTAGTTCCTGACACGATATATGAACATCGAAATCAGTGCCTCTTTTGCCAGTTCATACCAAGCTAAAGTTTGTCTGTCCTCGCTTGGTGGTGGGAAGCGGGGAAATCCCAGTTCGAGTAGGGGTGTGGGAAATCAGGGTAACTGACTTGGCTAATTAAGCACTCCTTTGAAGGAGAGGGAAGGGAGGTGGAGTTGTTCTTGGTGAGAGCCAGTTTGGCGCTCTCTCCATACCTATCCAACCGCAGGGAGAGAATGGGTTTACCATTACCGCCTAGCCGGGGCAGACAGACTATAAGATAAACACACTGATATTTTCAAGCAAAGGGTGCATAACAACAAAATTAACAAGACCTAAAACCACCTACCTACTATAGAGAACCGAATAGCTAAGAAAATGACTGAAATTTGTATTGCCCACATGTTGCAGGAAACCTAAAACTTGATTGTGCTTGTAGTGATTCCTCATTGGCCCATTAAGTCTTTCAAAAAGTAGTTTTAAAAATCCAATCTTGGGGGTTATTTTGGCCATTTCATTGGTTGCTGCGACAGAATTTGATTTTTAGATATAGTTACATATGTTTTTGTACCAAAATAAAATACATAGTCTTTAAGATGGACTTAATCTCCTTCCAACTAAAAAGTACAGCTAATGAACAATGAATGAAATTTGTACAGAAATGTATTTACTTTTATTCTCATGTAAAAAGTAGTATATCTTCTATTTCTCAAACTGAAACTAACTAATATTTACAAACTATTAAATCAAGTTAGTAGACTTCTACTGGGAAATAAGTTTAATTTACTTAATTATTAAAGTTAGATTAGCTAAGTAGATAATGCTTGTAGGTCCAAGGTATAACACCTTCCCCTAGGTCTAAAACATCCTTCTTTTATAAAATTTTTCTTCTTTAATTAGTTATTTTGTTTTTTAATAATTTAATTGAAAATGTGTTAGTGCAGTGGAAAAAATATCTTGAATATTTGGTACTTTAGGATTAGCCAGATGCAAATTTCAGAATCGGAATATATTGGCTAGTTTTATATAAAAGTATAACAAAAGTTAAAAGAAACACTGCTAGTTAAGATATTTTCAGTGTTTTATTTTCAAATTTTATTATTTCTGGCTATTTAGAATAAAACCCAATGCTTGTGCACAGCTAATCCTTAAGTACCAAATAATTAAAACAAAGTTTTCTTATTGCAAACATGTTTTTCCAACCCTGCTTATATTGCTGCTGTACAATATGCTGTTGCCTTAGTTTAAATTATTTTTAAAACCTTATGTCATGCATGAATTTAATTTGAAGTGTTAACATTTATTTTTTTAGTTCCCAAAGGAGATTTGAAAGTGTTTATTGAGAAAATTAATTCTGCCTTGGTGAATTTAAACATGGCATTAAGGAAAGGAGTAGATGAAATCAGTGGTGTAGAATATTTAGTTCTTGTTAACATGAGTGTCTCTAATATCTCAAAAGCAAGTGTAGAATTCAAGGAGAAAGAGTTGGAAATATTTAAGAAAATTGTAAGTACATTTACTAAAGTAAAGGGCTTCTAAAGTTATTAATTTTATAAGTTATAATTTTAAGTTTATACATAGGACAAAAAATATTAAAATTATTAACAGAATCATAGAATAAATGGTAAAAGAAATTTGGAATAAAATTTCTTGGAAAAAAGACTACTAAAATTAAAAATAGTACTATTATTGACAAAGCTAAAAACAATACAACTTCATTATTTAACTTTAAATTTTGTGGAACAGTAAAAACTATTTATGTAATATGTTTCATATTTGAACAGACCACCTGAATTTTTCTGATACATACCAATCTTTAACCTAACTTAAAAAGTAGCTACTTGTTATTTAATTAGCAGTTTTTTATAAAATTTTCATTATTCCCTCAAATTATCTATCATTTATTCCTAAAAATACCATTAATTATACTCAATAATTTTAATTTTGTATTTTCTCTTATTTGATTTTAGGTAAAAGTTCTGATTACAAGCAAGAATGGAAAAGCTCATGTAACAAAAATTCTAAATTTCACCGATGAACTCAATAGTCAATACAAAATGTCCAAATTAGAAGTTCAAGATATTGTTCTTAAATTTGTTGAGAGTGGGTGGTTGAAAGAAGTAAGTATGATTATGATTGTTAAAATGTATTATACCATGCATTCTTTTTCCTCCAATACAAAATGCTCTAAATTGGGCTAACACCATAAAACCCCAAACAAACTATAATATTATCTGAAAATTCAACTGCTCTTTACCTCAGTTTAAAAAATTGATGTGACAGGGTTTCAAGGTAAAAAACAGAAATCCAAATACTTTTCTGTTGGTTTTTGATGTATTAAGCGTATGCATACATTCTCTGTATAATATAGCTAAATATTTAATATTTGTTATTTTTCTCTAGGTAGATCAGTATATATTTTTCAGCACTAGAGCAATAGTTGAATTCAAGCACTTCTTTCTGGAAAACTATCCAGACCACATTGAAAATTGCTTCTTATGCAAAAATATTGCATTCCAGGTAATACATCTGACTCTATAATTTTCTACTCAGACATTACGCAGAGACTCCAACCTCCAATGAAAATTTTCTATAATGCCAAAATGAACCTTTTATCAGAAAATCCGAAATCAGCCCTCAATTTGGTCGGTTTTTAATTTTTTTACGTAGCTTAATTTTTCTCTCTTAATTTAATTTCTTAAATTTTCCATTCATCCCTGTGATGGGGGATGAATGGGACAGTTAAAAAAAAGGTAAGCAATTTTCTAAATAACAATGTTATTATTGATATTGCACATTGTTTAACATTTTAAAGGAACAACACACTAATATTTTCCAAAGAAAAAAATTAAAATGGCATTTAAAGCAGAAAAAACACAGCCTAATTTTTTTAACTTCGTGTCTAGTAAAATTAACATAAACTGAAGCAAGTTCTTTTGTTCTCTCAGTTCAATAGGTGAGGCTTAGTGTTCTTTCTATTAATTCTATTTGCTCTTGATGGGTTTGTAGTGCAAATAGATAAGTTTTATAGTCTGGAGAAAACCTCCAGAAGCTATATTTTCCTGTGGTTACATTTTCCGGCCATTCTAAAGGAACTTTTCTTAAAAATTAAGCTCAAAAACCAATCTTGTTTGAATAACTGATTAACAATAACATATTTGAGATGAAAGTTGCAAGTATTTGCACATTAAAAAGTTGCATACTTGCACATAAGTTTGAAACATAAAACATCAATTTTTTCACCCAATTTTAGTTACCTTATCAGAAATTACTAAAATGAGTTGAATATAGCAAACTATTGATGGAACGTTTTAAAACCAGGAAAGGTAGGGAAGATGGAACTGTCACATTCATTCCCACAACTCTTGTCCTATTCAAGCCCATACCCACTTATTTTTAAAAAAACTAAAATTAGGCTAGGAAAATAACCATGAATTTTCTCCATTCAAATTGTAAACTACACATAAGTACATTTTCAACACACAGTAAAATATTTAGCTTTAGTTAAGAAACAAGAAGAGAACAAGAACTTAGAAGTAAAACAAGAAGTTAATTTTGGTATGGGAAAACACATTTAGTGGTCCAATTTATACAAAAAATGGAAGCTGATGGTAATAAACACAATTTGTTGAATTGGCTATGTACTGCTATCCTCAGGGTGAAATATCAAAATTTAAAATGAAGTTAAGGTATATAAAATTGAGTTGTCCCATTTATCCCCACTCCTCTCTCTTGCATTCTAATTTATTATTAATTTTAAGAAAGAATGCCTACCCTGCTGCTGCTTTGACTGATGTGTACGTTTTTAATAAACTAGGGAAAAGATCAATGAAAAAATGTGTATCTCTAAATTAAGATTATCTTTTTAAAATGGACTACAAAGTATAAAATAATTTAAGTAGCAAAATTAACCAAAAAATCAAGTAATGTTGCACTGTCATCCAGATCATCATCTAGCACATTGGAAAGTTTTAGTTAAAAATAATTTTCTAAATTCCACCCAAATAGACAAGAGCTTATAAAAACATGGTATTAAGACACAAGATTTTACCAGAACCCTCTCCCTTCATTTGTATTTAGTAACATATAAATGTCCCCTCAAAATGGAAAAATTGTGAGTAAAGAATGTCAAAATAATCTCAAACGGGGTCATTTTTTTATCATTCAGTCATTTTTGATTTAAACCCTTAACTAGTTGTGCTCGAGTTTTAAATGCCACTGTTTAATTTCTTCTTCATCTTTAATCTTTACTTTCTATCTAACCTACAACTAGAGATGTGAGTTGAGAATATTCTCGGAGAACGAGAATATTCTAAGAATATTCTCCAGGAGCGAGAATTTTGAGAATAATCGAGAATATTCTATTTTTTGATTGATAAATGGAAATAAATGTAAAAATTTTTGATAATATGAAATGGTCATGTAGTATTAGTGTTAGAAACCTGAAAATAATAACAAATTCAATGAAACTTACCATTTAAAAGTCACCCTACAGTTCAGAGAATATTCTCTGAACTGTAATTTCATTATTTCGCAAATTTTTTTTTAAATATGTTAATTTTATTTAATGGAATATAAAATATTTTTTAAAATATTAGAAGCAAGTTTTACTGGGAGAAAATACTCATACAATTAAAAGAGGAGTCTAAATTATTTTTATATAGTTGTTAAAAGCAAATGTAATAATACCAATAGTCAGCGTTCGAAATTGGGGTAGTTTGCTGGTCCGGGACAACTAAAAAAAGACTCGGACCAGTGGAATCAGAAATTCACTGGTCTGCCGGACCAGTGTATGTGTGGTAAAAAAATATCACACCCTCCAGTTCTAGCGGTAAAAAAAGTGTGTTTGATTGCATTTGGTGAAGCAAGTACTACATATTTTTGACAGAACCTGAAATGTGGCGATATGGGATAGGGGAGCTCCCCACGAAAGAAATATTATTGAATAATGTATTCATTTTTAACATTACTATTTGGTACTCACATTCAATGCAATAGTTAATTTATAATAATATTTAAACCGGTCCTTTTTTATTTGTCGGACCAGCGATTTTTGTTGCGGACCAGTAAGAATGGCAAAGCACTGGTCCGCAGGACCAGTCTTTTTTTCCTTCCGATTTCTAACGCTGCCAATAGTTGTCAAACTGAAGGACCTTTTGAACCTGACATTTGGTTAATTTTGATAGAACTTGGTAAAATTAGGAGACGAGAATATTCTTAAAAGAAGGAATATCACATTAGAATTATCTGTAATATTATCTGTAATAATTACTTTACCAATCAAACATGTTGTCTTATCAATTAAGTAGTGATTTTAAAATATTTTTCAATTTAATTTGGCTTTCTTTTATTTATGATAACTTCTCATTGTAAAACCTTTAATATTCTTCTAATTTGAAGTTAATATATCCCTTATAATTTTTTTTTTCAAAAAAAAAAAATTATTTTAGTATTTAGTAGCTTCTAGGAGAATATTCTCGAAAATTCTCCTCTTGGAGAATATTCTCCAAAAGATTATTACCGAGAATTTTACATCTCTACGCTACAACTGATTCAAACTGAATGATAATTAAGAGATTGAGGCAAGTTTATCACTTAAAAGGTTTTTTTTATTAAAGTTCTAACTTAATGGAAGTTTTTCTTTAAGGGGCCCACAGACGAGCAACTTGGTCGTCAACCAGGTTGATGCTTTTCCCACAGACGGCCAACCTGGTCGTCAACCAGAATGTAAACAATGAAGAAAAAATTAATCAGATTGTAACAAATTAATATATTTTGATACTTTAAATGCAAAATTATATTTTATTTAATTATTCTCTCGAGCTAGAATTATATTATTTTAATTTTTAATGCTTAGTTTTTTTTATTTTCCTAATAACATGTTCCGATTAAGCTCCGCCCACCAAGTTGACGATCAGATCATCAACCTGAAATTCAATCATCAACTTCCCCACAGACGGCCAACTTGGTTGAAAACTTGCTCAAATTGACAACCCGGTTGACGACCAAGTTGCTCGTCTGTGGGCCCCTTTAAATTCTAGGTATTAACTGTGTACATGACTACTATAAATTCTCTAACAATTTGTTCCATAGACTGTCTGGCAAATAATGGATTTTTTTGTGTCTAGGGATCATATTGCCATTCATGTAAAAAGAAGTTCCATAAGCACTGCAAAGATAATTACTTTGCCAGAGTTAAATCTCAAGAGTGTCCAGCCTGCAGAAAGAAATATGAGAGTTCAGAAGATAATGACAGCAGTGAAGACGATTAAAGGGTTGTTTTTAAATAAGAGACACCTAGGTTATCTAGTGTCTGATAAGAACATTTATCCATGTGGAGTACATTTTAGTTGATGTAAAACATTGAAACTGGAAAACATGCTATATAGCCAATAAAGGAGGACATCTAAACTAAGAACTCATTAAGTTATAATTTGAAATTCAGTAACATTTGTCTGCTGTGCACTATTTGGTTCAATGAAATGTTAAATTGATAACATTTCAACAAAAAGATATCTTATAAAATTTTAAAAAAATTTAGCCTGGTATATTTTGTTGAAAACTTATTACTTTGATAGTTCAAACAATCAAAATTATTCTACTAATATCCTACAGTGGTCTGTCCAGGTTAATTTTACTACCGTTTTACGGTACCTTCACAAATTCAGTTTTAGGAGATGAGTACCTTAACGAAATACATTTTTAAAAGAAAGTTCTCTTAGTAAGCTGTATTCTCTGAATAGTAAATTATTAGTCATTCTAGACTAAATTTTCTTTTGATTTTAATGTTTAAAAATTATATACATGTTTTTAAGTTGATTATGCACAAAATAGGTACCTTTTTAAAAAAAATCCTAGACAGACCCGTCCTATTTCTTTGACTAAACATCATTTTTCTACACATTAACTACTTAAATTGCTTCAAAATTATCATTTATTATATTAAAACATTTTTAAAAGTCATGTGATTTCCAGTTTCAATGAAATTTGTTACATTTGGAAATAAATATTTTTATCATCCTGTAAATATTCATTGTTCAAGCTAATCTCAGGAGGAAAACCATGAGCTTTATTCCACATAATATTTACAGTCAACATGTTATTTGCATATAAATAAGTAATAAAATTAAGTTTTTCCTGGAATTGTTTGTATTTTAAGACAACTAACATTGAAAGAATCTCCAACATATTGTGATACCAACTCCAACATGGCCAACTTTTTCTGGGCACACCTGGAAGACTCCAATTCATATAAAGTGCATATGTTGAAAAGCAAACCATCATGAAGGCAGGAGGATGGATTGTTCTGAATAGTATTCTTCAACAAACTCAGGCATTCTTTTAATTTCCCCATATACAATAAGCATACTGCCATGTTATTTGCCAACTATAGAAAAGAAAGAAATATCAACTAATTTTTAAAAAATTGTTACTTTAAATTTTATGGATAGTTTTAGATTACATAACTATGAAAAAATATTTAGAGAAAACTTTCAAACACTTAATTATTTCTTTTTGAAACATTCATAAGTACATTAAAAACATTGCTGAAATACGTTTTATATTTTCATAAGCTTGGTCAAAATGGAATGTTTCAACTTTTGGGACATTTAATATTTATAATCAGGATGATGGATTTGTAATGGATTAAGGTTTATCATAAAAACATTAAATGCAATAAAATGAATAGTTCTACATGAAAATACAAGACTTATTAAGCTCAAGAATAAATGTCATACCATAGCATTTTGGGGTTGTAGAGTGTAGGCTTCTTTAAAACAGTTAAAAGCTTCTTCATTATTATTCAGAGCAATAGCTAGCAAAGCTCTGAAAAGAAAAAATTCTATGTATAGAGGAAAATGGTCTATAACAATGAGTAAAGACAATGAACTACTAAAAAGTAGTTAAGACCCCCAACTAAATTTTTAAATTAGGAACTATTTTTAATTCAAAAATGTATAGAAAGGTACAAAAACACATACATAAATACTAATGTGAATATTCCTTTATAAACATAAATGAAAGATAAATAAATCATACTTATTAATCATTTCTTCAGCATAAAATTCATCTATATTTTGAGCCAAATTGGAAGCTTTAGTAAAACACTCCTGTGCATACTTGACATCTCCAAGCTAAAATCATATTCGAAATGTTAACTTTTGATACACACTTTTGTACAACTAATGAAAAATATTGTAATGAGATTGTGAGTGAATGGCTTGTGTCAGGAAAAGGATTTAAATGTCATTTTTCATGGTATTGTGAATAGAGAATGGTTTGATAAGAGAGAAAATGATTAATAGAATATCTGTCTGTGTTATGCATCAATTTTACACCTAAAACATAAAAGGTTTGTTTAAGAAATTAAGAAAATCCATTTTTAAACAGATTTCCAATGTTTAAATTGTTCATTTTCCTTAGAAGAGTTTTGCATAATTTTGATTTATTTTATTATTTTAAATTCTGCAAAAGACTTGTTTCATTATCTTATTCACAATTTCAAATACAAATGGGGAGGTGATGTTGTATTACATTGCTTATGCAGAGAAGATCTTAAAAGATAAATTTTTCTTAGTTTTTCAGAATAAAACCATGAAATAACATTATCATCTTCCTGTTTCAGAAAATTTTAATTTTTAAAATTTCTAATCAATTATAAAATAGGAAAAATTTTAAATGTTCCTTATTATTTATTTTATATTTTTAACCTAGGGAATGATTTAAACAATTAGTTTTACCTGAAGGTAAATTCTTCCTAAAGCAGAATGTAACTGGGGAATTTTTTCTTTGCTTTTTTCAATTAAATTTCTTGTTATTTGAACAGCTAAAGTATAATCCTGTAAATAAAATTAAAACTCTTTTACAAAATTTACACATTAAATATTTATAGCTTGCTATAAGTTGTTGCACAGTTAAGTAGCATTTTGTACAACAGATCATAATTAAATCTCAAAAAGATTTATAAAACTCCATTGAAGACTTATTTTAACCCTTAACTGCTGTATCAAAAACTGTTGCATATCTACTGTGGAAGGGTCTCTTAGACATGCTCACTGAAAAATTTTTCAAGTTTATTAATGTAATAAATTAATGAAAGATTCTCTAAATAATTATTGTTTATACATCTTAAAAATTTAGATTGTCAAATTCTTAATGCCATATGCATTTTCTATTGTACATTATAAACTAAGAGAGGCTCTATTCTCAATATCATCCATACGAGTTGACTCGCAAATCACACCCCAGTTTGATTGCTCTATCAATTATCAATATTATCCTTTCATTAACCCGTAACAGGGGAGGTGAAAAAATGGAACATACCAGGGGACGTGGGGTCTCACAGACCGCGCAACGTTATATTTTTTAAAAAAAATTCTAATCAAGATATGATTCTGATATTTCAGTACACTGTTCTTAGAACATTTATCTCTTCATAGAAAAACATTTATTAACTTTATGATAAAATAAAAGTTTTCACAGACAGTTTTCCAAGAGACTTAAATTTTTCGATGGAAACCACATGGTGCAGTAAATTCTTTATAATTTAAAATAAAACGCATCTATTGTGAATTAACTGTGTTTTTTTATTATTTAATATGTAATGCAAGTTTTAATTGGAAAAAATTCATTGTAGAACAATACAAAAAAATTCTGACACTACCTGAAGTATCATTTTTTCACCAGTGTTTTAGAAGCAAAAAATTTAGAATTTTTCACAGAAATCTTATTCACAGTTACCTTTACCACTCTAAAATCACTCCCAACTTCATATAATTTTTTTCACCTCTTCCGCATAACCAGGGTCAGAAGGATAAATTAATCTCCGCGGACCGAGTTTCAAAGCCATGCGTACTAAGTCTGGACAAAAACAGTTACACTGAGTGGGACCTGAGGTCTGCTGGACCGCGTGGGAAAGAATTTGTGGAATTTCGAAGGCATGCACTTGGAAAAACTTGCTGATAAGAAGGGGTCAGTCTCAAGGTCATGTAAGGGGAAGGTAGGCGAAAATTCTATTCAATTCGCCCCAGTATGTGGTAGGGGGAAGGGGAGGAAAATGTTGCGCGGTCTGTCAGACGTCACGTCCCCTGCTATGGGTTAATATTATTAACCCTTTTAGGATTACTTTCTGAATTCCCTACACTAAAATTCAACAAGAACAATAGCACAAATGCAGTGAAGGAATCTATAAGAACCCTAGGGAAACACAAATATTTGTATTAAAACAGGAAATGGTTAAGGGGACAAAAATCAGTTCCTGGAATGTGGCTTCTGTTATTAACTCTAGAAAGTTACTGACAAGGACAGGAAAGGAGGGGAAACGGCCTATCAAAGTTGATGTGTGGTCTGTGAGGCGAATGACAGCAGTTAAGTGTTAACTTCTTTTTAAGAAACTGCATTTAATTTTAATAAGAATAGAACTGAGAACTTCAATTCATATCCACTTTCAATTCATATTTACTTTAGATGATTTTTGGAGATATCCTAAATGTTTGCGAGCTTTAGGGTTGCTGTATAAATTTTGCACATGTAAAGGATAAAAACTTGATCCAAAACAGCACCCTTTATATTTGTACTATGAGCCCTATGAGCATAAGAAACTTTTAGTTTGCTATTGCTTTTTAAAAATTCCAAGCAAACATTCACTAAGTGTGGTCAGCCCATATGATATCGACCTCTTTAGATTTTTTTTGAAAAAGGTAGCTAGACCTCCTTAGATTTTTTTTTGAAAAAGATAGCTAGACCTCCTTAGATTTTTTTGAAAGAGGTAACTACTTTTATTTATTAACCTCAACTTAAAAGTCACACCGTTGTTCTTACTCAGTTAAGTCTTGATTAAAGCTCAAATGAGGCCCAAGAGTTTTTTTTTTTTTTTTTGCCAAAACTGCAGTTCAAAAACATATATCTGGCAACAGGCAAAGATCTGCAATTAAGGCAACAATGATTGGAAGTGTATTGCTAAATTGGTGAATCTACCTGTGAAAAAATTTGATTTGATCTGGTTCTTGCCTCAACACTCTCAATTTGCGTATATGTTTATTGTATTTATAACACTTAAATAACAAGTTTTTCTAAGGTAAAACAAAAGAAAAGAGGATAAGACAAACCAAAAGAATTTACATTATGTATCCAGTGGTCAAGACATTTTAAAGCTATTTAAATAGAATAAAAAGTTTTAAATATTAACAAAAGGCTTCAAAAAGTAAAATTATACTACCTTCTGTGAGAGAACACAGTTTAAAATTGAGTATAAAACTCTCCTTTCTCTTCTACCCCATATTTCTAAAGAAGCTGCAATGATCAAGACTGAATTAGTAAGTTGTATAAAAATGTAAATATAAGATTATTTTTGGGTTGGTTGCAACTACGTTTTTACCAGACATTTTAACAAGTTGAACCCAATTTCTTCAACAGAGGAAAATTTTGCAACAGCGTCATAGCCTCACGTGACCCGTAGCCATCGGGAGGGACAATGAGTTTCCTGCACTCTGCTGCCATCATAAAACCTCCGATCGTTCAATCCCAAAACGCCTGCTCAGGAGCAGACATTTTCAGAGAAATCAATTTCTAACTTGATGACAAAACGTAGCTGCACCCGGACTTTCCTTATTTTATTATGAATGCATCTTAATTTCAGAGAAAACTTTTAAATTATTCTATGATCTGAAAACAAAAACCAAATAAAAAATTTTAAGAATAATTTTAAATGAAAACCTAGTACTTTTCAAATGTTAACCTACAATAGTTCTGAATTTACATAAATTTTCATACCAGATCTTCTTGATTCAGATAATTCTCTCATAGTTCCATCTTCAGCACATCCTTTTTCAATGTTCTTAATCATCTAAATTCATATAAAAAGTAGTTAAAAGTCATTGTTTTAATGGTATTACTCAGGCCGAATTTTAACTCGCCACTGGATTGACACTGATCTGAGCATGAATAGTTTAATCTAAAGCAAGATTTTAAAAGTCAAAAGCTTCTTCACAGCCTTTTATACTTGTTTGCCAATCGCGAGTTTGCTAGTAGCCCTGTCAAGCCGTGTTATGCACAGAATTATTTACAACAGTTTTTAATTAAAGAATACCATGTGTGCTGCATTTGAATTTCATGTGAAGATTATTTTTAGTATGAAAACATAACATGACAGATGAAGAGAACTAGTTGAATGGATAGTTGAAAACTGTTTTGCAAAAAGTTTTGAGATTAAAATACATTTTGAGCATTTTCATTCATAGAATCTTCCATTATAAAACCAAGCTTACTTTTTGGATCACATGAAGAACCTTGAACATATTATCCATTGCTACCTGGTATTTTTGCAAATACTGAGGTAATTCTGCCAGTAGAATGCGAAAAGAAAATGGAACCATTGTACCTGAGAAAACATTTTTATGTCAATATAACAATGAAGGCTTTCACAGCCGGAGTTATGACACTAATTTTATATAAAATAAGTTTTATGTTACTTAAAAAATTTATTTACATCTACAATAATGCTACTTTGTAATTGCAAATAGTTTTTTCATTAATTTAAATACACCAAAACATATTTTTAATACACTAGAATCTTATAATTCAATATTTCACACCATATGTTTTAAAAGTATTGTCTGTCTTTCTTTGCTAGGCGGTTGGGAATGGAGAAATCCGAGTTCAAGTAGGGGTACAGGAAATTTGGGTAGCTAGCTTGCCTATTTAAGTTTCTTCTTCGAAGAAGAGGGAAGGGAGGTGGGGTAGTTATTGGTGAGAAATAACCAGTTTGGCTATCTCTCTATACCTCCCCAACCCTAGGGAGTGAATAGCCTCCCTCGTTAGGGGTTACACTTACCGCCTAGCGAGAAGAAACAGACAATATACCACATTAGGAAAACAATATAATTTTAGAATATGACATAACTAATACCTTGTTTTCCCTTATATATTTCTGGATAGTACTCATAATATAAATCAGGTTTATCAAGATCACCAAAGGCTGCACTTTCCATTTCTGCAAAATTGTATCGCTGAAGTTTCACAAATAAGGCTATCCGAACATACCATATCTAATAAAAATAAGAATCTATTAGATTTGAAAGCATTTTAAATTGGAGAATGTCATATTCAACATTCTTTTATACTCATATCCCCAAGGGAGTAAACAATATTCCTGAGGTGGTACCAGGTACCACCGTTCAGAGGAATATCGTTAAGGAACAGGAACAAAAAAAAAACTTTTGTTCCATTTGCCAGCCCCAGTGTACAATAAAATTGTACAAGTTTTAGGATAAAATTTACAACAATTGTTTCTTAAAATGATTATAAAAGTTAGATATTCATATAGCTGGAGTTTGGAAAAAATGTATTGTTTAAGCACGTTTTCCTATAGTTTATTAAAAGGTTGTTTTTTTTAATCCAATTTAAAAAGATTTTCAATTCAAGCAAAAGTACTTACTCTTAAAGACAATGGACTGTGTTTGACAGCCTTGTTTTCTTCAATAATACCTTGGCCCATGGCTTTTAAAATGCGTTTTGTGAGATTTATGGCAGCATTATAGCAACCAGCTTCCTATAAATGTCAAAAATGCACTTAAAAACATATGTTTTCAGACTTTATGTTCATTTAAGCATATCCTATAACAGTAAATAAATAGCAATGTATTTCAAATATATTTTATTTATGAATAAAATTGAAATCATTTTTATTTTAGAAGTTTTACAGTAAACTTATTTTTTATATAATATTCCTACCTCCATAATATTTCTTCAAGTATAGAAAAATTTATTTAATAAATGAAAAAGGCTATTTTATAAACAGACATTGATTTACTTTTACAAAAAATATGTAATGAAGCAGATAGTTACAAACCATCAATTTTTGAAGACCAGTTTCATCTTCACTAACATCATTTTCAGTAATTGTTTTTCTATTCAAAGCATATGGTGAATTGCATTCCATAAGAAGAGCTTTAACACCATCAACCTAAAAAAAACCTTATAATGTTAATGATACAACCAATATACTATTTCTTATAAAAAGGCATGAATTTAGTTGAAATTATTCTATGACTAGACAAAAATAGCAATTAAATTATTATGCATATATCTTAAAATTTGTGAAATATAAATATGAAATTACAATATACAGTTGACTTTATGGGGGTAAGATACAAAGAGTTACAACTAACACACACAAATAAAAAACAACACCATCAAAATACATATTTATATTTCAAGATTTTATACTAAAATAATAATAAAAAAAAACTGTTAATGAAACTGTGAGGAAACAAACATAGCTCAATCCAAGTAGAACTCTTACCATATCTTGTTCTACTAAAATTCCTGGTGCTGTAAGCAGACTTCTATCAGGTGTAAAAGGTACTTTTGAAGTCAAGATATTAACAAGGGCTTGTCTTGTTTTATCTGAAGGAATCCAAGCCTCTTCTATTTCTCCATTTATTTCAAGAGAGTTTAAAAACTCCTTGGCATGAGCTATTGGTTCCTTCATTTGTAAAATGTTTGGGTCTAAAGAGTTCTTAACTTCAGATATTTTATCAAAGAAGGCTTTTCCATCTTGATCCCCTCCACTTTTGTCGTCAGAGAAAAATTTTAGTAGAGCAGGAGGCTTCTCCCCTTTGGTAAAATAAAAATAAATGCAAGAATATAGTTTAGTTTTTGTAAACATTACAAAGTAAAGCTGAAAATAAAATGAACCAGGAACAAATACTAGTTGATGTTAATGTAAAAAATAAAAAGAAGTTTCATTGTCCAAAATTATAAAGTTATAATTTGGCATTTTAAAGAGGAATGAATAATTTTGTACAGGGAGTATAAGCATAAAATTGTTTTTCTGTGCTCATAGGCACAAAGTTGTAAAAATTATAAAATTTTAAAAGAAAAAAAATTCTTCCAGCTAAATTTAGTTTGGTTTTCAGTCAAGTAAAGAGTTAGTATGATTTTTGTCACCTTAGTCATTTTTATAAGGTAACAAAGAAATGAATACACCATACATGAAATGAGTTATCCAATTCTTTTGTTGAATAAGAGCCAGAGTCTGTGTAAAGCCAACAGTACAAAAGTAGCATTTAAAAATCTACATAAAATTAAAATCTGAAACCAGCTGAAATAATAATTAAAAATGCAACATACATGAACTATTAATAAAAAGCTTTTCACATAAAAAGAATATAATTCATTTCAGCAAACCAAATAAATCCTTTCTTTAAAAAGTTGTAATTTTAAGCATTATTTGGGTAAGAATTAGTGACTTATTGTGAATGTAAAGATTTCCAATTTTTATGTGAAATTAACATAATATGTAAGTGATTTCCCGTAACATCCTTATTATCCAAACCACCAAATTATAAGTCCATTGACTAGCTAACAGAAATAAAAAGGTAATTATGCCATTTGAATTCCAGTTGAAAACTACCTTGTTCTTGAGAACCAGCATCCTCTTTCTTTTGAGATTCGACTATATCTTGAAATAGATCTTTGTTTTGAATACAGACTCCTTGCTTGGCAGGAGCTGAAGAACTTCCAGAAAGGGCATCAAAGAAATTAACACCAATAGTATCACCTTTTTGCTGCTGAGAAGCATCAGTTTGGAAGTACTTGCTTAAGACATTTCTTTCAGTTTCGGATGACTAAGGAAGATAATATAGAAGTAAAATTAAACTATTGTAATAAAAAACTCCCTTAATGAAAATTAATTTATTTGTAAATATAGTATGATTCTATTTAAAGATAACATTAGTTTTTATAATATCACTATTCCCTGGTGAACTAAGATTGCTTTAAATTCCTGCAATATTGAACTCCTTCTTGGTATGAATATATTTTGATTAAGTACAAAAAAAAATTACAGCATAAAGAGAACAAAATAAAAAATTTACAGTTAACATGTAACAGATCCTTAAACTGGCTATTATCATCTAGGTTTAGCTGGATTTAAGGTACACTCCAAAAAAATTATTATGACACAGCAGCAGATGTATTTGAATGAACAAGTACAATTAAGGAAAAAAATACTCAGTTAAGATTTCTGGTGAATCACTTGGGTTAGGAAGACAAATAAGGTGTCATTTTCATAATTTAAAGTATTCTTTAATATGTGAAATACTCGAGTCCTTATGGGGCCGTCTAGTCATCCTGGGGAACACTACAATTTTGGGGGACAAGTATCCCTAATGGCTCAGGAAGCATAATTTCTCAATAAGCAAATGAAATTCCTGAAAAAGTTGGGGAGAGCATTGCTCCCCCATGATCTTCCCATAAATCTGTCCATGCTTATTAGGTGCCAGTACACTCATCTTCCTCACACTGATTAGGATCAACTGAACTTTTGCCAAGGTTTTATAAGGTTCTATTAAGTGAATACACATTCAGCATTGAAGTTTGGTGCAGGAACTACCCCCAGAACAATGAAACTGAGCCAGATTTTGGGACATTCCAGATTTTGGATTGTCACATTAAGGGTCTGTTACTGTACTTTTTTTGAGATTTACATTCACGACAATTTACTGAGCATACCTGATTTTTAGTTATCAATTTATAGTAATTAAACATTTGAGAATAACCTTTCAAAAAGAAATTTTATACTTTCCCTCGTAAAAATATGTAAACAGTTTTTAAAAAACACTAATAATAATTACTAAAGGCTGAGGCTGATTTTTTGCATCACCAAATTCATTAGTGAGATTTTCTGGCATGGTGAAAGATTTCATCTGTACAGACACAGACTGTGAGTTCTCAACAGTAACATTAGGTGCTGGACTGTAAGGTGGAGTTTCTTGCATGGATTGTTCAAGGGGAATGGTTTCCATAAATCCAAACTTAGAATCAGAATCTACCCTTTTGATACCGCTTTCTTTTTTTAAATGCGACAGACTTTCACTGTCTGCGACAACTTTATTTTTATTTTCAGCTTCAGGTGGTGTTGAGGTATTTTTTGTGTCATTTGCTGTACTTGGAGTTTTGCATGCAGTTTCAGTTTCAACTGCTAATTGTGGAATGTCAGAGTCTGATCCCTCCATTTTAATCTGAAAAAAATATTGTATAATTGGGATTTTTTCTTCATTGTAATTACATAAAATTATTGGGTACATTCTGACTTAGTTGTTTAAGGCTAGTGTTGAATGAGGTATTATAAGTAAAAACACTTAATCTTTATTAAGATGATATTAACCTTACTAATTACTGCTAAAAGATCTAGGTGTGTTGTAAATATTTATAGAAATTTGGTATGATTTAAAATTTCTTCAAAGTTATAGTTGTTAAAAGCATTGTAATGCAATTCGTCCTAGTTAAATTAAGATTATATAGTTCTTGCATATTATTCTGTAGACCATGCAGTTGAATCTAAAAATATTATTAAAGCTGTTCTTTAGCTGTGCCGCTGAACGGTCAACGAGATAATACGTAAGTACCAATCATATTAATCTTACAAATTACTGCTTAAAGATCTAAGGTGTGTTGTAAACATTTATGGAAATTTGGAATGATTTAAAATTAGTTATAGTTGTTTAACAAGGTATTTGTAATACAATTTGTCCTAATTTAATTGATTTACTAAGGGGTGATTATCAATTAGGAATATCATACAGTAACTGAGCCTAAAAAATGGAAAACAAACTTCAAGTCATAAACATTGCTGAGAATGAGAATTTTAAGATTGCTAATTAAAAATTACAGCAAAGTATATAAATATATGGGGTTATATTTCTTTCTTTAAGTTCTTAAACCACACTTCAATTACTTTTAAAAAACAGGGGAGGTAACACAGCAGACAATCGATAAAATGAAACTATTTCGTTTTATTCCAAAATAAACATTGAAACCGTTACAGTCCCAGGGTGTAAAATTATATATATATTTTTTTAAAGAAGTTTGTTTGAAATATTTCAATTCAATAAATAAATAAATGAAATAACTACCTATAAAAGTATTTTTGTAACACTCTAAAAATTTATTTGATGAAAACTATTGATATATTCGAAAATTTATCATTATATGAAATACTTATAAACCAAGGTAAAGTTGGCATCATTAAAAATCTTGTTTTTGTTTTGTTTATAATCAAGCAAGAATTGCAGAAGTGTCAGTCGTAAGCATTAGATCTTGTTATGTAAAACCGATTAGACGAAAATATCTTAGCTGTAGAGATGAAAATGAATTTCTAAACACATTAAAAATTGTCAGAGGAGTATTGATTCATGTTATAAGGTTAGTGAGATTTTGCTGTATGATGTATGCCTTTGCCATTTAAGCTTTTAGGTTACTTCATTTTAATCTGGAAAAGATAAAAAAGCAATATGTTTGAAATATATTCGTTAAAAATTTATTTTAAAGAGTTTCTTCTGCGTTTATTTAATCTCTTTATGGAAGTGTTGTTTTTTAATTATAATTTTTTGAGAAATGTAATGCACCTTCTGAATTTTTCATTTGGAATTGTATAAAAGTAATTACATAAGATATATTATCCCTAATGATGGTTTTCCTTTCGTTCCAATTAGTAATTTTGTGTCTCTATTTTTTTTTTTTATTTAAGCCTGTATTCGTTGAAATCATTTTTAGTTAATTGTTTGTAAGTTGGGATTGTACTAATGTTAAGGAGTTTTATTAAACTAGTACCTTCTCATATTAGTTTAGGGTGATTGTAATCCAAGAGTAACCCATATTTTTGATGTTTTAAATAATCCTTCCAGGTTTATTGACCATTTTTTTAGATACATTCAGGTTATTTTTCAATATTGGCTTAGGCACTCATAGGATGAGTTTGAATATCCCTTCCTGGTAAAAATCCTGTCCTTGCTTGTTATGTTTGTGCAAAGTTTTTTACCTCTTAGTTTAAAGCAAATCCTCGGTCTCCTAAGTGCTTAACTTCAGGTGAGGAAAGAGATAAAAATTCTTGTAGTTGGAGTGAGATCCAGGCTGGTGAAAGGGTGGCCAATGATGCTCAAGTGATCTTCCCATTGCCCTTCTTCTGATTTGCATAAGATTCACGGTTGTCATGAAAGAAAATGGTGTCCCTGGAGAGAATATTCTTATTCATCCCACAAAGCCACAAGTGCCTAAAACTTTTATGATATTTTATTGATGATTTATTACATGCAAGACATTGTTCATTAAAAGGTAATACATCCACATAACAGGACCTATGGACATAAATTTTATTTATTAAGTTATTAAAAATTCAGTTTTTAAAATTTAACCTAATAAAAAATATTAGCCTATTTACTGAGATTGTGACTACTAGTGTTTGTGTTTACTAGCATTGGGCGCTTTGGTTGAAATATGATATTATCTGTCTTAGAAAAATTTAAATGTGATTTTTGTCCGAAGGTACAACAGTCTCCCCTACAAATAATCCAAAATACAGTTAAGATTTGAGATTCCTAAGTTCTGTACAAAATTATTGAATTCTCTTTGATACAATTTGAAAGTTAGGTCCTCTGAACCCATTAGCTTCTCATCTGACAGGTCCTTGATTCTCTGATATTACCAAGGTAAAGATAATAGTTCCACCAAATCTTATCATGTGACTTCCGATTGGATAACAGTGTAGATGTAGATAAGTGGTAAGGTCTAGGACTGCTTATAAGTTTCCAGGGCCCCCTGACAAAACTTTTGCACAAGCCTCCTAAACCAAAAAAAAAAAAATTCCCTGCTGCCAAGAACCCAAGAACAAGCTACTTTTTTAAATTGAAGAAATTCTCCCTTTAATGTTCAAGAAAAATTACACTTCAGACACATAAACTGATAAAAAGAAGCACTTCTAAAAATACAAGGTCATTTAATTTTATTCACATTTATACAGATTTTTTTATATCTATTTAACATGTTTTCATCTACTTCTGAGCCCTCAATTTATGTGCATTGTCTAACACCAATCTGGGAAAAGGAAAAATTATGAGTGAATGAGTATTTTTTGCAGTTCAAACGAATTAATTAATTTAAAGACTTAAAAATAAAACATCTTCCTATTCGAATAAACTTTGATAATAATGGATGAAAGATGATTGTTCACCATTGACTGGTCTGACCATTTTATTTAGATAAAAAAACTATGTTTAATACTATATGGGAAATAACTTAAAAATTAAGCATTGATATCATTGAAGAACCCAAGCGCATATATGGATACTACACCCTACTAGACCCGCATTAGACTTTCTAGGGAAGTACAGTATGCCTATATGCGCCCCCAGGATCTTTAAAAAAACTCCGGGCCCCAAAATTTGGTGTGTTTGTCCCCCTTTACAGATGACCCTCCTAAAATTGACACTAGAATGTCCAATTTATAGGAAGGAATTCAGTTTCAGATGGTTCCAAGTTATTTCCTAATTGTTCTTCATTTTATTGAATGACTCAGATATCTACTAGAAACTTTTTCTTGTAAAATCGAATTTTAAAGGAGTTTTTAGTAAATTTTGAGATTGCACAATATTTTAAATACTTTTTTTTATTTTAAAAGGTTTTCAAAATGTATTGGAGTTAATCGGGTTGGCATAAAATTTTGAGGAATGGCAGGAGCTTTCTGAGACAATGTTAGTAATTTTATAAGATGACTTCCTATTTTCATCTCGAGATTTTGATGAAACTCAGGAGCTTTGTTTTAATTTGTTGAAGAGGAATTGTACCGAAATATTTCCTCTAATATCTAGAGAGGCAATATTAAGAGGTGGCACCGCCAGCTTCCGTTCTGGGTGCTATAAGCCAACAAAAAAAAAAGACTAAGAGCACCTTACAGACTCCATCTGTCGACAGTGATGGTATATTTATGTATTACAGATGTGTTAAATCATGTGGGAACAGAGAACTCAATATATTCAACTATTTCTACACCTACCGGTATAAAGAGTGTTTCCGTAGCCATAGAATACAGCTTTTCTCCTAGGCTCCCATCATAAATCCTCCCTTGACTAAACTTGCAGATAAAAAATGTGAAGTGAATGGATTTAATTCTCAAACTTCTCGAAACCGGTCCAATGATTGTTTCTCATTGTGTGTCAAACTCTTTTCTGTGTTTAAATTTTCACCTCTTGGATCTTAAATTTATTTCATATTATTTAACGATACATTAACTGCATGCACCAAACGTCGCTATATCCCGCAAATTGACAGCTCGTAAGTCAATAGAGATGGGAGGGGACGATGCGATTGACTGAAGCAACTTAAAAATTGTTTCACAGCAAGTTTTTCAAATATTTATCTGTCCCCCGGTGTATCATGTAAAAAAAAAAGTGGAACCATTTGGCTGTCGAGCATTTGATGATTGTGTCCCTTTGTTTTCCTCGATCCAAGATAATAAAGATAGAATTTCGATGCCCGCAGTTTTTATGGGGAAAAGTTGTCGTTTTTGGAACTGTTCCACGGACGATGTCAAAACTGTGGCATTAATCACAGAAATGCGCTCCGTTTGGGATGAATTGCCCGCAGGCTGAAGAAATGGTGTTGTTTTCTTTGAAATGAAAAAGAAGTTGGTACGAATTCATCTTGAGCTCTCTAATATCCTCGTGGTTAAGAAAATATTCAAAGGTATCAAAAACCAAGTCTTGAAAAGTAACTTTCCTGGCCACTGGGGTGTACTGCTTTCTCCGTTTAACCAGATACAGATACCTTTTTCAGTTAAACGTCAGAGCAGTCGAACCCACTTATAACGAATACAAAAGGGAACCAGCTCGTTATACTCCTAAATCTCGTTGGTTCCACTGTTTACAATCCTCATTTTATCAGAGTTTACTATAAGCGACTTTAACCTCTCGCATTTTGATTTAGTTCGACCTAAATGGTTTCGATATGGCGTTCTGGAAAATATTAATTGAGTTTCTCTTTTTTCCCTTTTCCTATAGAAAGTTAGCATTTAATAAAAACTTTTATCTACTCTACACCAAGTTACCACACTGCTGGGGGATTTACAGCAGCTTGCCAAACGAGACAAAAGCGATCATTTTCGAGGCTTCCTATTGGTTCTTTTGAAAAAAAAGTTTTGCAGCAAACCGCTTTTGACGCTCTGCTGTAAATCCACCATGACTGGATCTTTTTGGAAATTTCTTAACTGATTAGGCGTGGGGCTTTTTTTTGTTAAATTTTTCTTTTTTGTTAGTTATTTTCATCTTTAAAAATTTTTCTTTGGAAATGGTTTCATCCACGACATCCTTCTAGGCAGAGGGCATAGATCCGCCCCTACAGATAACCTTCTTGATGTCTTGGTAGGTTGTGAGATGGCCCAGAAAATGTCATAGATTCTTTCATTCAGGAGTGTGTCCTCTATGAAATCTAGCGTTAGTTACTACGCATTTGAAATACGTGACTCCCATCAATATTATCTTGAATTCAGTGGGGGGTATTTTTTACTAAAGTAATAATTTCCCTATTCCTTACGTGAATGTCGAGTTAAATGAAATTTATGTGATAATTCCCTGTTTTCAAATGCACGAAGCAAACCGGTTCTTGCAGGGAAAATCATTTAAAAATTACGTATGGTCAATGAGTTGCAGGTAGTTCTTTCACAAAATTTTTATCTCGGCATCTCAAGACGTGCATCTCTAGCCTAAAAACGATATCAAAACAAGATGCCCTTGAATGTTTTATTCTACCGAAGTTGTGGTACGCATAGCCGTTTCATGATCATGAGACCATTCGAGAACGTAAGAAACAGACAACCTCCAAATGCAAGATCACTCGATTTTTTTTAATATGATCCAACCGAGCCATTTTATTCTTTCAAAGAATGTACACAAGACGCTCCCTGCATGCTCGAATCGTGAAAAAAGTCGCTTGAAAATGCGGAAGTAGTATCAGTTATAATAACTATCTGAGTGATCGCTCACAGCTGGAGATAGCGACGGATGGTTAAGAGGCATTATCTGCATAGCATTGAGAGGAGACGGGGAAGACCCACTTCAGGTCCGAACGCTGCAATAAACTGAGTGAAGAGGACTCTTCAGTTCGCGATAAATATAAATATACACACGTACGTGAAGTTGTGTTCACGAAAGTCACAATGTCTGATGTGACTAGGAGAAAGCATACTGTTTATCAATGCGACCTTTTTTTGTCACTACTTCTTCTAATTAGAAAATTGGGTTCTCTCATTAAGTAGGATGTAAGCATTTTTGTTTATTGCTATGTGAAATTCTGGGTATAAAGCATAAATACATGAAGAAATAAAATGGATGTGATGTATCTGTGCATTTTCAGAATCTTAGTGCTTCCTCAAAAGTCAAGCCTTCATCCCCTACTTGATGTAGGTAGAATAATCAAAATCTTTTACTTTTAGTGTGGCTTTTGTTGCTTTTACAATGTACATACTTGTACCCCTTGACTTCCCATTAAAACTTTCTCGCCTGTTTAAAAGCCTTTCTCTGCTTTTAGTATTTTGAAAAAGGAAAATATTCAGTCTTTTTTGGGAAGCTAATGAAAACTTTTATCAAGTGTCTTTTATTTATAGATTTCCCCCCTTCTGTAGCCAATAATCATTTAGACTTATTTCAGCATGTTCAAGCTGTAAGTTCTTTGAAACCTTTATCCTGAAATCCTACGAACCAATGTTTGATCTAGATCGAATTTTAGGAACTTCGGACTGGAATAAGACTCGAAATGTACATTTTAAGAGTTTCAAAACTTTTCTTTGAATATCTTATAAGCTGCCAAAGTTGTTTTCTCGACCGATTCAATGCGAGAAAAAGAAATTGGAACATCTATCAGGTATCAGTTATGTTAAGTAATGCATAACGGATATCCGTGATTGACCGTGTTAGGGCCTTCTTATGATCTTAGGTGGCAACACCATCTTCAACGTTCATCAACGTGGAACGAAAAGCAGAAACCTCATCTTGATATTAATTACGGCAATTCATCAGGTGAAAAGAGAGAGTAAACGGAAGAGAGAGGCTGAAAGCTGCGAATGTTTGTTTCGCTCTTCCATATCTCTGCCATCTATCCTATGAGCCGCCTACATCTGACAAGTGACAGAAAAAAAAATTGTGTTTGCTGAGTATATTTGTTTTTTTTTTTTCTAGATTTGGGATGAAACGTGGGGCTGCATTCGAATAAGTGTTAAGCAGTTGCATATCTGGTTCCACATTGGCGCCAATTTTATCACTTTCTTGTCT
Organism: Tetragnatha montana; assembly: GCA_963680715.1. Classification (NCBI taxonomy): domain Eukaryota; kingdom Metazoa; phylum Arthropoda; class Arachnida; order Araneae; family Tetragnathidae; genus Tetragnatha; species Tetragnatha montana. The sequence continues at coordinate 42,758,747 of OY796674.1, forward strand.
AAAGCTTTTTGCCACTTCATTCGAATGTTTATTTTCAGTAATTATATAAAGATGTACGTCTTTGAGATGGATAAGTGACTCGTGAGCTGACTCTTTTGAGTGAATGAGTTCCTCAGCACCGCGAGTTGGAAGAAATGTTTACCGCTTCAATTCTTGTAAAATATGACTCTGTTCCGCCTAAACTCAATCACATTCACATTCAATGTATTTTTGAAGTAATCCTATGTCGAATCATCAGAACAAATAGTGATTCGCTTTCAAACTCATCATATCAAAGAGTGAGTTACTCATGTCTAAAGGGACAACTCCTGTTAGAAACCGACCGGTTTCTCTTTATGCTCTGCAGGTTATTTGAAGGCACTGGCTTCGGTGAAAACGTGAACTCGTGGAGGAGTTGGAATATATGGCTTTCAGTCTCATTTGCATTTGAATGGCTATTTTAATGTCCGGTTCTCTCTGAGGAACGGGAGGAATATTTCCTTGTTGGAATGTTTTTTGCCTATTTTTAGCTTGCCGGTAAATTTTTGTGGAATCTTTGTTAGTTCAGACGCATCAGTCTCGTTGGCTTTCTTCGATGTAGACTTGTTCGGTTTTTTTTATTTTATCATATACACCTTTAATGTTTATTCACCCTTTAAATATTAGAGGAAAATAGTTTTCTGGCTTTAAAAGACTGAAAACTTCATTGTGGGAAAGAGGTAAAACATGAATGACAAGCTTTTACTCTGTTATAACGTGTTGAGAGTTTGTTTTCTGAATTGGCAATCCAACGCAATGGGTATTAAGTGGAATGCTTTTAAATAAAAGATACTTAGTAAAAGCATGTAGTTCCTATAGCGACATTTATTACCTGACAGTTACTGTTGGCATAATGTCAGGGCAACTTGGGGGCGAAAATATTGGTTTGAATTTTCTCCGAAATTCTTGGTTCTTACAGTTAAATTTCTGTTGCATCAAATAATTTTTGAGAACGAATAAATTTCCAGAAATCAAGAGCTCTACACCCACTCAAATAAGAAAATATTGGCTTTTAACTCTCCAGTTTTAAAACCATTGAGGTTAATTTTTCGTGCTGCAAAGTAATGGTTTAAAATGCAAAATAGTTTCTGTAACGATTTGAAGAAAGGAAACGGCGCGTTTGCGACCGGCACGTGCGCTTCAAAGGGCAAGCATGCCAAACTTTCCCCGGCCTTAAATTGCCCTGGGTTCATAAATAACGCTCAACGATGTCCTGATGGTAATTAGATGGCCGTCTCATCTTAAGGTTCCTGCCGCCTCATTAGCGTGGCAATGAAACCGAGGGTGGGCCCTCCATTCTAAAGAATCCTCGTTCAATTCGGCAGTCGAATTTGACGCAATCCGACTCAGACCTGTCTCCATTTTATCTGTTTTTCACAGGAATCGTGTCTGGAGCAAGAGGGATGAGGTGCGTTTAATCGAACTTATTTTTTTAAAAGGAGAAAGGTTTAGGTGCGCTTCGGGATTCGTTTCCATCGTGTTAGAGATTTTGGAATGAATTCGCTTTTTTTATTGTTTGCGAAATACTCATAGATCCTCATTCCTCGTGTTATTCGATGTTCTTCTCATTCATTCTCACGCTTTCTAACCCCCGTCCTCTCATTCGATCTGTACTCATTCATTTCCCATTCTCTTTTTATCCATGTTTCCTGTTTATTAAATATCCTTAGTACTAGCAAATTGGATACTTTTAAGGTATCAAATGCTCTCAAAAATTTAATACTAAGCTTTCAAAAGTTTTTAGATAGTATCTACTCATAGGCGTAACGAGGGGGGGGGTTACTGGGGTTGTATAACCTCCCCCCATTACATCCACGGTTTCTAAAACATGAAAAACTGAAAAAAAATCCCTTTACACGGAAGGCGATTCACAAAGAACTGTTCATTTAGGACGTAACCCAAAGGGCCTCAAAATGAATTTAAACACTACATTGAGAGACGAATTTTTAAAAAATTTCTGGGGGAGAACCCCCAAAACCCCCCTCTAAAATTTGTATGTCTGTTATACTGTGTTTTTCCCTTGAATGTTAAGCCTCTTAGATGAAGTTTTCCCTTCGGAAGTTTTTGCAAAAAAAAAAAATTGTTTATATTATACCTATATTATGAGACATTTTTAAAAGGTAGTAATATGTTGGAGGGGTTGACTGGTCGGAGTAACACCCCCCATGAGTCAACTCTAGTTACGCCACTGTATTTACTACTAATATACACTTTGCTCTTCAGTATCAAAAAATTATAGATTTCTAAAAGTATTTAAACTTTTTGATCTTAGGTATTCACAATAAATAAAAGCTCTCAATAATGGGTTTGTTAAGAGTATGGCTTACTTACGACTAGTTCGTAGTGATACCTAATAAGCCCCGTGGCCCATCCCTATTATATTTATACCATCTTCTTAAACATTTGTAACTCTTTTCTCTCTAACGGTCTAACGAGCCAGTCTTGTTAATTCCCTCTCGTCTCCATCCGGCATTTATGCCATCCCTCTTCGAGGACCTCCAATTGCCTCATTGTGCGGAGCTGCCATAAAGTGTCGAATCCTCCCAACATTCCTGAATGGTTCCTTTATCCAGAATCCTGTAATTGCCCAGGCGTTGCGATCTCCCCAAAGCTCACCAAATGAAAGGGACAAATTGTCGTTTGGACTCGTCTCGGGGCACTTACGTGTGGAAGAAAGGATGACAGTGTTTCTAACGAGAGTGTTTACGTTTCCTGAGTTTCTCTACTGGCTCAGAATCAAACCCCTTTGTTTTCTGTACGCACTGTCGTTTCTGAGAAGTGGAATGGTACATGGAAGATCTGTATCTTTTAATCCCTAAGCTGAATCCGTTTTTGATGAGTTTTCCTCTTTGGAGATTTTTCTCCTCTTTTGTTTTTGTAGCTTTAGTCTGTCTGAACGGGTTATCTCCTACCTCTGTTTTTGTGGCAGTTGCTGTTTTAATGTCTTTCTTGTTTTTTTTTTCTTCTGGTGATAAGGTGTTGAAGGGAGTAAAAGTGATAGGCATGGGTGAGTTCAGTTTCTTAGAATTAACGTGAGGAATGACCCACATCATGAGTTCTGGGTGAATGTGAGTGGATAAGGCATTTTTTGTACTTGTAAAACTGAATCTGAAACTAAATCTTCAGAAATAATGTTACCAGTCAACGTTAAGAGTAAACAGTCAGTATAAATTAGTAATTTAGTCACACGCTCTGAGCTTGAGCTAACAACATGTCTCAAAAGTCTTAAACCATGTCTATGTCTTAAACACTCGTACCACATCCTGCTTACTATACATGCATTTGTATAGTCACTGTAAATGTATCAAAGCATCCTTTCTTTATTGCTGTTTAGATTTAAATCAATCCTAATTCATAAAAATTTCCTGATAAAATATTTGCAAATAAATTGGAGGATAACCGGTTCAGGAAATTTCATCTTGTTTTAATTAGTAAATGAATAAGTTGTAATGCAGAATGTTGAATAATGCAGAATGAACTGCAATAAAATATAGTACTAAAATTTCAATACTGTTTATTATCCCTTTTTGATGTTTTATTTAGAAAATAGCTTGAATATCTTTTTTAGAATCCCATCATAACTTGTTATAGGTATTAATTAAAACTACTTGCAAAGAAAAGTAATTTCAACTTTGTTTACATTCAGTGTTCTATAGAAATTGTATTTTTGCAAGGTTCAAAAGAGCATGTCAACATCTAATGTGGCTCAAAGCTGTTAGTTTTCTTCCAACGGGACCAAGAAAAGATAGGAGACTCCTTACTGTGCTCTATTTTAATTCTGACTAAAGCATTAGAAGACTGTAAATGTTAAAAGCAAGATTCAAGGAAACCCTTGTTGATCGAAAACAGTCGTTATGAATCAAACCTGCTCAAGATAGCTAATTAAGAGCATCGATTGCTTATTAAAAAAAAACTGAGGCGAGTTTAGTTTCCACAATACCCGAACAGATTTCTCGAAGGACGGAACCTTTTTTGGCGGAGAGGGGAAAAAATTCTCGGGAAAGGATAACAAGCGTCTGTTTAGAAGTTTTCGAGAGCATGTGTGTTCCCCTCAAAAATAGTCTTCGGAATAGGAATTTCACCTTGGCCTGGAGAAGAGATCAGTGCACACAGGGAAAATTAATTGAATCACTTCGTTGAAAGGCGGGAGACGGTACTTCCGTTGAAGGGTAGCAGATGTCGAGGTTTATGACACGAAAAGAGATGTAGTTTTCCCATGAGATGAGCTTGTTGTAAACGGAGGGAATATATAGAAAGGGGTAGTGACGTAATGCAGGGTTCCCACGGTCCTTGAAAGTCCTTGAATTTTTTTCTGCTAAAATTAGGTCCTTGAAAGTCCTTGAAAAACAGCTTAGGTCCTTGAAAAATGCAAAAGGTCCTTGAATTTTGAATTCACTCCAGCCGCCTTTCGCTGATTTATCTAAATTTCCTTTCAGCATTTAATGTCAATGTTTGAAACCATAAAACTATGATAGAACGCCCTCTACATCGGTTCTGCAAGTGAACAAACTAGGTAGAAAATTAAGTTGGAGTCGGTAGGCATTTTAAAAACAACAATTTCTCTAGAAAAATTATAATTTTTAAATGTCTGCAAAAAAAGGTCCTTGAAAACTTTTGTTGAGGTCCTTGAAAACTTTTGTTGAGGTCCTTGAAAAGTCCTTGAAAGTCCTTGATTTTCAATGTTTTCAAAGAGTGGGAACCATGTAATGGTAAAAAATTGTCTTCACAGTATTTTCGAGAGGCGTGTTATCGGTGTATAAGAGGGTATGTTTGTGACTTCATTAGGGGACGTCCATCAGTTAGTCGTGATAATTACAAGTATAAGACCATAGTTTTGATTGGTTACGATTGATTTGGATACGGTATTATTACTACCCAATATTTTTGGTAGAAATTATTTAACCCTTAATGTCCTCTTTTACAAATAATACACTCATGCCAGTCATAATTACTTTCCAAAATAAGACAAAATAGGTGTAATTTCATGTTTACTAGTTCAATTGTTGGTGGGACTCGTTCTACGAATATTGATGGATCTTCACATGGGCCGATTTAGAAGGAAGAACCTGATGCGGGTTAATCTAGAGCAGGGGTTCTCAATTTGTTTTCACCGCGGCACCCTTGCCAGGCTAAAAACATTTCGAGGCACCCCTAAAAAATTTGATTGAGGGATGGGCAGAATCTATACTAGATTTTTAAGTCAATGGTCAAATACTCTACTACTCTACTCACCTAAACGTATTTTCTTAAAGTACTTGGAACTATGAGTACTCTAAACCGGAGCACCGATATAAAGAAAAAATGGATTTATTTCGTCTTATAATAGGAATATCCATAAGGGCCGACTTCAGTAAAATATTGAGGGGGCCCAATATTAGACTATTAAAAACATAAAATTCATTCATGACGCCCTCTTGGCGACCGGAATACTTCGTACGGTGCTGTTTTTGTAAAAAGATATTTGGCGTTCCAGCACTATTTTTTGAATAGAAAAAAAAACGACAGAACATGAAAAAAAGTAGGATTATTTAAAATTTTGACAACTTTTTGACTATTGGCGCGGCACCCCTGGCATAGGCTCGCGGCACCCCAGGGTGCCGCGGCACCCAATTTGAGAACTGCTGATCTAGAGTTTCTATAGAGACTCTTGGGGGCATAAGGTTTATTGATCGGAGTTTCACAATGTAACACTTTTTAATGTTGCATTTATGTTTACACCTTCTAAAAAATTTCTTGATATGATCAAAGCATTATGTTATACATATTCCTTTCTTTTCTTATAGGATTTCTCTTTCCTATGGACACTGCTCAATACATTGACAACATGAGCTATGGCTCCGGCTCTCAGGGACCAAGTGCTGACTTCTGCCATCTTATGGCAGAGCTTAGTAAGTGTTATTTTCTGGTGGCTTAGAAATAAAACTTGCTTATTTTGTAGACGAAACTCATTTATTTCATATTTTTTGCAGAAGCTCAAAATTTTGATGTGATGAAATTTTCTTCATATCGAACTGCTTGTAAACTCAGGTTTATGCAAAAAAGAATTAGCCGTGAGTGTTATATATTTTTTCTAGTAGTATTATGCTGATAAAATTAAGCGTTAATTTATGTAAGATGAATTATAATAATTAGGCGTTGATTAAATCTAAGTATGCCGAAATAGTATTACTGTACGCTTATTAAAATTTGTCTGCAAGTCATATAGTTTTTTTAATATTAAGTAGTTACTTCAGAACAAGTATTTCGTGTGAAATTATAATCTATTTCTTTATGATGAAACATGGATGTATTTAACTTATTATCTGTTTCAGTACACCTGGTAGATATATGGAACGTTATCGAAGCTTTTAGGGAAAACGGCCTGAACACTTTAGAACCTAGAATGGAAATCAACACGGCCCGTTTAGAAACCCTTGTCACTTCTATTTATTTTCAACTTAATAAACGCTTGCCATCCACCCAGCAGATAGACTTGGAACAGTGTACTTCGTTGTTGCTCAATTGGCTTATGTCTGGCTATGATCCGTGAGTTTTTATTCTGAAATTTTTATTTTCAATATTAAAACTAAGGTGTTATAATATTTAAGCTTTAAAAAATGGTTTCATCTCCAGAAATCGTATTTTAAAAACCAGGTTATATTCCTGTGGCTAAATTAATTTAAATTCACTTCTTTTTAAATGTGTCCCTAGCACAAATGAACTAGGCATAAATTGGTTAAGGTAAATTTCTGTTATATCGAATTATATTATATACCTTGATAAGAAATATTTAAAAAATTAAATACTTTTTTTCTATAGACTTGAAATCTGCCACTTTCTGCATAATTTTGCCTTTTTTACTTCCACATAAATAATTTATGGTGATTGAAGGGGAGATAGTCTAATTCTCTAGTCTAATTCTTCTAATAATCTAGGGGTGTTCTTAATTTCTTTAATTAAGTATTTTGTATGTGATAACTTTTCTCATTTTACAATTTCAGAGATGAAACTGGAAAGGTTAGAGTATTTTCTATAAAAATTGCCTTAGCTACTATGTGCTCTGGAAAACTTATGGATAAACTTAGATGTAAGTACAAATTAAAGATCAATCCTTTACAATCAAGATAAGACAAGCATTGAATATAATTAACTCTATTTAATACTGTTTCACAACTTGTTTCCTAATTGTTACCTTTCTAGCTGTTAACATCATATGCTATTTTATTTTCAGATATATTTTCCCTCATCTGTGACAATACTGGGCTCCTGGTTCAAAGTAAATTTGCAGATTTCTTGAGAGAAATTTTGCAAGTTCCTTGCTCAGTTCATGAATCTCCTACTTTTGGTTACCGTGATAATCTTCCTTCCACTATTATTGATGGAGTATGTAAAAATGTTTCTAATTTTAATTTAATATATGTAATCAATCTCTAATGCAACTGTGCTATTGAATTATTTATTTGCCAATAAGTTCCTAATATTCCTTGAATAATTAATTTTTTTACTACTATGTATGCAACATCCATAAAAGGTTTTTCTGCATAATCCCAGAACTTAATCTAATACTATTTCATAATTTGGGCCACTTTTTATACAAGTGTTTCAATTTCTTGCTGTTTATCAAGATGAATTTATATCATATTAATATTTAGGTATTAAAATCTGTACCTTTATGAAACATATAGTTTACATTATCAAAACTAAGAAAAAATCTATATTAATTATTTAAGCAGGAACCCAATCTATTACTGCAAAACTTCTTTTGAGAATGACTACCTTCTGTTTCAAGAAAAATTGTATTTCGGTACTGCCTAAACCCCTTATAAATGACCCCTGATTGTCCAACCATAAAACCCTTCTCTTGCAATTCTCGCCCATTAGTTCCACACTTCTAACAATACAGAATAGTTATTCGATCAAAACTGGGCATACTGAAACTTATGGGAGGTATTTTAACATTAAGAGACTTGGGGGAAAAACCAGTTCTTTCAATTCATCTGAGGGGATTGCTCAAAAACGTTTTACCATATCTCTGTGTGTTTGTAAAATTTTTCTTGAACTTTTTTTTTAAGATGAAGTTAATTAAAATCTTCACAATTTTTACAGCAAACCAAAGTAACTGTAAATGACTTTCTGGACATAGTTATGTCAGATCCAGCTCCACCATGTCTTGTTTGGTTGCCTTTATTGCACAGACTGGCTAGTGTTGAGAATGGTGAGCTTTTCTCATGAATTTCAATGTAGTGCCTACTTACTTGGCTAAATTAGAGTGTTGTGTGTAATGAATTGATTGTTTCCTCTCCAGTTCTTCATCCTGTTCAATGTGATGGTTGCAACAGAGAAGCTTTCTTAGGTTTTAGGTATAGGTGCCAAAAATGTTATAATTATCAGCTTTGTCAAGATTGCTTTTGGAGAGGTCGTGTTTCTGGAAACCACACTAGTCACCATGAAATGAAAGAATACACTTTTTATGTAAGCACGTCTTTTGATATATTTATTGGTTTCCTTGTTCGGTTTCATTTTGTCTAATGAGGCATGAAAATTTCTTAGAAATCTCCTGGTAAGCAGCTTGGACACTCTTTAAAAAAGTCTTTTCGGTGTGTGCCGGAAAAGCAAGTTAGCTCAATTCCTAGATTTCCTGAAGAACCTGAAAAAACTCTTAACCTACAACATATTGTGTAAGTTTTTAAAATCTTTTCCTATTTTTGTCTTGAACTTCCTCTCAAAATTAATTTATAATGGTTTGGAAGTGCAAGATAAAATTTTTACTACTTAATTTTCTTTGCAGTGGGTTTAACCTGCACATTCAGTTTACTTATAAGCTCTCCAAATTAAGCTAATTTAAATGACAAACTATTTTTTAACTTAAATGTAAATGTTTTTTAATCAGGCCTCCTTCACCCATACCCAGTCATAATGGATTTCATGATAATACAAACAATTCTTTTGATATGTCTTCAATCGATGGTAGATCAACAACTCGAAGGTGAGGTAGTGCTCTTAAAACAGCATAGTCTTTTGAGGTTTTCTATCTACTTACATAATTATATGTCCCTTGTCTTTCTTGAAATTTAGCTTAGAATCTAATCGAGGTGATGACGAACATAGATTGATAGCTAGATATGCTGCCAGGTTGGCCGATACTAGAAGTACTGTAAGTTATAATGATAATTTCTTGCCTCCAACTTTTTTTAATACTAATCTAGAAATTCAACTATAAATACAATTTAACAACTAGTTTTAAGTTTATTTAACTGTTATGAAGGAGCTTATTAATTTAAGAATGGCATTTAAAAGTTTCATACACAACCACTGTATTTTTCTTTTATCCTCAACCTTCTTTGAAAGTTGCTATTAAATTTAAATATTTTTACATTTAAAAATAAATTATATGTAATTATTTCTAGATGAGAAGTCCATCAGACTTAAGCTTAAACATGGATACTACTAGGCAGCGTGATCTTATTGCTCAACTGGAATTGAAAAATAGGTTTGTTCCTGCTTTAAAACTCATGTTTCCCAAATGTAAGCATATATATTTTATTAACTAACCTTTAATTATTTCTCTCAGGGAAATAATGAGAGAAATAGTGAGACTACGAAAACAGCAAGAGCAGGAAGATGCAGTTCTACAAAATGAACAAAATCCTACTCTTTTAAATGAATTAAGGGCTCTTAGACAGAGAAAAGAAGAACTAGAAAGTCACTTATCAACTCTTCAAGAGAGCAGAAGGGAATTGATGGTACAGCTGGAAGCACTGATGAAAATGCTCAAGGTAGTAAATTGAGGCTCTAGCAACAACACAGCAATGAGCTATCTCCAACAGCTTTACATTGGAGTCAGCTCATTGCTGCAAGCGGCTCAGTTATTTTTAATTTTATGTTATCACTATTTCTGCTTGAAATTTTTGACTCAATGGTGCTACTTTTTTACTCAAAAATAACTGAAGTTTTACAATAATAATTGAAATAATAAAATCTCAAAAATAATTGAATTTACCTACATAAGTAGGTAAATATCAGTGAATACATTCTGCGTGAAATTAATTGTAAGGATATATCTTAGATCTTTATATTTTTGGAAATGTTTTTAATTTGCACTTATTAAATTGATTTTATGCAACAATTACTAATGGGCTAAGCTATTTATAATCATATAATAATTTCATCTCTGAGCCAAAGCAAATCTGGTGTGTAATATTTTAATATAAATTCTGAAGGTTTTACTATAAGTCATCAAAAGATGTTGATTCAAATGAAATCTGTTGGTTACTGAGCATGTGTTAACAATATCGTTTAATATATAAGTAGTCAGGTTATTTCTCCTCTAAAAGTTTTAAGGTATATTAATTTTTCCACAGCCTAAAACTTAAAAAAAAAATGTGTTACAAACCATTTCTAAAAATTATTTTTATTTTCCCCCTCTAACCCCATTTGATAAGTAGTGTTTTCATGGACTCCATAAATCTGTTATTTAAGGTAGTTATTACAATCATAACACATGTTCTTATATTTTTCAGAATCATCAAACCTCTCCTCGGTCTACACCAAACAGTTCCCCTCGCTCTGCTACTTCCAAGTCTCCTCCTCTCTCCACGCCTTACCCTCTTTCCTCATCCCGCAGTGCACCCACCACCCCGGGCACCAATCCCCCTTCTGAAGGGGCCCCTAACCCTCAGAACAATGCAGCTAACTACGACCAATCTGGCAGCACTAGAAGCCTACGAAATGACCTGTTGGTGGCTGCTGACTCTGTCACTAATGCTATGTCCTCATTAGTTAGGGAACTGAATTCAGGTATTTTGGAAAAGGAATTCTTCTTGTTCTTGTTGGTTTTTAGAGACATTTGCTAACTCTGATGGAGCTGCTTAGTCTACTTCTTCCGGTTGTTTTTATCCCTGGGTTGGAAGGGAGATAGTGTTTTTTTCAGTTTGATAAAAGGAATTGATATTTGTAGTTTTTAAGAGGGTAATGAAATGAGAAATGTCATATAGTCATTGAGTTGAATTTTTTTTTATTAAAATGTGTGAAAATAGATTTTAGAATATAAGGGAGGATGCATTAAATAAAAAAAATAAGAAAAAAAAATAAATAAAAAAGAAACCACTTTTTTTTATCTTCAATAAATCTTGAGCAGTTAACATGACTCTAAAAAGTACTTAAATCTTAAAAAAAAAATTATTAAAATTAGATTTTTTTGTTCAGAAAAGAAGATATTTTCGTGGTATATTAATCTTAATTTGTCATTTTTACTTTGCAAGTTTTTGCTTCTCAATAACTTACAAAAGGTAGTTTAAATACTATTTCATGTGAGCTTACAGTAAAATTAAGTTAATTTTTAAAAACCCATTTTTAAACCTGCTTCTTTGGCCCTTGGTTATTGTATTTTTACCCTCTCTTCGTTATCATTTTTCTCATTCATTATTATAATTTATCATTCATTGCCATTAGGTTCTGAAGACGAAGATGGAAATTGTGACAGTAAAGTTCTTAGCAGCAGTAGAGGTAATATCTTCAATAAACTTCTTGTCAAAATAATCATTTATAAAGTACAGTCCACTTTCTGACTTAAGGTTTAGCTATATTTAAGTTTAATTCTAATTAACAATGATTCTAGAAACAAGAAATTTTAATGCTTGTACATTTATTTAGGGATAAGAGGACTAAAATGTAAATTGTTTTCTTTAAAAAATACCCTTCTTAAATAATCCAAGGATGATAAAACCCTGTTAATGGTGGAAATTTCTTCTTTGATATTTATATGTTTCCAACTTTAAAAACATAAGATCCTTAAAATTATTCATTTTACTATTGCTACTGTAGTATTTTTTGAAGTACATCTACTAATATTTTATATCATTCTACTTGTGTGTGAATGTTACCTTGGTGTAAAAAATTTAGTTATTAGATACTTGTTTTCAAAACAAATGGAATGGTTTAACTATTTCACAGCATTTTATTGTGATATTTATCATAAACTATTTTTTCTTGTTTTTCAAATGTTTTAGATTTTGAAACAGAAGAAGAAAGTGCTGTGGAAAGCTTAGAAGGAGGTAGTACACTTTGGAGAGAAGAGAGGCAAAGGGCCCAAGAAAATCAGTTCTTGCAAGAAATTCAGGCTCGGAATAATTCATCCCTTGATAAAAATTCTGTTAAAGAGGATAATCAAGAGCTATATGATAATGATCCTAGGGTAAGTTACATTTGAATTTGAACTATCCTTTATTGATTTTTCATAGTGTAACAAAAATTATATGATGATAAACAAACCATTATGATATAAATAATTGAAAAAATGGTTTGAAAGTTTAACTTTGAATTTATATTTCAATATTTTCATTTTCTAAATTTTTTAATATAAACAGAAAATTTAAGATATTCTAATAAGGAATTATTTTCTATTTTAACATTTACTGTTACTGTCTATCAATTTTAAGTAGGGAAAGCTATAATAGTGCTTTTGTCATTTTGCACTTTCTCAAAGCATTTTGTGTGATACTTGTTGGATATCAATTGACTACTTTTATCAATGAACTGCATTAAAATTAGCTTCCTATTGTTTCTAATTCTTTTTCAAGCATGTTCCAAAACAAGCAGTGTAGCTTAGTTTTAATTTTCGAGTATGTTATGTAATTGCATGTCACCTGCATGAAAAATCCCTCACTTGTTTCACCCTCATTCTGTTTCAAAATAAAATACCCGATCTTCACCTCACATTCATTTGCACCCAATTATGTTCTCAACCTTCATATTACATTGATCACCACCCTATTAACGTTATTTTGAGTTTATGATTTCCGTTTTTCTCCCTTTTGTTTCTCCTGCACCCTCCACCAGGCACGCACCACTCTAGTAGTGACCTCCTAAGCGCACCTCGACGCGTCCGGTATTCCACTTCCTTCCCTTTGTAGGACTTGGAGCTTTTCCAACACCACGCATCCCTGACTACAGACGACGAGAGCTATGTCAGGACAGATGATGATGATGATGGGTGCAACACGGATTGGGAAGAGACCATGCGTCGGTGGGTCAACCGTTAGTCCCGAATCATCTCTGTCTATCAAAGTCATATCATGTGTGACATGGCAGCTAGTTTAATCATCAGGTTTTTGGTGGGACTCTTGAGTTGGGTATGTCTTGTTGGCATGTAAACTTCATTTTGACTTTAGAAACAATATGATTCTAAGTATTAAAATCTGACTGTTGTAACCAGGGGTATAGCAGAAGGGAGTGGCAAAAAACAAGACCAGTCCCTTTTCAGAGCTGGCTGGTGTGTGAGCCTAAAGCTCTGAAAATGTCAATACAAATTAACAAATTAAGAGGTAGGTTTTCCCAGTCCTATACTCGGAAAATGTCAATTCCTGACTTATTCAGTCTTTGTGAAGATGAACCCCTTAAAAGTTAAATTAGTGCATAATTAGACACAGCATATATAAGAGGTTAAAATTTTTAAAAGTTCAGAAAGAACCACAACTTTAGAAAATTAGATGTCCTTTAGAATAAATTTCTGGTTACACCACTAGTTACAACCTCTTCTCAGAATTTATTAAATTTCATGAAATTAATATTTTTCCACTCATCAGTTACTCTACATGTAAAGTTTTTTACCATATTTCATGAAAGATTTCAAACATTTGTAGATTGGAAATTACAATCAACCCTTTATTAGAAAAGTATTATGTTATTATTGCTTTATTTCTTTTATTGTTTATTTAGCTTGCTACTGTCGTGACAGTAAAAGTATTGCGTTGGACTTAATAAGGACTCAAATCTTTGGTTATAATTTTTATATTATACAAGTTCTTTTCTTTAACAAAGTACTGAAAATACACCAAAAAGTTGCTCACATAGTAATTAATAGTGTATTTAATCTTGTAGTCTAAATTTTTAAGCCTAGTTACAGTATTTATTATCACCATCATTTTTTATCTTTTAAAATAAGATACAGTTAGCTATTTTGAAATGCACTTATGTAAATGGTGCTTAGCTATCATCTTAAGTAGAAAATCCAAATATTTATTATAAAAAAACATCACTTTAAGGAATGAACTAAACAATAAGTGTAAGATTTTTTTGTGTGTAATTAAAGAGATTCTGTGCTAACAAGAGCACCCAATGCTAGAGTCAAACCAGTTCTTAAGTGCTGTTTGATACCTTGTATATTGTTTTTCCATATAAGTTTTTTAATGATTGTTCTTGTAGTCAGTGCCATTTTATTATCTGGTTTAATGACTGGTATGCAGCATTTAGTAGCTGTTTTGAAATTAATTTTAATGGATTAGATTTTAGATGCTACCTAATTAATCTTTGATCTCTTGATGAATTATTAGGTTATATTTATGTTTCACGCTTCAAAATATTTGGTATATCTTTAATTTTTAAAGCAAAATTTTATATCATATAATGCCAAATTCATGCAGATCTTTCTATTCAAAAACCCTTTAAGTTGCTTTATAAAAAAGACAATTAATTTCAAAACTCATAATTTTTAAACACTCATTTTATTTGTGTGTGTCCATTGAAGATAATCAACTATTTATTGCCTCTTGGTAAGTCTTCAAGACCAGTTTATCAGTGAATCAATGAATTTGAAGATATCAATAATTATCTCAAAAATATGCATTATATAAGCTTGTAATCTAAATATATTTTCAAATAAGGTACTGTGATACAATCTTAGTGTTAAAAGTACAAATGTGTACAAACAACGAATTTGTATTTCATTAATGAGGCTTAAACTAATGCAATTTTTATTCTAATACATAATGTATTTATAGTGAGCTATTTATTACTTATGCTTTGAACTATAGAGTTATTAAAAGAATATTAATAGCAAATAAAAATTTAATTTTTGTTTAAAATTTAAATTTTCCAAGCATACCAGTATTACTCAGTGATTTTATTCTTGTATAATGTAATGACAAAACTTTTATAGTTACTTCATTTTTGATTTTATCTTTAAATTGTTTTATACCTTTAAAAACCTTTAAAGGGGACATCTTATCTTAATAAAGTTATGTTTATTTTAATATTCAGAATAAATTGGTGTAGCTCTATCATAGAAAAATCAGTTGGGTTATTCCTTAAATATCAAGATATTTTCATATAATCCCTATGTGTTTAAATGGACTACAACTGTTATTCTAGGTCAGTAAATTTCAGAATATTTTTCAATCTTTTTAGTTTATTCATTGCATGAAGTTCCTTTCCTTTGTTGATTTCAAACGTCTGTAAGTCACAAGTTGTTTATTACTTGTAAACACCACATTGAATCATCAAAGTGTTTGAATCCTCTCATCCAATCTAGATTAGTGATTACAGAGACTTAAATATAACCTGTGTACTGTATGGTGTGTTCCACATGAAGCCAGATACCCTTAAGGTTTTAATGCAGTAACTGTTGAAAAAATCTGAAACATTAATTAATTTGGTGCTACTTTTGTTCTGTTTTGAATAAAATATATTTTATTTAATTCATATTTTTAAGGTTGCATTCATAGTTTAATTTATTTATTTCCATCTATATTTACGTGAACAAATACTTTATTTTTGTGGATGTTTTTAATTGTGCATTTAAAATATGTTGAGCTTAATCATTGTTATTATTTTTTAAAAAAGATCTGAAAACTGTAGCTGCACCTTCCTTCTCTGATTCACTTACATGCACACCAAGCTCACTGTAGGTAACTGACCAAGCACATTGTCTATTTTTACATTCCTATAATACGCATGCACACTTTGTATGACCACAGTTGAATAACTCTTTGTTATATAAGTGTACAGGAAATGTAGTTTGGGAAATGTTAGATGGTTGTAGCTAATCTATAGGGAAAACACCCATTGTATTATTTTGTTTGAACAAGTTTTATGCTTTATTAATATTGGACAGATCTTCCTTTAGTTCCTTTGTTTGGTTGTGTATTAGTTTATTTTCTATTTTTAAAGAAATTATGTTTATGTAGTATTTTATAGAGAAATAAGAGTTATTATTATTTTCCCTGTATAAATTATTCAAACTAATTACACATATTATTTGTTTATTAAGATGACTCCTTTTGCTATTATAGCAATGTCAAAAACTACTTTTGTCTGGAGTTTTCTGAACAGAGATATCCACTACTGCCGCATTAAAAAAATAGTTATTTTTAGAAAGTGCAATTTTAGAATTTCTACTGCAAATCTCTTGCGGCTGTTTTTGAGAAGCCTAAATCTTTTGAATGATTGTAAAAGCAGTTATGTTACTGTGTGTATGTCCATGTTTGTACTTAAGAATTAGAATATGAATACCTTCATGGAAGCATTCCTTTAAAATATAAATTCTTAATCCTTGATAATACTGTATTAGTTTGAGTGATGTAAGGTAAAACTACTGATAAAATGATTCTTTGTATAGAGCCCCTTGGGAAAGGTCAAACTGTTTTATATTTCTGTTAGAATCACTACTGTCTTATGTAATGTCACTAGGAATCTAACTTGTATATGCTATGCATGTTTCTATCAACTTCAGAATATTTTGTACCATAATGGCCTTTTCAAATTGATTTGTAAGTTGTGTAATTCTTTTTGTGTCCCATATTGTTCTAGTTTAGTGTTAAGGAATCACTTCATTTTAATGGGATTTTATGTTTACTCTATTGTACAGAAAACAGTATAGATTTTAATGTTATCAGTTATGAATAAATTTCAAGATTAAAAAAGTGACTAGTCTTTATTAATCTTCTGATACATTGCCTTTAAATGAATGCAGATCACTATTAAATAACCATTCCAAAAAGGTTATTGGTTATCTTATAAAATCTTTGCTATCAGACTGAATATAACCTTCAGTAAACGACCTGGACGAAGTTGCTTTGTACTGGTATCAGTTTTTCAAAACGATAATCCTTAAGCAATATTATAAAACCAAAGTTATATTTTATAATAATAATAATAACTTTAACTTTATTTACTATACAAAAATTTTTTTTACAGAACACAAGGGAAAAAACATTTGACGCCAAGGGGAAAATTGACAAAAATCTAGTTCCTCTTAGGTCATTGATGGTGATATTGATTTTTTATTAGAACTTATTCAGTCTGATTATATCAAAAATATCTTCAGAGTTATTTTCAAGACATTTTAGATAATAGTGGCACTGTGCCATTCAATTCAAGAACTTGAATTGTAGTATAATTTTTTTTCATATATATAATAATGCGATTAGAATACACTAGATACATTTGATTCAGGTATTTTTATATAAAATCTGATTACTAATCTTAATAGTCGAAAACTAAGTTTTTTAATTGAAAGCTTTAAGGCTTCAATATATTTATAATCTTAATTTTAAAATTTAGTTTATTAAACTTTCTAATGTCTAAAATATTTCTGAATGTAAGCCCATTCATATATCAGCCAAAAGTGTAGGTATTTATCGGGGACTCTAACGGAATTGAACCAATCTTTATATAGACTGGTTTTAAATAGTCTGATTCATTATTAATATTGATTTTTCATATTTAAATTCAAATTTGCTTTGGAAAATAAAACATATTTATGGGTGAAAGTTTTCTGTTGAGACAGAAATTCGTCCTAGCAATTTTCCTAAGGACGGAAAAATTAACCCGTAATTAGTGCAGAGATAATAAAAGTATTGGTTTCAATAAAAAGCTTAATTCCATTCCGTCCTGGACAATTTTCTCTTTTCCCCATGAGCCTAATTCTTTTTCCACTTTGAACTAGAATCTTGGAGTAAGTTATTTATTGCATTACTACTTATTTCTTTGTTTTATCCTTTTTAGTCATGTAGGCAGGGCGCGAAATTTCCGCTCGCCAACTCGCCATTGGCGACCAAAAATTTAAGGCTGGCGAGAACGTCCTTTTCCCTGAAAAAATTTTGAGTTTAAAATAAAAAATGTCCAAGACGGTAGTTAGTTTAACTAGGCTTGTTTGGTAATATCAAAGGTATTATGAAGAAAAGGGAGCGAAATATCGATTCCTATTTTACTAGGGCAATGAAAGTGAACCCGTTCAAACGCAAGAGATGATGCAAAGGGAATCTGCTATCAGCAATATTCCTATATCATCAGTTTCCAGCTCTTCCAGTAAAAGAAAAGATGCCTTAACTGCCCAATCACCACTTCCAGCGAAAGGAAATTTTAATTTAATTAGTTAATTAAGAGAAAAAAATATGAATCCAAAGTAGTGGCGAGTAAAATTTTTAGTCTGGCTAGTACCTTTGGAGCTGAAATTTCGCGCCCTGTGTTAGGGTATACCTGTACAAACCAAATATTCTAAATGTTTTTTAAATTAATAAAAGTAATTTTACTCTTGTTAATTATCCAGAATAAATTAATTATTCAAATTCAGAATTAATTTAAATTTATAATTAGGAACTGTGACAAAAGATAAGTATAGATTCTCAAAAATTTCCAGAAACTATTACAAGGTACAAAAAAGGAGTGGGTATAAAAAATAGTTATTTATTTCCTTGACTGAAAAATAGAGGGGTATGATCTAATAAAAAGAAAGCAATGTATTCAATGTATGTCAATTTTAGACTTTACATAAGCTTTTCATTACTCTCAATGTATCATTATTGGTAATGAAAGTATTTTGTACTTGCGTTAAGTAGATACTATTTATTGTTTTTTTTAATTAACTTAACTGTGTCTTTTTAAAGCATGAATACTATCAGTTAAATTGATGTAAACTCTGCCAACGCAGCTGATAGGCATACATAAAGTTATTAAAATGAAGATGATTCGTTTTCTCGGCAGACCCACCCATTAGAGAACTATTTGGAACAGAATAAAAAACCAAATGGTAAGCATTCGCAAGATTAATTAGTCTTAATTGTGTGTAATCCAATCGATGATCTGGATAACCTCGCTTTTGCTAAGACGAATGGTCTTTTTATACACTCTTCTCATTTAATGGTTCGCTTTAAAAATAACTTCACGTTCCCTGAATGAATAGTGGATCTTAAAATCGATATTGACCGCTCAAAAAGACGAAGTGGACAAATAGAACTCCATGTTCTGCTAGATTGAGCCATTTTTCTGTCAAGCCAGTTGGATCATTATTATAGGTTCTTTCACAACTATGTAATGGAACTAAATATTTGATAAATTGTTAGGTTTTCAGATTGTTTTTCCTTTATCTCACTGATACTTCTTTGTGACTTTTCGAACATGAATTCTTTCTCGGAAGAAATCTGTTTCATCGAACTTGATGTATTGATCATTCTTTTATGGGGTTGATTCATGGGAGGTCATAGCTAGTAGTGGTACGATTTGCGTGTGAAAGGGTTATTTTTTATAACTGGAGGTAGAAAACTGATGCTTCAAGTCAAATTTCTGTTGAAAATGACTTATTGCTGTAATGAATTATAGTTGTAATATATTGCTTTTTCAAGTTATCTAAGGTGTAAAGAGAGGGATCAGTCCCCCCCTTCAAGATTAAAGACTCCCTTCTGAACATTTTGTTTTAAAACTTATCTCGGCCATGTATCATTTAACTATTTGACAATTATTAAATAAGGAAGAGTGAAAGCCTCCCGATTCAAGCGATGGAAATTCCCCATCATTCCTTAGTTTTACTACACAAATTTCTCAAATAAAACGTTACACATCCAAAAAGAACGGAACCAAATGAAATTTTTTACTGAAAATCTTCCACTTTCTACTAATTTTGATGAACTTCTATAGATTTTTTTGCATGTAGGTATTTGAATTCTTTACTCCACATTAAAAGAAGGGAGGGACATCAATAAAAGACCAAGAGAAAGAAGGTCCCACATGAACCCGTTGTTATGTATTTCTTGCAGATTTACGAAGTTTTCCCTTGTAGCTTCGCTTGCAAGCTGCGAGTGCCCCCTGATAAGTGGTATTTTCTTCGCTTTGCGATTGTAATGCGGGAAAAACAACTAGACCGTCATCTTGTCGGTAAATTTTGCTCTGAGTCTAAGCTTTTCCCTAGAAAATAAATTGCCATAGTTTGAGCGCCCAATTAAATATTTTCCCTTGAACACAATTTTTAAGTCAATAACTTCTATAATAATAATGAACAAGAATGCGACTCTGAGCGAAGTTCACCGACAAGATAATGCATTTCAACAGCTAATTTCAAGCTAAAAGTTGCTTTGTATGAAAAAATAATTGAAGAAGTGGTAGATATTACGTCATTTTAAACTTGTTTCAGAGGTTCTGTATCAATTAAAAATTACTAGCATGTAATTTTAAATAAATATAATATCTTATATATTTTTTTGAAGGGAAAAGAACCAAATATCAATCACATTTACTACCCCACTTCAGAAAACTGTGACATCACAGAGATAATCAAAATCCTTGGGTTCTTGCTTGATTTAAAAATTCAGTAACAAGTTTTCTTACTATAATTTATCACATAATTTAAACAACTGTGTTTATAATAAGAAAAATACCTCATATAGTATGAGTCAGTTATTGAATTTTTCGGCTACAAACCAAGTCTTCATTTAGTGAAGTTGAAGAAGTTTTATCGCATTGACTTACTAAACAAGTCCGAAAATTGAGTTATGCTTTTTTTAGTCTGTATAGGATTGGAGAGAGTAAACAGGGGAGAAAAAACACTGACTTTTAAGACACTCATTCATGAAAAAAAAACTTACAAACCAAGGTGTGGGTTTGCCATAAAACCCCCCAAACCAAACCATCAAACCAATGATGCTTAATTTTACAGATTTTCATTTGTATATGTTCATCCTAAAGTTTTGATTTCTTGCATATTTTTCTTAAAGAAAATCGTTCAAAATACAGTTAAGCAAAATAAATACAATAAATTGTATAATTTTATTTATGGTTAATTGGAATATCTTTTATTACTTAAACTTCAATTTAATGCTGTTTGTACTAATGCTTAATATTGATTTTTTTTCTAATGAAACGTTTTGTGACCACTGCACAATATTGAAAGATGATCGTTTTTAACAGTCTCACCATTCGTTTACGTTACACATTTAACTGCCAAATTTTTCAAAACTAATCAATATACCTATTAGATTTAATTAATTTTTTATTTTGTAGCAGTACTTCATTTTTCCTACAAAAATTACTTACCATTAATTGCGATGAATTATAAGTTTCAAATTTTAGATTAGTCTTATTCATAAACTTTATATTTCTTCATGTGATTCCATTTTAATTATTTTATTCATCGATAACTGTTTTAAGGTATTAGATTTATTGAATATTCATAAATTTACTTTTAAAACCACGAAAATTTTGAAGCATCAGATATGAAGTTTCTTCTTAGCAGAACTCGTTTGAAAGTTAAGCATTAAACATTCGTTTTCCTTTTATAAAATGTAATAAAAAGTAGCAAAATTTTTTTTGAAAATAAATACATTGCATATTTATTTCGAAACAAAATTCTTGTTAAACTAATTTTATAAAAAGAAGAGCGAAACTTTAAAACGCAATATTATATTAAAATCTTGGATTAAGAAATAAATGATCTGATAATTTAACGAACATAATTAAAAGAAAAATAGTAAAATATACTACAGCCAAAGATACAAAATTGGTGGTTTGTGAATTGTTCTAAAAATGAACCGTTATAACCCAAATTACTCAAACTAACTTAATTTTCTTTCAGTAGATGTCTTTTTGTTTTTTAAATTGAAATAAAAAATTTTCCTGACTTTGTAAGTTTTGTATAAGAAAAATCAAAGCTTAAAAGCAAAATTCAAATTACTACGATTGCAATACAAAATGTTTTCCCTATGACTTGATACTCGTATTTTGTAATAAGTTGTGTAGAGAACTTTTGAATACTTTGTATCATCTGATTTGCATACTTCCTACATTACTAGAATGGAGTCAGTATAGAATTGTCATGAGCATATGAGTTTTTGTTTAGGTCGGCAAATCAAAGATCACAGTTCAAACAGTGACGCGGGTTCATTTGGAGGCATGCCAAATAAAAGCTACCCTTAAAGATGGAGAAAAAAAAGTTTTGACAATGATTTATTCAATCCATGAGAATGAAACTAAATAAAATTGTCGGAAAGGAGAGAAAAACCCTCTGCTCAGCTCTTTCCGCGGTCCTAATCTGTTCTTTTCCATCTACGATACTCTTTTTTTTTCTTTCTGAAGGAAAAGCGTCGAGAAAAGAAAGGACATGGAAAAAAGATGCTGGGAAAAAAGCTGAAACATCGCATTACGTATCATAACATCAACTCAGGGGCGCCCAGAAAACAACTAAACATTTGAAGTGAGATCGGAAACCGCATTTTTTTTTTATGATAACGGCGGGCTATTCCGAATGCTGATAACTGAATAAAACTGTGAACCACATCTTTAAAAAATGTGAATGGTTGTTTGCTGTCATCAAAAACGTTTACGCGATGCTCAATCTCGTCGTTTATGTATCTATATACGTGGGTGAGACAGTTCATTACGCATTTAAAAAGAGAAGAACGTAGTCATAAAACTTTAAATATGCTTCTTAATGATTATAGATTTAATTTAAATAACATGGTATTGAGCCACCTCATTTAATGAACTCATTTTAGAAGATTTTTTTTATTATTATTACTTAAGGGGGGTTAAAAAGGACTTACCTAATCAAGTACTGATAAATACAGGAAATGTACACTTTTTTAACATAAACTTTTTATGCAAGAAAAGTATGTTTTTATAATATTCCAGAAATAACTAACTTCCTTTATCTGGCATATAGTTAATGATAAGCAAAGACTTTATTCGATGTTATTTAATTGAAATTGTCTCAAACATCATTATTCAATTAACTATCGAATATTATGCAAACATTTAATAATATGTAGGTTGGTTTTCTTAGGCCTTTTAGACACTTAGTTGGGAAAAAAATACTTTAGTAGAAAAATCGTATGAACTGCATAGTTAAATGAGAAATTAGAGATATTTTATAAATATAGATCATTGCAAACAATGAAGTTAGATGTTATTATAGCAATTTAAATCCTTTTTACTATATTTTCAATGTTAGGTAAAAATGTTTCTGCTTAAATATTCGAACTCCTTTATAATATCTATATCTTATGTGAAGAAATAGATTATTTCCCATTTACTATTATGTTTGTAGTTGAATTTCTTTCAAAAAGAATACATGAGTTACCACAAGAGAAATTTTGCGGAGAAAATGAAAACTTCATTAATTATCACTTTTAGTATTTTCTTACTTCCCTTGACATTATCTTTAAAAATCAACTTACTTTCTATAAATTAAAAATTATACTTGAAATATATCCTACTAATATATTTTAAGTAAACTTTTGTGTTATTCAACCAATGTTTGATTTTTCAAACTGTAAATTACCTATATTATTTAGGTGCCCTTATTATTAGCTCATGCTATTTCCAAAAAGGTAAGAAACATTACATTTTAACACACAGGAAATAAAAAGTAATGAAGCTATGTATGTAACATAATATTTTAAGATTAATTTAAATTGAAACTAAAAATATTTATATTTATATTTGCAATCGACACCATTGCCAGTCCTCATAATTGTAATTATTTATTTTATATCTCATTTTCTTGTAATTAATTATTTTCTATGTATCTTGTATTCTTCATTATTTGTATTAACTAAATAGATTTATAACGCACTCTTAAGGGATGTAAATCCCCGAAGTGTACAATTATTTTTTCTCTTCTTTTGTTTTTTGGTCCTGTATATATATGTAAATGAATAAATGAAATAAAAAAAATGAAAAAAATAAAATTTGGTGTGAAATGTATTGTCAATAAAATACGGACCTGTTTAAATTGATAGAAATTATCCTACAAGGATAATGAAGGTTTCCAAAACTTTATTTTGTAATTGCTAAGAAAAATTGGTCATTCCCGTCTGTTGATTTTTGCGTGATAAACGTAAGACCCTGACCAATATGCATTATTCAAGCAATTGATCATGTATCCTAACTTTAAGTCTGAAACTTATGTGATGCGTTAAATGAAACTTCGGAGCACTTAAGTATTCTAAAATTAATCTTTCCTTGTCCTTCAAAGATATGTGTGGAGTTTTAATGATTGAAAGTGCCAGGCATTTGGCATTGTTCCATCAACCTTCCAATATCCTAAATTTGCATTTAAGGCCTCTACGCAGTACCATCTCAATCCGTTTTATGTGATCAAAAACTCAAGTAAGGGTTGAATTAATTCAAAAAGTTTGTTTTAAGTAGTCTATTATGGTTTTGAAGTTCAACTAAGTAATTAAATGAATAAAAATGCTTTGAAGGGTATTATATACTTTTTAAAATTGTAGTATAAGTATAAGTTTTTTTGAAATGTGAAGCGTAGGTAAGTTATATGAGTTAAGAGATTACCTAAGAATGATTATGGAGAAACTTAATTAATTGAATTGCTTAGAATGACAATGGTGTATTTCCATTGAATTTGTATTAGTTTTGAAAAATTGAAAATTTTATGCAATGGGGCTCAGAGTTGTTCTTATTGCAGAGTAATTTTTTGTTTTGGGAACTACCACACTAAAAAAAAGAATCCAAATTCATGTTAATCTCAAATTTAACTTCGGGCTTGCAGCCACTGCCATTCGAAGTAGCTAAAATCTATATTGGACTGCAACGTTTCTTGACCCTATGACGTCACTACGCGGAAGGAAAAACTGAGTAAACAGGAAGCCTGTTGGGATGCTAGGAGGAGTTTCGGTACGAAAATTGTGATAAAAAGGTGCTATATATACAAGGGTGATACAAACTAATCATACTTCTAAATTGATGTTCTTAATTTAACTCAAAATTCAGACACCACGCTGGGAACTACTTTCTTTGTTTTGTTTCTCCAGGGTCAAGTAACGTTTCAGTCTAGTAGAGTAGCAATTTTTGTGATAAAGAACAAGGCAAAACATAAATATAAAAATTATTTTTTATTTGTTCAATAATAGTCACATCGAAATGCCATTGATTGGTTTGAAATTTCTCCTATCCTTGTTTCTCAATCCTTTTTTGTTCTCATTTATTCTCCATGCCTCTCTTGCTCTCTTCCGTGCATTCGTTCTTTTCTCTCTCATCTTCTCACTTTTTTCTTTTATTCCTCTCGAATTTTCTTATAGCCTCATTCTCTCCTTTTCTCAATTAAGGTTCCAGAAGTTAAGGAAAAGTATGAACTGAAATAACACCCACACCACGTCTGTGACTGAATAAGGAGAATCTTTTTCTTGACCAAGAGCGTCTTTATCTTTTACTCATCCATTAAAAAGAAAGAGCAACAGGACAGTATATTCCACAGCATTATCACCTTCTGAGGGAAACACCCGAGAAATACCAAACCATTTTCCTTTCGTCTGGACAAAAGCATGAAAAAAAGAGGGTGACTCTCGAAAATCTGTAGCTGACATTCTATCGTGACGTGTGAGCGATCTATCAATCGATCGAAGAAACGAATTGGGCCGTCCCAATCGCAAATGTCACGCCACTGATGTTCAGGAATACTCACATACATCCAGAAAGATCCCTAATCTCACCAGCTTCCATTTTTACAAATTGTCCTTGGTGCGTTCTTAGCATTGTTTTCTTCCTGCACATCAGTTTATTTATTACATCTGCTCTGTTGTTATTGTTCCTCTCCCTCTCATGAATAAAGAGTGCCGCTTTAGTTCCGGGGCGCCTTGTTTCTTTTTAGTTCTTACCCGATCCGTCTCGGGCGATGACGATTAAAAAAAAAGAACAGTTATCGATATTCTTTTCCGTGTTTCTGAAGAAGAATGGAAATAAATTGCCCGTTCGCGCCATTATTCATCAGGTTTGAGAGAGCAATCAGAGTGCTTAGAATCTTTTTTGAGCTTGTTTTACGTCGTCGCAGGGAGAGCGTCCAATCGTTCCTTTTAATCTTAAATAATGATCTTCGGATTTGACGGCTGCCGGAAGCGGTATTCGCGAGCGAGTCAGACGATTTTATTTTGACCGCGAGGCTCTGTTTTTCAGTTCTAAATTTATAACTCAAAAATACAACATTCTTTCTCTGTGGAACGAAGATGGATTTTTCTTTTCGTTCGAAACATGCTGATTAGAGGGCTGGTTTGGGGAACAAGAGGTAAAATCTCTTTTTAAGTATACTTCTCAAAAACAATAACACGACTTTCAAATGAATTCTTCAGATTTTTGAAGTTATTAAGTTAGTTTGTAGGACCCTAAAGTCTTTTGACCACGCTTGTTATTTTCTGAGACAATGAGCATGTATTTAATACTAGTTATTCTTTACTCCTCTTTATTTTATTTATGCGAGTTGCATAAAATTTACAACTTTAAAGAAGCGGTGTAATGTTTAAAAATTTAAGAGACCTACAAAATTTAACATGTATTAAAGACAGTTTATTTAATGCTGAATATTTAAATGGATTATTGTGTTTTAATGAAATCAACCAGAAATTTACTAAAAACATAAAATTTCTCAAATTTATTTTTAGACAGTTGCAGAGTGCGTTCCTAAGTCTATTCTAAGCATTAATGCATTAATTAAATTTGTTCAATATTGAACACTAGACTACTATGAACTATATTGCCTGGTGATATTTCTAAATTTTTTTGAGTAAACATTAAATTAAATTTTAGTAATATCTCATTAAGTACGAACTTTTAAACGAAGTTTGTTAGAATAGATTTTTATGTTTCCTGTTACAATAACTCCCAATTCATAACATGTTAGTAATTTAAAACTTAAAAGAAGAAAAAGAAGAATTTCTTAAACCTTCATTCATTGCAGGATCCTTAATTGACTAAACTTACCTTCTTAAACAAACAATAGAAAGCAATTAATCTTAAATACAAACCCCCCCCCATTAAATAAGCGGATTAACAATCAAATCCAGGCAAGAAACCGGACTCTCAATCAGCGGTTCCGTCCAGTTCCTGTATTCTAGAGACACTCTCTAAAAATAAGGCGGAACCTCGAGGTCACAAATACCCGATCCAAACAAATCAGCATGAACAGAAATAAATAGCATTAGAGAACCTTACATAAAAATATTTTTAGGTAAGGTATTTAATATTTTTGATGGAACTGGACGAACCCTCTGCCTGAATTTTATTTTTAATCCGTTCATTTAATATGTTTTTGCCTTAATTTCAGATGAATTACTTTCTATTTCAGGTAAATGTACATTTATGCTGCTTTATTCGCTTATGTTTTTGCTGGTTAATTCTAATTCTTAATGATTTAACTTATGTATATTTTTATGACTTCTTGAACAATGTTGTACTGCATACACGTTACAATTTATCCTCATTTTGTCTCTGAAAGACGTGGAACCAAGCTTTCCTTTACACAGTCATGGAAAAATCTCCACCCATATGGATATTCACGGAAAATCAAAAAATGCACGTAAGTGTGTAAACTATATATACAAGTGAAAACACCCACGATCTTCATGCCATTGGCTAAATGCCCACTAAAAGCAATTACAAGTTAATTCTACTTGGTACTCTGAAAACGGGTAATTTGACTCTAATGATCTAGCTTTTAAAGGATAGCAAAATCCATTGCTAGAATCCATATATCTAAAATATCTTGAGGTTTGGAAAGAAAGAATACACCCCCTTTAAACGTAATGGAACATTAATATACAACAAAAGCTAAAAGGACGTTATTTGATATCTTTGTTTCCCTTTTAACAATAGTCATCAAAAATAATATCTCATTTGAACTTTGAAGAGGTTTTGGAGAGTATTTTTAGGAAAAATATTTTTTTTTTAACTTTCAAGAAATTAGATACAAATCTTTTATAATAGATGTTGAAACAAAACACACTGCAACAGTATAGAAAAATATTACTCTTATTGAATTACTTTCTCTGGGTTAAAAAAGTAAGACTTCTGTTTTATACAAATTTAGAAATATTGATATTGCTATACATTAGGTTTTGAAAACTTTAAACAAAGATACACAAATTTTGAAGTATGGACTACATTTTGATGTTATTTTAAATAACTTGATAAAGTTAGCATTTATATTAACTTATAGTTATTTTATTGATAAGGTTGTAAAAGTTTATAAAGTTATTTTACTTATAACTTGATAAAGTTATTTATCAAACTTTTGATGTATCAGATTCACATTTCTAATTAACCAGCAGAATTTCAGTTCAAATTGATTGCATACTTTATAAAAGAATCATCAGTTTAAAAAAAGAGAATAAGTAAAAAAAAAGGGCAAATTGACTTTTGGTGCTCAAAAAATCTCCAAACTTCGCTCTACACATGAGTGATAAAAGAGGAAAAAACCACACCCTTTAGGATTATAACCTCTTGAATCTGGCAAAATCGATGTCCATTCATTGTATTTTTAGATTTAATTAGAAATTTAAGTTATTTTTTCTTTCTTTTCTTCTTCTTTGTGCTGTAAACTAAGCCAGAACAAAATCTGTTTTTAATTTAAACGTGTTTTTTGCCTTTTTTTTATCCAATGAATATTGAACTCCATTGATACTCCATCGATATTCTTTTAACTACCTTAATGACTCAGTTTCAAAATACTTTTGAATTTTACTAGTCTGTAAATATAATTTAATTGTCAATTTAAGGTATTTTTAATTTTTAGCTGAAATTTCATAAGTTTAAAAAAGGGAATGAGTCTCATCAATTTTTTTCGACCTTAAAATATTTCTTGATATACTTATATTTTTTCGATGACTGTTCTTTATTCTAAATAGGGTTCTGAATTTCCAGTAAAACCTTGATGGTTATGTAATGAAAATTCCATTACTTATACATTTGTTTTTCGATTTTCTCAAAACTTGGTTTTTGGACCGATTCCCTTTTCAAACTGACAACTCAATTACTTTTAAAGAAATTGCAAACATTTAAAGTTTGTATTTCTTTCGTATATCATGCCAATGAGTGGCACTTAAGATTTGCTTCTTTATTTATCAACCAATGATAGTCGATAGAACTTTGGATTTTACGCTACACCTCGTTAAAAAATACGTGTCAACAAACAAGCTATTCATTGTCTCGGAAAATGTTAATTGTAGTAATGACTTATCAGATGAAATTTGAAATTTTTTCTCCTTTTTTATTATTGGATTGTATTGTGGGTGATAGGGTTTGTAAACATCTTTACGATAGGCAATGCTATGATTTAACCATTTTCATCACAAAGCTCACTCCTATAGAATGAAAATTAAGAGGAGTTTTTATATTGGGAGTCTAAACATAAAGATATCCAAACATAAGAACTTGTTCACTTTTTAAGCAACGGTTCCTTTCCCTTATAGCTATAAAAGTGTGCTATCAGCTGGTAATTCCACTTAAATAAATTACAAGCTTGTTATTAAGACTAGACAAAATTATGCACAGCTAAACACTTACAAAATACGTTCCAAGACCTGGAAGACTGAGTTTTAATTAAAGTCTTATCTTCAGAGAAGCGTGCTTGAAAAATGTCCCTGTACGGGTGTTCGCTTTTGAGGTGTTCGCCCGACTGGAAATTGTCCCTTGTTTTACAAGGTACTTGGTATTTTTTTTCTGGAAACTCTTTACCCGTACTCTCTGAGCGATTAAAAAGTCCTCTTTTGTCTTCTTCCTGTTCGTTAGCTCTGGAGAAGCAGTCAGAGCAATTAAGACCTCAAAAACAATGTTTTGAAACAAGTGGTGTGTGCTTAGTTGTTTTTGCTGGTGGTGAGGGTAATCTGAAAGTGGAGGATGCAGTAGGAAAAGTAGTGGGACGTAACTGGTTTTGGAGTACTTCTTGTTGTTAGGATTGTTTGTGAGTGAGATAATATTTTTCAGAAGTTTTATTGTTGTAGGTAGTAAAAATGTGAATAAATTATATACGATTAATTAAAATTAAAGTACTTGAGTTTTCTCTGTGCTAAACGAATGATTGAATAATAAAAGAAACGTTTCGGTTTCTTTCAATATGACATCAATGTTTTTTGTACAATACAAATATTGGTGCATTGAGAATCTAACATCAAAATTTACACTATCCCACGAATTTTTTAAAACGATTTACTCAAAATAAATGTTCATAGTTATCTTCGATTTGTGATATATTTATCGAAATATCCTAAAGATAACTAACGAAATAATTTCACTTTAAGATTTGTTCGTTCGATTAATAGTTTCAAAATTCTTTGTTGAGGGATTTAATGCAGAAAGTAATTCGATTTTTTGCAGCATTAATATGAACTTTCGAAATTTTATTTTTTATTTTGATGGAGCCTTTTTTTTTAAAGTAATGAGAAAGAGATACTAGAATAAAAGACGCTCCCATTTTTCCTTTGAAAGAAACGCTGATAGAATCAAAGAATCGGATTAAGTTTTGATACGGTTCCAGCGTTTATAGAAGCAATATATTTCTACATCTACCTTAATAATGTTATCTTTAGTTAGGATGTATCAAAAAGAACTTCTCTATCCCATTTATTTAGTGATCAAGAATTTATACTGAAGTTTTTTAATAAATGCAACGACCCTATTCGTTTGATTGATTTCTCATGGAAACATTTTTAAAATAACATAATTGTACTGAAGTAAATCCTGTAACTATACAAAATGGTTTTTAAATGAAAACTCTCATAAAAATAAATTAACTAAATCGACTGAATACTTACCAAATACCAAATTATTAACCTTAATATTATCAAAAATGACATCTACATTTAATTTTAACCTTGATTCCATTAGGGCGAGGCAACTTTTGTCACGGCGACAGAGAAAAAAACAACGTTGCTAAGGCTGTTGTTAGGGGCGGGACATAGAAGTATCCAATAGCAGCATTCGCACATGACATCACTGGAGGATAAAAACAACGTTGCTAAGGCCGTTGTTAGGTAAAGTCATGTGATTGAAAATGCTCTATTGTTTTCTAATGATATTTTTGATACTAGTAATCCTGGTCGCCGTGACTTTAGTCGCCAGTGCGCGCCCGGCCTTAGGGCGAGCGCGCACGGGCGACTTTTGTCACGGTGACAAAGACAAAAACAACGTTGCTAAGGCTGTTGTTAGGGGCGGGACATATAAGCATCCAATAGAAGCATTCGCACATGACATCACTGGAGGATAAAAACAACGTTGCTAAGGCTGTTGTTAGGTAAAGTCATGTGATTGAAAATGCTCTATTGTTTTCTTGTGATATTTTTGATACTAGTAATCCTGGTCGCCGTGACTTTAGTCACTCGTGCGCGCCCAGCCTTAATGATTATTTTGTACTTTTCTTAGTTTGTTTTATGATCCTAAAAAAGCCATGCTCGCCTATACACAGAGCATTTCGGTATCTCCATTCAGAAAATTAGTCCACTGCTCCAAAAGTTAGGGAGCGGCCATATACGATGAAGATAGGAAAGCGATTTATACACAGGGGTGTGCTTATGCATGATAGATGTTGAGAGAAAGGTGATTAAAGAAGACACTTCGCATAAAAGAACACCGTAAGAAAAATGTTTAGGGGGATTTAATTCATATTATCTTAAAGCTTGTTCCACCTCCCCACAGGGTAGCAAGCAGTCTTATATGAAAAAGTTCATTCTAGGTGGTTGTATCTTTAAAAAAGTAAAAGAGTATAAACGAAACAAAAAAAAAATCTACGTGTACCATAGCCCCCAGAGTGTCATAAGCATAACGTGTATCTTTTTTGTATCCAGAAAAATGGAAATTGATTCCGTCCTTGATAGAAGCAGCGAGATTATTTTCAGACGTTTGACGGTAATTGTTCTCTTATGATCGGTTTTGGACTTTTTCCTCCCTCTCGTGAACCAGGGGTTTGGCATTAAAAACATCGCGATCGTTCGTGGGCTGATGGGAACAAACACGCGATAGAAAGTCTTTGTTGCGTTATAAATCTGAAGAGGTTGGTTTTCAAGGAAGTAGTGGGTTTCGATCTTTTTGTTGCGGATTGTGTTGTTTTTTTTCGTGAGAGGGTGCAGTTGATGCCAGTCGATGAACTCGAAATAATTTGTGGTTTACGGTTTATTGATTGAGCTTGTTTAGAGAATGGAGCATTTTTAATGAGTTTTTATCTAAAGAAGTAACAGAAACTTTCATTCGGCTTTTAGTTTGGCGCCACGTTTAGAGTTCATGTTATGAATTTTTAAACAGGTGGGTTTGATTATTTGTAATTATTCCATATCGATCACCTTGTGAAATCAATTCTTTCTGGGTAATTGTATCACGCCAAATGAAAGATCGAGGGAAAAACATCTGTTCGTAAAATTTCTTGTTTAGAACTTGGGTTTTATTTAAATAATACAAAATCATGTTTTTTAAATACCTTATAGTATTTATAAGCCTTTATATTTAGTAGATATTTCTTTATAGGGAGGTAGTAAATCTTTATTCATACACGCACTTACTTAGAAAAATCTAGGCATGAGTTTTTCTAGACTAACCAAAAGTGTATGAGGTGAATTAGCACCTTTTTTTACCTCTCACAATCATAATTATTAAATAAATAAAACAAAATTGGGATGAAATAATAATTTTTTTTCATCGGTTCTTTTCTTTTTAAAATTGGCCATTAATTTCTATGCTTCAACGTCGACAAACAATATTTACGATCTGTAGCTGGGCTTACAAGAAAGACTTCGAATTTCAGGTAAAGTTCCATGACTAAAAGAGAACGCACTCTCACTCAGCTCATACACGATTCGGGCCAACACCCAGAAACACTCGAAAACAAAAAGCATCGTTTTGGCCGTGACAACTCAGCACAGGACTTCTCTCCAACCAAGCCCCTTCTTAATCCTAATGAGAGAGAAGTGGTGTCATCCATCCGGGAGCACTTAGGAGAGAGATCCCGATTGATTCCGGGGAGAGACCTCGACCTTTCGGGCAAGGACGCGCACGGGCCGCGGGCCGACTCCGGCGGGTCGCCCGTGCGATCGATGCCCGCGAGAGGACCCGAGACCTCCCGGCACCCTCTCTCGAAAGAAAGAGGGGTGGCTGTTGAACCCCCAGCCGCGATCTTTGACTCGACGAGTCCATTAATGGGGATTTATTTAGCTTGATGGGTGTTTTTCGGGATTGTATAAGAAAACCCACTTTAGACTGGATTTTACATAAAGATTATTTTTATAATGTATAGAAGATAATGGAATAGAAGTAAAGGAATGGAATAGAAGCTTAAAAAAAGTGATATAATTTGTTCCAGAACCCATAATAGCAATTTTTTACCTGCGAGATGGATCCAGCCTTTGAGGCATTTAAAATCGGGCTGTAAAATAAACTAAACCCAACCATTATAATTTTTTTACCCTACATTATTATTTATGGCCTGCGATCTCATTAATATCCTAAAGTTTACCCCTCTACTTTCCGAAGGTTGACAATATCTATTCCAGAACAATGCTTTCTGAAAATTATGTTCTTTTATGTTTGATTTAATATCTTGTGAATACATCATCCCAAGTTATTATATCTGCTGTGATAGAGGT
This sequence comes from Tetragnatha montana, assembly GCA_963680715.1. NCBI lineage: Eukaryota > Metazoa > Arthropoda > Arachnida > Araneae > Tetragnathidae > Tetragnatha > Tetragnatha montana. The sequence continues at coordinate 42,792,142 of OY796674.1, forward strand.
AGTTTTCATTTATTCTAGAAACAATTTTACTCGCAGAAATTTAGGATATACTCTTTAAAGCAAACACACACATTTAAAAATATTTAATATAAATAAAATCTGCAGCCAATTGGAACTTAAATTTTAATAATTAAACAATATAATTCTGACAATGAAAAGACTGAACCAGAATACAACACACTTTTCTCTACAGAAATAATTTCCAAATCTCTTACAATGTCCTCCGAAACACTCAAATTCCAATAACAATTCAATCAGTTAAATTCACTGCCTTTTAAATTCTAGTTAATATTTTACATTTGATTTAATTTAATCTTTTCATGAAATATTACACAAATTAAAGCAGTCGAAAACTACTATTAACACAAAGCGAACCGACCATCACGAACGCAACGTGTAGCCGTCACTAAAGGCGGTTTGCCTGTTGAGTAAGTGTTAAGGCCGAAAAGACCGTTCTACAGTGAGTGCCAGGAATAGTGAAACAGGCAGTGAAAAAAACTCATCATTCTGCTGCCCTAAACCGCTTTATGTTTCCCTTGACACCTGTTTCGAGTGGTTTGGAAATGCGTTTTCAAGTTCAAACCCTTCCTGAATCTCAAATAGGTGAGTGTTCCCTCAGGTAATTACTTTGCGTTTTCAAACAAAGTGAAGGGTTTAGCATCCAAGTTGAAATATAGAAAGGAGAATAGTTTTTTTTTAGCGTTTACAAAATTTTCTTAGAAGGTGATTTAAATCCGAAAATCATCTTTGTGATTTTCAAATTTTTGTTGATGAAAAAATACTAGTTTTTTTTAAGTTGGGCACTATGCCACGAATTTCTAATTTTAACAATTATTGTACAATCTTAAAAATTGATTCACAATACAAAACTATATTTACTTTTTTAAACTTCTGTGGATATATGTGTTACGGGCAAAGTGATTAACCGGGCATTATTAATAATGCCCGAAGTTGAGGCAGGCAATGTTACAAATTAAAAGGAATTTATAAATGAGTATTACTCACTTTGTCCGAAATACGCGGGCAATATTAATAATGCCAGGATTTATCACATTGCCCTTAACAGATATTCTTCTATATTGATTATTACTTAGTTTAAAAATTGAAAAAAAAAACGTTGTTGATGAAAAAAAAATTTTATTAAATGTAAGAAATATCTATTGTTACATCAAAATTGCAAAGTATCATGTGTCTAGATGATTTCAATACATTTAAAAAAAAATTATCTTGGTAACTATTATAAAGGATGGAAGAAAGATATAGTTACTGACAAATTATTCTGAAGGGTTAGGAAATGACGCTTTAGTAAAAATATGGAAGTAATCGAGGATTTCAAAAAATCACTCTTTGAATCTTACAATGTTGAAATTCTTTCAGTGATTCAAACAGACTCCCACTAAGGAGCATTAAATTCAAATAAGCACCGCACACGCAGATCAGCAGTTGTATTTTCCACTTTAAATGTGTTTCGAAGCTTTTAAAAAAAACTCAATTCCGTCTTGAACTGCTTTTAATAACGGTAATTTGCATAAAAGTTTCATTAAAAGGATAGCGTGTAGAGAGTAATTAGCTAAATGAAATCATTGGAAACGACTTAAAAATTGACATAGCTCTTTTTATATGTGGTGAATGAGATTTTGAAAGTATAGAAATATGGACATTAAGATTTGAAAATGAATCACCACTACTTCAGTTTATTTAATGTAGATTCACGTCACTGAGTTTTATCTGCTTTATGATTTCATTTTATGGAGTCATTAATAAATAAGAAAAACGTCTTCTACAAGAAATAAAGACTTTTTCCATAGAACATTTGTTATCCACAGTTCGATTACATGAGTTACGAATAACATTTTTTTCAAAGATCTTGTCGTAGACTTCATTAAAACTTTTGAATTCAACTCCCTCAAATCTAAATTGAGCTCTAGTTATTTAAATCTAGCTGTCAACAACACATTCATTTTGATTTCCATGTTTACCTCGCTTCCTTGTGTAATTCTAATTTGTTTTGAGCCATGGAATGAGTTCCGCATTTTTGAAGAGTGCATTCAGCGCGCTTATTTCAAATTAATTTCTATTTCTAGCTCTTTGGTATTTAATTGAATATCAAAGGAATGTACAAATTGTGTGGGTTAATAAAGTTTGTTCTTAATTGTTTTAAGTAGAGTCTGTTTCTCATAGAAATACTTTGCAACGAAGGATTGTTTAGTTTTAATCATAATATTGTATTGATTAGAGAAATACTTTTGCTAAGAATAGTTTTTCTTCGACTTCCTATTTTGATCTCAGTTTTGATCCATAAGTGATGAAAGTATAAAAAATATAACTTAAATCGAAATATTGCTCGAAATTATTATCATTTAAGTAAAACATACACTGAAGGAATTTTTAAAGGTACTGGATGTGTAAAAAATTCTATTTAAAAACTTTTTCATCACACTTAACTTTCTCTTAAGCCATTAGATGGAAGTATTTGTATGTGATGGTAAAGTTTTATAGATAAGAAATTTTTTAAGGACAGTTGTACCTTATTACATTATATGAAGTTGAGAAATTAAAATAAGAACTTGAATTTATTAATATGTGAGTCAGAACTGGAGATAAATACGAGGCACTTAAACAGTATAGCCAATAGCCTAAGATAAATCGTATTAATTCATTAAATTGGGTAACAAAATTAATCAAATTTAATTTAATTTTCTTCTAACTTTTAATAATTTTTTTTTAGTCGAATAAAACTCAAGATTTTCCATCGAAATTGATTCTCTTTAACTTAATAAACGAAGATACAAAATTTAATAAACCTTATCTTTTCATCAGTAATACTTCCTTTTATTTTTACGTTAAAAAAACAAAACTCAATTTCCTTAGTTAAATAGAAGCGAAAGATGACTTTATTTCGAGATGTGTAATGCGGTCAATTCTGCCAAGTACATTTTACTGATAATAGCTTTTTAATCCTATGTTTTTAATTGAATTTACCTTATCGGTGGTAATCAGTTAACTTCCTTTTGAAAAATTAAGTTTGATACGTTTTATGGAAAGAGTAAATATTGTTAAAAACAAAAAAGCGTTAAGGAGGAGAAAAAAAATATTTTTGAACATAAATCATTTGTGATAATTGTATTTTCTAATTAAACATTTTTTTCGATATCACAGCGTTTAAAATGCACTTACTTTCAAAACTGTTGTAGATAGTTTTTTCAGGGTATATTTTTATTAGTTCTCTTCATGTACTTTTAATTTATTGTTAAAACAAGTTTAATTATGAGTAATTTTGTTTATTTTCAACACATTAGCTTGTTATTATTGACTAGGTTAAAACATATTTAAAAAATACTTAAGTACATTAGCTACGAGTATTGAATGTGGTTAATGGGTCAAAAGCCTGTTTTATAAAAAAAATAGAAGTTTTACATAAAAAATTCTGCATGGTTCTGAAGCTTGTGTAAGTCATTAAATAAAAGATTTTAAATTGATACTTATTCTAACGTACAATACTTATGTTTTAAAAACTTTTAATTCTTTATTTTTATTATTTCACCCTGTTATCTATACAAAAAGATAATCGTTTGCTACATACTCGTTTTTTTATGAAATAATCTTTTAAACAATTAAGAAAGATATTAAAAGGGGTTACGATGCATAAAATTTTGAATATTAATGGAAGATACTGAACCAGAATTTTACTACCATCGTGTGGTCTTCTGATTTTGTCGCGCTCGTTAAGATTCTTTCTATAAAATGTCTTTTGACAATCAAAGAGAGTGGAAACATGGATGTCTGTCTCTCAATATGAGGAACATAAAACAGTTTTGGAACTGTATCTGTAAGTTGTTAGTACTCATATTCTGTGGTTTGCAGTAAATTAAGCAACAAGTTTTGTAATCGATAAGATTTCAAGCCCTTAATACATTCCAGAAATCACGAAGTGTCTAAAAGCATTATCCAGATGAGATTTTTTGGGACTCTTTATTCTCGCTATAATTTTATTTGTGTACATATTTATCTAGACTAGGAGGTACTGAGAGGAAAATATTGATTGAAGGTAAAACCAAAATTGTACTTCCTGTTATTTAAAACTGGAGAAATTTGTAGATATAGCTGTAAAAACAAAGTGGGGGGAACATAAAATAACTCAATATAACTACGTATTATAAAGTATTTCAAATTAAAATTTACATTTAAAGATGAAAATGGGTTCATATTTGGGGATGGATACAAGTAGGACATTGTGAAGAAACGCAACTAAAAGCAGTGGTTTTGAGTTCATGGTTATTATCATCCTGAATTCAAAATTAGATTTTTAAACAGCGTTGCGTTTAGGAAAATAACATGAAATATAGATGAAATTTTGTTACTTTTATTTTCAGCTTATATTTTTATAAATAGTATATTTTAAGGTACAATAATTATAAACATGTAGTTTTAAATAGAAAAGTTTGAAGGAATAAAAAAAATGTTTAGATAAGATTATGCTGTTTGGTTAAAACCATGTAACAAGATTGAAAATCATTTACATCTTTCTTTTTTAATACATTTTTATCTTTATATTATCATTTACGTATTTCTTAAAATATTTGAAGCAAATTTTAAAAATTAAAAGCTCTTATGGCGTATGTTTAATTTCAACTATATTTATGTAGAAAATAGTTTCTCCATAGATACTGGTGAGTCATTTGACATAATAACCTTGAAAACCTTTTACTCTTAACAAAAATAAGAACGAGAGTTAAGTAAATCTGTTTAGTTAAAAGCGTTTATTCAAAACATCAAAAGAATTTCCTTTTCTTGGCACCTAAAACCTCCTCCATAAACCAAAATGAAATCACGAATGAAGTACAAAAACATTAAATAATATGCACAAAAAAAACCCTCTTTCCTACTCAAATTTTCCCTAAACGCAAAGAAAACACCTCCCAAAAACAAGACACGAAACTCTAGTAACGACATCACCAAAATAAGTTCGTCAAACGCTAAAACGTTTTCCCCGTGTTTACATCGGGTATTACATATATACCGGAACAATGTTTTCCTAAAACCCCGTTTTCGGAATATTCAAATGCGGTACTTTTCTGAGTGGGGTAATTACCTGCATTTATATTCTCCCCCACCGGGGGCATTTTATTCTTAAAGGGAAAATATTTCTTTTTTGCCATTGGCTCCCTTCCCATCTTTTTTCATATTCCCCTTCTTCATCCGGGCATTAGGGCTTCATCAGGAACGGGGCAGAGCAAATAAGCGAAATTAGGTCATTTAAATCCCGGCCGTACCTCTGTTTCACCATCAATCTTTGGATGCGGTGGGGGGGTTAGAAATTTCTCTTTGAATATAAGAACTTCTAAAGAGTAATTTATAGGATGTAGAAATATTATGCGGTGGAGTACTTAAATTCGTTTTACATTTTTCAAGCGCGAAGTGTTTAATCAACACACTTAAAAGAAAAACACAGTGTTGGAAACCCGTTGAAACGAAACACCACTGAACATAAAGGAAAGCTTCTTTTTTTTCAAGGTTTTAGTATACAATAGAGTTTGTACAGTCGTATTTCTTTGTATTTTATTTAATTTTGTATTTGGTCATAAATATGCAGTTAAACACATTTGAACATATTAAAGATAAGCATTAATGAATGTTAAAAAATTTCTTGAAATGATATTAAAAGTTTGTTCTTTTCAACCTGTAAAATAATAAAAATGATGGTGTTATTTTTCAATCCCTTGGTCACGAAAGATAATATAGACATCGTAGGGCTTGGCCTCCATAGGCTGTTTCTCCAATGAGTTAAGTTTTATTATTTTTCAACATTTTTCTCCAACTAAATTATTTAAAATTTTTTGCAAAGGAAATATTCTATATTCCTGGCTTTATTTCCTTTTTTATACTTGCTTTTTATTATCTGTTTTGTGTGTGTATTTGTATTTTTCTTTGCCTTTTGGTGTTTTTATCTTGTCATGTAAATGGATAGTTTATATCTGTATGACAATATGTAAATAAATATATTCAGCCAAATATATGTTTACCGATGTTTACCTATATTCTGAACAAAAGAATCGTTATACTTTCAAAATGTGTCCTGGATAGAGAGAATTCTTCAATTTCATTAATTTTTTCGGATTAGTTAATGTAAATGTGTTTATTGGTATTCTGTCGCTTTAATCTTGGAGTTTAGTCAATGTCTAAGAAGGAAAAAGAAATTATAACAATAACAAATGCTTTCTTCTTTTATTAAAAATGAATAAGTAAATTTTACTTTCAATTTCGAATGTTTCTTCCAAGCCTTATTTTAGTAATTATTGTATTTAATTCGTTCATTCTCTACGAATGAAATCGAGATTTTGAAGGTAGAACAAAAATTATTCACCTTATGGAATAAAAGGAGAACTTCCGAAAATTAGAGAGGGTTCTCGGAAAAATAAATTAGATCGAAGTACATTAATATTCATTTATGGAAATCGTGTTAAAATATTCAATTACTATCCCATCTTTCTTTCTCTGGATATTTACCTTGAAACAAAGCACGTTCATTAACATTTTCCCTCGAACAAAACCGTATAATTGAAATACGTACTTTCATTCCGAGGTAAACTGAAGATTTATATTGAAAGCGTTATAACCATGCTTTCTGTACTTCAAATTTTTAAATTACTGTACATCTTCATTTGAAAATATTTCAAAATAAAATTAATAACATTATTGAACACTGGCATCAAAAACGAACTAAGTTACAAAAAAATAAATTTTAATCATTTCATATGATCATTTTAATAAAATAATGAAAGTTTCCACAACCTGGTCGGTGTGTCCCGGAAAAAGGAGTAAATAGTGATAATTTTACTGTTAATTTTCCATTAGAATATATATCCAAGATCATCTTTTGGGCTGAACTACCATTTAAGTTCATGGCAATAAGCTGATGCTCTTTTGGCGCAGTATACCCTAATATAGGCCCTAATAATTTCAATGGAATAACTAATTTTTAAAGTAATCTTTTTATTCTTACTTTCATCTTTTTTCAAAACTTCCTATCTCGAGATCTTATAAGCATTAAAATTTCTTATTAAGTATTTTTTAAGTAAAATAAAAAGCATCAAAATAGTATTTTATACTTTTAATTGTAGATTTTTTTTTCTCAATTTACCTAAAAGGAGTTCATTTTCTTCAAAAAGGTTATTCAAGTCGTGAAAATAGAGGAGTTGAGAACATTCTGTAGGAAACAATCACATAACATTTTCAAAATGGAAATGGCAGCCTCAAGTATTGAAGAGACAAAACCACAGATAAACCCAACATATAAAGCAGGGGTAAGAGCTTTTTAAACATAAAATAGCCCAAATACTTTATAATACCAAAGGTTACTATCGTACTTTTCAGAGTATTTTATCCCTTGTTGTTGCCCACAACCGACTTCCTATTTTATTATGTGTTTTCTAATCAATACCTCTTAATTAATTTCTCATCAAATTTGTATGTCAGAACGTTCTGAAATACCCTGTAATACAAGAAAGTGCACGCATTTACAATTCCAGGAAATTTTGAAAAATGACTTTTTCTGTAACTGGACGCAGTTGTACAAGAAAAGCATAAAATAACCTTAATACCAATTTGAATATATGTTCCTTTTAGTCTCAGACGCACAGAAATAAATTATACAAATTCATGCAATGGAATATTTCTATTCAATGTATTCAAATTGGTATTAAGGTTGTTTTATGCTTTTCTTGTACAACTGCGTCCAGTTACAAAAAAAATTCATTTTACAAATTTCCTGGAATTGTAATTGTGTGTGTGCATTTTTTGTACTATAAGGTGATTCAGAGCGTTCTGACATACAAATTTCAAGAGAAATTAATTGAGAGGTATTCATATCTATTCTCGATATCTATTACAGGAGCAAAACCTCAATAGAGAAAGGCCTTCGTAAACCAAACCAACAACCCTATTCTTTTCTGCCCTTCGTGCCGGGAAAGTTGCTTTCTCTTACGTCACACCCTTGCTTTCCTATGGTTAGTTGTGGGAAGTATACCATCTGTTGCGAGTTCAATGTTTTCTGGGAACGGTCAAAATATTTCTCAGAAATTCTTCGAGGGGGTTAGTTTTAAGCTTTTCTCTAGCAAACGCCTAACTTGGAAATTGGTTTTCAATTTCTAGAGTAATGAAGAGCTTCCATCAGAAGAGTTTCCTAGAACTAATATTTCTTTGTTCTCGATATCTTTTATTTAAGGTTTTTGATTTTAAGCTTGTATTTGAACCTTTTGAAAAGAGAAAATTATTCAAAATAATATCTAATTGTAGTATATCATTAATATTGAATTGTAAAAAAAAAAGATTTTTCAAATATTTCAAGTCTAAATTATATTTGAATGCAATAAAAATGAATGTGGGTTAGAAATAAACAAAGAAAACAATATTTTACATGTTTTTAATGCGATAAAATAATTTGTTACAAAGAATTTTTGTTTTGAAGAAATTACTAACTGTTTTTTTATTAAAAGGGTTCATTTATTACGACATTTTTCAATAATTGCAAGTATAAAATTTTTCAAGTTTTTAAACTCTGAGCATTATTTTAAAGTTAAATTTTTCAACACTTTAAATCGCAAATACTGTTTTTAAAGTAAAATTCGGGTTTAGATGTAATCTTTCAAGGAGAGATCCGTTACATAAACTATAGGAACTCAAAGTTGAACCCTAACTCTTTTCATCAAACAAAAAATGACTAGTAGAAAATGAACAAAAGAACAGAAGATTTAGGACTTAGGTTTTCCAACTAGAATGCTGCCGTATGTAAGCTCAACTGAAAATCAATCTTAAAATAAGAAACATCATATTTACTTTTTTTATAGAGAAATGCCGGTCAGACTCAAGCCTGAAGCCCTTTGTTTTCTTTTAGAAACCTACAATGTTACCGTAACATTTTCAAAAACCCTTCGCATGAAACTTGAGCAATTAGACTAAATTGCGTGTTGCCTAATTAGTGAAAGAAACTCGATTGATCAATCATCCCTTTTAACCATTATCCCACTTTCTAAAGCAGATGTTTAATTAGGCCTCCCTTTTAGGAGGCGATTCTGGAGGGTAGAGAGCCGCGCCCTCAAGGCTGGAGCCACCAGTTGACGAGACTGGTGCCAGTTTTGGTGTGTTGGAGCACCGGGTGGTCAATTTTTAGGGGAGGGCAAAATATAACCATTCTTAAATTTCCACTCTCAATTAGTCCGTATAGTGACATTTTCGGGTCAGCGACGAGTTATGCCGGAAAGCACCAGAGCCAAATAGTACTTGGAGCTTTCCTTCCTAGTAGGTCTCTCCCACGCTTCTTCCTTCTATCATTAAAATCTCTCTCTTTCCGTCCCTAAAGTTTTATCTTTTGCTATCCCTATCTATCATCCAATTTTTTCCCTTTATTTTCTCTTCTGATCTTATTTTTTTCACTCACTTTCTATTATTATTCAATATTTATCTTATAGTATCTCTTTTTTCTTCCCACATTTTCCATTTTTTCTCTAATTCTATCTTACTTTATGTATTTTTCTCATTTTTAATTTTTCTCTCTCCATTATTTTCAACCTTTCTCACTCTCGATCAAAACCTTTCTTTATTTTTTTCTATCTCTCTTTCCTTCAGTCTATAACTATGACTCAACACTTTATAGCTCTTTCTAGTTAATTTTCTTCCTCGTTAGTCTCATTTCCAGCTTATTTTTCTCATTTCATATATGAAAGTAAAGGTACAGGAAGTCGGGGAGAGTTAAGAAAAAAAGAAAGCCATCAGCAAATAACACAATAGAAAACACTTCGTGTTTAACCCCTATTTTCCATAATTTTTACGTTTTGACAAGGAAAAGCAAGTTCTACAGGCGTAAAAGTGTCATGCTAGAAAAACACCTCAATATGCTGGTTGGCTTTCCCGCAGAGTAATTCGTAGCAAAGAAAAAACGGTTTTACAGGTGAAAAAGTAAATGAAGGAAAAAAAATATTTGTCGGACTGGCCTTTTTTTTTTTAATAACCAGAAACTAAATATTACAGGGGGAAATATTTTAGCCCCCCTTTACCTCCAAATCTCAGTGCTGGGGCCCTATGCCCCTGATCTTCAGTAACTCTGGAAAATTGGCACCTATAAAATTAGTGTTCGGCACTAGTTAACTAGAACTAGTTGCAACTAGTAGTTAACTACCGATCAACTAGTAGTTAACTAGTAGTTTAACTACTTTTGGTTTAAACTAGTTTAACTATTAGTTGAACTACTTTTTTAATAACTACTAGTTGAAACTACTTTCAAATTTTCAATTACTTTAAAAAAAATTTTGTTTAAAATTTCAAAAATATTTAAAATTTTTATCAAAATATACAAAAAATTGCACTGCTATTTATAACTACAATGTCATGGTAAAGTACTCAAATACCATAACCAGAAATAAAGGCCCGTTTTAAGCGAAGCATAAAGTTTTTTGTGATATAGATAAGAAAGATTATTAGAATTTGGGCAAAAAATAGGTTATGAAATTAAATAGACTAGTTAACTAGTAGTTAACTACTTTGGGAAATAGTTAACTACTAGTTGCAACTAGTAGTGCGGGAGCATAGCACAAGAATCTATAAAGATTCTGCAATTCCGGCTACCAGTCTGAAATTTGGCACACTTGTTCCTTATGGTATAAGGGTCAGAAAAACACCGGGACCCAAGTTGGGCAACCACCTGGGGGGGGAGGAATTCAAGATGGCGTCCAAGATGGCGCCGGCATCAAATTCGTCCAATTGCGCGTAATTTAAGTCAATTTTGGGGTTTCCGGCTATGCTAAACTCAAAAATATTAATATAACACAAGTTTTGTGACTTCTTGGAGAAGAGGAATTCAAGATGGCGCCCAAAATGGCGCAGAAATCAAATTCGTCCATTTGCGCGTAATTTAAATTTTGGGGTTTTCGGCTATGCTAAATTCAAAAATATTAATGTGACACAAGTAATGAAACCACCTCAGGGGAGTAGGAATTCAAGATGGCGACTAAAATGGCACCAAAATCAAATTATTCCATTTGCGAGTAATTAAAGTCCATTTTGGGGTTTTTGACTATGCTAAATTCAAAAATATTAATCTTAAAGCTCTAAAATCTTACCTTTTTAAAGTTATTCTAAAGGAATTCAAGATGGCGTCCAAAATGGCGCCGAAATCAAATTCGTCCATTTGCGCGTAATTTAAATATATTTTGGGGGTTTCTCGGCTATGCTAAATTCAAAAATATTAATCTGAAGGCTCTAAAATCTTACCCTTTTAAAGTTATTCTAAAGGAATTCAAGATGGCGTCCAAAATGGGCAAAGCCAAGTTGGGCAACCACCTGGGGGGGAGGAATTCAAGATGGCGTCCAAGATGGCGCCGGCATCAAATTCGTCCATTTGCGCGTAATTTAAGTCGATTTTGGGGTTTTCGGCTATGTTAAATCTAAAAATATTAATCTGAAAACTCTAAAATCTTAACCTTTTAAAGTTATACCCTATTTCTTTTTTATTTCAAAAAGAAGTATCTCAAGATGGCGTTCGAAATCAAAAACGTCCTTTATCACGCCTATTTCAAAGTATTTCTACTATATTATAAACCAAACCTATCCATAGAAAACTCAAATAGTATTGCAAAATTGCAGTATTAAAATTATTGCATTTCCTTTTTTTTATCTCAGATGAATTATAAATATGCATATTTTAGCATAAGCCGCGGTCCCTAGCGAGAAAAGAGATTTTCGAGGGAGGCCGAGTTAAGCGACTATTTACCTATATCTGTTCTGATAACTTCCTTGAAATTTTAACATTCAGCATTCTTAGTTCAATAGCTCTGTTCTAGCAGATGCCTCCAACACAAACTGTCTGCGTTTTTTAAAACTATTTTTAAGAACTTATGAAAGAAGGTAAGTATTATATTGTCATCCGGTTTATTTCACTGCCAGTTATTAAATTATTTAATTTAATACGACTCCATAGGGTTTGAGGGTGCATGAGCCCCCAATGTTGGCAGAAGGGCTAATCCCCCAATGTTTTTTTTATTTAAAAACCAATAGTTTCACAATGACTTCCAAGAATTGAGAAAAACCTACTAAGGCGTTTGGATATTTTCTAGGTATGTATAACATAATTATTTTTTCATAAAAGAAAGAAGGGAATGTATTGGAAGTAGTACTCTATGCGTGGACTTTTTTGTTTCTTATCACAACTCCTTGGGTGATGGTCCATCGTTTTCTTGTCGAAGATGCCGATTATCCGACTTCGGCCCCTGTCAAAGCGGTACTTGATGCTGGTCGTAAATTGTAGGAAATCCGACATTTCAGTCTCAAATCGTTTTATGACCCCTTAATTGTTCCTTTTTTCGATTTTTGGCGTCCTATTCGACACCCCAGCCCACGTGACTTTCGATTGCTGTGGACACTGTATTTGTAAAGGTCAGTCAGTTGCATTTTTGTTGTGGTGCTGATGAACGGTTGTGTAAAAAACATTAAGTGTAAAGGAATAAAATTAGCTTTTTCTAATAAGCTTTGTTTTTTTTAGTATTTTTTTTTTAGCTTGAGTTCAATCAATCAATCAGTTATTCTCAAAGTACTGAATTAAAGGGGCACCGATATCAGATATTTTTCTTCAACTCTTTCTGTCAATCTATTTTCTTAGATCTGCACAAAAATGCAAGATTTTTATTGAATAAAATTGATTTATAAATAACAGTTCATGAAACCATTGTACTAGTCCGTATTGACACCTCTTAATCTGCATATTCATCATAATTTTTATGAGTATAAGGCTCTTTTTAATTGTTTTATTGGCATAGTTTGCGACACCTGTAATTTTTAAAAATCGGCGCACCTTTAAATTGAAACAATAATGAAAATAAGGTAATTAAATAGATTTTCGTAACTTATAGTGTTTTTGTGAGGACTTTTTTCTAGAATCAGCATGCCATATTGACTTTTGCACTAAAAAGGTAAGTTTGTAACATTTTTAGGCATTTTCTCTAGATTTTGAACCATAAAAATAGAATAAAACTGCGGGAGTAATTGTCAATTGCGATTTCGGCCCCCCATCATGAATTATTTCTTTTATGATGAAAAAAAAGTGCATAAGTTTAAAAGGGTAAGATATTAGAGCTTTAAGATTAATATTTTTGAATTTAGCATAGTCAAAAACCCCAAAATGGACTTTAATTACTCGCAAATGGAAGAATTCGATTTTGGCACCATTTTTGACGCCATCTTGAATTCCTTTAGAATAATTATAAAAGGGTAAGATTTTAGAGCTTTAAGATTAATATTTTTGAATTTAGCATAGTCAAAACCCCCAAAATGGACTTTAATTACTCGCAAATGGAAGAATTCGATTTTGGCGCCATTTTGGACGCCATCTTGAATTCCTACTCTCCTGAGGTGGTTTCATTACTTGTGTCAGATTAATATTTTTGAATTTAGCATAGCCGAAAACCCCAAAATATACTTAAATTACGCGCAAATGGACGAATTTGATTTCGGCGCCATTTTGGGCGCCATCTTGAATTCCTCCCCTCCAAGAAGTCATAAAACTTGTGTTATATTAATATTTTTGAGTTTAGCATAGCCGGAAACCCCAAAATTGACTTAAATTACGCGCAATTGGACGAATTTGATGCCGGCGCCATCTTGGACGCCATCTTGAATTCCTCCCCCCCAGGTGGTTGCCCAACTTGGGTCCCGGTGTTTTTCTGACCCTTATACCATAAGGAACAAGTGTGCCAAATTTCAGACTGGTAGCCGGAATTGCAGAATCTTTGTGCAATGCTCCCGCACTATAGTCCCAGGAAAAAATAGTTAACTACTAGTTGCAACTAGATTTTCCCAGACTAGTTAGTAGTTGGTAGTTAACTACTTTTTGACCACTAGTTGCCGAACACTATATAAAATATTGGGGACCACAGAAAACTTATTTCAAAATTCTACAATAATCCCAGGTTTTCCCTTATAATCTGGTAAAATTTTACATGATATAGTAAATTATAATCTTCTGGAAAACGGGAGAATGACTGTTAAATTCGGGAAAGCAGGAGAAAGAAGGAAAATCTCCAGCATGATTAAGAAAGGTTTAAACAAATTATTCAGTTTATTTCAATACAGTTATTTACAATGATCCTCGTTTTTAAAAACAAAAATTGTAGTTAAGAAAACATATTTTTCTCTTTCCCCCTTTGCAACCTCCTTTGTCAATATCTAAATTTCTATGAGCTAATAGCAAAGCAAGCGCAGTTAAGCGTTTTTTTCACAACGATTTCTCAACCAAGGTTTGTCAGTTTTAAGGTGGAAAAAGATTTGTTGCAGGAAAAAAGAATTAAGTAAAGAAATCTAATTGAGAGGAATTTTTTTATGGTGCAGCTTTGTAAAGGGTTTTGTTGACATCTTTCCTCGCCATTACAGCTCTGCCTTCAAATTAGAAATGTTCTCTTTTCATCCAATGTTTCTTTTGCAATCACTGACTCATCTGTTGTTTTTGAAGATCAACAGACAAGAGTGAGTTAAGCATGTAGAACTTCTTTAGAGAACCTATTTTCGAGATCATTGGTTATGGAGTATAGGGATAACACCCTAACTTTCTGTGGCTCCGTTTGGCTTGTAACTTGTCTGGATGCGACCCTGGGTGTCTGAATTGTGCTGTCCACAGTTTCTTATTTTGGCCACATAGTACACTTGACTGCATTGTATATCAGCTTTGGAGCCGTTTTTATATAAGCATTTTTTTAGGTCATTTTTGACCACCCCTCCCCCCTTGTCAGCAAAAACAAAACAAACCTCAACCCCCTTCTTAATTACGTAAGAAACTGCCCGATCCCCATTTTTTGTACAAAATGTTTAGCAGTGCCTAGATTCCAAAAATTCATTGTGCTCCATGAACACTTAACCTATCGGTAAAAATTCTCCTTGTGAAGTCAGAATGCTTGAATTTTTTTTGTATAAAACTTATTTTGATTAAATTTTGAAATTATTTAAAAAAAAAAAGAAATTTTTTAGTGCAGTGTTTGTAACATCTTACGTAAGCATAACTCATACTCCCCCCTTGTCAGGAAAAATAAGTAAGGAGCAAAACCCCTCCCCCCGTAAGTGCTTACGTAATATTTGAACGGACCCTAATCAACAAATTTACGCAATGTATACAAATTCCAAATATACGTATGTTTAAAATTAAGACAAGATACCACGTGACCCTGTGCCCCACCGCTGTATCTCCCCCGCCCATTCTCATCTATGGTCTGAAATAATATGCTTCATTCTCTCTGTGTACAGAGTGACATTTTTTTCTCCTCTTGTGAAATATATCCCAGAACTCCTATCCCATCTACGAGACGAGAATAAAGGTTCGCCTACGAAGGTGTGCTATCGATCCAGTCACCAGAGAATAAAGAAGAAGCATTAACCTTATTATAACCATTTAATGGAAAATCAATCCCCCACTGTTAATAATTGAAGGGTTTGAAGCTCGCGTATTTGTTATGACCCGATCTTGAAGAGTGTGAGCGAACAACTCTTGGAGCACGTGACTCCTCGACACGTAGACGGGAAACTCGTTTATGCTGCAACGAGTTTTGTTCTTTTCGCTCTCTTCTTCAAAATTTATTTTGCTTACATACATACTTACCAATTTGAGTCTGGATAGACAAAAGCGTAAGTTCATAAATGTTTCATGAAGAATAAAAGGGTACTAATGAGATAAAAGATTAGAAATTATTTGGTATTCTCCTCGAAGTATATTTTCTTCATGATCTTGCGGATATGGACTGATATAGATAAAAAAAAGTATCAAATAACCAATACCTAATTTTACAATTTAAAAAATCAGGCGATAAATTTTCCTTATGCATAAAAATTAAAAATTACTGGAATTGATGCAAATTTTGGTATTTGAGTCAATTACGAAAGACTGTTATCCCAAACATCTCATTAAACATCATATTTTTTTTAGATGAGATACTCTAGTAAGAAGATGCTTATCTATGTTATCCTTAATATTGTTCTAGTATGTATTAAAAATAATATGCATATTATTTATGTGTTTTAGATTCGTTTACAAAGGGAATTAGAAATAATTAAGAAACCCCATTCTCAATGCAACTTTATCCTAAGCACCCCATATGATTTTATAATATACCTGCTCTTTAAATCTCTGACTACTATTAACTTCCATAACCATGAATATAAATATTTAATAGAGCTTCGAGAAAAGCGCGAATTTTATTAACGATTCTTTAGTATTTAGTAATAACTGATATGGGCGTTTCTAAAGAAAGCATGAGTAGATATTTCACGTTGCAAAACCTTTTTTAGTTATGAACCTTTTGAAAACTATTACCTGGTATGATATAAATCATAGTGATATACTGTAGAGGATGTTTAAAACCCTCCGTCTCTTTACTATTGTCTACCCTCTTAAGTATCAATATGACATGGAACATTACCTGGTAAATATGATGGATGAACAAGCAATTCCCAAAGCTGTCAAAGTAACGTGGCAGAAACGTGATCATTTGTTTGATATCAAGTTGCTCTTCCGATACCCCTTTCGTACTTTTTGAACTTCACAGAGGAAAAAAGGGTTTAGAATGATCGCTAGAGGGTTTAGTTATAGGCTCATTGACTCAATCTCATTTTAACATGAAGGAGAGAACGCTTCTTATTATAGCAGCAAAGGTGGAAAACACATAAAAAGAACTTCCAACTGTTATGATAAATATGAAGTAATACTATAAATTTCAAGTAAGGACTATTATGGGAATCGGGATAGTAAAGATTAATCTAATGAAATATAGTTAAAAAATAACTTATTTATATTAAAAAAAGTCAGTTAAATTACTTTTTTACAGTTTCAAATAAGTTATGTACTATTATATTATGTATGTTTTAACGAATTTAAATTATTGCAGTCCAAAGCATAAACTATTTACCTGCATAAATTCTGATGCTTTTGTGGTTCAGATTTAATTAGGAAATTAATATAAAATAGGAAAATTATTAGTGATAATTACTTTAATATTTTTGTAGTGTGAAAAATTTTTAGAAAATAGTACTAACAGAGAAATCAAATTGAAAAAATTTGAGTGCTTTAAATACAACTGATTTCCCTGTTATTTTCAGTGATGAGGAAAATTAGAAAATTGGTGTTTTTTATTTTATTTTAATTTGTTTCATCTAAACCTAAGTTGTGCAACTGAGTTTCTCTATAGCAAATATTTTGGGATTAAGATAATTACATAACACAATTAATAATAATAATAATTTACGGTTTAAAATCAAAATAAATTCACTCCTTTTCATTAGTAAATAAATGCTTAGGAAATAGCTATGAAGACTACTCTACGTTGTTTTATACGTGAAAATTGCATCATAATATAGATATCAAGAATAATTTGTGGGAGAGGTTGACTGAGATGTTACACTCAGGGCAAAAGAGCGATTAATAACAAAAATCGTTACTATGACACAAATGGTTTGAGCTACTCATCTCGTCAATATAGGGCCTCTAATGTAATTGAAAGATACTAAAGGTGTTTGCAAATTGTTCTCCAGTTCCTCTTGCCGATTATAAATTGCTTTTGTTAGCAAATGAAGTATGTTGCTTTTATCTCAGAGGAAAAAAAAGAAAAATCGATTTGGGATAATCGATTTTTTTTTTATTTTTCTTGCTGATGGTGAAATCACTTTCGCCAAAGTGGTCACTTCTGGTTGGGAAATGAGTAGAGCTGAATGCTTATTTTTTTTCTTTGTGGCTTGATTGGGCATTTTTATGAACATGACCGATTCACTGTCATCTAATTTGATGGATAAATCATAAATCGAAAACCCTTTTTTATTAGTTTCACATGAAGAAAATCAATGTTTCCTTTTATTTAAAAAAAATATAATGGACATATATAAGCTAACTTAAACGGTTCAATTACATAGCGAATATGATGAATTGATATTTAGGACCATACGTTTTTCATTAGTAAGAGCCCAGGTTGACATGATTACAATACCTATGGGAATTAATTGTTAAAAAGGATTAAGGCAGGAAATTTATATTATGTTAGAACCCCCCTGTGTTGTAATTAACGTTATAGGAGAGTTAAAGTTATTTTAAGAAAAAATTGTATTTAACAAAACTTGGTCTAAATGTAATGCAATTTTTCAAGCATTATTCCAAATGGAATTAAAACATTAATATAGCTGAAAGCCATAATATTTTATGGAACACACCTTATCAGTTAAATATATCTTCATAAATTCTTTCTAGATCTAAAAATTTAAAATTTTGTGTAGAAATTTTATGTTTTTATTGCTTTACATCTCTACCGTGATTAAAACTTATCTTTAAGAACAATGGATCATTCCTATTTCCCCATCTGGCACTATTTAAAGAATCACTAGATTCCTGAAAACTTACTTCAAAATGCTCAAAACTATTTTTTCCTGCTTTTTGTTTATAAAAATTAAAAAATTCTCTATGATAAATTTCATTGATTCTATAATACTCGTATAGTTGGTCAGAATATCCACAGCTATCATAAGTAAGCAAGATACATGTAAAATTATCTTAGATAAATATCATTCAAATTTTAAGAATGCTTTGATATAAAACTTGAAGAGCTTATTTCCATCACGTCCATAATGTTAAAAATATGCTTATTTTAAAAATTAAAATATTTTGTGTAAAAGCATTAGTTTTTATGTTTGAATTCATAAGGACACTTTATTGTTTTACTATAACGTTTCGGTTTCAATTCTCATTATGTACCAGTTAAGGTTTCAGTGATAATCATAACTATTTTCTAAAATTGTAGTATCCTTAAGCATTTTTTTTACTATTTTCTTCGAAAGATTTCTAAGAATAATTTTCAAATAGCCTACCCAATCGATAATGTATTTTGAATTTTAGATCAAAAGGAACCTGTTGTTTAAACATTAATGAATTCTACCTTACTCTAGTTTTACTAAGCCAGAATATAATCTTTTCTTCCCCATTAAACTACTTTTTGTTCTATTTTTAACTATTTTTAATGTTATCTAATATCACTCCAGGGAGGAATTAACTTTCCTTTCTAGTCACGTATGTAGCTCAAGACCTCTTGCTTTTTCTTCTGAGCAAGTACTTTCACCTGAAATACATTTGTATAAAGGCGGATTTTTCGTTATAAGTCACGTATATAAAATTTTCTCGAATGCATACTAATAAACGATGATTTCTAGCGTTCCTTAATAACATATTCTTTCTGGGTGTTTAAATATGCAGAGAAACGTTAATGTTTCAATAAAAGATAGAATGTAGCGAGAAGTTTTAAGCATTAATTAATTGGAATTGTATGATTATAGGCATGGGCATAACTTTTTGAATTTTTCTTACATTCATTCCCAAAATTTTCCTTTTAAGCTGATTAAAAAATATTTGGGGATATGAGATAGGAGTTGACCATGCTAAGAGTCCTCAAACTTTTCTAACTAATACGCGATTAAATATTAAACGCCAATAGTCTAACCGCCACGAGAAAAACTTTGAAAAGAAGTAAAAAGTTAAATGATAGCCACACATATTTTGCATTAAACGTTTTTTCAGCGTTTATAAATTACCATCACCCCCGAAATTGAGTGGAAAAATCCGTTTCCTTAATAACCGCCAAATACACGAATACACGAAAGGCTAACAAATACACGAAAGTACCCATCAGATCATAAACGTATTTAAAAACTAACCAAAGATAATTAAAAATTCGAATTTATTTAATCAAGAATTTATTAATCAAACCATCACGAGAAAACTTTTGCCGTCGTACAATATTGGGTACGTTCGTAAATCATTAGGTAAATAAGTTCTAACCGAAAAAAAGTATGGTCACGTGACGTCCGTTTCATGAGTTAACGGAGTTAACATGATTTTTTTCGGTTACAGCCGAATTTAGGAACGGCGAGTTATCCTCATGAAAATAACCGGTTGACTTTATAGGAACGCTCAATTCGCATAATTCGTTTAACTGGTTAAACGAGTTCGATTATACGAATGCACCCATTGTGGCGGTTATTAAGGAAACGGATTTTTCCACTCAATTTTGGGGTTGATGGTAATTCATAAACGCTGAAAAAACGTTTCGTGCAAAATGTGTGTGGCTATGATTTAACTTTTTACTTCTTTTCAAAGTTTTTCTCGTGGCGGTTAGACTATTTGCGTTTAATATTTAATGTTTTGTGTATTTTCATACAAATAAATATTTCGAGGTAGGGAATGGGATATTAAATTAATAAATTATACCTAAAGCGTGAAGTAATTAGATTTTAAAAGATATAGACAAATTAAAAGTTAATTTTATAGTTATTTTATAGTTAATTTTGGAATTTATGTTTGGATGTTTGAAGGGAAACCCTTCAAATAAAACATAAAAATGTAATTTTAAAAATAAGTATATAAAACAAATTTATTTTTACAATTGAAATTAAAGGGTTGAATACACAATCCAAATATCTTGTAATATCCTACAAAATAAAGCAAAATATTCAATGATTAATCAAATCAGTTTCGCAGGAATGAAAGTTTTCCGAAGGCCGTAGTTGGTGTACGAGTACCTTGAATAAGTAATTCAAATCACCAAGACAGATAACTTTCTGCAAGTGAAATAATATAAAACAACATATTTAATTTAAGTAGGCATGAACAAAGTGAAGCAAAAGCTATAATTGCGTAGGATAAGCAATCATTCATGTTTACATAACGTAATAATTATGTTTCATTGGAAGGTACCTGACACAAATGATTTCAAGAGTATAATTTGGTTTCATTCATTTTCTCCTAGATGTAGTTTGGTTGCATGCTCATAAAATCGATTACTTATACAAAGGTTTGCTAATAGATACTGTTCCTCCTACATATATTGTGATTGGCTAATACTATTTATTCTATTTTATATTATTTTCTGTTCTATAAATGCAATTCCAATTTGGTCCTCATTTCATAAAGAATATCCAATTTCAAACAAAATTAAGGTGAAAAATATATTTTATTTTAAATATTTTTTAATCTATTAATAAAAAGATTAATTACCTTTTTAATGGAATTGAAGAAGATAGTAACAGGGAAGAAAGAGACTTTCAGTGTTTCAAAAATCCTTTTCACGGCTTTTATTTGGAAATAGCATCTCCTTGGATGATGGAAGTTAGGTTTTCTCCTAGGTAAGTGACCATGGGGAATCCATTGATATGACTTAAGCACCCCCTAGCTCCAAAGTAAGAAAGTTTAAAAAAATGAAATTAAAAAAACTAAAGGGTGTAGAACAAAAACTTCAATGAGAAAATTGTTGGCGATATCATAAAAAAAACGTGCAGAAAAGAATTTCATGAAAATATCTTCAATATTCGAGAAGATATTAATCAGAAAGTGAATTTTGCCAATTTGCAAGTTTCTTTCATTTTTTAGTTAAAATTTATCTTTAGCTTAATAAACGCAATAACTACACGATAGCACTGAAAAACTTGCAAATTTGCAAACTTTTTATTTTTCGAAGCCTTAAAAACATCTATTTTCACTTGCTAATATCTCCTCAAATAATTAAGATAATTTATGATTTTTTTCTGTGCCTTTTTTATGATATTACCAATATTTTTTTTCATTGAAGTTTTTGTTCTATCTCCTTTGGCTTTTTTTTAGGTAATTTTTTAACTTTCTTATTTCGCCGCTAGGGATACTATATAAGTCATCTCAATGGACCTTACTTACCTAGGTGTACACCTTATACTTCCATGACCCTGGGAGACGTTGGTTCAAAATAAAATCCGTGAAACGGACTTTTGAAACATCCTGTATATTGATATGTTACAAGTGATTCTAGGAAAAACTAATTCAAAGAAATGTCTTTAAACATCTGAACAAGATATACAGTCGACTCCGCTTATTGTGATCACGTTTAATGTTATCAAAATTGACCGGTCCGAATCACTCCTATTTAACTCAACGCAAAATATATCGTTTTATGTGATCAATATATTGCTTAATGTTATCAAAATCATGTGAAAATCCCCTAAAAACCTCCTTTTTCCGTTTGAAGGCCACTTTTAATCCATAATCGTACAAAAATGAGTCCTTAATTTATTAGTGTTATTGTTCCTTTCCATTCTCATATTTTTCTTTAAGAATATTAAAGTTGCAAAATAGGACTACATACTTACATAGTATACATAGTTGTGATTTTAAGGCAAACACTCGAGTTACACTGTTTGGAACTTTCTGGTATCAAATCGCTTATTATTATCAATTGGATATTGTTATCATTCCACAATTGGACAAAAGTTATCACATTAAGCAAAGTCGACTGTATTACATATTTTAAAAATTCAAATATAAATTATCCTGTATGGGTCTTGTTTTGTAATAAATGCTGTAAATGTTGTTTTTCCTTTATAATAGGTTTGTTTGAGGAAAACAACCTTTCTCTTCTGACCTCATATTGCTAGGAAACAAACTTTAACTGTAAATACTGTTTCCTTTCTACTACTCATTAATTGCACTGAAACCAACAGTAAAGTGGTCACCAACTTGGGGTACGTGAAGAACCAGTTTGATTTGCTGGTCAATCATTGAAACAAATACCTAAATGTTCTTAAAACTTTTTAAGTCTGTTTATTCCTTATTAAAATGTTGTTGAATGTAAAAAGCTCTTTTTCTTCCATCATTTAGTTTGCTAGCATTTTTGTAATTAGTTGCAGAACAAACATGCTACGAGCATTTACAATTCATACGTGCAAGCATTTTACGGTATGTTCGTCATATTTCAGAGGCAGTAATTGGTAATGTTTTATTAACATTTGCAAGATTATCAAACTTTATTCTACACTAATATGTAGATTAAAGTACACTGTTGTACAATTAGTGTGGAAAAAATGAAATTTATATTGCATATATAGAGATTACTAGATGTTAGGGATTCTACAATTTGTCTAAAATAATATGAGGTCCACACTGCTGAAGATTCTAAACATAAAAGTGAACCTGCAGTTATGATACTTAATTTAATACGCAAATGATAAAAACATTTTTTTTTTATTATTTGCTAAAAATTAATTAATTAGTTAAAAACTGCACTTTTTAACGTATGGAAACAAACAAATAACCATCGTTTCTTCTCTATAGGCCACCTTTCAGAACTTTTTTAAAAAACAACGCAAAAATTTCTATTCATTGTTTTGGGAATACAGATTCTTGCTATTCAGGAATAATTTCTTTTGGTATCGATTTTTCAATTGATACATCCAAGGGTAAAAAAGAACACAAAACGAAACCTTTCTTATCGAATCGGAAGAGAAATCAACTAGTCAATAATTCGTGATCCAAAAAGGTACCATACGATTTCCTATCCAACGAACACCATCGATCTACCAAGAAAAATATCTATCCCCCAACCTCCTTAAACCCGGAAACACAATCCGTCTCATGCTAATAGATCGCTTCCACATTGATCACCAATGTGAGGGAAAATTCTATATAATCCCCACTCTGATTAAACGAACCGCAACTTTCTCAAAAGAGTAAACAAACACGACAATCCTCCTTGACCGCCTCCAAAACCCGCTAAACGCTCTTAAAAATTTACTGCATCCTCGCAATTAATGGGACCGAGGCCCATAATTAGGGGCAGGATTACATTTATAACGTTGGAGGGCCACTTAAGCTGATTTATAAGGCGGCGTTATTATCTCCGAGGCGCACACAGATGCAAAATCATTTCGCTTTCATTAGGGGAGGAATGCGCGAAGGGATGTAGCTAGCATCCTGGGTGGGTGGTGGGGATTTGGGAGGGTGTTGAGAGGGTGGAGTGATAATGACGCTGTTCAGGGGTTGTCGCACTTAAGGGGACGTTGAGGGGGGTTTTGTGTACGTTGATTAGAAGTTACATGTCGGTGTGTGAATGAAAAGTGAATAGAGAGAAACGTCTATGAGGGTCAGATTTTTCCACCTCCCTATTTGATGTTAAAATAATTCTCAGGTAACTCTAACTCTGTGTTTGTGACCAGTTTTACAAACTCTAAAATGAAAATCATGTTACTTTCTGAAATTTTCATAATAATAGGGTTAAGGTATTTGTGTTTTGAAATGAGGTTCCTTCTATAAGCATTATTATATCGATAAAGGAATAAACAGTTGTTTTCACATTATAATTTGATACAATGTTTGGATTTCAAAACTTGTATGTTGACCCTTTCTTGAGCAACCGACTTTATAGAATCCAATTTTTCTCGTAATATAGGGTGATCTACCCGAAAAGTTTGACCTAAGTAACAATAATGATTACTAATTGATATATTATTAATTATATTGTTACTGAACAATTTTTAATATTTTCATACCAGAATTTCTCAAGCGATGAAACTTGGAAAAACTGACATTTAATGAATCAATCAATTAAAATTTTAAAAACCAAAAAAGATTAACTTTTAATTAAAAAAAAAACGACTGAGTGTAATTCTGTTAAACTAATTTTAAAGATTAATATTAAAAGATAAGGTCAATTCTTAGTTCGACTAATCTTAATTCTGAAAAATTTTAGTTATTCAAAAAAATTATCGAAACTAATTTAAGACCATATACTTTTTTAACATATTATTTACTTTATTTAGTTTTAGAAAGTATTGTAGACTTCAATTATACCATAATTGAAAGGAAAATTAATTTTTAATAGCTCAATTCATTAAAAACAAAAATATATTATTATGAAATTAATAATTTTTTTTGCTAACGCAAAGTAAGTACTGCTTCGGCATGACATGGGTTAATGGACTTAAGTTACAGCTGTAACGGTTCAAAATTACCTGCCATTAAAAAAAAAATCAAAAAATAAAATTTTTTTGCAATCATTTTTTTGCATCAATAAGTTAATAACAAATATTTATTAAATTTAAACATTTTTATTGGTGATGCTAATTTGCAGGTGTTGTAACGAATTGTAGAGAGAGACACCATTAAAATGTGAAATCACTTGTTAAAAATCAAAGCAAAAAGCATACTTGTTGAAAAGAGGTATAGAAATCATCATGTATCTGATGGTTCTTTTTTTATTAATGTAGTCAGACGATAAAAGTTCTAACGATCCACAAGAGAGGCTAGCACATTTGTCAAAATGCATAATTGAGAAGCTTTTGCCCCGTTCGCCACAATAATTACACATAACCAGAAAGACGCTGGTTTGCACCCTTCACTTATTCATCATCTCACGTTGGCAACATAGCGTGAAAAATGACATGGATACCTGAAGTTTGTTCTAACAAGACTCTCCCGTATTCTACTTGCCACCTAACTTAAATATCGAAATGTTTAGTACGTGACCTCTACTAATTGTTGCTTCGGGGAGAGTTGTAAATGTTCACAAAAGGCTGGAAAGTCGTTTCGGTTGGAAAAGTTCAAAAAATGAAGGAGTGTTATGACTTTTTATGGATCGTTAAATTCCGCTTCGGTGAAGAATAATGATATTAAGTTTCTCAACGAGTTTTTAAAGACTTGTAACTCGTAAAACTGAGTTTTAGAGGGAATAAATTCCTAATTTGGAAA
Organism: Tetragnatha montana; assembly: GCA_963680715.1. Taxonomy (NCBI): domain Eukaryota; kingdom Metazoa; phylum Arthropoda; class Arachnida; order Araneae; family Tetragnathidae; genus Tetragnatha; species Tetragnatha montana. The sequence goes on from OY796674.1 coordinate 42,817,691, forward strand.
AAAAAACGTATTAGGGCACCTAAATGTGTAAAAAAAACTAAACTAGTACAACTAAAACTGGGGTCTTAAAACGAAAATTATTTTGATGTTTAATTTTAACTTAAACATTAATAGCCTTATTTTGATTCAGATATTTCACGGACAAATTTTAGATCAACTGTTAAAAGCTGATAATTGTGTATGTTTAAACGTGGCCTTCCATTCCAAATAAAAAGATTACCAATTTGAACCTTGCTATTTTTATTATTATTTTATAATAATAAAGGATTTTTAAGGAGGGGGATTTTTATTATTATTTGGATACCTTTAAGTTTAAACTTTCTTGAATATAATAATATAGCCGTGACTAAATTATGTTCATTAATTATTTATTACTAGTATAGTTCTCAATATTTTTAGAGAACATAACCGTGTTTTAGTTTTTATTCAACAATTAGTATTTTATCACAATAGTTCCAATTATGCATTTGGAAAATAAATAGTTTATCGCATCCTTTACTCTTGTCGTTCTCAGTCGCTATTTAAAAAAATCTAATAACTTGCTATTGAACCCTAAAATAGTGTTTCCAATCTTAGTGTATTAGATCATTATTGAAAGGGAGAGGACAATCTGTAATGTCATTAATATCCAAGACCGTAATCAGAGGAATGTTTCGAAGTCGCACTTGAGTGATTGTATCTGGACGGTCACGAACATTTCTGATGTGAAATGACAAGTCAATTTCCTTCCAGATTATTTTGGGGACAAAACTTGTTTGCCAGGACATCGAACTCTTGATAAATGATTCTTAAGCTTCACTCAATTTTGAGGAAACCTATGGCTAATGATGATGCATGAAAATATTTCTCATACACATACACCAATTAAACTTTTCTTAAGGTCTTGTAAAATATACACATGCAAAATATTCATACGTTTTTTTATTTTCAAAATTTTAATCATCCTTTAAATGAAACTAAACTGATAACTTGTTCAGAATTAGAAAGAGTTTTAGAAATAAATACTTACGCAATATTAAAACTAAAATTGTGAATAAATTTTCAAACAACTGTCGGATAGGATAATTGAATGAATTTAAGTTTATATGGGTAGTTAAAAAATGTTGTTTTTTCACTTACAGGGAGATATTGTAATTTTTGGAAGCGTATGGGAAGTTATGGCATGTTCCAAAAAGACCATCCCGGATCGTTCCTTTATAACAAATGGTAATGGTCTTCTATGTAAATCCATACACGTAATAATAATCAAAAGAAAAACTATCTAAATTCTATATGGACTATCCGATCATAATTTAATTTATAGCTAAAGACACGGGTTGCATAATCCATTCATAAAACATTTTTTGTCCATTGGCTATCTTCATTTTATTCTTATCACGGGTGTCATGGTGACAATGAACTCTTTAAATAAAGTGACAAAGCTGTTACTCCTGTCCTTCCTTCTTTATACCCTACTCAATTGAAGGAAGGAGAGGTGATAAGCTATCTTGATGAGGGGATGAACACATGAACAGTGCAATATTTCGTTATTTAGCTTGGGCTAATAACTCTAATCCACTCCCTTCCTTCCCATCTTTAGGAGTTTTCTTTAATCTCTAGAAATGAGAGAGTATGTTACGATGAGAACGAAAGATAATTTATTCGGGTTTTTTTTAAACGGTGTTCAAACATTTTTATTATTTTAAGTGATTTAGCTAGAAATACTCATCGGGTTGTATCATCAGTTTAGAGGGTTTTTCATGGTTTCGGTTTCGTTCATATAATGTATATTGTGTAGAGTAGACTAATGGTTCTCAACAAGTGGTCCGTGGATCATAAGTGGTTTATGAGATGTTTGAAATTATTCTGCGTAGAATTGGGGGCTACACATCTAAATAAATTAGGTACCTACTGGTTAAAAAGCAATCTATAACGGCGGGAATTGAATCAAAAGACATCAAGGTCAAGAACTTAATAAAAACACAGATGCTGAAGAGCAGAAAGTGGCTCGAGAGCAAAGATATGTTAAAGTGTGAAAGTATGATGAAGAGCTCCAGATCAAAAAGACGCTGAAGAAGAAAGTAATTCTGGAGACCAGAGAGATAATCAAGAGCTTTGAGTGGAGTGGAGATCAAAATGATGCCAAGGAGAAAAAGATGCTGAAGAGCTAAGGGATGCTAACGAGAATTCTAAACAGAAGAAAGAGACTCAAAAGCAATTGGATGTTTAAGAGCAGATGTATGCTAAAGAGCAAAGATAAGTAGAACAGGTTTTTGCGACCGTATACTATGGCAAAAATACAATCTATATAATTGTCTGAATTAAACTTCAGATACTTTTTATGTGGGTGATCCTTGAATGATGGTGTTTTAGGCAAAGTTGTTCGCTAACTTTTTCGACTTGAGAACCACTGGTGTTAACTAGTGCTTTCATTAATTGCTTTTTTTTTCTACCATACTTTGGAATGAGAGAGAAAGAGAGTAAGGACGAATATAAAGAAAGAAAAAAGTCAAAAATAAGAAAGAGATTAAGATGAGAGAGGGAAGAAGGAAATCGGTATTAATTGACGAAAAACCGTTCCATCTCAACCCAACATCCATTGCATTATAAACCCCTTAAAAATTTAAAATTTTACATCTAGGCTATCGACTTAAATCTCTGATCAATTCTCTGAGTATCTAAGCAACTTCTATTTTTATCTTTCAGTTCGTGAGAATACCTATACGGGACTGTGGTAATAATACGACTCCATCATAACCTTATGACTTTGCATCATTACGCAGTAGTTGTGACGTTGTGAGACATACCGTAATTGACGTTGACGTTTTCAATTTCACCATCCCCATAGTAAAACCAAAAAAATTCAATAAGAAGCCTGTACAAGTACATGCTATTTTTGACATAAACGAGGAGTATACCGGTGGCTATATTGCGTGACCAGCCAATTCCTCTAATTTACCGTAATAGCTTCCGATTACAATGGGCAGCAGATGAACATTCTCCGAATACCGACACACGCAGAGGTTTAATTCCTCGAGGGTTATTAATGGGGGTTGTTTTACTTATAAAATGCTTCGACCGCAGTTGAAGATTAGCCTTCATGGATGCAACATTTCATGTGGGCTTAATGAGGGATTATTTTGAAAGGGGGGGTGTATTTCGCAGATGATGCAAAGTGAAGGAGGATGGGCCGTGTGTTATACATCAATAACGTGTGTTATACATCAAGAAATTGGTGGATGCATTCGTTTAACTTTTGGGATGTCTTGAAATTTATTATGAAACTTGAAACGAGTGGAGGAATGGGAAGACATATAGGGGTGGTTCCGTGATTTGAGAGATAGTTCGTCCATTAGAATCAATGATGATTTGAGTCGCCAATTGTTGATTTTTAAAAGCTCATTACTATCTTTCTCCTCTCACCTTTTCTCTCTTTATTAAAATCCAAGGCATTAGAAAAATAGAAAATTTATGAATGATTTAGATTAGATGGTTTCATCTTTTTACAGTTATAATAAAATAGACTCTACCATAACTCTAATAAATTGACTCTACTCCCCACTCTACTATGACAAAAATTCTATATTTCTTTACTGATCGAATGCTCTGTTTCAAAACATTTTCTCCATTTTTATCATCAGTTGAAATCCCTAATAAGGTTAGAGTTTATCGTTTTCTGAAAAATCAATATTTTAGAAGTTCATATTGCATCATTTTATTCCAGTGAATGCTGAATAGTACGATAAATGTGATTTAACACTATATCAAGAAAGTAGTTTTATAATAATCTAATTATATTCAATCTATTTCTATACACACCCATACAATAACAAGACAGATAAGAAAGAAATTAAGAATTATCATGACATTAACAAAGTGGAACACTAAAGTTCTTCATAGTGAAGGATTCAACAATATAGAAAAGGCAGTATAATCTATTAATTTTCCTTAGAATTAATTTTGGCAAGCGCTTTTGGGAACAAATCTCAAATTGTCTTCATCGAAGGAATTGGAAAGCCTTTCTATATCCTATTATATCACTCCTCTTGAGGTTCCAAAATCTGCATTATGCATCAAAGGGCCTCCGAATCATCTTTTATGTATAGCATAAAACAACCAGGAATTGAAAAGCTAAGAAATGCAACCCTTTAAGAGCTAGGAATAAAACATAAAGATTGTATATTTCAATGTAGGGTTATTGAAACATTGAAATTCGATTTTCACGAAGGCTGGCTAAAGCACGTTCAATCAAAAGATAAAACCTATTACTATTTTAAAACGCAAATCAGGAATAAATTTACCATTGATTAAGTAATTTTAGATGAAGAGCAAAAGTAGTTACATTTTTTTTTTCTTTTTTTGTGTAAAAATTCAAGTATTGCCGTTTCTCCACGAATCTTACCTCAACCCTCTCTTGTCTTAGTTCTTCGGCTAATTTGAAAATCATTTTTAAGTTTCTTAAAAGATTAACTATGGAATTTTAAATTTGACTTTCACGTCAAATGTTAAACTAACTATGAAATCATTAAAATACCTTCATCGTAATGTGAGGTAACAAAACAAACGAATAAGCATTATTTCCAACTCTGAAGTTATCTGTTTCGAATGATCCGGGCGCTCAAAGCAACGGTATACGCTCCACGCGCTCCTTCCCCCTGAAATTCAGATAAAAGGAAATGCGAAGGAAGGAAAAGAGATCAATATATTCGTCGTATTTCTTAAATAATAGAAGACTCCTACTTTTTCCACTGTCTTCCCTATGAATGGTATCCTGTTCAGTAAAAATTTCCTAGCGATTAAAATTAGTTTTTCTTTTTTAATGGAAAAAATATTGAATACTACTACTCTTTTGGAACGATTAGTCAATTTTAGTATTAGTAAGGTTTTTTATTTGTCTCTACTTACATGGGATGTGACAGGATTTTTTTAAAAATCTCGTGGAATATATTTCCATGTATTTTATTTTGAATATTTTCTACTACATGAGGGAAGGGAGAGAATCGAGGATATATCATCACGTATTATATATATAAACGACATAAATTATCCCATATCCCCCCGAAATACAAAAAAGCGGGTTGTAGTTATGCCACTTTAAACAATATACTTCTCCATTTTCTTTTCGACTGCACCACTGTTCCAATACTTATTTTTATTCATTTAGTTTTTTAATAAATCTCCTATTAATATTTAAAAAAATGTTTTAAAATCTTAGTTTTGAAAAAAAAATATATTTTGTCCTTACATATCGCATGATCACATTAAATTAATTAAAACTGAGAAGCTCCTCATTATTTTTAATTAAAAAAATAAATAAACTACTCCATTTAGCATAATTTAAAGAATGATGATTTTGGATTTTTTGAAGGATTTTTTCATATTTCTATAGTTTTGTTCCTTTTTTAAAATAAAAGTTATTTTTATATAAAACAAATTTGGTTATTTCCTTTTGTAAGAATAAAAGCAATAAAAGTAATAAAAATATTTTGATTCATTGTAAGGAATGTGTCTTGCAAAATATAATAACGTTTAAATTTTTATCTATCATTATTTTTCTTGATGTCTTGAGTGATTCACTCCTGTGGTGAATCGCTAATTTGCATAGAAAAGTGAAAAAGTAAAGAGTGAAACGCCAAGTTACACTTTTCACTTTGGATGATTCTTTCAAAATGAAGATCAAAAGTGAAACAGTGTGAAATGAGCCTTTAATATTTCTCATCCAGGGGAATTCATTTTTAATTCTGGGAACTTCTAGTAGGATCTACTTTACAAATTTCATTTTTAATCCTTCAGTAATTTCTGTTTTAGTAAAAAATAGAACGGATATGTAGTTTCAGATAAGTAAAATGAAATAGGTAGAGGAAAATGGGGAAAAGGTGCACAGCACACTGCACATTGATACAATTTCAATATATCAAAAACTATTGCGGTTACTTAGGTAATATTTTTTCTAAAAGCTGCCTTTGAAACTGTTAAACTCTGCAGTAAGTCAATAATTTTTAATTAAAGAAGCAAATTTTTTTCATCAAAATTTTCCAAAATTAAATTTTTAAGTAAAATGTAAAATCCTCCTTCTGACGCTATTCTACTTTGAATAGAGAGAACTGCAAATTCCAAAAACAAAATCATTCTTGCTACCAATAGGGGATATATTTAAATTTTAAATAACTTCTATTTATTTTTTAAAATAAAGGTTTTTGTTTAAAAGGGTACTTTGATACACTTTTGGGGTATACGTTGGTTTGGGTATACGTGGGTTTATACGTTGATACATATAAAAGTTCCTACATTTTGCGTTGAGAGAAGAATAATAGTTTGAAATAGGAAACTGCTTGCATTGTAGCTATGAGTATTTATATTTATAAACTTTCTAAAAGAAAAAGCAGTTGATAAATACATGACCAAACGATGGAACCAGGGACGAAACATCAGAGAAGTTCTTAGCAGTTTTACAGGTAAAAAGGAACTGTATTTTCAAAAAACCAGTGACAAAATAATATAAATGGCCAAAAACTAACCAGTTAATTAGTGTCGTACTTTTTAATTTCTGGATGCTTTTCAAAAATATACCTTTGAGTTTTATTTAACTAGTATTTCAAGAGCAATTATATCTATGAAAATAATCATCTTACTTTTTTAATTAGATATTTGTTAAAATGACCATTCGTTAAATTCTTTGATTTTTTTTTTATCCTTGAATATGAAATGGAAAATTTTTGATTTATATTCAAAAAACGGTAATGTAAAAGAGCTTAGGATCTCTCTCAATAAAAGAACGTTAATTATTTTCCCAAATTTGTGTTATTAATTACTATTTTTGAGCAAATTTATCACTGTATCAATGTGCCCCAAGCAATGTATCCAACTAACTGCCCCACCGGTGGGGCACCTTGATATAATATTGTTTTTTTTTTTACAAAAGTAGTTATATTTTAATTTTCCTTAAACTTATATTTTTTTCCTAATTGGTTTCATAAAAATTGAATCATTCTTAGATTAGAAAAAAGTATATCTGTCATTTAAAAATAAATTAAAATTTTGCTGTATCAAATAGCCCCGTTTTTCCTTATAAGTTGCCCGCAATAAAATGCAGATAAATTTAGCTGAAAATATTGCATCTATGATGTAATTTGTCAGACTTAAAATATTTTTCAAGCTTCATACAATTTTTTAAAAAAAAGGAATATCTCATCGATAGACCGATAGTTAACTTTTATTTCTTTCATTATTTCTTCCGATATAACTATATAACACGATATTTCCGATCCGATATAACACATTTATATGACACACATACTCATTTATCGCACGAAAAAACTTTAAAAAGTCATAGCCTTATATCCCACTTGACATTTCAATTTTCGAGGTGGGACAACATACGGAGGTCACGGCTTCGCGCGTCCTTTAATTACTTACCCCCTTCTTGTTTACTCTCCTCTTCTCATACCTCCCTCATCCGATGTAAACACACCGATTCCTATAGTCGCTTTTTCCTAAACAAAGGGGCAGGAACACCCTCTTTTTGCCCCACAGAATAAACACGTTATCCGTTGGGTCCTAATCGATCCACGATTCCGAGGAAAGCGCGCGGCGGACTCGTTTAACCTGTAGAGAGGAGAAGTGTATCAGTAGAGTAGTGAGAGCCGCCTGGGAAAGTCTGTTGCTCCTGCTAGTCAATTCTTCTTTCTTTTCATAGCCACTTTAACCTCCATAGAGCACCCCGACCTTTACTAGCGTCCCCGTTTCTACGTTTTATGTCCCCTAAAATTTAGAAGGCGTTGTTATGTCTGATGGAGATCACAGCTTTCCTTGTCGGAGTGTCCAAGCTTTGGCGCAGCAGCTACGAAATCATGGATGCTTCTGCTTCCATCTGAAAGAGATTTGATAACGAGCCCAAAGGTATTTACGCTGTTGGATGTTCTTCCTGATTATTTCCGGTCATTTCGCCGTGTGTTTCGTGATCTCAAGAGCAAAGTGTGTTGTGTGTTCGGTCGGATTTTTAACCTTTTCGTGAATCGGATGAGTGTTGTGAGCTGCAGTGTTTTATTGATTGTTGACTGGAAAGTGGTATGTTGTGCTCCTTCAGTTGTGATGGACTAGCAGATGCAGGATTCTTCCCTATCCTCTCCCATCCTCCTGATAAAAGTTGTTTCGCTCGGAATTCGGTGTTTACAACCACATTGTTTTGGATATTTTGTTTTCGTTTTTTCGAACCGTGTTGTGTGCCTTATAAACGCGTAGGGTTAATTTTTTGTCGATTCTCATTGGAATTTGGAAACGGGTTTATAAAATGCTGAGTAATTTTATGATGGATTTAGTTAAGCTCACTTAATTTCACAGGTAGTTAATGACTGAAATTTTAAAAGATCAACCAAGACAAATTATCACTTTTGTTTATACCTCTAAATTTGGCCAGTTTGACGTATTGTTAGTTTTATATTCAATGCAGTTATACATTTTCTGATTAATGTTTTGTTTGATTCTATAGTTAACGTAACTGATGTTAATTTCATAAAGTATTTAAATTGAAAAGTCTGTTGGAGACCGAATAAAAGTATTTCATACAGAATCAATAGTCGAATTTGAAATATAGTTCTTTAACCTGTTAGATTACTAACTGCATTTTAAATATTTAGCAATTTTAAATCAGAAGGATACTAAATACTATATCAGTATTGTAAAATCAATAGAAGAGTTATTTGTGCTGTGAATAGATGTATAATATGAATCAGCAATGTCTTCTAGGAATGAGTAATTCGGATTCATCCCTAAATATTTTCTATTTTTCAAGCTTCTGTAATGCAAGTATTTTTCAAAAACCTAAAAACTTGTGTTTGTTGAATTGAATATGAACTCTTAATGCTTCAAAAATCCAAAAGCTATTGTGTTAGATAACATATATATTTAAAATGAAAAAGCTCCTAAATTTCTATTCTCAAGATATTTTCATTTAAAGTAAGATTGAGTTTAAATGAGTCAAACCATGTTATATGATTCCTCCTTGCAATAGTTTTTGTTTTTACTATTTTTAAAAATTTCATTGTTCATATTATATTATAATAGTAGGGTACTTTAAATGAATTCTATAATTGGAATGAACTGGTTAAATGTTTATTATTCATGAGATATGTCATATAATCAGCAATAATTATTTTAATTAGAAAACCCTTTTAGTGTTAATTTTTACCCTAAAATATCAGGATCATTTTCCTTTTGGAGGAGATAATTTAATTGATGGGCACAGATTATTCATCAATGACTCAAAAACTATCAAAAATTTCAATAAAAAGACAAGATTGAGGTATAACTTTAAAACATTTGGGTTCAGTTTACAGATTTTAATTTTAACTAAAGAATATGTAATTTTACTACAAAAAATTCAGTGTATCTACTATCTAAGCTTTCATGGCTAAAGTAAAATTGTTCCAATACTTGTAATTTTATACTTAAGTTAACTACCAATATAGTAGGTATATGTAATCAAATTTGTTTCTTAATACTAATGTTACTTTTAATGTCAACAACTTCAGATGATAGCTTTTGGGGCACACATCTAACTTATGGTTGCTTACAGTTTGTTAATGATAAGACTTAATAATTTTTAAATTTTCTTAATTAAAGTTTAAAGTTAACTATTTAAATTTTGTGAAACTTTAAAGTTCTGTTTTAATAATAATGTAATGCAAGAGATTATTTAGAGGAAGCTTAAGCTTATTAGAGGAAGCTTAAGCTTGGTTTTATAACATTTTATTTTCTTTTTTTTAAATGTTTTAAGGATTTATTTAATCTTATTTTAAAAATAAAATTTTTATTTATTACTATATTATTATTAGTAGAATTTTCTAGGGAAAACACTGTATAATACACATTAACATTTTAGAGGGTGGTTTAGGGGGTTCTCCCCCAGAAAGCTTTTTGAAATTTGACCCTCAAAAGTAGTGTTTTAACTCATTTTGAGACCCATATTGGATTACACTCAAAGAGGGAAAAAATCAGTAGGAAAATCGATGTTAAAATTACGGGGGTTTAAAAGCCAAGATATGGCCCGGCCCCCCGGATTATGGTAATTCAAGTATTGAAATGCATTTTCCATAGGGTAGCATTTTAAAAAAACAATAAAATCTAAGAAGCTTATCTTGAACTATTAAGAAATGGCTAAAATATTTAAACTATACCTTATACTGCTAACCTTGAACTGAACTCATCAATATTTCATTTTTGAAGACAAATTCACTTTTATTGAAAGCTGGAATGCACTAGAGTCCCTCATAGTTTATTTGAACTGTTATTTTGGGAACAATGAGGCCCAGTTTAAAAATTTTCTTCTTAATTCTCTGTTTTAGCTCCAATCCTTTCAACACATATTTTTAAACTAGAGAAGTGCAAATAAAAACAGTTAGTACTATAAACTGTAAAATACCTTAATACAAAATTTCATTGACCACATTTTTGTAATTTGGTCAGCCTAGCCATAAAGTAGGTTTAGTTCCATAACCGTTGAAACATATTGGGGTGGGGCAATTGCCCCCCCCCTAATGATGCCCATGCTCAGATGTCTCCAAAGTTATAAGCCCAAGGGCTACATTTACTACTACTCCAATTCTTGTGGTCCACTCTGGACTTCTGCCTGAGCAGAGCAATATATAGAGCAGTAAAATAAAAAATACAGGTAATAATACATCTAATTGATATTACGACTGAATTGCCTTGAGGAAGTTCTAGTTCTACAAAGGGTGCTGCAACTTGGAAAAGTTTTAGAACCTTTAACTTTATTTCAGAGGAAAGCACTTCAGATCTAGATTACCTATTAATTCATTTTAAAACTTAACAATTAAAATAATTAAAATTCTAGGGTAAATTTAAGCTTGAGACCTTATGGTAAAATGTGTGATTGTAGACCCAAATATTAAAAATGCTATTTTTGGTTGATTTCTGACATTGTTTTCAAGCATTGTATGTTTTTACAAACTTTTTCAGCTTATCTAAAATAGGTTTTTCTCCTTCTAGCTTGCATCTCCAATGTGGTCATCTGGAACTGCCATAATGCAGAGGCATGTCATTACGCATTTTTTGGAATTCAAAGTCCTGTCAGTTCCAGTCACATAATAGGAGAGAAGATGTATTGTGCACACCCCCAAACAACTAAACAACCAACCCCATGAGTAGCTTGTCTTTTCTGTGTGTCAGTGTGACTGTTGGCTGCCCTCCATTCCCCCCTTCGCGAGGGGGAGGGCAATGAGGATGACCAGTTCGGACAAAATGGAAAAGGCTAGCTCGGGATTCTCGACACTGACGCCAGCAACGCAACAGAGCACCTCCACCCCTAACCCCACAGTCCCCCCGGCCCCCCCAATGACTCCCCACCCACAGTTTGCTGACGAGGCTCAACCCTTCGGGGGGCAGCACCAGCTTGTGGGGCCTCTGCAGCAACAGAATCGCGCTACCTCCAGGTCCATGTCGTCTCTGCCCCAGGAGTCGTTCATGATTATCCGGAGCAAAGCGCTCAACCGCCGTGTCATCATCAATGTCGGAGGAGTTAAGCACGAGGTCCTCTGGCGAACTTTGGAACACTTGCCTCACACGAGGCTAGGGAAACTGAAGGAAAGTAACACCCACGAAGCCATCATGGAACTCTGCGACGACTATAGTCTAGTCGACAACGAATATTTTTTTGACCGTCATCCTCGTTCGTTTAGTGCTGTTATTAATTTTTATAGAACCGGCAAGCTTCATTTGGTGGAGGAAATGTGCGTATTGGCGTTTAGTGATGATTTGGTATACTGGGGAATAGATGAACTGTACCTAGAGTCTTGTTGTCAACACAAGTACCATCAGAAAAAAGAACATGTGTATGAAGAAATGAGGAAGGAAATAGAATCATTGAGGCAAAGAGAAGAAGAAGACTTCGGAGTTGGTCGGTGTGCACCTTACAGAAAATGTTTATGGGACTTGTTAGAAAAACCAACATCTTCATTAGCCGCCAGGGTGAGTACGTAGATAGAACAAACTACATGTGGTAAAGTATATAGTACTGCAGTACTTATATTCTACTCCCTTTAGGTATTCTACAAACCAATAAGTATAAAACCTTAATTATCCTAGTTAATGACAGAATGCAACAAGCCAATTTTGATGTGGAATGACCCCTACCCTTCCTTAAAATTTTGATTTAGCCTTTTACCCTTCATGGTTTTCGAAATAAATTTTATAAAATGTGGATTTGAGTGTAGACCTAGTCCCATTGCCCTTATAATTTTATTTTTTACTGCACATTACTGATGTATCTTATTTGCACTTTTCCCAAGGTCCTAAAAGTTTCATGAAAAGTCATTGAAAGCAGTAAAGATAATGTGATTTTGTATTTTATTGGGCTTTAACACTTAGGGGGTAAAGTAGAGGGATATACATTATAGTAAAGTATTAAGAATAATTTAGATGTTTGTTTTGAATCTTATTTTAAATTTTAAAATATACAGAAACTCTTTGTATAATACTTAGTAATAAATAGAAAACATTTTATGGAAATTCTGACTAAAAATATTTTAGATTAAACCAAATTTAGAGTAAAACTATTTTCAATCTGAAATAAATTTTAAAAATAAGTCATAATAACTAAGAAGCACAGTTTAAATTTGAATATGGAACTTTTGTGGTTTGACTAATTTGAAACCTCAAATGCTAAATTAGAAGCCCTGTTTTAAATTTATCAAAATGTATTTAAAATTATTTTTAAGTCAACTTTTAACTTGCAAGATATATTAATATTTAGCTGGTACTCATTATATTGGTTTATTATATTTTTTATTCTTACAATGCCAACAGATCTATCATTAGAATTTTTTAAATGATATTTTATATTGTTGACAGATTTTTGGATTTATATTTGGAATTTCCTGTTAATTCCATGCTATCATTTACCTTGGTGCATACATTGGTCTGTAGCAGCAAATATCAAAATTGAGTTTTTAAAATCTTCCGTATGGGCAGTAGAAAGGAAGCCACACACATCTGTAATATTGTTTTGTGATGAGATGATAGTACAACTAAAAATATTAGTACTTTAAGATTAGCTGGGTATGCAAAACTCTCCAATAAGATAGAAAAATTTAGTGACATATTATTATTTACGCATAAAAATATAACAAAAATTAAAAGAAAGCTTCTAATGGTGTTTTATTTTGATTATTTTGGCAATTTAGCATGAAATTTGACACTTGCCCTTGGCTAATCTTATAGTATACCAAAATAATTTCTGAGTTAAACTTGTAAGGGATTTAATTTTAATATATATTGAAAAAGTTTATAAAAACACCTCTCTTTTAGCAACATGGGAAGGTAATAATGTTCTTAGATTTTGTATAAATTGTTTAAATACATATTCATGAATTTGAGTCATTTTATTTATGCGTATTCATAGAAGATTGTTCCTGAAAGTTCTATTTTAAAAATATGTATACAATATTAAATTTTAAAATATCCCTCCTTAAAAGACTGATTATGTATCTCTTAAATGATTAATTATACCTATAATCAAAGCATTTTAGATCTAGGCATATTCTGCTACTGATCAATGGCCCCTCTTTTATCTTTAACTTTCTAACTAACCTCTTTTATCTTTAACGCTGGTTAAAGATAAAATATATATATCCCACTAAATTATAATCTCACATTCATTCAAAAAGTCTAAAATTTAAAATAATATAAATTTAATTTTTTTGTCTTGCAAGTCAATTATTAAAGACCACTTAAAATATTTGATTTTTAAGCTCTTAAATGTCTGCAGTGTCTGGCTAATCAATGTCATAAAAACTGTGATCTGACTCTTGTCTCGCTGAACTTCTTTGAACCTGCTGGCCTGCAGTGCTTACTTTTGTGTTTTCTGAAGATGTATGTTTTATTTGTCTTTCACTTATTTTCCAGTAACATGCAACGTATCTCCTTTCACAACTGCCTTCAATGTCTCGTCATTTGATGTTGGTTGGAATGGGCTGAGGAACGACAATATTTCGCAGGGGCTTCAGATGTTACTGCCTTTGCATGCTTCTTTGTCTCCTTTCTCATGCACGATACCTCTTGGTGAATAGGGTGCCTTTCATGTTTCAGCTCAGGGTGTTGCATGCATTTGTTGTCGGTGGCTGTTGTTTGCATCTGTGAGTCGTTGCACTTGCTTTTTTGTTTATTTTCAGCCTTGGGAAAAAACTGCAAGCAGGATCCTCTTGTCAGTTTAACCTTTTCTTTAATCATCTTAAACCCCTTCCCTTTTATTTTTAGAAAGGAATTTGTGTTCCTCGTGAATAATTTACTTGAGCTGCTTCTTAACAGTTGTAAACAGTTCATCCAGATGTAAGCATACATATTTTATCCTAATGGAGTACTTATATGTTTAATATTCACTTCAGTGAAATTAAGTTGGGTAGGGTTTGTTATGGCCATCGCTCTGTGAAACTCCAACAATCAATGAGATTCAAGACAATATAGTTTTATGCAAGTGCGTTATAATTAATCTTTATCCCTACCAAACAATATAAATATTTAGTTCATAATACCCTGGGTATTACTCCCTGTCGCCTTGATTTTGTGCTTTGAAACACGAGGTGAATATTTATACAGAAGTATTTGCAGTTTTGTCCAGCTTTAGGCCATGTTTCTTGTTTTTTATTAGTTTATTTTAAGTTATCCTTGGCTATTTTAATTTTTTTTTAACCACAGTGGTCTGATCAGCCTCCCAGTTACTTGTTGAAAAGTTATGTTTGCTTCTTTTTTTTACACAGATCCCCGCCCATTTGACTCTGATGTGTTTTTCCAGGTTGTAGCAGTTCTCTCCATTCTATTCATTGTATTATCGACAATCGGACTTACTTTAAGCACCTTGCCAGCTCTTCAAGAGAAAGACAAAGACGGACACGTAGAGGACAACCACAAACTTGCTGTAGTTGAAGCAGTTTGTATAACATGGTTTACACTCGAATATATGTTGCGTTTCATGTCAGCCCCTAACAAATGGAAATTCTTCAAAGGAGGCCTTAACATCATCGACCTCTTAGCAATTTTGCCCTATTTTGTGGCATTTCTTATTGAGTCCAATAAGCAGACAGATCAGTTTCAGGACGTGAGGAGGGTGGTGCAGATATTCAGAATCATGCGGATTCTCCGCATTTTAAAATTGGCGAGGCATTCCACCGGTCTCCAAAGTTTGGGCTTTACACTGCGGAACAGCTATAAAGAGCTGGGCTTGCTGATGCTCTTCCTTGCCATCGGAGTCATGATCTTTTCAAGCCTAGCGTACTTTGCTGAGAAAGATGAGAAGGAGACTAAGTTTACAAGCATTCCTGAAACGTTTTGGTGGGCAAGTATCACAATGACAACTGTCGGCTACGGTGATATTTACCCTACCACTCCTCTGGGAAAACTAGTTGGTAGCATCTGCTGCGTCTGCGGTGTGTTGGTCATTGCTTTGCCCATTCCAATCATTGTCAACAATTTTGCAGAATTTTATCAAAATCAGATGAGACGGGATAAAGCCCTCAAAAGGAAGGAAGCCCTTGACCGTGCCAAGAAGGAAGGCAGCATCGTATCTTTCCATCGAGTCAATCTTCGAGACGCTTTCGCGAAAAGTATGGATTTCATTGATGTTTTGGTTGACAGTGGCCATAATGAGAGTCAGGTAACAAATTACCCTGATGTATAATCTGCCTTGAACTAAAGAATACCATGATGGTTCTATAAATGATGATCTTAATCATTAAACTAGAATAAGGTAGAAATAATTAGAAAAGAGTAAAACCTATTTAACTGAACTTGAATGTTTTCAAAACAAAAGAGTAACTAATACAGGATAATTCCAAGTTTTGCACCCAAGGGCAACCCTTACTACATAAAATTACATAAGCCATTCTGGACTACACTTTTATCACAAACAAAACCCCAAACTAAAGATATTTAGCTCATCATATAAACATGGCTTAGTAATGAATATGAATGAATTTTCAATATGAAATTGTGAGTATTTCCAACTCATTTTGTGTCAGCTGTACTTATATCCCTTAAAATAATTATGCACCACAGGCTGACTATGAATTCAGTAATAAAAGGCTGACCAGATGTATGAAATCTACTCATCTACTCTGTGCCCCATTTAAGAAGCTGGCAGGTCGATTTTATAGACTCTAAAACTACTTTAGTAATGCAAATTCAATCCTGATCTTTTAAGAATATACAACCTTTTATGGACTTGTACATTTCTTTAACATCTTTTGACCCTCTACCATTTCACCCAAATCATCCAATAAACTACAAAAAGTAAATTTAGTCAAAATTTAATCTGATAATTAGCATATTTTTATTAAAAATTTACGAGTCCCAAATCCATTATTTTCATGTAAAATGCTGTTTATTTAGTTATTTTTAATGGAACAAAGCTTTTACATAATACTACACAGTTAAAATTTTTGTGGGTATGTTGATTATTTAATTTAGATTGTAAACTGTAACAAAAATTTGACCATTAATTAAATTGTTACTATACATCAAGTCATCATGGCATTTTTTCTATTTTTAAAATGTTTTTATTTTGATTACATGTACCCATTCACTTTCAACTTTTTAAAATAAACTTGTTTTCCTTAATTTTATGTAAGATAAAAAATAATGTTAGTATAATTTTCAACGTATTAGTAACTTAAGTTATGAAAATTATATTCTTATGAGTAATAAATTTTCTATTGCTGAACTTACTTTTTTCAACTTTATTTTTGTGATTAACTCTACACATTTAATTATTTTCTTATTAAAAAATGTAAACAAAAAAAATAGTAGCA
Organism: Tetragnatha montana; assembly: GCA_963680715.1. Lineage (NCBI taxonomy): Eukaryota > Metazoa > Arthropoda > Arachnida > Araneae > Tetragnathidae > Tetragnatha > Tetragnatha montana. The sequence continues at coordinate 42,834,487 of OY796674.1, forward strand.
TGCCTCTTGGAATGATGCTAAATGCCTAATTGTTTCAGATTGATACCACCAGTATTGGAGACGACTCTGCACGAATTCACACAGGTGCAGGATGTTACAAAAACTTTGATCACTCCTTGGATGGAAGTACAGGAAATGTTCAAAGAAAAAACTCTCAGGCTCAGTCTCTACCCTTGGGTGTGATGATCAACAATCCCAATAACCTCATTGATGTTCAGAGCCAGCCAAACGAAAGTCGTCTATCGAATGCCGATATGAATCGGTTGAACACCTCGAATATCCCTCCTGGTTATCAAGAAGGATATATCTCATCGGTTTGATCTTTTTTCATACTTTAAAATTTATGTTGATCAGCAATAACTGTTAAGATAATTTGATAAAGATTTGCAGAGAAACTATGTTTAATCTCAATTTCTAGCTATGTTTTGATAAAATTACAACTATGTATATTTTTATAAATTAGCAAAAAAAAAAAAGGAATTTTAACTAGTTCTTCTCTGATGTAAACAAAATCTACTCTTGCATTCATAAATATTTATATTTAGTGTTCTATATCATAAATAAACAGAATATCTTGATTTTGAGGGGGGCAACTGCTAATAATTTAACATAAACTTCATTCTATTTAGATATCTCTGAAGGTGTTAGATATCTTATCTATGTTTTGCAGGATGTAAAAGATTTCATTGACCAAGAGCCATCTACTCAATGTGATCTGATGAGTAATATTGAGCTTAAAACCATAAACAAGTGGGATGTCAACAGCATGGAAAGTTATGATACATATGCCACCTGCAATTCCCAGCCCTGTGCCTCCCTCGCAGATTTGTCTGCTGACGATCCCTTCTCCATCCGCCCGCCTCCCACCCCTCTCAACCAACACCTCAACTCCAGCAACTTGTATATCAACCCCCTGGAAGAGTCTTCCCAACCCAGCCACACCGTATCCAGCGAGGGCAACACCATCCAGCACTTTTACTTCCCTCAGCACTCTCCAATCGGCAAGACCTACAGCTCATCTTCGACGGACAGTGGCAGTTGCTATGAAGAACCATCTGGGAGAACACCGGAAGGGTACTCGTCCCTTCCGACCTCACCTGATCCGCGACAAGAAAATTATTCGATAACACCTGCTTCAACTACCAAGAAACCATGGTACTTTCAAGTCCGGAAGCCGAAGACTCGCTTCGACACTCCGGATGCGTCACAGTACAGCTTACAGTCCTCCTTGGACTCGGTTTCTAGTAATATTAGTTCTAGGCAAGGAAGTGGTACCTCTTTGGGGAAGTCTAAGTTTGGGATCAAGCCATCCTTCTCTTTCAGAGGTTAGTATTTTATGAGCAATTGAGGCATTGTAAAATACAAAGGTCAAACTCAACTAAAGTTTTTTAGTTAGTTTTAAAGTTTCTCAACAAACTTTTATGCAAATGTGTTTGTGAAGTTTCCCATATGGGAAAGCTTGGTTGTCATTCTTTGTGGATTTTAAGGAGATATTTGTGGAGAGGTAAAGATAGACAAAGTCAACATGAAAAATATATCTGTGTTGATTCTGTGAAGAGTCTAGATTTGAATACTGGGAGGGAGTTATTTTTCACCCAATGTTGAGGTCACTCTTTGTATTCACAATGCCATAATTATATACTTGTGCTATTTTTATTCTAGACTAGTTTTCAATACTTTAACTAAATGTTTGACAAAATGTTCTTCATCTATAAAATAAGTTTATTAAAGTAAAGGATATCTACTAAAATTTTTTATACAGAATTGAAAATTGTACTGCTATGCCATTCTTCCAATTTAAATTTCTTGCCATCCAGCTGGAGCCCTTAATTTAAAAAAATCACCATCATTTAAGTTAAGAAGGGATTTTCTAATAGAATATGAACTTCATAAGAAAAATTCTGCAGCTTGAGTACTAGTAGAGTTAGAACAAATATATTTCTATTGTATTTTTGTTTACTATTTTCCTAAGTACTCCTATAGGCATTGCCACTAATTTCAGTCCTTCATTTTTAGTTATAGTTTAATGAAATTTAAATGAAATTCTGCATATTTGTTCTTTAAAATATATTTGGTACTTACGTATTATCATCCCATCGACTGTGCCGCTGAATCAGAAGAGCATTACCAAATCTCAAACTCAGCGCTGAACAGTTGATGGGATACTACGTAAGAACCCTCTATTTTTATTCCTTGGGATTTACTTGTATAAATTTAATCCTTGAATCTCACTTTGTAAAAATTAATGTAATTTTTTTGACAACTTTTACTTGTAAATCTGATAAGTATGTGATTCAAATACAGCTACATTTTAGATATACATTTTAGTATAGTAAGATTTAAAAGATCTTTGCCTTTATTTGTGATTAAATGCATTCTTTTTTTACAGGAAAGAGGAATGGCAATAAAAGTCCACTACTTGGTGGATCATTAGAAAGAGGTTCATCAATGAAAAAATTTAACAGCCCAGATACAGCGAAGAAGCGGTCAATTTTGAAAAAAGACAGTTTGTGTAAAGAAGAAACTGAAAAATTAATTTCAGACAATTACCATAAGAGCACGACTGAAGGCTCTGATGTCACAGGAAGTGCTTTTATTCCAATTTCGAAACCCAACATCCACGATCCATTCACCATTTCTACTACTCCATCTGCAGCAGTTCAAAGAGCTCATAAAACTATTGGTTCAAAATCAGGTTCTAAATCTCACGCACAACCGATTAAGTTTGTGGGTTTGGATGACGATTCGGAATCTCTCGCTTCAGGGAGGGGCTCCCCTTCCTTCAGCATTTCCCACACCCCCGACTACAGCATCCAGCGCCACCACCCACCCCTGGGCCCCTCCGTGTCCCGGACCCTCCAGTTCCCTGAATCCCCCCGGCTCACCGAAGGAGCTCTGGACAGGAGGCTCCAAGAAAGTGATCTCTTTGCTCAACAGGATGTGCCTCCTGTCGACGGCTCCGTCACGGGATCTCCCGCCCACGGCCACCGAATTCACAGGGTGCCGTCGTATTGCGCCAATTCCTCCTCCTACGGCCCCCCTCGCTCCTCCACCCCTTCCACGACCGCCACCACCAACACCGCCTCTTCCTCCAAGACTGAGCTTGCCAACTCCGTGGTGGGATTGCCTTTGCTTCTGGCCACAGTGCCCATCGTAAGCCCAATCTCCTCCTCTCACAACCCTTCCTCCCACCCTGACAGTAGCAGCAGGGCAGTTCTGCAGCCAGCCGCATCGGTCGAATCCCACCACCGCCCCCCTCTGATCCCCCAGCCTTCGCAGCAGTCCACCACGGACGACGATTCCGTTTTCGGACACGATTACCAAGGCTTGATGAGCAGACAGTCTTCGAAAGACAGCGCGACCTTGTCATAACATGCTTTCATTCGAAAACATTTTGTCTCCAGTTTGTTTTGATCAAACAGTGATCCAAGTTTCTATTTCTCATTACTTAACAACAAAACCTGTATTTCTGTTTGATTTGAGTATTTATTTCATCGTGTTAGGATTTTAAAATTGAAAATTTTTTTTGTGTAGACTACAAGTCAGATTCAAATGTGATTTTCCCTGTTTTGTTATTGTATTCTACCTCATGTTTTGAGTGAAATTGTCTTTCCTCATCCTGTGATATATACTTTAAATTATTTCATTGTTTTTCATTGATACTGCAACAAGTACAACCTTTTGTATATTATGTGATATTAGTTTGTGATATTTTTGTAGTTTTAATTGTGTGGTGAAATCGTTAAGAATTCATCTTATTTCTCAATCTGATTACACTCTTTATTTTCATTTACTACTTAAAACATTTATACATTAAAACACATGTTTCCTCAATAATTTTAATCAATCCAGATTACTTTTCATACAAATTTTGAAAAATCAATATTAATATTTTTATAAAAGGAATTTTGAAAGTTCAATAATTGCTAATGTGTTGGTTTTCAAAAAAATTTGGAGAAATATAACTTTTTAGACATTTGATATGCAAAAGACAAAACTTTTGTCTTTCAAATTCTTTGTATTTAAAAATTGAAGAAAGGTTGCCAAAGGTTAATATACCATTCAAAGAGTGTTGGTAAACAGTAACTTCCTGCAGTTCCCCTTTTTAAAAAGAAATTGTTGATGCTGTTAATAAAACCCTTAAATTTAGGATACAAGATATTCATCCTATTCAAATGCAGTCAAAAAGCACTTTATAACATCTTCAAAAACTTTTTAATTGATAAATAGCCACTTTCCCTATGCATTATTTTTACTCTATTAATTTTATTTTCTATTCTTCAAAACTTTATATCTTATTTAGGTACTTTATGCTCTTAACTAAAATAATTATTCCCTTTATTGATTAATTATTAATTGCATTTTTTTAATAGTTGATATCAAACATTGAAGTGGCTATTTTCAATCGCTGCTCTTTTAAAATGTCTGCCAGATGTCCCCCCGAAAACTAGTTTATAAAAGTATGCGAGCCAGCACTGTGTAAATGAATTGCACTGATCGAAACCATTATGGGAAATTTCATGCTAACAATCATTTACTATGCTGCTTTTTGACTGCCTCTAACTTTAAAGTTACCCCTATTCCATCACAATTTCATTGTAAAAGAGTGCCATGTGAACCAAGTGTCAATACAATGTATTTTATTGATCCAAACTGCACTTTAAGGAACATTAAATGCGTATTGGATAATTATACATTCATGCCACTTTGCTTTGTCATTTCACTTCTTGCTGAGGATAAGAATTGTTGTTTCGTGCATGTATGCGAGTCTTTGCATAAGATTAGATCGCTCACAATCTAGTCCTCTGGTGCTCTGCTTGAAAAAATTCACTAATATCGGTGCAGATCAGAACAGCCCAGAAGCTCACTCTAAATTCTCATCTGAACATGTTAGTCTGGATCAGTGCACTGTTGCTACACAAGCCTGTGCCTTTTCGCATGAGATTTCACATAAACTATGTCTTTTGGGAGGACTTCTGGCAAATCTCAGCTGCTAATCTATAACAACACAAAAGAGCTTCTGGTTGTTCTTATCTGTATCTTGTCTCAGTAAAAGGTGCTTATAGTAAGAGATTTTGTGTAGCTCCATTCTTCTAGTTGGAGAACATGCAAGAAATCTTTACAATAATAAATTGTTTAAGGGTATTGTTCTGGTTTTAACATCTGTTATGGTTGTTATTAATGTTGCATGAACTGTCACCTTAGTTGTAACAGACCCATGTTGTAATTTAGATATTCCATCAAAGGTTTCCCATTGTTGTTGTAAATAGCTGCTTACACAAGCATGTATACATACAATAGGTATAGCTTTTACTTCATTCCCTAATCTTAAAATATCTACAGCACTCTCTGTATTCAGTGCCATAGCCGGAGGGGATTTCTAGGGATACACACCTTGAATGTAAGTACTCTTTCCATTTTTTTAAATGTCCCCACCGAAAAATCAGATCATAACATCAGCAATAGAGGTTTCACAAATTTTCATTCAAGTCATTTTACAATATTTGCAGGAATTGTGCAAATGATTATTCAATAAATATTTTGCCTTAAGATTCATGCTTTTGTTTAACAACCTTGTTTTATCATCAAAAGCTACCAAAATTTATCAATAAATAGAAAAATTCTATATTATACTTCTAACAGATTGGTTATTGATTAGTTCTTATAATATTAACTGAATATAATACTTAAAAAAAGTTCTTCTATGTAAGTAATACTTCTTTTGAAACCTGTACTGCTGTAAAAGTTATATTTATTTTATAAAATTTTAAACTAAAATTTCTTTACTCATCAATCATCAAAGGGAGAAGAGTTATATTATCTGATCTAAGGATCATAGAGTACTGTTATTTAAAAATTATCCACTCTTTCTATGTATAATTATATAAATTTCTTTGTTTTATTTTAAAATCTGGTTTGTTTGCTTTATTTTTTTGTACTTAACATCTTAGTTTAAAACTATTTTAGCTGTATGTAAAGCATGACATCTTAATTCATTGTTGAATAGATTTAAGTTAACTTATCTCATGAGTCTCAGGTGAGCTACGAGCACTGCATGAAATTTTTATGAAGTATTTGACTTAGTAGACTAAAATGTAAATTTCATATTTTACTTTCCCCCTTCTTTGACAAAGATATTCATTAATAATTAAATTTTTTCCTATTCTTTGAGTGATAGCAGAACTAAATTTAGTGATAGTACTTGGTAAGTATGTTTTAATTGTTTACCACAAAATAAGAAAAAATAGAGTAATATATTTTTCACTATTTTGAGTTTATTTTTCTCTTTCGAGTAATTATTTTTAAATTCTCTAGTGTTTATTAAGTAGATTTGAGTAATAGGTAAATTAAATTTCTTAATTATTATATTTTAATTTAAAGCATTAGTATCTTAGTTGGTCTGCATGATAATACCATGTTGTCTTGTCAGGTGAGTTTAAATGGTGTAGTGTTTATTCTAGCTATGTGAACATTGTAAAAAAATATGTTTCCTTTTTGTGTTTAGAAATCAGAACTTGGGCATGCAAATTATCTAGTCAATTGGTTATGTATACCATATATTGTTCTATCTGCTTGTAAAATGGTGATTAATAGTTGCATTTCGATCTTACAATAACATGGATGGGTTTATTGATCATAGAATATTTGTGCTTTAATGCTTAAATATTAGAAGTTTGATTTAGTTTGTAAAGTAAATTGAATCAGACACTAGGTTAGGTAGTATTATACCTTAAGACCTTAGTTATTTTAGATACTTATGTTTAGACCTGGCTTATAACTTAAAAGCTAACAATTTTGTAAACTTAAGATTGTAGAAAAAATTTCAAAGTATTCTTTTATTTTATAAAAAAACATTAAGCTGTGAAATTTAAAGAAAAAACCCTGATATGTTGCAGTTAAACTAAGCTTTTTAGGTTGCATGCTTAATTGTATGTATTGTAAATTTCATTTGCAGAAGACTAACAGGAATTATTTTTAAGAGATTGTTGTTGTCCATCTTTATTCAGGTTTTCCAAACTTCTACTTAGAATAGTTATTCTTATTTACTGTACAATAGGATTGTGTTGTGTATTTTAAAAATTATTTTGCGACCAATGTCTCTGAGCTATAATAGTTTCTCTTTAAATGTATTAAAAGTTTTCTTTCATTTTCTGTCCTAATTTTAAATTTTAAGCTTATTACTCTTATAGAACTATACTAACTGTGCCTCTTATACACCCAAGACTTTCAAAAATACAAACATTTTGCTTGATAATCAATGTTACACAATTCAATTTATTTTGGAGTTTTTTAAACTTAATATTGTAGAAGTTTGGAATCCTTTGGCTTAAAGGAATTTTTTGTATAAGGTAAAAGCATTTCATATTTACTTAGCTTCATATTATCTCCACAGAATAATGTGACCAATTCTTTTTATATTTAAAAGCACAGTATTTTAATATTATTTTATTTACGACTGTACAGTGTCTTTGTAAATTTTTTATTAAGTTTTAATGATGTTTGCTACAATGAAATGTGAAATATTTTTGACCAATTTCTTTTTTTACTATTCATTGACTTCACTATTTCACCTAGTTATGAAGTTTTGTTGATTGACATGATATTTTAATATATTTGTTACATAATTTGCAAATGTGATATTAATGTAGGAGACGAAGGAGTTGTTTGTGTTTAAAACTGATGCATTTCAGCCGAAACTATTTTTAAATAATTTATTTATAGGTTTAAAATATCAGCTCTAAAAGAATTACCTTTAAAATTAAACCAATTCATTCATAGCCAACATTTTATTTTTAACCTTTTTTTGTGTTGCTTCGTAACTAATATTTACCTGCCTTTTCTTACACCATGTTAACCAAACATTCATAATCCTCTGAAATGCTTCTCTGGCCAAACAGAAGCACGCTTGCTTAACACATTCGTCCAGCCTGTTGCCTACCTTGCTTATTCATCTGTCCAATATTTAATGCGTTGGTTTTGTGAATCATACTATCTACTTTCCAATATAATGCTTTTTCACAGAATCTTCCTATTTTTGCACAATGTATCTGATTTTAAAGGGTTTGATCATTTTGATGAATACTGCACATTTACCTCTAATACAAATTTTGTATGGAAAAGTTTTTATTTTTAGATCTCAAAACTAATTTTTAAAGGAAAGTGGTAACTATTCATAGTTGTGATGGGAAAATCAATGGGAGTTAATATTTTACCTAAGCACTTCTGAATGAGCTTTAGGTTTGTTCTGTTGAACTTAATTACTGATTTTCTTAAGCCTTTTTTTTTCCTTTCTTTATCACCTGAATAATCTCAATATTTTAGTAAATTAGTTATAATTTTGATGACTTGATTTGATGATGTTTAGTTTAATAACATTTGACTTTATGTTAAAAGCTCAATAATTTGTTTTAAATTAGAGTAGGAAATTATTTAAACACATTGATCGAAGGATTTTCATATAGCTAAATTGTGATTTAAACATTTGCCAGGATCAATACTTTTACAAAAATATGTTTTTTTTTAAGTACCAGAAATTGACATTTTCATTCATGTACACAATATGTCAAAATCTTAGCATTCTTTACTTCCTTTTTTGTAGTTAAAAAACATTTTTAATAATGGGCTCTTTACAAAATTGCTAAACCTTGCATTATTTTTCAATGTGGTAACTGTTAAACCATTAGAAAAGAGTGATTGGTTTTAGTTCATTTTTCTTAACATTAAAAATAAATTTGAAAATTTTCAAAAAAAAAAAAAAAAAAAAAATATTAAATGTGTGAATTATTCAATGTCCCATTTCCTAAGTACATTGTCTCTAATACAGACTTATTGGGGCCCATGTTGGAAAATTCTTTTACTTTAAGATTCATTCAATTATTTTATTAAACATAAAATTACAACTTTAATAAAATACAAGAGTATAATATCTTAATTTTCAGTATTTTTATACATGAATTACTTTCAGCACACAACTTATGTCTAATTATTTAAGCTACAGGTTCCATCTTATCTCGAACCTACCATACACTAATCATTGCTAAAGTTAGTTGCTCTTTTACAAAAAAAAACTTCATTTGTGAGAGAGTGTGCTTCAAGTAGTTATTTTAGATAAAACGAAAAAAAATTCAACAAAATATTGAAGCCAGATTTTTGCAGTTGTTACTAGAGAAGCATTTAATATTTCATGTAACTATAGGAAAAAATTTGATTCAAAAGCTTTTAGCAATTTACATTGTGATAGTTTTAAATATTTGTACTTTTCTATTTTCAAATGTACTGCTGCATAGCTAAACTTGGGTTAAAAATTAGTATACTCATAACAATGAAAGTGGCGCAAACATTGACATTCTCAACAGCATAAGAAGTCTTTTTACCTAATTTTCTTGAAATCAATAGATGAATTAAAAATAAATGGCAGCTAACTAACCTCGTAGATATATGTACAATGCAAATGTTGCTTACCATAGCACACTTTGGCTGTATATCTGGCAATAATATTTTGTCCATATTGTAGTTTCTAGAATTGTGCTGAAAACATTTCTATCATTTTTAAGCTCTACTTTTTGCACAATTAAAATGCTCAGGCACTTCATTTGAAATAAGTCCTCTCACATAATACCTGAAAATAAATTTCATGGTAAATAATGTTAAAATATTTGCTTTTCACATATTTTAAGCAGTGGTTTATAAAACATTAATTTATAACTCTTATCAAACATAGTACTTTATGATTCTTGCCAGAACGCATTTGTAAGTACAAATTGAAAATGCGTAATCAATCTAATTTTCTCCAGTTTATAGATATTCTTACTTTTAAACCTATGTACATTTATTTCTCTCTCTATTCAGTAATATTGTGTTGAAAAATTTATTTTAAATTTTTGTGTTTTTCCTTTAAATTCTTGTTTACATTTAAAGCATTTAATTTTGTTTTTAAAAGAGTGTCTGAGCATTTTTAATACTTATTGATTAGTTTCATACTTCACTTAAAAATTCTCAATTGTTGAATTAAGTACTTATATTTACTACGTTTAAAAATATTGTTCAAACATGAATACTTCAACAGTATTGTAACTACCAATCCTGACTATGTACTTTTGTGATTACATCATTTTAACTTTTTCAGACATGCATTTTAATTTAAACAATATTTGCTCAGTCCTTTACTGGTGTAATTATTATGAGTGTACAATATATAAATAAAAAAATTTGTGTGATACAATCTCTAGATATTTTTTTTCTCTCACAGAGGGTCTGAATTGCACTCCCCTTTCATTACTTTCTTATCCCTCTTCCAAGAAAATGGCTAAGATTTTAGTTACTTATAAAAAAATATTTTTTTACTTGGGGAGAACAGTTCAGGTTCTACCCTCTTTCAAAAAATAGACATTATTGCATTGAAAGATAAAATCTTTCCCCCATATTATTCTTTAATACCAAGGTAAAATTAGGTAGAGTGGTAAAAAATAAAAAGCCAAAAAATGGATAACTGCTGTTGCTTCTTAGTAAATATTTGTGTTACTTCTTTTTATAGTTTTTCCATATTTTTAACTTATGCATTTTAATTTTAAAGCTCAATTTCTTCTACCTTATTTCCAGAAATTACAAATGGAAATTATAATCCATGGGTTAAGTTATATAGTTTTAATTATTGTTCGATCAAAAGTTTAAATACAAAATTATCTTAATAAATTGTTAGTTTGTCTGAACTTTTAAGAAAATGAATTAATCATAATTAAATTTTGCACTATCAAATTAAAATTAAAAAGGTGGTGTATTATGACTTTGACTTTACCCTCTTGTGCCATTAAATATCAATGAATCTACTGCAGATTAAAAAACACCCTGAAAAAATATTTAGAATATGTGTTTAAGTTTAACTGTACGTTTTTACCCCTGATTAAGACTAATAAGTATTTAGCTACTATATTTCCATTGAATAAATTGATTCAGATAAATATGAAAAACATTTTTAAGGTAGGAAGTAGTATTTCCAAAAATAGCTTTTCAAAAAGAGAACATCCTCCTATATACATTTATTTTGTATCAGGGGCTGTCCCAAAAAAAGTTCCCATTGCCCTAAAATTTTCTCAAAATTTAAACCACCTTGATGAAGTTGTGGTATTGTTAGAAGAGAAGTATCCCCAATTTAAAAAAAAAAACCTAAGCAGTTTCAGTAGGAATATTTGAGGAAATTTTATTTAAAAAGAAGAGAAAAAACCGGAATCTGTCCTAGAAATAATGATATTTTGGGTGGGAGGGTCATACTATTTTGGCAGATTTTTCACATTTTTTGTGGTTTTTTAACTTTTTTCGTAATACAAAAAATTTTAAGTGAAAACTTTTAAGATAATTGTAAAGAACATATTAAACCACAAAATTTGAGACAATAATTAAATTTTTACCAATAGTAGTACTTATACAAATTGAATTTTTCAATTATTTTGGGGGGGTTGTCCCTCCCTTGTGATTTGGCCTGGGACCAGGGCTTAAATTGATCCGGTACTTCTTGGTCTTCAGTAAATATTTACTGATATTTATTCATTAATCAGTAAATATATTTGTAATGCTGAAATAGTAGCGCTCCGGTACTTCTTTGGTTAGAATTTAGGCCCTGCCTGGGACCCCCAAATCCTATGTGATTCTTACTCGTCTAGGTGTCTAATATCCCCCTAGAAGTATGACCCAACATTTATGGGACACCCTGTATATTTTCCTCTTAATATTAACGTTGATTTAAACATTTTCCGTGTTCTTCAACTTCTCCACCACAGCAGAATCAAGATGGAAAAAGTCTGAAAATTTTGGAGCAAGAACCATCAAAAAGGGAGGTCACGTGACATTGTTGTCTTATTAGTGTCATGGCGGACGTAATGGCTGACTTGGTGATATCGACAAAGTGCTTACGTTTGCTGCGTTTTTAACTATATTTTTAAAGTATTGGCTATTGCCAGCATACATGCTTCACTAATGGTTATTAGTGTATCTGGAAAAATGCAATTCGAACTTTCGAAAGAAAGACAAGTAAGAAAAAAGAAAGTTCGAACTTGGACAGAAGCGGCGAAGCTCGTAAGTGAATTTAATCCCAATATGACCGAAAGAGCTACATTTTTCGTCATTAAAACCAAACTGATTTGATCAGTTTGGTTTTCATTATTATTAATTATAATCCCATTCGCTTTAATTTATTAATATATAAGCTATACTATATTACATCCATTGTATTTAAGTTAGGTTTTTCCTGATTTTTTTCTGAATCCAGGTTATGTTTTGAATGGAAGTGCAGGGGGATACTTCGTTGTTCAAGATTGTTTTATTATTTAATATTTTTACAAAATAATGCCTTTTGCCTTCAATTATCCTAAACCTTTCCGATATTATTTCAATAATAAATAGTGTTTCACTTTATTCTTGAATTGTAATAAAATGCTGAAAATAATAAGAGTATTGATCAGTATTGACATTCGTTTAATATCGTAGTGTTGAAGAAAGCAATCTCTTGAGTTCTGTTTCTAATAGTGGATCCACCGCTCTGTAGGATATTACTATGTTTTAAATAAAACAAGTTAAATTTGATTGAATTATTTTATTTTATACCTAGAAATTTAGTAACATCATTAAATTAAATTTATTGCAAAATAATTAATTGTTGAAAATGTTATAGCATTTTATATATTAGTTCTTGTAAGTTGCGTGATTTGTAATGATATTCTTAAAAGTGTTAATTGGTTAAACAAACTGGGTACTACAATGAAACTAAATTGATTTTCTTATTTTATGCTTCTAAAATTTGTATGAAGAAAAATTATTTTGATGCCTACATTTATTTCCCCCCCCCCCATCTGAATAATGTTTTGTAAATTTCTAATCAACAGTATATTATTTAAACTCTATAAATCGTAAAAAAAGTAATAGTTTCAGTTTCTCCAAATGCTGAGGTACTTAACACAATGTTATTCAAAGCAGTTAGTATGGTACTTTAAGATTAGCCAGGTGCAAGCTTCAGGTTTTATGATAAACAGCTAAAAATAATCAAATATTTAAATAAAAATCATTATAATATATATATTATTTAGCAGTGTTGCTTTTAATTTTTTTACATTTTTACTGAAAGCATTATTTGTGAAACATGGCTAATGAAGTCCTATTTGGCAAGATTTGTGCCCCGCTAAGCCTTAAGTATCAGTGGTATTTTTAAAAAATTATTATAATTTATCTTGCATTTCAGCTACTAAAATAAATAAATATATGAAAGCATTTATTATATTTTTATCTCATTTCTTAGTTTTATATGTCAATTCTAAGTGTTTCCTTATTTGGGCAATTTTTTAACACTAACTTTATGATTTCTTTTGAAAGAGCAGGAATAATAAGTAGGTACTATTGCTTTAAGAATTCTGCAATAGAGTTGTAATCTAGCTAACTAATTATAAACTGATAGATCGCATACTGCACGAATACCAAATCCTATGAGCTGAAACATTAACAACCATATTCACAGCCATCAGAGTCAGTGTTAACCAACATTTAAAGAAAGGAAAATGAGCTTTTGGCTGACTCTGATTGGTGGAATCCTTCTTTGATCTAGGATTTAACACTGACGCTGATGGCTATGAATATGGTCGTTATAGTACTTCATGAATTTCTATTCATTTTATGAATTCTCATGATTTAGGCGTGAGACTTGAGTACTATTTTCCTTCTTTCTTCGGCCTTCTTGATTTTTACTGTCCTTCTGCCACTTTCTGGAAGATTATAATTTAATCAAATATCTTGGAAAATCAAGATAAACTTGGTATTTTGAAATGTTTCCTGTGGCCATACATTACTATACACAGCTAAGTGAACATGCCTCTTTATGGAAATATTCTTACCCAAAATCAAGGATCAACCTACAGGTTAACCCATCAGGAATTAAGGATAATGGATATTATATCATGTGATAATGTTGCAAATTTTGGGAATAATGTCAAGAAATTATTATCTTTGTAACTCTTGCTTTCTGCTGAGTTATCTTTCAGGTTTATCTAATATGCTTATCATTTTATATTTTCTTTCAGGCCTTAGAACTCAATCCTAAAACTCCAATGGGTCATAAAGACATATTGAATGTTATTCGAGCCAAAGGTTTAAAAGACGTCAGGTTAGTGTTTTTAATTTTGATTGATGTAGCCAGTAATAATTGCTGTTTTGCTATAAAAATTAAAACAGTTCCTGATTTTTCAGTAGTCTTTTGATTTGTGTGGTTGTGTAACTGAAGAAAAAATGAGATAATCTAGAAAATTTAAGTCAGAATAATTTTTTTTAGTGTAATTAAGGTTCTACGAAGATTCTTTGAAAAATAAATAGAAAAAATAGGGGTCCCGCTTAGCGATATAAATAAATAATATACTAATAGATCTTCATGCTAAGTTTCAGATCATTCTGCCTAGTGATTCCTTTTTTATAGATTTTATAAGTTTCACTTTATTTATTATCTTATATTTCTCGAAAATGACAGAAAGGTTGGTAATGTAATGACATCTGCTCTGTCTTTAACTGCAGACATTCTACTTTCCTGAAAAACTTAGTTTTGAGTAAATTATTCAAACAATGTGTTTTACAAACTTTTGTCAAATAGTTTTCTTAACACTAGAAGCTCCGGGTAGTGCCTCATTCCTCAACCCTCAAAGACAGTCATTTTGAAGTTATGCTTTTCTATGCATAAAATGTTCTTTTTGACTTTGCTATTGCTTTTGATACATTGAGAAAACATTAACAACAACAATTATGTGATTCATATACATTTTTTTTTTTTTTTAATTTTCTATTTTGAAATCGGTTGTTGAAAAACGAAAAGTGATTATTCATTTAACATCATGCTCACAATCAATGCGTTATTTCCTCAGTAACAATTTTAGCGCATTTTCCGCCCACACATATATTTTACAATTACTGCACATATCAGATGTTTTATTCTGACCGCACTTTGTGATTTGGCATTTGCGACGTTTTTTTGACATTATTAATCCACTACCGTCAAGCTCGCGCAAAAGGGGTCGTTTAGAAAATATATTACATACCTGTAGGATTCTGAACATTGTTTATCATATTAGTTGCTTGAGGACTATCATCTTCACTCTCACTACTTTCACTTTCAGGGGGTGTTTGATTTTGGGGAGGATCTATTACTCCATTCTCTATGGATGCATCTGAGATACTACCCTCCGATTCATTTTCAGAAATTCTATTTAATTCTGCGAAAATTTCCTCTTGTGCAAGATATCTCCTTCTACGAGACTTTTCGAACAATTCTGTAGTCCAAATGAACTCAAAATTTAATCTGAGTGCGTTTCAATGAATCGACTATCATATATTATCATCAAAAGAAGTATCTTTACTGAATTATTGCGTAAATGTATCTTTCCCACGTAAAAAAAAACCCAGATAAATCATAGTAGTTTGAATTGAAATGAATTTTATTTTTTCTCTGAAAGAAGGAAATAATAAATCTTTCCTGGTAATAATGGTAAAAAGAGCCTGGGAAACATCAAGCTTTTAGTCAGGAGGTTATAAGTTTCTTTGAAATACGAAGATATATTGATCGTTTACATCTGCCAAACCATGAAAAATAATATGAATTTGTTCAAGGACTCGGGATATAAATCTAAGAAAGCATAGAAACCATAATTTAAGCGATTACTGAAGAAAGAAAGGCGCAAAACGCCTGAACGTCAAAATGACGTTTTTGAGAGTTCTAGGTAGTTCTCCTAATATCTCTGGAACGCGTCATTCGAACTGAACCAAATTTTAATGACTTGAATAACAGCATAAGTTAGGAAAAGTCATAAAAGCACAAGTGCGTATCTCAAATACTTTTGAAAATATTTAGATTTAAAAACGCAAAACCGTCAAAATGACCGCTCCAGAGCTTCTAGTGTTAAGGGGCCCACAGACGAGCAACTTGGTCATCAACCTGGTTGATGATTTTTCCACGGATCGCCAACCTGGTTGACAACCGAAATGTAAACAATGAAAAAATTTATCAGATTGTAACAAATTAATATATTTTGGTACTATAATGCAAAATTCAATTTTATTTAATTATTTTCTTGTGCAAAAATTTATTTTTTTAATTTTTAATGCTTAGTTTCTTTTATTTTCCTAATAACATGTTCCGATTAAGCTCCACCCACCAAGTTGACGATCAGATCATCAACCTGAAATTCAATCATCAACTTCCCCACAGATGGCCAACTTGGTTGCAAACTTCGCAAATTGACGACCAAGTTGATCGTCTGTGGGAGCCTTTAGATTTTTATGAAATTAAAGAAATTTTATATCAATATGTTTTTTTAAAAATGTATAAATAAATGATGTTCCAAAATCTTTAAATAATCAAGAATTAAATGTTACCAAAATTAACCAATGTAAAATTTACTTGAGTAGTATGACAACAATAAACATTTAATTTGAAAAATTATTCAATGGTGTTTGTTACAGATCTGACAAATATTCTGGATTACAAAGAGTTATTCATATTTGCTGTTGGAAGCAATTTTAACTAAAAATATTTTATTGCTTCTCAAAAAGTTCAAAAATTAGTATGAAAAATTAATCTTAGTTAATAAGAGACATTTTAATGTTTCAATTGACAACTTAGTTTTTTCTGGAGTCCAAATTTTATTTACTAACGAAAATTTTCGTTCAACTGCTGCTGCGGTTCCAGGCAAACAGAAACCAAATTCAACTATCTTTTTCAGGCATTCAACTTCAATCTTCTGAGTGAAATAACTTTTGAGTGCCATTTAACGATTAACTGACAGAGAAATTAAAACTCTTAACATTGTTTTGTGATTTCATTATGGTTTTTAAAAATAAATACTCGCATAAGAGTTGAAAAAACATTTTTGAATGAACTTTAATTCATTTAAGTCTAAAAAAGGCAGTATAATTATTTCAGTGAGAAATAATACATTTTTATAAGTGTCATGAGTTGCTATGAGGGAATGATAATTTTAGTTGTTAAAAAAATTTAAAAACATAATTTGTTTTTAAACAATATAATAATATAATTTGTTAGTAAACTAAACTAAACTCATCGGCGCAACAGCCCTATAGTGGGCCAAGTCCTACGATGCCCATCTTCGTTTTCTTGACCGTGGGGCCCTGGGGTGCAAGGCATATGTCCCGGTTAGGTGGTCAGTCTAACGCAAGACCCCCAGTGTTTAGTTCCCAAGCACGCTTGGTCCTCAATTTATCGACCCACTCAAGGGATGAAAGGTTGAGTGGACCTGGCCCAGCCCGGGAGCCGGGAATCGAACCCCGGACCTGTGGCACGGAAGAGCTATGCGCTACCACTGCGCCACCGGGCTTCGAAATTGTTAGTACAATTCCTTATTTTTATGAGCTGACCTCATAAAATGATATCTAAAACTTTTTATATGTGGTAAAAAATATTGGCTTTTTATTTAAAATACAGTTGCAGAGGATGCCTTAAAATCCTTTAAACTGAGGGGCTAAAACAAGTAAATTTAAACTGTGTAGAGTAAAATGTAAAGTACTATAAATTAAATAGTTATAAGTTTTTGTTGGGGTAAATATGTAGAAAGTCTTAAGTACTGTAAGAATTTAATTCAGGGTTGCTTGATTTAAATCAAGTTGATTTAAATCGCGATTTAAATCATGATTTAAATCACTTGATTTTTTTTAAAAAAATCATTGATTTAAATCAAAAATGTTAAACTGCCACAATTTAAATAGAAAAATAGTTGTATGCTTTAAAATGCTTTACAAGGTTATTTGCATTTCAATATTTTTTAATTCTGCTATTTGCATATGCTTAAAATAACTGGGAGATAGGTTTAGGCTCCTCTATCTACATAAAATTTCCTGTAATTTCAAGAACAAATTGTACTACCAATTACAAAAATATTTACAACAAAAAGAGGTAAATAGCAGCATTTGGAATCAATAATTGTGATAAATTATACTAGAATTAAAAATCTTTAAATGTTTCAGGTATACATCCCCTTTTTAAAATACAAGCATGAGAGTGATTTTTATCGAAAGCATGCTTTTATAGTTTTAGTCATGTTTTCCAAACTATTATTTTTTTAACTACAGCGAATACTCTGGGTACATGACTGTCAATAAGTTGCTAATTTGATTTTATTTGTATAAGTAATTTAAGTAATTATTTTAAAGAAATAATTGCACAATACATTTAGTGAAATTAATTCAACTGAATTATTGGAATTAAAATTTTACATAAAATTGATACATAGATTTTTTTTAGAAATCGTCACCATTTCTTTTAAAAATTGATTTCATAATTGGGTAAAAATAGTTATAGAAAGAAGGATAAAAAAAATTTTAGTAACTGATAGTACAATTAATTGTTCATTCACCATTTTAGGATGGGTTTGGGCATCTCACCATGAAATGATAGCAAACTACTTCCCTTAATTAATTCAATTAATTAATGCCTAAAATAGATAAATATTGGAATATTGAGTAATGCTAAACTATTATATAACATGGATATTACAATATCAGTAAATTATTAACCAGTTTTGGGAAGTTCAGAGCTAGTAATTCATTTAAATCAAAAAAATCTGATTTAAATCAAAAAAATCCGATTTAAATCAAATAAATCCGATTTTTTTAAAAAAATCAAAAAAATCAGCAACCCTGATTTAATTACATAATTGTTTAACTTTAAATTATTTCCAAATTTTAAATGGCTATACAGGGTGTTTCAAAAGTCTGTTTCACTGCTTTTATTTGGAACCAACGTCTCCTAGGGTCCTGGAAGTAAGGTCTACCCCTAGGTAGGTGACCCTGGAGAATCCATTGAGAAGATTTTCAGCGCCCCTAGCGGCGAAATAAAAAAGTTAAATAAATTAATAGAGAAACTAAAGGAGATAGAGCCAACACCTCATTGAGAGTATTGTTGCCACTGTTATAAGTAACTCACTGAAAAAAAATTCATGAAAATATTGCAATATTCACGGAGATATTAGCATGTGAAAATAGCACTTTTTCAGGCATCAAAAGAGAAAAAGTTCAAAAATTTGCAATTTTTTTTTATTTCTTGATTAAAATTTTTCTTCATTTAACTAAAAAGATACAAAACTACATAATAACTCGGAAAAACTTGGAAAATTTTTAACTTTTTCTCTTTTGATGCCTGAAAAAGTTCTATTTTCACATGCTAATATCTCCGTGAATATTCACAATATTTTCATGATTTTTTTTTCAGTGAGTTACTTATAACAGTGGCAACAATACTCTCACTGAAGAGTTTACTCTTTCTCCTTTAGTTTCTTAATTAATTGTTTAACTGTTTTATTTTGCCACTAGGGGCGCTGTAAGTCTTTTCAATGGATTCTCCAGGGTCACTCACCTAGGGGTAGACCTTACTTCCATGACCCTAGGAGACATTGGTTCCAAATAAAAGCCGTGAAACGGACTTTTGAAGCACCCTTGTATATATGATTTTTTTATACACTTAAGGTATTTATATTTAAAATTTTAGATTTATAAAACACAAAATTAAGTTGCTCAGAATGACAGTGCCCTTAAAAAATATTTAAAATTTTCTTCAATTAGGAAATGTGTTTTTATAGTCATTAGTTTTCTATCCTCAAAAGAGAATATGGTAGTTGTTATTGAAGTCTTTTTTTTTTCAGTGGACCAGCCTCTTTAGCATGTTTAAATGCTATGTTGCATGTACATTCAAGGGGTCCTGAAGCAATGTTTTATCGAGTGGATGGATGTACTAGCGTGTTTGGTCTTGCTGTAAGTATATTTTGTGATCAGCATCCCTACATTATCACTTGACAAATTTGAGAAAATCATTAGTTTTAAATGTAACTGCAAGGCGCAATTTCTAAAAAGAGGGATGCCAGAATGGTAAAAAAAAAATATATTTATGTACCTAAAATCTCAAAACATTTTCTTGAAAATGGTGAAAAAATAAGGAAATTCTTTGTTTACATTCTTGAACATCATCACGATACTATTATTCAAATATTAGGCATCAAATTCTTGTATAAAATAGTGCAATAAAAACTAATCTGATTCTCTTCAGAGTAACATCCCTGATGGTGGTGTTAGAATGGAAGTTGATGAAGATGAAAGTGGTCAAGACTTTGATCCAGGAGATTCAGATCCAGATTCTGGCGCATCTTTGCCACCTTGTGAAAGAAAAAAAGATAGAGGTTGGTCTTAAAACCTATCTCTCTCCTTTTTTATAAGAAGTTTCTTTAATAGTCTTTTGAGAAAAGCTTTGTTTTCATTAATGCATTTATTTTACTTGAAATGGTAATAGTTTGGATATTAGATTCAATCTATTATGTTTATATATTTGATTTTTTATTTGAAAATTCTGAACAGCATTTTTAAGTTTATCAAGGAAAAAAACTTTTACCCTTTTTTGCAGTTTTGTATGTGCGTCTACCTCCGGGCCATAAAAACAGTTTATCAATGAATAATTCTCTGTATAATCAGCCTGAGGAAACCGTTCTTCACAAAAATGATCAACTTACAGTGAAACCACTAACATACAAAAATGAATATTATACTAGAG
This sequence comes from Tetragnatha montana, assembly GCA_963680715.1. Taxonomy (NCBI): domain Eukaryota; kingdom Metazoa; phylum Arthropoda; class Arachnida; order Araneae; family Tetragnathidae; genus Tetragnatha; species Tetragnatha montana. The sequence goes on from OY796674.1 coordinate 42,855,059, forward strand.
TAAGGAGATTAAATGGTGAGAACCTGGAAGATGTTAAGAAAGAAAAATGTAATCAAGCATCTGCTGCTAATCTACCTGTAACTTCACCTGCCAAAGTATGATTCCATTTTATGTCTAAAATATTATACTTAGAGTTCCTTCTTTTAGGTTTTTTGTTATTCCAATCCAATACAATGGGTTTAAAACCTTTAGTGCCACTCTTCCGTCCTGGGGATGGAATTCCATTCCGTCTTTCTAGTGAAGTTCTGTGAACTTAATTCCGTCCCGGGTTTATTATGAAATGGCAAAAAGAGCTGACAGATTGGCAGCTATTTTTCAGTACTTATACCACATTTTGCTCACAAATACGCCTGTTTTACTCAGATACAGCTTTAACTTAAAAGTATAAGTTTCTAGGCTGGGGGAATGATTAAAAAAATAGTTCAAATTTCAGTCTTGCAATTTTTGAAGATTGGCACCCATGGTCATACCTGCCAACTTTTACGGATTGTCCGTAAAATTTACGGATTTCTGTCTAGTTTTATGGTTGTACGGATGGATCAGAAAATTTTCCGGATTTTGCATTTCTTTCCGCTTAACTATCCATGAAAATGCAAAACATTCACAACCTAAATGATTTTCTCTAATTAATATCTTTTTACTTCAATACCATCTCCTAATCCCTGTTCTTACGATTTTATCAATTTTTATTCTGTTATCGAGTGAAATTTAAATTTTTTTGCAAATCTTTTTCGGATTCGTCCGCGAGTCTTTGCGCGCGCTCACCCGGTAAGTTTGCTTCCCCCGTGTTCCGATTGCAATGCAGAAAAAACAACTTTACCGAGATCGCACCTGTGGTTCATCATCGCGTTTCCCTCAATTAGCATTGAGGCTTGTTAACGCGGGAAAGTTTCTCCTCGCTTTCTTTTCATAGCAACTCAAGCTTATTTAAATTCATCTTTATCACATGCTGCTGAAAATGTTGATGGAAATTTAGAAAAAAAATTTTAATCTTTAATTTAATTTTGATCTGAAATTGATTCCAAACAGAAATTTAAATCAAATGGTTTGGGAAAAAGGGTACAAGATACTATTCATGTAACCAAATTGGTTTGTAGTAGTATGAATTTTGTGAAGGGGGATAAGTCAGTTTGTTATCAGATAAGTACTATGCAATTGAAGTAAGCTGATTATAAGCTTGTAAAAATTTAACTTAACATATACTTATAAATTTAAGCAAAGAAATTTTACAGTTTTCTTCAATTATGTGAAAATTTTAAATACTTAATAAAAATAATTTACGTAATAATGCATCAATCTGTAATCTGTACCTTTTTTTGTTTGAAGCAATTCAAATTGTAGTTTTGTAACGTTGTGCAAAAAGTTTTACTGATGCAAGTTTTCTAAAGTTGGCAGGTATGCATGGTTTAAAACTGAAGAAGCAATCATTTAAAGAGTTACGTAGATTATTTTCCAATTTCTAAACACATGCTACTATAGTGTTTTTCCATACAAAAAGTCTTCATAGTTGCATTTATAATTTAAGTATAAAGTTTAATTTTATTTCTGTGCAATTGATACTTGAGGTTCAATGAAAATTATCTCTGTCTTGGTTTCAACCTCAAAACTAACTTTCTTAAATTTATTCAGGTTTTACTGTATTTTCTTACATATCCCATCTCACTCTTTGAAGTTTTCTGTCACTGTAGTCTATGTGATATATCGCTACCTCAGAGCTACAGTGGGACATCTTCTATGGCATGTCCATAGAAGATGTCCCTGTCCCACTGTAGCTCTGAGGTAGCGATATACTATTTCAAGCGACTAATGCTATTATGATTTCTAAAATATTTGAAGCCCTTGATTGAAAATTAAAAACAGTTCTCTTCTCAGGTGTCCCAAAGTCATAGCCAAAGAGCAATTAAGCATGCTTTGCGACAACAGCAAAAGAGGCGAAGGAGGAACACTGCTATTGCAGCCAGTGGCAATGCTCCTCCACCTATCCCTCGTATTATAATGAAATCATTGCCACCTGCACCTGCTGGGGCTGGTAAGTGAGGAAATTTCTTACCTGCTATAAGATTGAATTTAATTTATCATGCTGTGTAAGTTCACAAATAAATAATAAACAGTTATGTATTATTAGAAGTAGAAATAGTAATTAGAATGGTACCCTGAACTTGTTACAGGGCACCCTTCTATTGTAAATCTATGTAAAACTGTTTTAAAAAAGGCACATATGTGTAGTTATTGTTATTTGAAAAAGTAATGTTTGGAATATGTATAATTTCCATACTTTTTAATGTTTTCTACAGGCTGTGTTCCAGAAGAAAGGTGGCGGTGTTCATTAGAGAAAACATCGCTTAGGGAAAGTACAAGACATAAACCTCAAACAATGAGAGAACTATTAGCATCGATTCCTGGTCTTAGTTTTAAGGTATGCTCTTTGTTGCTTATTTACCTTTTAAATTGTTACACAAGTATGTTATAATTTACTATATTATTAGTAACTATTCTATCTAACATACCAGCAAATACTTTTGTTAGTTATTAAATATTTATTTTGTTTGTTGAAAAGTTTTGAAACCAAGATTTGTGGCTAGCTTAGAACTGTCAAACCAATTTGTACATTTTTAAAGACACAATGAGGATTTTTTTCATTACCTGTCCCATTAAAAATTCATCTGTTTTTGAACACCAAAAAGTAGAAGTATTTCTAAAAAGTGCATACCAACCAATGAAAATTTACTTTGAATATTTGCCAATTTTTAACAGGACAGATAACAAAAGTCACACCTCTTATTTCCATTGATTTACTTGTTCCCATATGCATCTACCAGAAATTCATTTTTAAGGAACTAGTTATAAATATACATTAAATGGAATTATGATGTTACAGTGGGGAAATTTGTACTAACTAAGCAAAGTGTTCATAATATGAAATAACTTACAGAAATTTATATATGCATTTTCTTTTATAAATTAACATTTGTTTTAAGATAAAAGTATTAACTTAAAATAACATAAACAAGCATTAAATAAAGTAGAAACAGATTTTTAAAAATGTATGTTTGTGTATAATGCATTTATTTCCTCCATTAATGTTTTATAGCCTGACATCCAAAACTTTAAAAAATTTGCTAAACAAAAGGAACAGTATGTGTTGTCAACTTTAAAATAAAGATTTGTTCAAATGTATCCAATAATATTACTCCCTTATGCAAATGGTGGGAAATAAATATAATATCACACAGTAGTAGCTTATCAATCACTTAAAAAAGAACTTCTTGAAAGTCATGCATTAACTCATATAACTTATTGTGTTCTCATTAATTAGAAAACTAACATTGTTTTGATATTTTTGCAATTTGTATTTCCTACTGACACTGTAATTCAACAATCTAAGCAAAAACTCAAATTTCTATGAGTAAATTGATTTGTAGCTTATTTTTAACCCTTTCTGTCAGATGAGTTTGATTTTGTGCCTTTTGTGTGTTATAACCAACTAAAACAGTGTTGCCAGACATTTGGACGAAAAAGTCGCGGATCACAATCCTAAAAGTCGCGGATTTTAAATTTTTGGAGCCCAAATTTTAAATCAGTAGTAATATTGTTGGTACACACATTTAACAAAGTTAATTAATTATTATTATATAAACTCATTCTTTAGAACCTAAAAAAATATTCTTTTAAATTTTTAAAAGCTATTTCAACTGGAACTAATTTTCAAAATTATCTTTCATAAAATTAAATTTTTAAATTTTAACCTTCAATTAGTTAGATAGATACATTAAATTATTAATCTAAAACAGTGTCGTACAATGAAATTTATTTCAGGAGGGGCCCAAAATTATTCCTCAAGCCCCTCATGCATATTTAATAGGTCCAATGTAACTTTTTAATACATTTTTAGGTAGAATTCGTGTCTTAAAGAATTTCATATAAAGTCCACAGAGGGTCTGGGGGTCTTTCCCCTGAAAATTTTTGGAAATTTGACCCTAAATACAAGGTTTTAACTTGCTTTGGTATGCCAAGTCCAAATTTCGGGGGAACTTCGGAACCTTACCAAACTAGAAGTGTGTGAATTTGTAATTATCATGTCAATTTTTTCTCAAAACACAAAAGTCGGGGATTAAAAATGTTGTAGCCCAAATTAAATTTTTAAGTAGCCTGTGGCCCAAAACAAAATTTCTGTCGCAAAGAACCTTGAAAAGGAGCCCAATCCCAGGGGTGCATCTAGAAAGAAATTGGGGCCGAAAACGGTCCCTTCACAAAATTCGGATCTGCAAAAACGGCCCCTTCACAAAATTCCGACCCTCAAAAACGGCCCCTTCACAAAATTCCGGTTCCCAAAAACGGACTTTTCACAAAATTCCTAAGACAGAAATTCTCACGTACCTTTTGTCTTTTCGTTTCGCGCATACCTATAACCATTATACGCATTTTGCGGAATCATTCCGCAGTTCGGCCCTAAATTCCGGAATTGCGAATAGAGCTAGAAAAACTACGGAAACTACGCTATTGTATTTTAAAGAAAATGTATTTAAAAATTTCCTCTCAATCCTCTGTTTTTGCTTCAATCCTTTCAATAAGTATATTTTTGGGGGAATCGGAATACTCAAATTCGCGGGGATGATTCATCAGCGAAAAGGCAATGCAAAGGTTTTTCTTTTCTTCGCTAAGATTTTGTTTACGTTAAGTTTCGTTTCGTAACTTATCGGAATCGCTTTTTCATTATTCTTTTTGTATTTTTATTTTCACCCTTCTGAACTATTCCGATCTTTTTCCTTTGCTTTTTCGCGTAAAATTTTTGTTTGCGGAACCGAAATCTAAGAAAAAGAAAATCCGATTGTTAACAGATCTGAATTATAGCGAAAGGTCACGGATCGTGCACGGATTCTTTGTGCACAAGCGACTTTATGGTGAACGTTGGTGGAAGGACTGCCGGACATTCCCGTCCGGCTGAACAAATAATTATATAATTGAAGAAATTTTTATTCAAATTTTTGCGTTTTCTGGACTTTTCTAAATTTTATAAAGATCGGAACACTTCGTAGCGCGTAGAACCGGAGCCGCGGTAGAACGCGGGGTGTAGACAGGCCACGTATACCACGCCGACTTGCATATCAAGCTATATGCATTCGCTATAGTGTAATTTTATAAAGGAAAAAATTATATATTTACAGAAATAGGACCTTATTTTAGAAATAGGACATTATTTTCACAAAATTCAATTCCGTTTTTCACAAAATTCCCAAAACAGGCCCCTGGGAAAAAAACCTGGATGCACCCCTGAATCCACTACTTATAGCTTATTAGGTTATTAAATGTGCTTGATTTGAATCTGAATAAAAATGAGTAATAAATTCCATGATCATACCTTGAAAATCAGGGAAAGTATGAACTCTAAAAGCAAGAGACTACTTGCCATCCTGCTTTCTAAGTAAGATAAACTAAGGTAAAAAGTGTATAAACCGTTAAATACCTATTTTTCACCTATTTGAGAACAGTAGGTATGTATATAGAATTTCCTATTTATTATGTATACTACCTAATTATCAAGTTTTTATGAACATTTTAATGGGAAGTGAAGCTGATTATATCTTCTTTCATTGCAGCCAAGGAAACGATCGAACAGGAAGCTTAGCACAGGTATGCAATGTTTATGTCTCTATATCTAAGTTTTGGTAAAATGGAACAAAATGAACGCTTGACACTTTGCAAAAAGTTGCTGTATTTGTTGCCAAAGTTGACAACTTAAGAAATTCAGAGTTCTATATTGTCAGTGAAGAAGTGATACCTGGTATCTGACAACCATAGCAAGATTTACTATAGAAGAAGCTTTTACGCCAAGGCGATTATTTACCAATTTGGTACTTAAATAGTAATTTAGAGTTAGTACTTTAGCTTGCAGTTTTAATCAAAGATTTATTTGAAAATTCAGACAAACCGGTATCTGCAACAAGAAATTTTACTTTTAAACTCTAAAGTGCATTTCTCCTTCATCCAGTCAAAATGTTTTTCTCTCTATTTTGGATCATTGGATAGTTTTATATAATAAATCAGATTTATAATATTTAGGAATATTACTGGTAAAAGAGGTTTGAATTTATTTCCGTATTAAAAGTTAAAATAGACAGAAATTTTTTTTTCAGATCATACGATTTGAATTACGGGAAAGCTCAATTTCAAAACTTTTTCTTTTACTTGGTTATTTTATAGAGTCCTCCAATTCATTAATTTATTATTTTATTTTTGTATTTTTTTTTAAATTACTTTCTACAAAAATATCAAATAAAACAATTGGAAGTAAATACGAAGTTTGATACTAACACCATCTGTTCATAGAAGAAAGAATTACTAAAAAATTTGTTTTAAACATAATAACCCTGATTTTATAAATGATATATCAAAACTTATGAAAGATTGGGTGTCTCTTTCATTACTTTTTTCCCCAAATTCTAAGTTTGTAGTTAGCTTTCAAGAACTTCGGACTTAGTGCAACTTTATTCAGCGCCAAAAGTTGCTGTGGTGAAAATCATCTGCCAAAGTATAGCTCATTCAGGTTGTCGGATACGAGCTGTCTCTTCTTCACCGACAATATGCTATTTTAACCTACTATCATGGTTGCTACATTTTAGCACATTAAAGTGGAAATCCAAGAGTTCTCTTAGAACAGAAAAGTGCTAATAAAGTATAATTTCTTAAAAATGAATGAATGTCTATGCTTTGTTTCAGCTGCTCAAATTGCTCAAACCAAAAAGGGATGCATTAATATAGAGACCCCAGATTCTATCCTTGTGAATATAAATTTACGGGTAAGTTTATTTTTTCTTTAGTCTGCTATCTGGTCTCACAGGGATGAGATTTAATTTAATAAAGGGCTAAAAAATTATCTTTCCAGGCATTACTGAATAAACACACATTTGCGTCTCTGCCTGCTGTCTATCAATACCGACTTGTACAGTTACTACCTCAAGCAGATAGGATGATAAGTCCCGATTACTCTGTGCGTCTCACTGGGACCGCTTTGAGCAACGAGTTCTTTGCTCGCGCCTGCCAAGAGTGGAAGAAGAGATTGCAGGAAGGAGAGTTCACTCCTGAAAACCAGATGAAGTTGAAGGGAGAGGCTGAGCGAGATCACAGCAAGTTAGACCCTTGGAAGGTACTTGATTGATTTTAACCAACTTTAGGTTTCTTGTTTTTTGTATTCAATTTATTTATTGTATTATTTTTTTATAGATTCATAATTTCGAACCAGTCTGGGGACATACGTAAGTCTTGACAAATTTTTAAGAAAAAAATATTAGTGTATTTTTATTTTTCAATGGAAACTTTAATTTAATTAGTCATTATAATTTATTATGTTGTAGTATAGCTTGGATAAGGCCATTTTCAGTGGCATATTTTACAGGTTTTGCAAATTATCAGAATTAGTTCTTTCTGTATTTAGTTGGTTTTTTAATAATTTCAAATGTATACTCATTTTTATCTTAAAAGAATGCAATTGTAATTTGATTGGGATTATTTCTAGCTCTCTGTCAGACTTCTCTGAACCTGGGAAATCTTCACCATTCTTAATGAATTCTCAACTGAAACCTCCCCAAACTAAACATGTGCCAACCATCAAAATAAAGCCTGTCGTTAGAAAGAGTAGATTAGCTGCTATAACAAGAAACAGGCGTGTTCCCAGCCAAGATGTAAGTGAATATTTTTACATTATTCAAACTTTAAAAAAAAATTCAAAGGTAACTAATTTTAATTTTAACCATATTATCTGATTGTACGTTAACTTTATCTTACCTTCAAGAGCCATCAGATAAAACCTAAAATTCTGATTCTTAACGGATTGAAAGGAATTAAAAGGATACTTGCTAATTATGATAAAATTTACAGAGGGTGTTTAGGTTGTGTTTGAATTTTTAATAAGGATAAAGAATATTCTTATTCAAATCTTATGTTCCATAAATATTTATCTATAATTGTGTGTACTTCCCTTTTAGTCTCCTCATTCTGATGAAAATAATCCTTCAGTGGACTCTCCTCTTTATAATGAAGCATTGGATGTAAATTCCTTGGCCATGGGAGAAAATTCTGAAAATATTTTTGGGCCGCCTGCAAAGAAATTAAAGTTATCAGAAACCGCTTCCTCTAATTCATCAGAATCCCAAGGTATGTCAATTTCTAGATTCCTTTAAGTAATTTTTTATACATATGTACAAATATATTTTCTTTGAACTCAAATTTTCTTTATCTGATATAGCCCTTCTAAAGTGTAATTGAATTAAATAATTGTAAAATGACTAATATTATTTCAATGTTTTTTTTTAATCTTCAGTAACTTTTAATGCTTCTCTAACAGAATCTTCTGAAGAGTCTCTTCAAACTGTTCAGCAATCTCCCTGTCCTTCGCCTTCTCCATCATCAGTTATGTCTATGCCTTCACCCCCTCAATCTGTCGATGAAGCAGATTCTTCTAAAGAGGTAAACTGCTTCGTTAAAGTGAAGGCTAGTTTTATTGTATGAGTGCTAATCATTTAAAAATTAAATTTCAAGGTACAAAACAGAAATTTTCAGTAAAATTACTCTTAATTAACAATAACATCCAGGATAGCTCTGTTCTAAAAGGTTCTGGAATTTTTTAACTGTACATTGCTTTTCAGCATCCTGAACTTAGTACTAATTAAAATAAACGGCAGTATTCATTGCATAAGTAAATGACTATTAAATGGGGGCCTACATCATTTTATTCTACTTACTTGTTATAAACTGATTTTATTCAAAAGGCCTTGGCTAAAGGCTTAAAAAGGCTATTTCTCATTAATCAACCTTCTACAACCATTGAGTTCTAATTAACTGATCAATTAATGCAACAGTGTCACAATTTCTTATGGAAAGCATTGTTTGCTTAACATAAAACTTTCCTACTTATGCATTTTTCTTTAATGTGTTTTAAAATTATTTTCAGACTGGTGTGGTTTCATCTGATATCCCCATTTCACTTTCTATCACTGTAGTTCAAACAACTGTAAGTTGGCTGAATTATTTTATTTAGCTGATTTTTTTTTATTTTGCTTAATTTACCCAAAACTGAGGGTAATTAATAGTTTTTTTTATTGAATTATACTTAAACTTAAGTGGAATCTAATTTTCTTAGCTTTGTTCTTGGTACTTGTATCATCTTAGCTTTATTCTTATTAGGCCCCAAGCCAAAGTCTTGTCCCTCCCATTACGATTCGCTCAATCCCAGTCATTCGCTCTGGCAGCGGAAAAAAGTGTTCTGGGCGTAATGATGGAGGTGTCAACTTAGAACGCTCCTACCAAATCTGCAAAGCTGCCCTAGAGTCCAACAACAAGAAAGACACCACTCCCACCTCTGAAGCAGCTGCCCAGCCCCTCACCAGCGACACAATGTCCATGGTCACTTCCTCTGTCACCACATCTGAAGCCCCTACTGCGATGGACACGGAAGAGGACCCTGCCCCCGAAGAAGAACCAGCCATGTCCGTCGACTGCTCCAATCAGGAGTCTGACATTGCCGTTCAGGAGGTACCATCCTCTACCAATCAGTTGCTGCTAACCACATGCCTCCCCACTACCATTCCTATTCCTACCTTCTCACTTAACTCTGTCTCCTCCACCATTAACTCGCTCGAAACATCTAACACTTGCACTAACGCTGAGGTGTCCTCCCTCGACTCGGAATCCGTTGGAGAGACGTACGAGGAGGTGGTGATCGAGACTCAGTTCAACCTGAACCTCCCGGTCCGCATGGCGGCAGACTCCACGAGCGTCGAGCCCGATGCCTCCCAGTCCCCTGACCCAGCTGCGGTCCCCTCTTCTACCGTGTCACCTCCACAGTCACCGGACGAGCTGAAGGACCAGTCCACTGATGATGGCATTGCGGAGGACCCTGAGTCGAGTTGCTCCATGAGCATGGCCATGCCGGAGTACTCCCCCTCAACGAAGGAAGACTTGTCTGAGGAGAGCAATGAGATTTGCGTAGCCCCCTCAGAGCAGGTGGTCTCTCAGGATTCTGTGTTGTCTAACAATGAGAATGCTGAAACTAACATCGTCTCGAGCTCGTTGCAAAATGACTTGAGCTGTTTGCCTTCTGAATGCCTTGATTCTGACTCGTCAAGCTTGCAACCACATTATAATGTAAGTTCCTGCTTTTTCTTTGGAGTGTTTGTTTGCCTTTATTAATTGTAGTTTTAATATTTTTAAGATTTCTAATTTATAGTTACTAAATGCTGATTGATTTTTAGAGGGAAGGTTTCTTCTGAATTATTTCTTTCTGGAACTTATATCTATCACATCTGCATCCTTTCATGCAAAGATAAATTGGGCCAATCCAATCAATTAATTGCATTTTACTAGTGTAGTTGTACAGAAAACTTCCAAATTCACTTCCTTTTTCTTGCTACTCTGCTAAAATTTGAGAAGATTCAACTTTTGGCTTGCAATTGAAGCACCAACTACTTCTGAATTCAAATCAAAATTATCAAACTGACTCGCTATTGTGCTGATGTATTTAAGCAACCATTTGGAATTTTTTTCCTTAGAAGATATCAAATCAGTTTCTTGAAATTCAGGGGATTCGTTTTATATGGGTTTAATGAGTTAGGTAGATTATCAACACCACTATTTTCATTCACATGAAAAATAAGCAGTCTTCCTTATTTATAAGAAATACTTCCCAAATCTTTTTAATGGGTAAATATTTCATATGATTAGGGTTAAATCAGCGTATAATAAAGTTAAATCCAAGTAAAAGCTTCTTTGTGGTAAATTTCTTATACACAGAAGCTTTAAAAAAAGCACTACTCCATCATTCATACTGAAAAAGTTTTCTAAGCCATTTTGGTTGCCTAAGTTTCAAATAATGACAAAATATTGATACGATCAATTAAACTATGTATTTCAATTGATTTACTAGTTTTGGCAGTATTTCTTATCTTTGGCTTCCAAAATTAACTTTTTTTTTTTTTTTTTTTTTTACAGATGTATAACGAAAAAAATACCTAAAAAATACTAATTTAAAAACAACTTTATAAATATCAAAACTAGTTTTCATGAATTCCTGAAGTTAGTTGAATGTTCCTGGTTGGGGATAGCTAAAAATAATGAAAAAGAAACATTGACTTCAAAAACTAATTTCTGATTTCAACTTCAAGTTTCAGGTCTTAATATTTTCTTTTTAATGAGTTTAGTAGGAAAAGAGTCATCATTTCTCCTGGGGAAATAATATTAATTATGGCTTGTTTTCACGCCAATTGCCTTCATTTCTTTTGATCTCGGGCACATAATACGGAGAAACTGTAGGTAACACTTTGTTTCATGTATTGTATTAGCTTAAAACACCTCATACTGGGCATCCATCCTTGCACGTTAGCATGTTCTTATACTTAAACTAGTTAGTTGTTCAATGTGGCTTTATGTTAATCGGGGCTTTTTCTTTTTGTTGTAAAAATAATATTAATCTGCTGAAATCAATTAATTGTAATTGCTGATAAAATGTTTCTTATTGCATTTAAAATACTTTGTACACATATTTTCTTAAACTCTTAAAATTTACTTACAATATTTCAAAAAATGCAACATAATACACATGTAAAATTGGCTATCTACATAATTTTTTATTCTTCTAATAAAGTTAGTTGTTAGTGTTTGGAGATTTCAGTTTTGTTAAAAGAATTGAAAAAACAAAAGTGCAGTAGTTGGTGCTGGTTTTTGAATGTACACAATATAATGAGTAAAAGCATGCAGATGTTTCAATTAATTAAATCAAAACCTAAAACCTCTTAAACATTTATTTAAGCTAGTTTAAATACCTATTTTTTAGTTTTCTTAACGGAAAACATTTGAGAAGGTTAGAAGCAAGAGGTACAAGTTACTATGCATGTGAAACTTTACTCAGCCTAACATTGAGATATTTCTGTATTTTTTTGCAATTCTTATTTTTAGTCTTTTCCCCCTGATGTTTGGTATACCTATTACCTATACAATATATTGTATACCCAATAATGTTCTGGGATAATTGTTTGTTAAATTTAATTTTGCAGCAATATCAATCACTTATAAAAAGGGATTTACATATGAAATGGAAACTTCTTATTGAAAACACACATGAAAGGATTAATATTCCCCAAGTTAGCCAATACAATTCCTATAAAACAGTTAATGTGCATTGTCGCTTGTACCTCAGGCTTCTAGTGCATTCATTTTAAATTTTCATACTTCTTTACATTCTTCAAAATTCTAAATTCACTTTTCTCTTTTCTTTTATATTTTGACATGCTTTCCCTTAAAGGTAAGCACTCTGTATCTGGAAATAACTTTTAAGCTGGTTTACCGATCACCTGAAGAAACTGATGCATGTGAAATTTAAACACCAACAATTATAAACACAAACTTTTACCTTTTTTTTTGTATAAAAAAATTAAATCACACTGAATCTTCTCCTATTGCATGTGAATGAATTTACATTGAATCTTTCTCCACTATCCTTTCCTATGTACATGAATGTAGCATTTTAGATGTAGAACTTTTCTTAGTGTGTATATAACACCAGCTTCAAGCCTAAATTGATTTTATAAAATCAAAATGTGTTTGTTAAGGCAACCATCTTTTTGCATTGCATTCATTTCTCTTGCTGGAAATTAAACAGTAAAATAAATCAAAAATCAATGTACTGAACTAGTTTTTCATCCTCAGAACTCTCAGGTTGTAGATGAGGACAGCACTATCATCCTCAGCTTACCATCCAGTGAAGAGGAAAATGTAATTTCTGATGACAATGTAGCTGAGGAGAGCATACCTGAGAAAGAAATACTCATTGATGATACCAATAGCAAATCTTCAAATGCTGACAGCTCAAATGTATCAGGCGGGAATTCTGAACCTTTTCCCGCTGAGAAAAAGCCAGAAATATGTTTTCAGAGTGAAAATTTTGAGGAAAAGGTTGAGCCTAAATTTCCCTGTGACGAGAGTGAGTCTTTGCCCTCTTCTGAAAAGACCCAGTGCGAAGAACTGTCTACATACGAAGACGAACCTTACCCAAATGCTAGTATTAAAAAAGATTTTGATCCCCCTTCCCGTCCCCTGAGTGCGCCCTCCAACTTTACTCCCGTGCATGTCAGCTCTTCTGCTGAGGTGAGCACACTGAAGCGACCTTCGAGTTGCCAGTCGTACTACCGGAGCTCAAAGGTCACCCCGATCGTCTACTTTGATTCTCCAGAGAGCGACGACACTAGATCTGACTGTGACAAAGGAGACCCGGCGCTTACTTCGTCCCCCCTTTCCGAAGCCAGGTCCCTCATTGCTGAAGACAGCAGCAGTTCCTCTTCCAAGACTGACAAGTTTGCAGACGAGAAGCCCGAAGACAAGGGTCCCCCTGATCCTGCTCCTCGGAGCTCCCCACTGTCTCGGGCTTCTCCCACTCCGTCTAGCATTCTATCTATGCAATCACTGACTCCAATTGTGCACCGCCCCTTATCGAATCCTATCCCCGAGTCCTGCAAACCGCCTGCCAGCAACCCGAACTGCAATGTGCTGCCTGAGGGCTGCACGGGCGGTGCTGGGGGCAGCCTTTCCAGCCAGGCAGTGTCGGTGGTGCCAGCCAGCACCCAGCTGCCTATGGCCTCTATGTTCCCCTCGGCCAATGGCCCGGCGGGCACTGTGGGCACCCCGGCCGGGGACACGCCTCCCCGGTCACTGCTGCAGTCGAGCCCCATCATCAACGGTGCATCGGAGGGAGCGGGTGACGGCGGCTCCAGCTCTTCAGGTAATGATGCTAACTGCGCTTGTAACCTCAAAGCCATGGTCATGTGTCTTAAGTGCGGCGCATTCTGCCACGATGACTGCATCGGGCCGTCTCGACTGTGCGTCACCTGTCTGATACGGTGACACTCATGACCGTGTGCTGTACATAAGAGCGGTGGGGTTTTGCTTCAAGGCATCTAAAATTTTTTGCATTGGAGTTGATTTTCAGTTGTATCTATCTCATCCCTTGTTTATATAGTATTGTAGATTTCAGCTGTGTACATATATATAAAAGAATAATATGTGTGCTTGTGTGATAAAGATCCATAAAGTCATATAGATGTCATGAAATGCCAGTTAAATAATGTTATCCATTTTGAATATATTCAAAATTTTGAGTCGGATATCTGCCGAGTCTGATTTGATGTGTAAATTTCAAAATAACGGCATTAGTTGCACTGAAAATATATGGACAATTGATTAAGTCAGCATAGACAATTCTGAAATGCTCATTAGTTAATTGTTGAATAATTTAGTAGAGATTATGAAAAGATTTAAATATCTGAGAAAAAATTTGTTAAACTTCATGCATATGTTCATGCCAAAACTATTGATGTATAATTAAATTCTGAAGATATCAGATGTTTTGATTAATTTTAGTTAACCATTTATTAGAAAGTTTACATCAGTATTGTTTATTTATTTTAAGTAGTATGTATATATTTTTATTCATGGCCTATTTTGTTATATAGATAGATACATAGCCTATAACATTTTAATTAATTTTATTTAAGGTATGGTAACTGTAAAATATGAACTGATCTAATACTTTTATTAGTAGTATACATAAAGACCATGTCTCTATTATATTCTAAGATACAAATCTTATTTTTTTTTAAATATGTATTATTTAATTGCTTGGCTCGACTTACAAAGCATTCTACCTTTTTTGCACTGCAAATTTATGGATGTAGCTGCCGAAAAACCCTTTTCTTATATATTTGTATCAGTCTCAATTGGTAAAAATACCCTTTTTAGAGAAAATTGCAGTTTTTTAAGTGTGTACAGGTTACAGGCAGACTGCTAAATATTTGTTTTAAAATTTTGTTATCTTTCATATTTATTCTTAATATATGTTTATGACATTATTTATGTCATTATCTTTATTTTTATTATATTTTCATTTGAATTTAATGTATCAAGGTTACTTAAATGCATTATATAATGCCTTGATAACATCCTTGATTTCAATATCTAGATATTAACAGTTTTTTGGTCCTTATAAAATAAATATCAGGGCTTTTGATTGATTGATTGATTTCTTTAATACCTAAATTTGGTACTTAAAGATTAACTGGGCACAAGCATCAAGTTTTATGCTAAATTGCCTAAAATAAACAAATATCAAAATATAATACCATTAAAATATATCAATTAGCAGTGTTTCTTTTAAATTTGGTTATATTTTTATGTGTAAATAATAAAATGTTGCCAATGTAGTCCAATTGAAGAGATTTACACCCGACTAATCCTAAGATACCCTAATTAGCATTATGAAATAACATTAGTTAATTTGTAAGCTTAGTTTAACTTTACTGGTAATATTGTTTTTAATTTATAAAGCCTTCTGTAATCTGATTCTTCTACTATAGGTGTACTTCATGAGTATTTTTTATTGATTTCCTAATTTTAAAATGTCAGTATCATTACAAGGGTAAGAAAACATATATTTTTAGCTATTTACAATTGTGCATTTTCCCCTGGAAAAATTGGACATTTTTTAATAATTAAATTTCATTTTAATTATTTTATTGTATATAGTTTGTTTTCACTTAGTTTTAGTATTTCACTCTAGCTTAATTAATAGTAATTTCTTTTTTAGAACTTGCATTAAATCATAGGTTAATCTTCCTTATTTTTGAATTATTTAAATATTGTGCTATGTTAACTTGTAGAGTTGGGTAAAATTGTGTGACACACATCATGGTTTTAGGCATGAAATCTGTATGTTTTATATTCTCTAAATAATTAAAGTGTGCTAGGTTATCTTTGCAGGACTAGTTGTTATTAATATAAATTTTACAAGTAATCTAAGAAAAGAGGCTGATAATTTTGTGGTATTAATTGTAATTGAATTATTTTTCTTTCATAAAGGGTAAGATATATGATAAATTTTCGGAGCACTTGGAAGACAATTTTTCAGTAGGGAAATAGTATTTAATTGTACAGAAAGTTATTTTTTACACAACCAATAAGTTTCATTAGGTGTCTTCAAAAGGTATCAACCTTTCATCTATTTCTCTTTATAACTGCACTTAAATTTTCAAAACTTTTTCTAAATTGGTGTTGCTGGATATTGAATGTTAAATACATATCTGCCAACTTACCACAAAACTAATCCAGATGTTACAAATTTTGTTGTATGTATATTTCAGAAAGATGGGAGTTTGTTTTTCCCAAAAATATTGTTCCTAAAATTTATAAACCCATATTGCCAAAAATGTTTTATAGGTATTCAACATGTAAATATTTATATCAACAAAATCTATATAACAGTTCTGAAATCGCTTTCTTTAAAAACAGCATCGAACTGTCTGCTTGTTTATTGGTAATGAGCAGTTGCTTTCAATTCTTACTTTTAGTAAGCTTGATCAACTTAATTCAAGTGTTCTGCAATTTACTTTAAATATCAATACTTAAAGTTTTTGAACTGTGATGTATCAAAAAATATTTTTCTCTTTCATTCAGATGCAGGTTAACTTTCTATTAGTTTTTTTTTCTTGATAAAAAATGTCATTTAACCAAACTTTTAAAAAAAATCTATCCTTACATTTTAAGTGTTGTAAAAGTCTCATCTTAGTTGAATGACTTGCAACTACCACTAAACTATATTTTTATTCTTACTAATTTATTATTTTATATAAAGTTTTTCCTTTAACAAATTTTTCATTACATCCATGTAATTTTAATCCTTGTATTTTTACAAGATTTTTTAAAATTTCTGTTATTGCCCTTGACAATCTCTCTCTCAAAAACTTATCAAAATAATTGCTATCCCTTTAACTTGCATATGCTTGGTTAATGCACTCCAAAGTTAATTTTATTTTAAAAATTTTATTTGATTATCTCAAAAGTTTGAAAGACTAGAAAAAAAAGTTCAATTCTTATATCACTGGCTTACAGAGAAAAGGTAATAAGTCTCTTATGGTAAAAAGAAGCCTTAAGAATTCTCAAAATTGCCCTAAGTCGAAAGTAATCAGTGAGCAGGGTGTAAAAGAGGTCAGTTGGGTATTACCAAATCTGTCATAACCATGTACAGTGTAGGTGAGCCAGAAGTATCATAGTGCCTTTGTCTAGTAAGCCAATGATATAATATGGCAGCCTAATTGAAGTCATGGCTATGATGAAGTTATAAGAGTAAAACTTTTTTGATGTACATTAAAATTCATGTAGAAAATCATTTATATGTCCTGCTCTGCGACTTGGATCTATTGTAAAGATTCTGGATGCTCGTTGTGTATGTTGGCAGTTATGTTAATTCTTTGGAATATAAAAAAAAAGAATCAAAGATGTGTAAGTGTGGAAACAGTGTCTAGCCCAAAGTGTTGTTTTTACATCACCTGAATACAACCTATTTACAATAGTACATGCTATTTGGTGTTTTCTATTTAGTAGATGATAAAACAATTGGATGCGCTATCAATTTACTCAGATTTTTTTTTGTATTAAGGCAAAGTGACTGAAACCGCATTCTCTTAAAGAAAAATATTTAGTATAGTATATCTTATTTAAATTTATTTCTGCATTGGAAGTAACTCCCGAACATAAAGATATTATGCAATGAGAGTGCTTTGGTATGGAAATCTTGTGTACCTTCATGGTAATTGACAAAAAAAATCTAACTAAAGGAAATCCCTTAGACAAGAGATAGATTTTGGAGTTTTGCTCTCATTAAAAAGATGATCACGAAAAAGGAATTATGTTCCCTGAACAAGGGAGCAATTTGGGAAGGAGCAATTGTCAAGTGTTATTTTTCGGATGTTATGGTAGGAATATTCAGCGAAAATGTTTCACAGTTTGTAATATAATCCTCCTCATTTGATTCAAGCCGTTTCAAAAATGATTTAAACCAGTAGATGCAGAAGAAAGTTTTATGTTTGGGTGATTATAAGGTAAAATGGGGTTGGGGTATAGCTTGAGCTTGGTTTTTACATCCTGGTCTACATTTGTATTGATGGTTTCCTGAATGGCTTTGGATGTATGAAAATCTCAAAGTGAAGTGATGTTATCCATTTTTGTTACAATGGAAGCAGATCTTCAAAGCACTCTTCTTTATATAATAACTTTATGTTCTCTTCCATGTCTTCTCTTTTGTTTGTTCATAGTGTTCTCAAACACTATAGTACTATTATTTTTTCATAACTTTTCCATTTGGCTTGTTTGCTTCTT
Organism: Tetragnatha montana; assembly: GCA_963680715.1. NCBI lineage: Eukaryota > Metazoa > Arthropoda > Arachnida > Araneae > Tetragnathidae > Tetragnatha > Tetragnatha montana. The sequence goes on from OY796674.1 coordinate 42,873,251, forward strand.
AAAACCAAAGCATTGTTAGCTTTGGTGTCAGTGTGAAGCTGCCTGGAAAAGAATTTAGATTTTGATGAATGTTTAAAACCTAATTTTTAGTTGAAGATATTTTTTGAAAATTTATTACCAACTGATTCTGCGATTTTCAGGTTCTGTCAGTCAGAGTAAAGTCACAAAGAGAAAATACTTCTTACGAAAAAGGATCAGAAAACATAATTATAAATAGCAGCAGATTTTCAAGGACTTGTTTAGCATGTAATTATGGATTTTTTGTTTGTCTTATTTCTGTCCTTCCTTTATTATTTTTTTCTTCCTTCAGTTCTTGTGAAAAGCCTCAAAAAACATTTTTTTTTTGCTGTGATAATTTGCTTTTCCAAGAGTTTTGTTGCTTTTTCAAAAATTGAATCAACCAAAAGTAACATTCCCCTGTGATTGTCTCGTTTTGATTTCAAAATTGTTTCACTCTTTCATTTTGTTTTGTTTTGATATTCTCAAATTAAAATTGATAATTGCAAATTACTCTCACTGAATTTCCTGTGAATATCATGCTAGATGAAATGACTTTTTCAGTCAATATGTTGTTAACTTTGGAATGGTTATAGTGTTTTAAAGAATAAGCAAATATTTATTTTCTGAAACGTTAATTATATTCCTCTGTTCAATGTTAATCTTATAGGTGAACTGTGTGTTTATCACTTCATCTCATTAAAGTTTGGCTCAATTTTTAAAAACGGCTTTTGGATAAAGTTTATGTAGTCTCACCCTGAAAATTTGTGATAGCACGTTTTATTTGCTATAGTTTGTCTTATTTTATGTAGTATAAGTATAAATACATCCTCTTGATGCCTTTCATACCAATGTAAATCAATTAGCATTTGTGTGATGTCTTTTATAAAGTTTTCATTAGTTTTCTTGTACACTGAAATTTTCAGCTTGTAAATAAACGTCTGAATTGCATTTTGAAACTTTTGTAGTTATTTTTTAGATTATTAACCAGAGAACCCTAAAATGATGGTGGAATTTTCAGAAGACTGAAATCAAGTTTCTCTTATTTGAGCATATGTGGGGCTAGTCTTTTATTGATGTCTTAACCTTAACTGCAATATTTTACTTGCTTTATCAAAATATAAGTAAGTTTTAATTTCAATATTGGCTCTCATTTTTGGTAATTTTTTTGGGTACCCAATATTCTCTAGTGTTTTTCCCCCAACTCTTGATTTTAAAAAATATTGACTGCAGTCATGTGCGGATCCAACACGGTTCCAAGGGGGGGGGCACTTTTGCAGACCATCGCTTTACCTTTTGAGACAAAATGTTTGAGATTTCCTGAAAAGTATCACTCAAGATCCCCTTGTGATACCATTGGGGGGGTATGGGAGTCCTCCCCCAGAAAAAGTTTTGAAATTTGACCTGTAAAATTAGGGTTTTAACTCATTGTGAGAACTTTTTTGGGTCCAAGGGGGCACTGTCCAGAGTGCCCCCTTGGATCCACGCCTGACTGCATTGAAGCATTTTTTAATACTTTTGGTAATTAATTATTTCCAGTGAGTTAAGTCACTGCTTACTAGATTCATAATAGGCTAACCATTTTTTGAGTTATGGAATACATTAGATTGTTTTTCCTGCAAGGATCGCCTCATACCCTACCTATACCTTATGCATTGTATATCGATTTAGTAATTTGCCAGAAGTTAATTATTGCCATCTATCGCTTTAATGATTTCTGTATCTTGGTTAGCCTGTATAGTATATGAGATTGAACTTTTAACACAGTATAAATAATTGTTGGTTTCACACAAATAAACTTTTTATTTACATTCATTATACACAGAAGTACAAAATAATTAAATTAATACACATCAGATAATCAACTCATTGAAATTGTGATGATGGTTAGGATCTTCAATTTCCTTTGCCTGATTACATCTCCTAGTATGAATGAAGTTATGAGATGACCCATAATATAATGTAAGGATGAGTTCTTTATATCACAGTATGATGAAGTTTCTAAAATAAGCGATTTTCAAACTATTATTATGAATGAAATACTCAGCCTTTTAAAGTAAAGAAAACAGTTGAAACATTTTCTATGGTTAATTTCCAGTGCCTGATGGATTGGTTGGTCCTGAAAGTTCTATGAAGTTTTTTTTCAATTAACTTACTATGAATAATAGCCTCATTTGCAAAATATGAAGCTATTATTGGCTATATGACATGAAAATATTTATGGAGCAGTTAAGATTAACTTGTATTTGTTCAAAAAACCAAACAGACAAATGAAACAAAACTGATAGATTTTAAAGAAAATGTACTTTTTTTTTCAAAATCAGTCAGTTTTCACTTTAATGTAAATTTTTATGTCTCTTGCCTTGTAATATTTGCCTATTTAAACATAAGCATTTGGCAAACATCCCCAACTGTCTTAAGGCATAGAAACCCTAGGACCATTCAATTGTCAGTCAGTTACCACATGACCAAATGATGGTAGTTATTGCTGTCCTTTCAGCGGGACTCAACGTGTTGCAATTTGTCACGGATATCAGTCACCTAAAGTGTTAATAGAAGAATTAATATCCAGGACGCTTGTCATGCTTTGAACACCATCTGGACGTAGAGGCAGTGGTTTCTAAGCTTGATTCGCTGTCTCTGTGTTGCCCCCGCTGCTGATGCCTGTAGTTGTACTGAGCCCCCATTGCTGGCTCCCGTTGTCGTTCCGAAGGCCCTTTCCTGTGGTCAGAATCCTCAGCTTGAGGGGAGGGACCTTGCTGGAGGCTGCCGGGATGTCCTGGCCAGCACTGGCGCTGGTATAGTTTTTCTCGGCTGCCTTGACTTTCGTAGGTGCTCAGGGAATCTAAAGAGTCTCGGCTGTTTGAGTTTCTGTTGGGAGGAAAATTTGAAATGTATAGGATGGAGATGGCAATGTTTTATGTGCAAATTTTAATAAATTCTTAGCTATTTAGATGAATGAGCCAAAGAGAAGCCTAGGATTTGGGGAAGAATTAGTAAATAAAGATTTTAAGTTTCTAATTTGAGTGATGAAAATTATTAAAAGGTGAATGATAGAAGAAGGAAGGTTGAAGTATTAAGAGCTTTTTAATTTGTTTTCTATTACAGAGATAATATAGTAGACTTCTAAATCAAAAGGTTGTTAACATTCATCTGTGTTTGATTTTTTGTGGTAATTCTTAAGCTCTGAGAAACTATGTAAAATTACAAAAAAGTTTTTTCAATAAAAACGTAATTAATGCTTTTTTTTTTGTTAAGGCTTTTAAATTAATATTATTAAGGATATCTCTAGAATAACTGACTTAAAAATTGGGTGGTTCATTAATTTGCTATTCTCTTGGTTTTCTTAAAAAATTATGTTGATCATATTAATCAAATGGTCAATTCAGTTGATCATTATTCAATTGATTTATATCAGTTAATTGGAATTACCTCGTCAAAATCCTTTAGGGGTGTTCTTGGGTGATTCTTTGTTAAACTGTGTGGGATCAACTGATGAATTGCTTTGAATTACTAATGGAATGTGTATTTTATCTCCTAGTCGATCCCTATCGAAAACTGAGTATTAGTTTTCTGAGAGTTAAGCTCATGCTCAGGATAGGAAAAGTTCATTTTATAACATTAAATAGAAAAGATCACTGAAATTTTGTCAGAAAATTAGTATTAAAATAGTTGGAAAATTAAAAGCTATTAATGGTTATTATTCAAGAATGTAAATGTAAGAAAAAGATTAAGAAATACTAATGCATCAAAAAGAACTAATAATAATATCCCTGTGTTACTGTTTTCTCAAACACATTTTAAGATAGGTGGAGTACTTTTCAAGGTTTAATGCAATAGTGAGAGCAATTTCCTATGCAAATTACCTTCGAACAATGATGACTACTATTGAAATTATAACTGCTAGGAAGACAAATCCTCCAAATATCCCAAGTGCTATTATACCACCTAAAGGAATAAAAGAATTATTTATTAAGATTATTGCGTCCAGTAAAAACATGTGCTTATATGTTTTGATCGTAGTAGTTATAGTTAATGGGGAGAAACACTAAAAATATCTCATTATACTTACCCATATTAAGCCGTGCTGCTATTGATGCTCTGTTCCTTTTGTGTTTGTTTTCTACCCTTGCATTGTATAATTTCTGTTTGTCCACTGAAATCAAAGGGTATTTTTAACACTTAAACTTCAAAAAATACAGTACACAGTGTAAATAAACTCATCATATATAAATCAAGAAGTGATAGAAACCAACTAAACAAGCACAAATTACTATGAAAACCATAAGCAGATCTCAAGAAGTAAAATGCTAAAGGACAATTTGTGCTCGGTCATGAATTGATAAGAAACAAGACAGATAAGTAAATCAAAAGTGAAGGGAAAAAGTAAAGGCAAAATTTTCATTTTTATATAAAAAGTAAAAAAAAAAATGCAAATATCCCATCACTATAACTGCCTAAAATTGTGACCACCAGCAATAATGCAGAAATCTCACTGGAATGGATGAAGCAGGTTGGCTAAAACAGTCTCTCAGCTATTATTTTTTAGCAGGTATTTTGAGATTTGTGCTGGTCAATTTCTTTTTATTTAATAAAATTTTCCTTAATTTAATTCTTGTCCTTCTATTGCATTGCCTCTGATTTGTCATTTAATAGTGTAAAGTTTGTCCCCGCTAGCATCTTGCTGCTTGACATCTGGTGGTAAATAGCAGGGTAATTTGTTATCGTCCATTTGTGTTCCGTCAACCACGTGACATTATGTACCAGAAATTCAAAAACAAAACACTTGTTTGAAAAAATAATTGTCATATTATTTTTCTCGATATAATGGGAACATAATGTATTTGATCATTACTTAACAGAATTTATAAGCTAAAATATATTTTGTAATAATTTTCCCTAAATATATTTTTCTAATAAAACATGACTGGATGCTCCCTATTAGATTTAAAAGTAGTCATGCTAAAGAGGCTTTACACTTCTTCCCCCATTCTTCTTCAATAAGCGTCACCCATTAATGAAAGTAAATTTCATTAGATTTGTTCGCTAGAATAAAATCAGATAGAATGAGGAACCTTCTGTTTACAAAACCTTAATCATTCCAAGATGTCATAATTTTTTTTATTACTGCCTAAAAATAAAAGTATCTGATCCCTGAAGATTTACTCACATTCACATTTTGGTGGTTTGGATGTCCAGAACCCTGTCGAATCGCATGAAATAACTGGTTCCCCTATCATTTTGAAGTTATTTTCACACAAATATTCAGCGCTGGTCCCTGGCACTGTTGTGTTGACGGTCAAAGTAACGTTGCCATTAGATATGCTTGGAGGATTGTGACATAATATAGCTAAAAAAATTGTCAAAATAAGACATTTTAATAAAAATTAAAATTTCCTTATAAGTTCTAGAACCATCAATTGTTTAACTACATTCTAGATAAGAATAGGCTCTAGTCTAGATGAAATAGTGTAACCTACGGTCACATCTTGGAGGGGGGCCATCCCATTTGCGATCAGCGTCGCACATCAGATCCGCTTTCCCCACTACCACATAGGACTCCAGACAGAAGTACTGGACCACGCTCTGGAAGTGTTTGGTCCCGTTCAACAGAGTGTAACCCCCGTTGGGAATGTTGGCAGGGAATCCGCACTCTAGGTCTGGAATAGCATAAGATGAGGATGTTATAAAATTGGAACTAACTTCGACAAAACTGCTTCTAAGGGGATTTGTGGTTAACTACTTCTTTGTAACTTTTCGATATTCAGCAAAGCTTTTACTGGCAATAGAAATTTCAATAAATATTAATTTCGTTAGCAAGAACGAATGTACTATATCTCCATGTATTTATTTCAAAATTTATTTTATTGAATTCTGGGATGGTTTTCAGGAAGTGACTTACAAGAGCATTTTGGGGAAAATTCACTAAAGAATCCCGATGGTTGGCAAGTTCGAGTCGGAGGTCCCAATAGTAGATGTCCTCCATTGCACTCGTATTCTATGGTGGAGCCCACGGTATTAGATCTCATCAGCAGAGTTGAATTGGACGGTCTTTCTGGTTTCCCGCAAGTTGCTGGTCCTGTAAAAAAAATTGGTTACGGACTCAATGAAATTTAATGACATCCTTTAAATTTCGTATGTATTTTTAGATTTACTTGAAGAAGATAAGTTTTTTTACAGTCACCAGTTCTCAATTACGCCTATTAAATGGAATATTTTAATCACAATGTAATTCATTGGTGGGAAAAATTGTCACGTTAATGTTTACATAATTTTTAGTCCTCATTGAAACTAGGCGGTTTGTAAAAAGTTTCTTCATATGAGAGCATCATACAATTAAAAAGCAGTGAGACTTGACACATACTGTGTTCGCATATGTAGTTGAGTTCGTTGGTGCAATCAGTGTCCGACCAAAGCCAGCCATTCTTCCCATCGAACCTCGAACAATTCTTGTCTCTCGGTGGGTTGCTCCAAAAAGATATTGTCACATCCTTTCCTGAAAATTAAACAAGAATCAAGGGGGATCAGTGGAGAATAGACTCGTAAAATTTATATAACTTCTTTTTAGTAGTGGCTACTGTAGAATGTTAAGTGCTCTGTCCCATTGGAATACTGTTTCTGTAAGAAGATAACGAAGCACAAAGAGTTATTACAAAAAGAAGTTCTTATTTTAATTATACAACTTTACTTTTACGAATGAAGATAAATATAGTAGGCCTACATCTACATGGAAATATTTTATGCATAAATTCCAAATTACTCACAAAAACTACCAGTGTTAAAAATCATGGGATTTAAGAGGAAGACTCTGAGGGAGTATGTTCTCCCTCATGTTCCCAATGGCATTAAAAACACCCTTTACCTCAAAAGAAATGAAACATCTTGAAAAAAATGTTGCAATGCACCCCCATAACCTTCCATAGATCTATCATCACCCATGCCCAAAATACTTGTACTGTAAACTTAGCGGTGGGTAGGAGGACCGCCCTTAGTTCCCAGCAATCAATACCATTCATGGCTATATAGTTACTGGAGGGGAATCATTATGCATAATCTATCTTCAATGCTTATATTATATTTCAAAGAGAACGACTCCTCACCGTCGACCCATCTCCATCCCCTGGACGCGGGCTTCCTGATGACTCCGTTCCAGTAGTCTGAGCCGTGGGTCTTCTTGTGTCGCTTGTAGAGCTCCCAGCTCAGGAACCCTTGCAGCGCGGGGCTGGTGTCGTGGATGAGGCTGCCCCCTTGAAGGGCGCAGAACTTGGTGGCACCCTCCAAGGTGCGGGGGCTGCCGCTGTAGAACAGGTAGCAGCGCCCGTTGTAGGTTGCCACCGAGGACGGCTCCTGGTCGAAGGACGGGCACTGCTCCACAGGAACCACTGTGGGGAGAACGCGTTTCACTAAGGCTACGTTTTTTTATAAGACATAAAGGTGCATAAGTATTTCAGATATGAGTTTCCACTTATTGGATTTGCTGTCGGGTGAGTGGAACGCTGCTAATTAAAGGGGTGAGTGGAGAAAGTAAGTAAGCATTAGTAATCAGTGTCATGAAGGAAGTATGGTGACCAAAAAAGATCGAACAAAAAACTTTGAGGGCAAATATTTCGGAACAAGCTTTCACTTACATACCTCCTTCTTCCACTCACCCCTTCAATTCTGTCATCCATATCTTGGACTGACTTTTGAATAATGATGCGTCTTTTTTTTAATAAATGTGCATCGTGTCTCAGAGTTACAAAATTATGCACGGGTTTTTCACTCCGGTTTTTCAATCAGTCCGTAACGATAGTTATCTTATTAGTTACAAAGTAAAAAAAATTGGAGGTAAGGGGAAATTAATGACAAAAATTTTAAGTCCACCTACTTAACATCAGAATAATCGGAAATACCGTGTTTTGAGTCCGTTCTAAACAATTTCTGAACTAAATATGTGTTCAGAATTAAATTCCTATGCAACCTATTCATTAACTTAATGTTTAATTTAGGTAATTTGGTTTAAATTTAGTAATTTCCCCTGCACATTCCATCCTCTTCATTATTAGAAAGAAAATCCTAAACTTTACATATAATACGAGATTCAGAAATTCTGTCACCACGACAAAAATAAATTGCTTTTACCTTGATCGGTGTAAACGAATGCTTCACAAATTGACAGCGTGAAAGGTGCTGGGGATTCCACATGGACGCTCACAAAGGCTCCGGTGACAGTAGAAGTGCAAGGGAAGAACAGAGGTCTGCCCTCCTCTGGAAAAGAACCAGAGTAAGAAACATATTTGAGAAATTTAACAATAGATTTGAATACGGCTATGACGACCATACCTATTTTTCCTGAGAATCTGTTGCACACTGGGTTGGAACTTAAATCCGGCCTGCTGTTTCCCACTCTTACTACCACTGTAACCTGAACGTTGTTTGCTGAAAAGAAAATGTTTAAATGGTCGTAATTAATAGTAACTTAAAGTTATAAATGTAACAAATCGTTATTTTTAAGCATCTACTACTTTTTGGGATAGCATTCAAAGGTATCTAACTCTGTTTCAATTATTGATCTTTTAAAATTATTGGAGGGTAAGAGTATTTAACTAATGGAAATGGAGTAGAATTTGGCTGGCACTGTCGCAAAAGTATTATCAGGGACAGAGAGCGAGTGAGACTTACCACAACAGGACCTCCCGAAGTCTACCCTGACAAGCTGTACGAGGAAGGGTTCCAGCAGGTTGACGTACCACCAGGGGCTGGCTTCGGCCTCCGTGAGGGTACAGGTGTCGGCCCCGTAGGTGCGACTCGTGGTGCCATCCAGGGCTTTCTGAGGGGCGCCTTTTGAACTGATGGAAGATTGCATGGCCGCCTTGCCAGCCGCTACGTTCATCACTGAGAAAAAGGTGAAATCATTTTTAGTTTATTCAATAGTCAATATAATTTATTTATTTTTAATTATTAGTTTATTTTTATTTGTAACGGTGCTATTGAGCCTATGTTTTGAATTTCTCGCTTTATCGTCAACATTTAGATTGGATTATGATTTTACCACCTGGAATTCCGATTATACTGGTCAAGCACTTTTCCTATTGGCCTAACTATCTAGGGTTGTTATACACTATCCGCCCTTTCACTACAACCCAAACGCATTTGAAATGTTCCTACCTGATAAATATGCATTAGGTTAATAGTAAGTGCATCCTCCTTTAAATTTATCATATCAAGACCTTGAAGAAAATTCCTAATAATATAGAAGGGTAAAAATATGTGAGTACCTACTTAGTTTTCATTATTAATATCATGTTTCTAACATTTTCAAAATTTTTTAGAGAGCTTATGTGTCTTATAAGTATATTTTGTAATTGAATTGGCGTGATCTTAAGGAAATAATATTAGATTAAACAAATCGGTCATCGTAAGAAAGAATGTTTAGTTTTGAATACAGATGAACACAAAAGCGCCGATTGAATGTACAAATCCCTCGGAAATTATATTGCACTATGTTTTATCGTTGATAAAAGACGTTACTGATTTATCCTAATTGTAAATTGTAAGTCTTCTATCCAAAAATGTCTCGTTTCCTAACCTTTTGAGTTTTATCATTTGCGGCAATGTCTCTACATTACTTTATGCATTCTTATTTTCAATGGACTATCTGCCTGTGACCTTTAAAATCCAGATCTACACAAAGCTTTTATGTTTATTGCATAGATCTGCAAATCTAAGAATGCAGTCCTTGAAGACAACGATAAATTAAAGATCTGGGGCTCCTCGAGAAAGGAAGGTTACACTGTTTTACCTTAAGTTGATTTCTTCCAAAAAATATCTATTCATTTATAAAAACGCGTATTTATAAAGCACAAGATGGTGAGAATTTATTGATCAACCAATGGAATACAGGGAAATGAAGAGAAATTCAGAAATCAAAAGTGACAATGACCTTCGTGCAAATCAAAACTTGACAAGCAACCGTAAAACTCGCTCACATCACTTGGAGAAAACAGTAAAAATATTTGGCAGTGATAATTCATATCACTAGTTCCACTTCACTGTATCGAAAAAACAAAAAAAAAAGCCTGAAACGCAACATCGCATGCGGCTGGCCATTTTAATTCTGCCCACTGCCTGTCAAAGGGTAAATCGAATGTCTTATTTATTAACTGTCAAAAACGACCGCCTTTGCAGCGGGGGATATATTAACGCAGTTAAATTATGAATTTTCGTTGACAGCTCTATTTGAGGTGAGTGTTTTATTTGTAGCTACGATGAATATGTGCATTTCATTTCATAATTTGTTGCGCATCCCAAATCAAGATTAGAGCGGGATGTTTTAAGCAAATGTCCATTAGTTATCCCCTATTCTTCTTAAGCGGTGCCATTTTCTCATTATCTCAAATAAGATTTGGGGAGAGTATGGTTATCTTTAATTTTGACTTAACATATTAAATCTTGAATCACACACCACAGGTACCCACGTAAAGAACATGGTTCTCAAATGGAAAATTCAATTTAGTCCAATTTTATCGATAATAATGTCTGGCATTTTGGGCTCAATAAACTCAATTAGTTTAAAAGTGAAACTCCGTTTCCTACATTTTGACCGAAACTTTCATAGTATGGCCCACAAGGACTTTTCAAGATCTTATCAAAACCTTCTTTTAAAATTTTTAGGACACCTTCAAGAGTTTTCAAATGAAATTATGAAAGTTTTCACCACCGGAATTATCAATATCGATGAAAGGGTCTTTCGGGCTGGTGGGCCGTTAGCGAAGGAAATAACTTCTAAACGTTTCATTCATTGAACTTACGAAGATTTTACCACGGAGGAAAATTTAGTTCTCCGAAGTTGAGAACGAAACATTTGAAAATCATTTCTTCGGATCTCGGCCCACTATCCCGGAAATCCTTTTACCTTTTATCAATATTTAAACAAATTTGGAATCCCAAACTGCCTTCATATGGATCCACAAGCATCGCAGTGAAACAACTAGCAAACAAAAAGCGCAGGGTTCATCAGCAAAACTATCAAACTCAGTTGAAATGCCTTGGAATCAACCGTAATTACTCCGGATGATTGCTCATTCCAAGACAATTATTTACCACGATCCAGCCAAACGCACTCACGTACGCTCCACCACGGCCATTCCATTCAACCACGATCAAGAACGCTCCATTCATATCCTCGTATAAACAATTGAAAAACCTCCCGAGATTGCGATTACCACATTCCTCAGGAATGGGAGAAACCAACATGGAAACCAACCATTCGAAAGGAATATATCGCCCGGCATATTATTAATTGCAGCTGTTCATTTCACGGCAACCGGAACCTGCCAGGTAAGACCATCACGACTCTTTGTAGCAACAAGGGTACTGAAGAAGTGGGAGTAATCACTTCATTAGCCGAGCTGTGTGTCCGTCAGGGTCGAGTGGACAGATCCGTTCTTTTTTTTTATGTAAGGTGTGGGTGATTCCGAACCTCTGCACGTGTTCGATGATGAGATTACCGCAGTGAAGCGTGTCTTCTGTGACTCTGTAACCTTAGGGGATGGTCAGTTGGAGCAAATTGCTTGGGAAATATGAGCAATAAAGTTTGTGGCGGAAAAATGTTTGTTTTTGATTCTCTGCTGCTTAGCTATTAGTTGTTACTCGGTGTTTGGGAAGAATGGAGATTTAGAACTGAAAGGGGAACGAATATCGAAGACCTAAAAAAGGTAGAAAAAAAGAGAAGAACCCGCCTGAAATTTTTTAAGATCATAAATTTGAGAGATTTGCATAGTTTACAACACTTAAATCTTAAATGTGATAAAAGTTTATTTTGCATCTAAAAAATCTAAAAAGTACAAATCAACAAAAAAAAAGAAACATAATTACTATAACCCACCCTCTAAACGGGTAGAAATATTTGTTTCATATCCTTTTTTACTGTTTGGAATTTTTCCTCTAATTAATTGAATAAAATTTTATCTTGTCTTCTCGCTATTATATCTCCAACGCCAGTCCTTAAAAACTAAAGATGTGGGACTCCTCTAAAAGTGGTGCTGCCCTCTATAGACAGCTTTGGGAACTACGGCACCCCTTCAGGATTTGTGGTGCTGCTACCTATGAGGAAAATGGAGAACTTTGAATTGAGTCCAGTTTCTTATCTAGATTGGTGGTAGTAGTTTGAATATGTTGTGTGCCCTTTTATCTATTACGTGTTGTTAATTTGTGGTATTAACTTTTTAAAAAAATTTTCAATCTCATCTCATAGAGCATTCGCACTTGACGTCAGAGGCTTGGATGACAGACAGTATGATGGAAAACTATAGGATGCACATCGTTTATTTGTTTACTTTTGATGTGAATTTTGAAAAATAAGGATGTTTTATGTTTTTCTCCAAAGTTTACTTTAAAGTAACCTTTATTTACTCTAAAATGGCATCTCTGCATATTATAAGTCATTCAATAATACTACATTTTATATTTAGCAGTGTTCTAATTGCTGAAACCATTTCTGCCAGTGTTCTAATTGCAAGTACCATTCGCAATGCTACTAACATATTTTAAAATTCTTAATTATTTATTAATTATTCAATATTTAGTTTCAGTAGCATATTATAAGTATTTTACAGATGTATCGGACTCGCATATTGTTCTAACAAATGTAAACAAAAACATGTCACCTCGTAATAAGTCCTTTTCTAAATTTAGCTTACCACTAAAACACAAAAACTTATGCACTTACCTTCAATAACTATTATTCTTTCGTTCCGGTCTTTAACCGAGCCTAAAGAATCTTTTTAAATGAACTTTTTTTATAAAAACTAAATGCAGCGCGTATTCTCTATGGGAGCCTAATGTTAAAGGAAAGTTGTCTGTCCTCCAAGCCAGCTTGATCACGTGATCGGAGACACGTGATTGAAAATGCTCTATTCAATTGTCAAGAAAATAATTTCAAAATATCATGCAAGGAAATAGCTAGAAGAAATAGAAAGAGATCGACCGTGTTGAAAAAGATTTTTAGGGAAGGGGCTGTTGAGCCCATGGAGAAGAATTAGAAAGACAAAACAAATATAATATTCAGAGTTGGAGACTAATTGAGATCTCTCCTATAATACACTAATTTTTAATTTAATCTCTTTTAAAAAGCTTTCCCAAATTTAAAGCATTTTTTTAGTACCAAAAAATGGGAAAATCGAGTTTCTTGAGATTTGAAAAATACAACTTATTTTTAGAAAACAAACACGAAAAAAACTTGAATTCCTAGTTTGAAAACAAAATGACCATCACTTCTTTTTAATTAGCAAACAATACATTCCAAAGATACAAGATATCATCTAATAGGAATCAATCGATAGATACAATCTGCCATAAATTTAGGTTCACGTGTGGTAAATTTCATGATGACAAACTGAACTCGTCTTGATGTACATTGAGAAGCCGCCTCACGTTGGCTACATCTATAGGATCTATTATTATAATTATATGAAGAAAAGAATAGAACTTAACACTTCTTGTTGGGGATATGTCCTTGTAACTGGGTGTCTGAGAGCAATCTAATGAATAGAAAAGTTGTAATTTTCTCTCAAAAAATGTAAATAATTTAAATATTATACTCCCATTGTGATCTGTGCAGCTAAGGCAAATCTTGTTGGGGTGCTAGCTGCTCTATTGACCCACTCAGTATTCAAATCCAGCTTCATGGGAAAGATATCGATGGAGCTCCGGGCGCTGTTCCGATACGATTAATCGAGTGGAAAGGTTGACCTTCCCAACCAGACGGATGATACGCATGCTTTTCTACCCATAACGTTGTTGTCGCTTCCTTGTGTGTAGTTAACGTGAAGTGGAGAATTAACCTCGGGATATTTTGGAATTCTCCGATGAACAATTAATAGAGCTTATTTAGAGCAGAATTCTTTGAGACAATTTGGTGTAAAAGAAAGGTGAGAAATATCACTTTATCTTTTATACCGCAAAAAGAATTTATTGTATAAAAAGGGAGAAAATCATATGGGGAAAAAAGTTTGTAAGGAAAAAAGTTGAGTAAAGGCTAAAGGAATCGAAATGACGGATGGAGTTTAAATTGACTAATAAGAGTAATAACATTAAAGAAGAGTTGACAGAACCCTTTAGATCTACTTTTATTTTCTAAAATCAATCTGATTCTGTTTAAAGCAATGTTTTTCAAACTTTTATGTTAACGATACAGTTAAATGCTGAGGTACCACTTGAAGAGTATTGATACGACAAGAGCACATTTGACAGATAAGTTTTTGAAATTGTTTTGTTATTATCGTTCAAAATCTTGGTTTTTTTTACAATTTTATAAGTTTTATTTCCTTGAAAACGACAAACTTCCAATTATAAGGATTCAGAATGTCTCATCTTTTATTTTCTAAGGTCCATGTGACCTTAGAAATCTAGTCAGTGTATCGTATTGTCTAGAACTAAAGCGTATGAATCACCCTGTAATCTACTATGCACTAAGTTAGCGAATCATTCAAAAGACAGCATCAACAACAATATCTGATGACATCGATGATCTTGATGATGATGACTTGCTTGAGACTATTGATCTCTCTATATATAATGAAGGTGTCCCTGGGTTCCTGCCTGGGTTCCTGGCTGGGTTCCTGGGTTTGTCCGGAACAGATTTGGCTCAATTTCTCCAAAACTACCCGTCCGAATCGAACCAAACTTGGTACACATACGTAAGGGGACGGGGGAAAGACAATGACATCATTTCCAAATTTCTAAAACCACCCCTTCATCCCCTATAAGGCCTTTTTGTAAAATTCACCTTACTTCTCCGCTAAAGAAGATCTGTTTAACTCGCATTGTTGCAAATAATACAACAAAAACAATTTTAAACATAAAACAAAGTATTTAAAGATAAAACTTGGCTAAAATTGTTTTAAAAAGGTTATTAATAATTTAAAAAATTAAAAACGGCCCTTATAAAAAACTTTATAACAGTATTTTCTTATTAAAAACTTCATTTTCCATGAAACTTTAAGTTGAAATAGAAAGTTTTAAGAATTAGACTGGTTAAAGTAAAGATTACAACATGCAGTTTTTTTAGAAAGTTGATGATAGAAACACTAGATCAATTTGTTATTTAACCTTATAATTTGTTTCTTTGGTGTAGTTTAACGGGGTTTTTTTTTCAATTTAAACAGAATTTTGGGATTTCAAAAGTCTGTAATAATTTTAATGGATTTTTTTCACTTAGAATGGATAATTGGGTAACTGTCGTAATTAAATGTGAAACACCGAAACTGGATGGTTAGGTTAGATTTACACAGTTGGAACCGGGAGGGAAAAGGCACAGGGAGCACGGTGATGAAAATGCACCGGGAACACCGAGATGAAAAGGCACCGGGGACACCAAGATGAAAAAGGCACCGGGATATGAAAAAATACTGGGAACACCGGGATATGAAAAAATACTGGGAACACCGGGATATGAAAAACTACCAGGATGATTGGTAATTATGGTTACAGAAAATTAGGCATGTAACTTGAGAAAATTTTAATAAATTGATACACTCCACCCGTGCAAGGCCGGGCATATCAGCTAGTGTATTATAAAAGAAAGACCCTTGGAGGCAATTACTTTCAGGAACCAAAACTGATCTACTTCATCAAAGTTTGGACCTCCGACATTCTTTAGGTGTACCGTGTACCCTAGAAAAATATCCCTATTATTCCATTTAATCGGCTTATAAAGTGGCTCTTGATACTTATTCTAGTGACGTCTGATACCAACTTGTATCAGTATTGAGCTTGAGTCCTTTGGTGTTTTTGCTTCATAAAACGACAAAACACAGAGCTTTTCAAGTTAAATGACAAAATAACTGTCATGCTGGAAAAAAAAATATTTTTCTCCAGAGAAGGACGGAATTAGCTAGTTCCTATTTGGAAGAGAAAGACACCAAGACGCGTTTTTTTCAACAGGGATTGTATAAAGCTCTCTGGTCATTGAGGCGAATCATCATTAGGGAGAAAAGAGCAAAATGGGAAGCTTCAAGTAGATAAGCAAGCCGGAAGAAAGAGGAAAACACCGGCAGAGGAATCTTAACTGAATGAATCCCAGAAATTTCAATCCATGAAGCGAGTAATTTATCTTTCTCATTTGCCCCTTCGTGAGTAATTGCGACACCCCCTTAAGGCATAAATAAAATGCTTGTAATGCAAATAAGGAAATATCGGTCATAAAACTTCCTAGTTCTATGTTCAAGTTTTCGTAACCAATTTAATATTTATTAAAATTATTTTTTTTTAAATTTGTTTTGTCACTTTTGAATATTTAAGAAACGAAATTTTCATCGTCCTTGGGAAACAGTATATACTGACATTAGACTTATTTGATCTCGTGTTTTCAATGAAGTTGTTTGCAAAAAGAGAGTTGACGCAATTTTCTTTGTCTTCACTCTCATGGCTTAAATTTTTCCGACCAAATATTTCATTAAGGCAACTAACTAAATGAATAACTCATAAAAGTATTTGAACAATTAACTTTTCCGTTTTTGAAAAAAATCACAATTTAACCTTTTCATCAAAGTAGTTTTGAAATATATGATAAACTTAAAACATTAATAAAATATTACAACACCAACCATTCCACTACATTATTTTTATAAACTTTGAATACACCGGATACTTTTATTGCAGTTATTAGTCGCGTAAAAAGAAAATAATAAATAATTCTCAAATAAGGATGTACCAACGGACGCAGCCAAACCAACCGCAAGATTAATAAAGCCAGGAATAATTGAAAAATAAACTTTTTCAAAACAAATCTAGAACAAGGTACTCCTTTGTCTCTTTTCCTTCCTTTGCTACTTTAATAGAAAGCACTGGACCATCCCCTCCTAAAAATGCCTAACTAGCCATTAATTAGTTACAAGCGAATAGAACTGTTTAAACCTTGCGACAGTTTGACGGAAGAAAGTGACGCCGTAAAAAAATACTCCAAGGGGCCGGTTGTTATTAGAAGGGGCCTTTGACCCCGTCTGATGACCAGAACAGTGTTCCTACTGACACGGTTCCGACGTTCCATGGTCCGCTGCGGTTCGCCGAGAATGAGAAATTTCGCTAGATGTTTACGGTAGTAATTTAGGGTTCGCTGGGAGTATTTCTCTTTGAGGTCCTAACGGAAATTATTACAATAACAATATGAATGGCGCTTCACAATACACCGTCCTCTTTGGAGATGAAGCCAGGAAAGTAGGTTGGCTTTTTTCAATGGTGAAAGGTCACCCAATAAAGCCGGGTTTTTTGAAAAACAATCCCTTCTTATGCAGGCATCAATCGGATATTAAGATGTAAATGAAGGTTAGGCTCAATGAAGGCAGCGTATAACAAACGAAAGGGCGTGCTTGTGTAAATTGTGATTGTTTCAATCCCGGGGTGTTCCACTTTTGCATTTATCTTCGGCGTTAAGGGCGGGTTTCAATTAATGGATTAATTTTTTGCGCCTTGCTGGCATAAACCTTGGTAATTATGAAGAGTAATAGTTTTGTAAATCTAATGCTTACCCATTCTTCAAATTACCTTAATTTCATTTTTTTTTAGTGCTGGCTATATTTCAATGGAACATTTGAGATTCTGAGATTCAAAATGTTTTTGGTATAGAATATAAATTTCTTAAAGTGTGTGAGTAAATTGGACTCATTAAACCCTTGTACATCTATATTAAAATGTAGAAATTTCTTCGATTTCTTCTAGAGAATATGTAACATTTTGATTAAAGTAAAACATTGTTACGAAGTGAGTGGATAATATAAATAGCAGAAGTGTAAATTAAGGGATTGATCTGGTCATATTAATACAAATGTATTTAATATTTGAGAGTTAATAACAATTTGTATTAGATTAAATGTAAAACAATTAGCTTTGTATTCTATATTTTACCATTAAAGTATTAAATATTGATTCTATAGCTGGGGTTTCCAACTTACAAGTGCTCGAGAGCCGCAAATCGTAAGCACAAACAAGTCTTGAGGCGGGCCGCTAAGTAATCAGGCAAATTCCTTACCTCTTTTGATACTGAGTGAGTTTTTAATTAAAATTGGCGGATCTGTTTCACTAAAAAATTGTTTTCCAACTCACTTTTCGATACTTGAACTTCTTATGTAACATTTAGGCCCCTTAACTCCTTGCTACGCCAAGGGGGAATTTTAGAATAAATTTCTTTTCGTATATATGAAATTTTCTCTTTTTACCATAGAAAACGATTAGAACTATTCCATAACCTAACCTGAGAGAAAAGGGACTTGGAATAAATTTTGAATTTTAGCATGCTAAAAAGTGTTTCGAAGCTATTTTTGAAGGTCCTTAAGAAGGCTTCGCGGGCCGCACAAAAGGGCACCGCAGACCGCCAGTTGGAAATCCTTGGTCTACATCTACAACAATCTACTGAACGTTTTTAATATTTTAAAAGAGAGTTGATAAATCAATTTAAATCAATTATTTGAATAGCACCTACTTCATTTGCATTTTTATCACTGTATATTGAGGTGCAGACCATGCTTTTGTTATTCTGGTCAGGTAGGCGAATAAGGGATCGAATTTCAAGCAATTTTTTAGCTGTCCGAATTATTACAAACAAGCTTTGTTGAGCGACCGTTTGTTTGACGTTTCACAATAAAAGAACTTTTAAAAAATTCAATGACACTAGTGTTTCGTATCACTCACCACAAACTGGTATTCCAACGGGTATCCAAGTCCCATTTTCGACGCAGAGCCGTCTGATGGGGCCCAACAAATCGAACCCTGGTTCACATCTGTAGGTCGCGACTGTCCCCGTCTGGACGGTCTCTGTGTTGAAGGTGACAGAAGAGTGGGCTGGCGATCCAGGGTAGCCGCAACCAAAGGCTGAAAAAATACAGAAAAATAATTAGTTTTGCAAGAGTTTAGTTTTAAACTACAGAAATTTAAGTTGCATTATTTTTGAAGGATGTCTTGAACTTTAAAAGGAAAATCTGTAAAAAATATCGAGTTTTTTTTGTTCGAATTATAAAATATGCGGGAAACTATAAACAACTCTTAAATATCCAAACTAAAAAATAAATTTTCAAAAATTTTGTGTTATTGAAAGAAATCTACTTTTACAAATCAATAATTTTTTTTTCAAAATATCTCATAATTTGTCAATTTTAATGCTAGTTTACTTTTAAACACCTATTCACCATCAGAGGGTTACCAAAAATGAGTTGGTAATGAGTATGAGTTTGTAACGTTTTACTAAAACTTGATGTCAAAAATAAAATAAATAGATTAATTTCTAAATTATTTATTTCTCTCTCTCATACAAATTTTTCTCGATAGCGATCAGTACTTAATTATTTATACATACTAATTTACTTATTTTTCAAAAATACAGAATTTACACTTGGCTTTACAAAAAATGGTTTCATTTTCGATTATTAACAGGCTTTTCCTATTGATGTAGTCCCTTTTGAAACATCGGCATTAAGGAAACTAATTTTCAATCTTTATGACGTTCCATGGCCACTTTTTAAATGAAAATGGCATCGCCTAATGGCCATTCGCAACGCTTTCCATGAATTTCCAGGGGAGACAGTAGCCGGAAGTCCTCATTAGGTTTTTACGCTAACCTTGGCAGCGGTGTGATGGGTTTTTGTAAACAAAATTTGTTTGTTATGTTAATAACAAATGTTAAAATAATTAATTAATTAGAACATACGCTTCAAAGTTATGTTGCACGTAATTTTGCTTATAGTAGTTGTTTAGCTTGCACAAAGTAATGGAATTCGTGCAAGGTTTGTAGAGAGAGAAGGTTGGCTCATCCGTGACGTCACCTAATGGAAAGAGGGGTCCCTGCCAATGGCAATGCTCGTACCAACCTTCTCTCTCTACAAACCTTGGAATTCGTGTATGTATACGGACTAAGAAAATTCTATTTCAGGTTACGAAATGAAGCTCGTTCTTTCGTTAATGTTTTTCTTAGGCCAATATAATCTTCCTTAACAACCCCTGAAAAATTAATAATTTATTATTCAATAACTCAACCTGTACAGTTTGTGAATAGATGTTGCTCTTACTGTAAAGGTTTAAGTAGTGTATTCAAAGAAATAAATAATAAATTCCGGTAAATTTCAGGTCATTTTTTTTTTTAATTTCCATATCAATATTTAGCAGTGTGATGTTACTGCATTTTGTATAAAAACATCTGAATTTCAAACAAGAAAAATCGACACGTTTAGATATAAGATTGGCAATCATTTTTACAAAAATGCCAATAAGTGGCTCCCTTAGAACGAGTAGCAAATTAGCTTTGTCTCTAAATAAAAATTAAGGTCGACTTTAAAAATTAATTCCGTTTTGATTAATAGCTTTTCACTGGAAATAATCTATAACGAGTTATAATAGTTTTACAACAAAACTTGTGAAAATATGTGGGTTTCCCAAATGCTATTTATCTTTTGAGCCGAAAGTTGTCTAAAAAGGTTTAGGAACTATTTTAAATACATGAAATTTTAAATTCAAGATCCTATACACATGCAGTAAGGAAAATAATCCCATATCCTTCTCAGAGTATTGTATCAATGCTGCGTGTGCTATTTGAACTAGAATCATGTTCATATGATACAAAATTTAAGGAAATCATCAAACGGTTGAACATTTAACACCTAAATGGAACACATTTATTACTCCTGTTCCTCTATAAAATGCAACACGAGAGGGACACTTTTGCGCGTTAAGTGTGAGAATTATATAGTAAGAATAATGAATGTAGCACACGCATTGGCAATTTAACACTCTATATTTCCTATCCCTTGCCTTCCCTTGTGGTTTTCGCGTTTTCCTGTTTCGCAGTTTCAATAGAATTTGAATCCGGTGTTGCCGATCTAATAATTCAATGGGTGATCCTCATCCTCTAAGCTTCGGGCCTTGCGTGATGCTTAGATACAAATGGGAGAAATCTCAAGAGAAAGGAAACAAATGACATCGTTAAGTGTTTGAGTAAACCGATGCCCTCATCAGCTGCTGTTTCCTTCTTTTAAGAGAATGTTTTACTATTTTTAAACACGAGAGATTTTTCTGCTAGCTGAATTTCATTCTAGCGTCTTTCCGTCACTCTCCCGCTTCTTCCATAAGGATACTTTTTCTTGTACCAACATGAGATTAACCTCAGTGTGTGAAATTAAGTGCATGCAAAGAATATTATTTACAAAATTCGGGAGGTTTCTTATTTTACGGGGGAAACTAAACTGCATTACCTGAAACAACAGAAAAACGAGAGAAATATTCTATGTTAATTTAAATTTTTTATTCGTAGAAAAATCTTAGCTTTTTTTCTTGGAAGGAGGGGAATAACAAAACAAAAAAAATTTATAGGCAAATGCGCGATTCCAGTAACATTTTTATTATTATATGAAATTAATTAAACTACAAGAAACTTTTATCAAATGGAATTGTAATTCGTATGTTTCAAAAGCATTTTTTAGTTTAGTTTAGAAACTTCTAAATCAAAAACCATGTAATTTAAACATTACCTATGAAAGTTTCTATGGTATATTTAAAAAATTAAATACTTAACCTATACAACTCTTTGTTCTTGTTGACGGTGATTCAATAATACAACTCAATGAAAAAAATTATGTAAAGAGTCTTTGTTATATGTGTTTGAAGGTAGATATAAACCACTCTATGCTTACTAACATGCATGGAGCGCCCTTGAATCTGTTGAACAAATCACAGCATGTGTTTTCATGCTTGAAAACTGACCACAGATTAACACCTTAAAACAATCGTATTGCAAGGCCCAACGCAAAGAAGCAGCCAGCAAATCCCTTCTACAATCACAAATAGCACAAAATTAAGTCACGATCGCCGTTTCATAATCTGCCCGGCGGCGGCTACCGTTCCCCATCGGATTAAGCCCACATAATCTTCCGGGCTTCGAAAATAGAACTTATGGTGTTATGAAGGCCGGCGAAGAAGGCGGATATATGTATTAGTATCGATGGTCCGCATTTTAAGCAAGCATCGGAAAGGGAGGTTGCCGCTTCGTTACGGGTGAAGGGCTGTCCCAGTCTTTTCAGGTACTTGAGAAAAGAAGAATCGCGAGTCTGTGTTTTGGGTGGAAACGACGGAATTTGAAATGGTTAGGGAGACCCAGTGGGTGTTTTGTGCCAGTTTTGTATTGGGAGGCTGACATTGAAGCAACGGGAGGTGTATAGGGTGCTTTAAGCCTTGCTTTGTTGGTGAATTTAGGTGACTATCTTCAGTGGGTTAGGTGGAGATATTTATTAGGGAGGAACATATCTACAAGTCCACTTATGAAGTGAAATAAAAAGAAAAAGATAGAATTGTAAGGGAAAGAATAGAAGAGAATATAAAGAAGAGAGGAAAAAGTTAATAAAAGAGAATATAAAGAAGAGAGGAAAAAGTTAATAAAAGAGGTACAGAAAAAGAAAAAAAAATAATAGAGAAGGGAAAGAAAGGTAAAATTGAAGAGGCAGAATAAGAGAGAGAATATAGGAGAGAATAGGATAATATGAGAAGATGGTTGTTGAGAGAAAATTGTAGAAAAATGAAATGAAATGATATTAGATGACAAAATAATGTAGACAAAATAGGAGAAGGGAGAAAAAACAGTATTTGGTTCTGTCTAGTAAAGGTATTTATGAAATAAAGCGCATATATTAAAAATTATTCTTCAACATGAATCTCATGATGTTAGGAATGTATCTCATTAAGAGTTAATAGTTCTGATTTATACTAAAAGAGCAAATTTATGAAGTCGTGTTTTACAATTTATAGTGGAAGATTCAATCAATCAGCTTAAGAAAGATATTTACCTACTTTTCAAAAAAAAAAAAAAATTAAAGTTTATTGCATTAAATCTTATTGTGTTCGTATAATCGTAATGATCCATAATCAATCGTATAATCGATGTGAACTTGATATTAAAAAAATTATGCCAACGAAAAGATAATGACAAATTATGATTGGGATCTTCAATTATCTTCTTCAAGTAGGTGTTAATACAAAAAAAGCTTCGAAAATTAAACGATAACATTTAAATTTATAGCACTACGAAGACTGTTTGTTATTTAAGTAAAATATTTTTCATTATGTGAGCAACAAGGCCAGAAAAGCACTGCAAAATTCATAGTCCCACTCCTCGTTAACAACTACGGGGGGGAGAGATAATTTATTGTAATTCTTTCATAGAAATTTTCAAAGAGCTTTCTCTCGATCAATTTATTACACAAACTGCGGAGGCTAGCCTTTTAATGAGACCATAATCGATTAACGCCTCACCCATTGACAGTGAAAAACGCAACAGTCGACGATACCATCCATAGACACTGCCCGCCTATTCATAAGGTGAAAACTATGCCAAGGGTGTAGAGGAGCCCGAAAGAAAGCGTTCCGTTTCATTTGAAAAGTAATTCCTGAGATCAGATCAATATGGCATCCTTCGAAGCTTTGAAAGGAATCTCGGATGTAAGAATAGACACAATGCGGGGACCATGCGGTGATTAAGAGCATAACGGTATTATGGATTTGGTTAACGGTGTGGTAATGAATTGTATTTGCTGGAACAATAGGGGAGTCTGGATCGAGGTGAGCCGCCGCAAAGTCACCTTGGTGGTCAAGTACAGACTTGGTGTTGTAGGTGACTGTTGAAGGAACAGCGTAAAGGAAAGGCTATTAAAAATTACATTCATTATAATTATGAATTAAATTAGGTATGGCTTTATTCACACACCATGAAAAACAGAAATTTACAAATAGCACGGCGCGGCGCAGCTTAAAAAGTTCTAGAATGAATTATATCAAAATTTGATTTAACTTTCATTCTATGAAATACATATTTTTTTTAAGGAATTAAGTCTCTGTGATAAGGAATACTCTGTTTCAAACAAAATTATATGGTTATAAGGAAATAAATAACGTTACAAGAAATTTATAAAAGTTAAGTTATTTAAAGTTAAATTGAAATGGTCTGTTGGATGAAAATAATTTCTTAATGTTCAATACTATTAAATAAAGTCGTCTTCATGAAATGAATCGAATTGAAAGTTCTTAAATGAAAATATTATCTCCTCGGTTATTAAATTATTATCATATTCAAAATTGGAAACTTTTGTAGCAGTAAACTATAAGCACTATACCTCATAGCATCAATTTGAAGTATTAAAGTTTTAACTTTATAAAACTGAAATTTAAACTAAATGTCATTTAAAGTTAAGGTTATAAAAAACTGCTCGAAATTTTATATTAGATAGATATTCTATTAAAATTATTAGTAACTCATATAAAATACATTTTTAAAACACAACTCGAGTATTGCATGGAAGCAATTATCCAGAAAACAAATAACATTTTTTTTTTTAGTTTGAAATGAAACGCGTCAAAGAAGTAATTCTCTTAATACCGCGTCTGTAGTAACCTTGTACTTGACATAAAGTTTCTTGCAAATAGACTAAAACATCCGTCAATCAAAGTTGAATTACATGTTCTAGGAAGAGAACCTTTTCTTGACCCATAGTTGCACAAGGCTTTAGGGGGGATTAAGAAAACCACAGGCAAAACAAAACCTTTCAACATCCCGAAGAAAAAAAAACAAGAAAGTATTTGGTCAGTTTTTCTTTTCCAAAGGGCGGACCGATAACCTTGAAATTTTGGTGTTTAAACTGGTCTCTGACCTCAAATACCCCGTCTTTAGAAAGGTATTGAGACATTGCCCTAATTTTAGGCTTGATGTTACCGGTGGAAAGCAGTTGTCGGTGAAGAAAGCTATAAAAACTAGTGGGCTATTTTTTCACGTTTTTCCTCTACTTTTATTTTGTTATGAAACTTCGGTTGAGAATGTTCAGGTTTGTATCCTGATGCATATATAGATGTGTTTGTTGGAATTAAACGGTTATTTACTAGGTTTACCCTGTACCCACCATGACAATTTATTGCGCAATCACAGGTATCTCGTAGAAAATATCGTTTTTATGGAGAAAAACTATTAATTTCGGTAAAAAAATTTTATCATTTTTAACGGTTCGTTTTTGAAATAAGTCTTAAACAAAATATATTAAAAACACATTTTATCTTCCTACAACATCACTACTAACTCAACGTCAATACGTCAAATACGTCAACTAATACGTCAAATAAAAATTTTAATACCTATATTTTTTTTATTAATATAGTGACTTTTGTACTACCTTTTAAATTTATACAAATAATCTTAAATTGTTTTACAACATCTACTATGAAATAGGAAAATTATTTCAACGATTTTGTGATTTTCGTTTCAGATTTGCGTTTATACGATTCCATATGAAAGAAAAGTAGGTGGTTTAAAAAGTAATGGATCTTCCAATTACAGTGGACCTAAATAGTATGTTTAAAATAAATGCAATAATAGATACCAAAGTATTATACAGGTAGAGGGAAGAATAAAGTAATTTTTTTTTAGATGGATACAGATTTAAAAATTCAATGTATCGGTCATAAAAAATTTAACAAGATTGGTGAAGATTAAAATTAAGATATTCTCTGTGAAACAGAATGAATTCTAATTCTTAACGACTTTTTATAAAAAATGGTAACTTCTTAAATGACTTACCATAATGTAAAAATAGCCCTCATGGTATCGTTATGAAAATGCATTGTAATATATTTATTTGGTTAAAAAAGGGATATTTTTTTTCAAAGAAGGAGAAAAAAAAAGAAAAACCCTGATGATATTTTAATAAGCGAATTAAAGGTTTATCTTTCAAGTATAAATAATCACAATGTACATTATACAAAATTCAAAAAATATACCATATCGAAATCTTTTTTATCCTCATTAGAATATATCACTTAACTGTCCTGGATTCCTTTCATTTCGTTTGTTTCTTAAGCCTTTGTTTATGCTTTTGTTTGCAATGCCAAATTTTATCAGACAAAAAGTCATTGTAAAACAGCAATTGTCGCTTCAATGGTATAACCTAAAAAAGGATTCATTTAAATTGTCGTGACATACTCGTAAACAGTGCTGTCGGTGCGAACAAGATTTTACTACGAGCTTAAAGTCTTAAAAAAAGGGTTTTCCTTAAAAGGTTTGATATTACTATTGACATTCATGCGAAAGAATATGCTTTTGAAGTTGAGTTTTAATAGTTCATTATTATTTTTCTTGATTTTTGAATGTGACTTTAAAATAGTAGTAGATACCAACCATACCAACGGAGCCTTCTCATTCTCATACATCTATAGTTTGTTACACATGTTTTATTTTTATTCCATACTTTTTAATGAAAAAATAGTATTATGAAAAAAAAATTCTAAAAAACTTAGTAGAAAAATAATTTCACATCAGTATTTTAATTTTCTAAAAGATTTTAATGGTGGTGGTGAATATTTTCTAATAACAATTTAAATGGGATGGGGCGATGGTTCTATCGTCTTTTTTGAAACTATACCAATTAAAAAAATCGTCTCAAAATGAAATTTTAATTATTTTGATTTTCTGAAATATACAGGGGATTACGATAAATTTATATTTTTATTTATACGATAAAGTATTTTGTAACGTAAAAGACAATAGACAAGAGAAGGACAAAAACCCTAAATCTAAAAGGTAACTAACCCCAAAATAAAAAGAGGATAGAATAAATTGAAAAAAAAAAAACCCAGCGTTTATTTTAAAATTTCAAAGAAAAAATTTTATAAATTAATCCACACAAATTTAAACAACAGAATTCCTTGAATATAAAACCTAGTTTCTTATTTACTTCCTCAAAAAGTCAACGACTGTTCTATGTGGAAGTGTAGAAAAACTCGTGCTTAAATTTCACGTAATGAAAATTTTTATATACGTTTTGTTTCTATAATTTTAAAATTCAATACAAATACACTGCATTTGTCGGTTGAGTAACCCCATTTCCAGTGTTGCTTATGGTGAGGAAAATGGGATGTAATTTTGATTTCATACGGAAGTTGATCTCCAATGCTCTGGATATGAAGTTAATAGAGTTTTTATCAAGTCTCACCGGTGAGAACTTCGATGCCCACAGAGGTGGCGTGTTTTCATTGTTATCTCGCAAACATTTTGATTAAAGTTTCTTCTCACCGTTGTATTTGCAAATGACCGGCATGTTTCTTAGTGGATATTTCCTGTTTTACAAAGTTTCCTCTTATCCTAATAGCTTTTAACTTATTTAGCTTTTGCCTACTCTGAAAACTAAATTTTTATGTGTAATCTATAACTTAAGAACCAAACTTGGAGAATGAGATATACTGAAACTCAATGGCTTATGTGTAGTACTTTGAATAACGATGTCTTAAAATTACATTAAACCATTCCAACTGACACAATAATGTCATGGGAGCTGACTTTAGTTTAGTTTAATAGATTGTATTAGCTTTAATTTTTTGTTTCGCCATTAATTTTTGCATTTATGGCAATGATTCCTATTTTGATTAAGGTATCTGAAAAATTAAGATATTTTAAGAATGAAGATACAGTTTTAAATGTATTACTACTACTTTCAAATAAAAGTAAGTTTCATTTTGTGCATAATACATCAAAAGCTAATGGTGAGGAACAGGGTTAAACAAACAAAGAAGTAAAAAATCTAACATCAATAGTAGGATTTCATTTTGTGTGTACTGTACATCCTCTCTTTAAAACTAAATGAGATCTTATTGGAAGTACATATTTAGTTTTAGTGAAAATTTAACCAAGAACTGTTCTTATTTTTATTTCAATATATGTCATACATTTATTTAATGAAGAAAGGAATAAAGAGGAAATCAAACCACAAGTTTTTTAAGACAGCATTTTTAGTGTACATATAATTAATACATTTTCCTAATAAAAGTAATCAGGATACAAGAAATTTCCCGTAAACGAGAGCAATGACCGATTTTAATCTCACCCAATCTAAAATATTTAGAAATGGTAATCATTTTGGTAGCAGTGTATTACTATTGGTATATAAAAAGAACAACACTAAGTTATTTCTGGAAAGAGTGACGTACTCTAAACAATTAAAGAAAAAACTGGAATTGAAAATGTATACAATTTCCATTCTATAAAAAGGAATGAATAAACCACTTTCCGTTGAATGAGCTCAACTATGACAGATAAAAAGTCAAAGTGTCACTAAGAATGTCGTTGTGGTTAAACTGTCCGTAACAAGGGAAAAACAATGCCTCAACCTTAATGACCTTTCTGTGTGTGTCACTTCTTCCTGAATTTGACTCTGATCGGTTTAAAAATAACAAGTCCACTTTTACTTGAGGGAAATAATTGGTGGTTCCACTGACGGGAAAAACGCATTGTTTTTGGTTTAGAATGTTTTTTTAGGTTTAGATTTAACGGAATTGGACTTTTTTTTAACTGTTTTAATTTATTTTTCAGATTCAGTAATTTTGCATGATGTTTGATTGAGTTTTAATAGTGTCTGGTCGGGATAGTGAAGAACCTTTGCAGCAAAAAGAATTAATTGCATTAGGAAGTTTGGGAAAGTGGCAATTTTCTTATTCTTAGCAGTAAGTTCATTGTTCTTTCTGAATTAGAAAAGGGGAAGATACTGGAAAGGGTATTCACCTAAAACAGGGTTGTTCTTTATAAACCTTTTTAAAATTAATTCTTAAAACTCCAGTTTCTGTCTCGTTGGGTTTTCCTTGTGTATGAAAATGTGTTTATAAAACTGAAGGATAGTCTATTGAAAAATACATAATCAAACAAAATAAGATTACATTCTTTTTTTTTAATCTATTAATAAAGAAATAAATTTTACTTTGCATAACAAATAAAAATAGTAGGTAACATTTAAAACGAATGAACTTATAGTTTGAACTACATTACAAAAATATGTTAAGAAGTATGAAAAATGATGAGGATTGTATAACAAATTTCGTCATATATTTTAAAGTGTAGGTCATAAATTTAGGAGGTATTCACAAATTCTACATGAAGTAAACTTGTTGTGGCAGCTTAATAAAGTTTTAATTTTTTTTTTAAATTCTACGCATGTTTCTTAATGTTAAACTCAAAAATTCCATTGTTTTGTTCTTTGATATTTTGACCTTATTTTAAACGTGATCTGTTTCATACCCTATATGTCGTCTATGGTTTCATAAGTACTCGTTCTTTCTGACCGTACCAAGGGTTTAATACTTTATCTGCTTGTGGACGTGGCTATTTGAATGTAAAGAAATAGCTACGAGTTTTAAACCTGATGATAAAAAAAGTTCACCGTTTCCCAAATTTTGCGTAAAACTAATTTCGGAATGTTATTGTATTGTTACACTTTCTCTAAACATTCTTACTTTATTTTGTTTTCGTAAAATAGTAATGTTTCTTAAACCCCTCTGAATGAAAAATACAAATAATCTTTTCACTTTGAATTAATAATTCTTCTAATTTTTTCTTCTGATAAATGTTATGAATATATTTAAGTACTAGCTGACTTACCCGGCCTTGCACGGGTTGAGTTAATTCATAAATATTTTTAAAAGTTTTTCAAGCTATGTCTTTTCTTTTTCTGGATTAGCAGTCACTTATCATCCCGTCGTCCCCGTCGTCTTTTTCATCCCAGTTCCTAACTTTGAAAATGCACCCTTACTCATCCCGTCCCGCATTTAAATTTGGCTGTTACCTTCGCTGTAAAGAACAATCAAATTGAAATCATCAGGTTTATCAAGTTATATGTCTTTTCTTTTTCTGGATAATCAGTCATCACACTTATCATCCCGTCACCCCCGTCGTCTTTTTCTTCCCGGTTCCTTACTGTGAAAATGTACCTTAACTCATCCCGTCCCGCATTTAACTACGGCTGTAAAAGAACAATCCAATTGAAATCATCAGTCTTTTGAAATCCAGTTTTTAAAATCTCAAACAAAATTTCTATGAAGTATTATAAATCACTTTAAAAACTTAGGAAGTAAAAATCACAACCCTCTTTGAGCCCCTTGGGAATAATTTCCTACAGGATGTTACAAATTGTATTTTATGAAATTTCTATCGTTTTCCAAAACAATATAATAATTTAATCAAAAAATAATCCCGATGTGTAATTCAGTCAACTCCCGCCGCTGAAGCAAAACATTTAACTATACCTAATTTAATCTATATTCAGAAATGATTAAGGATCCATTTTTTATTTGTATGATCCTACATCTCCAAAAATAAAAACATTTTTATCAAAATAATAAAATACTTGTTAAATCTCATTTTCATGAAAACGGTTTGCTAGTACCTAATAATAAAAATTTAGTGAATATATAGGTAAGTCTGGTAAACCATGCCCCAAGAAACAATGAAATACTTTCAGCTCTGTTTCTATGGAAACCATTTATTTTAGCTTTTCCATAAATGTTTGCATTTAAGAAAAAATTAAAATTACAAATAAAAGAAAATGTTGTTTCAAAATTAATTATTTGAATTTATTTGATTCCTGAAAATTGATATAATTTTTAAATAGAAAGTTTACACAGATTTAAGTCTTAATTTTTGATAAATTATAAAATTTTTGAAACTATATTTTAACAAATGAGGCCAGACGAAAACTCAAGAGAGAAATAAACCTACTGCAATTTATGCATTTCAACAATGCACAATGTTATTTCAATGGGAAAAACGGAGTCGATAAAGCGCCGAAAAACAGGGAAGGAGTCGTTGGATCTTAAAATCCTTTCTTAGTGCGCGTCGCATAGCTGAGAGGAATGTCTCTGTCAAATTTCAATCCTTTGGGTCCAGTAGTTTCGGAGATTCAGTGTTGAGTGTTTGTCACTTACCAGTCAGTCAGTCAGTCAGTGGTATTTCGCTTTTATAGATATAGATATACAACAGTTATTTTATTACAATTGTTGACAAAAATGAGTTCTTAAAGGATTTTATAACACGAAAAACATATACAAAACTTAAGTCCCCAGAAGTAGTTATTCTGGGAATGGAACAAACTTAAATTTAATTGAAAAGGATTGGAGATACTTTTCGTTTCGCATTTTATTTCTGTGAACCAAACTTGATTGGTTTATTTTTACAGAAAATATTAACAAAATGGCTACAAGTTCAAAGCAATTTTGTTTGAGAACTTCCTTAAACTAAATGAAGTCATTTGTGCTATACAAGCCGCATCCGGTATTCACAAATTCCCAAAATTGAAACATCAAACAATGAATCCAGTCACACAAAAAAGGGAACCAAAATTGACTTCAATTTCCCAAATCTCGTCGGCCCGCTTTGTCCCATAGAATAGTCTCGACGGCACTTCTCTTCATCTTCTCCGAAAAATCTTCGGATCTTCCCATCCCTCCACCTTTCTAGATCTCGCAGACATTCGAATCAACAAAGGCAGCAACGGCACCGAGCAAAGGAAGAACGCTTTTTGGAAGATGGTTCTGCTTTATAAACGCATCTAAATGCAGAAAATATAATAAGCTATTAACCTTGGGTAAACGCGCTTGAGCGTGCATAACAGAAAGTATGGAACTCGGGAGGTCAGACGATTTTGTGGAGCCAACTTTTCAAGAAAGTCTACGGCTCCTTATGATGTTACATTTGTGATTGCTATCGAGAAATTATATCTTTCCATGGCTCATAGTTTTCCCGTTTTCCCACGTAGCTTATACGCCGTTGGGATGCGAAATGAAAATGTGTACGGTTAATGGCAATGGTGGATATGTAAGCGGCTTTTTAATTTTCTTCATCCACGTGGCAACAGGAATGCAATAAAGATTTAGGATGATAATCTCGTTCCATCTGTGTTTAGTGTTTGTCATAATGTGGGATGAAATGGTGTTTAGTTCTGGTTCTTTTTTGATGGTCAGAAATATAGATGTTGGAATATTATATCCCAATATCGCATTCTCCTAACTACCCCACTCGGTTTTTTATTTCAAAATGAATTTCGAATAAAAGTTCTCATACTACGCAAATGATATCAAAATTTTAAAAATTAGTCACACTAGATCAACATCATAAATAAGTAAACATATTTTCTCAACATTTTTAGGGGAATTTTTACATTAAAGTATTTTTTTTCGTGAAATTATCATTAAGTTAATATATTTAACTATTAGTTAAAAAGGAGAAATATATATCTATGTTAAATTATAATTAAGGGATTTTCACATTATTATTGACAATTATATTCTGGCTACCCAAACAAATTTCTACTTCTATTTCTAAGGCACTATGATAAAGGTGTGTGTGTGTGTTTTAGGAGAAAATACTCGTAACTAACAAAATACTAATTTGATTTTTCTCTCCCTGTGCACTTTTGCTCTCGATTACCCTACTTATGAATTCCTCTAAATATTTTATTTTGCTTCATATATTGGTTAAACTGCATAAAAATCCTATCGATATTCAACTAGCAATGTATCTTAACAGTTAAATTACATTTTATATTGGGTTGCAAAAATAACATAACTTATTACTTAGAGTATGCATCATAGAAAACACAACAAAAGGTTTTATGACTAATTAATATATAATAAGGTTTCTAAAAAATTTAAATCCTCGATAAAAAAGATGCAAAAATAATTGAATGATTCCCCGATATCATGACAACGTGAATTCATTAAAGTGCTAATCTTATTTAATAGTGAGGGGGAATCATGTAACTGAGAGAATGATAAAAAAAATAGAGAGAAAACTATGGTCATAGTAGTACTTAACAATATTTTCACTATCGATATTAAAATGATATTCAGTAGGTCCTTATGTTGTTTACACAATGGCATTCATTATATTCCATGAAAGACAAAATATCGAATAATTGTTTTCATGAATGATAACTTTTTATTACAATTTAAATAACGTTTCGCTTACGGTTTATTTGTTATTTCGAATTTTGCGAGACAAGTTAACCCTTCAAAAATAAGAATAATAAAGAATCAGAACTTTTTTTAGAACCAAAAATTAAAGAAAATATCCTCCTGTAAGTCTTCCCAGCCGGCAAAAGATAAATATGGTTTCACGAACAGCAAATTATATCATCCTCAAAAACAAAAGAGTGCAAATTGTCACTGGTTCAAGGTAGATTAGCTTTCATTCTTAATCTCATATCGCATTCTACCGTCCTAACGAGCAAAGGGAAGAGATGCATAAAAAGCGATGGTGTTCAACAGCAAGGGACAAAAGCCGATCTCTTTGTCATTATACGCATGCTGTCACAGAATGCTCCAGTTGCTCTCATCGACAGCTGCAGAAAGCTCACTGTAACTGTTTAATAACCGCTCTTAATGTTGACGTTTTTTATAAGTTTGTTTTGGTGCTAGGCAAATTGGAAGATTACTAGTGAATTTGTTTTCCCCTGCAACCGTATCAAATTGTAATTGAGTTGGATACCTACTTTTGATGTGTGGCATGGACAGTATTGAAAAAAATGTTAGCTATGTGGGGTAATAGAATAACCATCAATGCAAAGAATTCTTAAAAAAAACATTAGTTTTGACTATTAAAGTTAACAAAAGTCCCTTGTGGATAAACTAACAAAAAAGTGCATAGCTATTTTACTAACACAAAATAAATAAAACTTAAAATAAATAAAGAAAAAATAGACCAGAGGTTCTCAAACTGTGGGTCGCCAGTTATTGGTGGGTAGCGATAAGATTTTGTATGTTTCTGAATACATGGTATTTTTTTTTATAATTTTTACGAACGTGTTGTTGGGTTTTAAAATTTATTAAATTACCATTTATTAAAAAGAATAAAAAGAGCAATAAGGAGAAAAGTACCTTACTCGGTGTTGAACGAAAAGAACGATTAAAGAAAAATACATATGTGTATCACTTTAATGTGCTAAAAATGCAAAATTAGTCAGTTATTCAAATAACATTTAAAAAAATGTGTTTATAAACGTAGGGATCCTCACCGGGAGAGCATTACAAATTTTAAGAACTTATATCAGATTACTAAAAAAAAAGAGTTAAAACCCTGTTTATAAATTTCGAAAATCCCTTTGGGGAGGAGCCACAGACACCCTTTTGACAAATCCTTCCTTTCTTTAATTTTTTAAAAAGTTACTTTAACGCATAATACATGCACGTAATTTATTATTGTAACCCAAAATAATTGGTGACCGATCCCCATACGCACGAATTTAAAATGCTAAAGGGGGGGGGGTTATAGGAAAATTATCTGAAGATGAGGTTGATCGCGTTAGATTTTGTTTATAAAAAGTGGATCGTGATGTTGAAAAGTTTAAGAATCCCTGAAATAGACCATCCATCGTTATTATCATCTTTTTTTGTAAGTTTGTTTTGGTGTTAGCCAGGTAGAAAATTTGCCAAATTTATCTATACTTTAAGTAAATAGTTTTAGTAAAAAATGTCAGCCTTTTATTTTATAGAAATTCAAAAGGGGTTTACCAAAAATGAAATTATATTTTGGTTTAAATATGATATTGACGTGAATACTTTTATAAACACTAGCTTAACTTAAAAATAAAATAAATAAAGATTTTTTCAATAATTTAGTTAAAATATCAGCATTTAGAACTTATTCTTAAAAGTCAAGCAAATGGAAATACTAAGTTCTTCCTTTAGCACTATTTAATTTAAAATCATAATTTAAATTTGTAATATTTTAGTCTACCTACTTGTTAGTTAAAAGCAACATTTACTTAAAACAGAACACTCTAAAGAAACAGTTTAGATTACTCTAAAAGAAATATTAATTCAAAACATGGATGGCATTTTTTTGTGTTTAGTTAGGTACTGAAATTGATTCTCCTATCTTCTAGTGATTTTAAGGGATGAAAAATAATTTCCGATTAAATCAAATTTCATTAACGAAACATTTTTCTTTCATCCATGTAATTCCAACACTTATTTTTGAAAACGTACAATTAATTATAAATTGCAGTGATATTCTACCTAAGTATTGCCCTAATATTTATTTTAATCATTCTAAGTATTACATCAAATTTCTTTCTTTCGTGTAATTTCAACAGTTATTTTTAAAAATGTACGAATAAATATAATTTACAGTGATATTCAAGTATCACATCTATTATGTTATTTAATTCTGTTACAAATAACATTTTTTAAAAGTATTCAGTATTTGTATCAATACAAATTCTAATAAAAACAGAGAGGACCTTTAAAACATTTTTAGTAACAAAAAGTTGCGATTTACAAAAACGATTAATTTTGATAACTTAAAAAATTCAAACGAAACTACTCACCATGTGCCACAAAATTTAGCAAAAGTATCCAGAGTATCATTTTTCTTTTAAGTTGAAAACCACACTCCACTTCTCTTACCAGACACTATTGCAAGAACCGCTCATCTTTCTGACAGGGAAAAAGATCACTGAAGAAAAGTTTCTCTTCGCCGGCCTGTGACGCGAAAAGTTCCTCAGCCAATGGGAGAGGTGGTGGGAGAGCGGAGGGAGTGATTTGCCCACTTCCACCAAGATCCGTTTAAATTACAAGAAAACCGCACATTGTGTGTATACTATGTTTTAGCGTGTCAAAATTTATGTTGGGTTTTTACTCTAAAGATGACGAATGCTTCTTAGTAATAACAATAGCGTGAACTTGATCTACTTTTTTCTGCTGCAGCGTTCTTAATCACTTTAATTACATAGCTTAATATTTAATTGAATAATTTAAAGTTTTGAGGTTAAAAACGAGTTTGTTTTAAGTATAATTCATGTTTTTCTTTCGAAAAATATAGACTCTGCTTTTTTTTAGCTTAATGTTGCTCAATTTCTTCATATTTAATCTGGAACAGAGTAAAAAACGATAGCTTTCTCTTTTCTAAATTATGTTTTAAAAATGTCGAAATATCCCTCCCAATAAGTATCACTTTTTTTTTAATAAAATTCTGCAGTTAGATTGAAGGAAAATCTAATGAGTAAAGCACAACACTTTTCCAATTTATTTTTGATTAAAAAATATTTTACATAAAACGAATGATAGTTATTTGTAATTTTTTGAATTATTTGTTAAAAATTAAAATGTGTAAAGTAGGAAAAAATATATATTTATTAACTAATAAGTTTTATCTACCGACTACATTCAAGTTTTATTTCCTCTTCCAATAAAAGCTTGGAAAATTAAAATAATTAACTTTGTAATCAAAATTCAGATTTAAAAGGTCAATATAAAAAAATCAAACTTTTAATGCTTCAAAGTTTAAATGAATTTTTTTTATTATCTAGCGATATATTCTTTTTTTTTCCCATTTTTAAAGAAGTGTTACATTAAAAAGACGAGAACTATGACATGAATTGGTTCTTGGATAAAACTTGAATTTTGTGAAATACCTAATTGAAATTAACAAACATTGAAACTAAAGTCAATTTGTTCCAGACAACATTTTATAAGTAAATAAATAATACATTGATACTCGACGACCAAAAGTAAGTAAAAACGAATATTTAATTTAGGATATCTCTTCTTGAAATTCCATATCATATCCACCTTTATGTTCCTAAAAATTTTTAATACTCTACTAAACGTTCTACTTGTCATTATTTCTTTATTATTTTTGTATTGATCCAATTTTCCATTATCTTACACCACCATTAGTCGAGTCGACCAATTTTTGCATTTGTTTTTGATCCCATTGAAAGTTTGTGTATATAATTGTATTATTGTATTTCTAAAAAATCACAAGTTAAAAATAAAAAATCAACTAATTACTAATTTAATTAAAGGTTAAAAAACATCCAATCTGAAATTACTACTTGGAAAAATGATAACATCTCTCACATGTTTATGAATTAAAAATATTATGTAAAAACACTACTAATATTCTTATGGTTTTTAAAACCTTTAGTAGTTAGTTTTTTTAAGAAAAAGTTAATAATTTAATATCCATTGTACCCAAGGTCATAGAGTACTTACACTAATAATAGAATAGTAGTCTAATAACCTTGCATTGTACCAATAACCAACCACCATGCATCTTTAGTTGACCAATGCCACCAATATTTCACCAACATGTAACCTTATTTTTCTCTGTGAAAAATTTAATTTTTTTAGACAAAATGTTAATGTGATTAACTATTATTTACTTGAAAGGATTATCTTTAAAATAATTTATACTTCTTTTCGAAGTGTTTATAATTATAATTGATGTCTTAAAATAAGTAATTATTATTGTAATAATTATGATGATGCTGTGAAGAAGAAAAAGGATTTTGAACCGTAAAGCAAACGATTATGACCTTTTAATAAACATTAGCTAAGTATCCAAAATGTCAAAAGGAGAACATGGTGTGAAATTGATCTGAAACTGAATTTTATAAAGTATGAAAAGTTTTTTTATTAAATATCGTGTTGTATTAACATAAGCAGTATAGGTTTCTACTGTTCCTAGTTTGGTTTACTTGTAAATTCTTTTTTTTTTTTCGTTAATATTTATTCTTTTTTATGCATTGATCGATTATTGGCATTGATACTTGAAATATATAATTTCAAATATCATGGTTATCATGATACATGATCATATCAAGTATCATGATCATGGACCGATCGGTGCCTCGGGTCGGTTATTGGTAATGTATGGTAAATTAGCGTTCTATGATAGTTATAGACTACTAAATAGTTACTGTAAAATGGGGTAACTTTGGCCCAACCACTGGAAAGAGATTTTACGTGTACCACACTGTATCTATGTAAAAGAATATGATTATCGCACTCATTCAATGTAAAGGCGAACAGGTAGAATTGTGTCATCGACATCCTCAAAGTAGTGTCTTGAAAATCCTAAAATACAATCACTAGGAAGCTTCCAAATAAGGTTGTATAAAAATGTCAATTTTTGTTAACCTTACAACTTTTCTTTGGAAATGCGATAAAGAATATGATTCAAAACTGCTGGGTCACTTTTTTTAATAATTTATAAAGTCTTCTTACAATTTTCAATGCCCTTATTTACTTTCACTTTGTGGTTTGACTATATTTAAGACTTTTTATTATGTTGGGGTAAATTTGACCCACGTTTTGGCCCAATAGTATCGGTGAAATAAGCGAAATACTTATTCAGATTAAGGAAAAGATGTACTAATATGGATAAGAAATTAGTTTTTGGCACAAAGATATTAAAATTATAAGTAATAAACCATAAAGACTGTATGGTGTAGATTGTAGATGGTATCATTGGTGTGAAATAGATGGCGTTCAAAGAGAAATATATTTTTTTTGTTCCAAAAGTGGGTTTACTTCACAATTTTGGTGGTGTGTATATATTTTTTGTTTTACATATTTTATAATTAAAGTTAAAATACATTATAATATCTGCATAAAGCAACAAAATAGTGAGTTCGTGTCTGATGAAAATTATAAGTAGGTAAATTGAAGTAAAATAAAGTTTTTGCACAAATAAACGAAGCTAAACTAATTTAAAAAGTTATTATTTTTATAGTGCTATAAAAGTTTAATAGCTGTTAAAAAATATTTAAATTAGATCTTGTTTAAAAACAAATTGAAATTGTTATTTCTTGTCTAGTCAATACACAAATATCAAATGTCTTTTTTTCCTGTTATTTATTCATAACAAAAACTTTATTTAAACAAAATCTCGTATCCAACCGAGAGAAGTATATCTTCCTTCCATTAAAATTGAAACAAAAATTAAAATTGGATAATTTGAGTTGACTAGGGTCTTTGTCTTTGATTTCTGATGACAGAATTCAAAGTGTGATAAAAGTTTTCTGTAAAAAGGGAGCCAATGGAAATAAACTAAAGGAACTGTCAGAAGAAAATGTAAACCCGCTCTCTAGAACACCGATTAATTCTATTGCATAATGTTCTTTCTGAGGTGATGTGCCTGATATATGACAGATTGTTTGCCTGATGCGTTCAAATTGTCGTAAATCTTGACGAAAAGGTAACCTTGGTCGCATTCATAATTTCTTTGACGCCCCTTTTTTCATATATCGCAGCGTGTGTCATGGAGTTCTAACAAAGTAATATGTCTAGCCATTCAAGAGTTAGAAAACTAAATAGTATATTATATGTAGCAAAAAAAATTGATTTTAATTTTTAAAATGTGTTTTGTAATACCATCTTAGACCAATCAATTTGTATGAAACAAAATACAGAATCCAAAATAGTTTTCTGGATTAGATAGTTTTCTCTCTTAAATGTTTTTCATGACACTGAAATATAACTTAATGGAAAGCTTTAATAGACATTCGTTTGTAATTTGTTTAACAGTGTTGTATACCACACGCTTTCCGCCTCAACTCCGATTGCCTCTCTGTACATCCTGTGTTACCACTATGATATTCATGTTGCAGTAAAGCGGACTTTTATTCACTACATGAATATTGAATTCTCTTACATTAGATAAAAAAAGCATTCATTAAGTTTTCAAAGTTTAAAAGCACATTTTAATTCTTTTGATTTTGTAGTAAAATAGTTCTTTTTGGTCCTTTTTGTCACCATTCAGTTACTTCTTCTTCAACTTCCATTTTAGTTGGATACATCTTTTTGTTTTAACTTTCACATTTAAAATTGATTCTCCAAAAGTATGTTAACGGTATGGATTGAGATGCAATCAATCATCCATGAAACTGTCTTTCATTTTTGTGATAGATTCGTCAACTTCGACTACTTCGAATAGTCTTAAAAGTCAAGTATGGTATTTGACTTATTAAAGAAAAATTATTTGGTCGTTAATCAAACCTCGTTTTCAAATAGCTAGCATATATTTTTACCTAATCCATATATCCTTAAAGGTTGTTTATGTGCACTATTTGTGACCATAAGTGGCTTTTATTCCTAGGATTATGGTTTATATCTTCTTACGGAAATGACGTTGAATACTAGTTTATAAATAAAACTAAAATTTTTATTCGTTGTGTGTTTCTGAAACATTGAAAGACATTATTTAGTGTTACATCAATTAAAATTAAAGAGTATAGGTATAAGAACTTTAAAATAATTATTATAAAACGTTTCTTTAGGTTTCATTGTGAGATTTTATTTTTCTGTATTTGTTTTGGATATTTGTAATTCTAAGGATAGTTAAAATCATTAGTTAAAAAATGCCCCTAATAAAGGTTAGAAATCATTTGATAGGAGGATATTCGATTAACGAATTTCTATTTTTTATTTATTTATTTTATTTTTTTATTTATTTTTTAACACTCTGGATTTTTTTTCTCCTATTTATACAAACATACGAACGTAACCCTTAAATTTACTAGTAAAGATATTTTAATGCTTTATTTTTATTTGAAAGAAAATTTTTCCTCCTTGTTCAGAAGTTTTTCAATATTATTGAAAAATTCGGTGTGTGTTTCTTTAAAACATTAATTGATTTCATAAAAGAGAGGAGAAGTTATCACATTTAGGTTATGAAATTTTATACTGACAAAAATATTAAGTATAGCTACTCAAAACTAGTCTTCCTTCTAAAACATTCTAAGAATTCAATGACATTGCATTGAATAATTGACCCTACCTTATTTTTAAAGTTCCCAAAACACCAACTCGGCATCTTCTCCGAGAAATATGTTGCACAGGCAGGTGATACATGACAAGTTAATTACTTAAAAGGCTTCGTTATGACCCTGATAGCATGTATCTTGTGATTCAAACATCACGATAGCCACGAAAAACGTGCGATTCGTCACCGGTGCATTTGCACCTGTTTCCCCCCTCTTTTGCATTTCGATAAATAGCAACTAAGGCGGCAAACCTTCTTCCATGGACTTCAAGTAATATATTTCAAGGTGGATGACATTCGAATGCTTTTGGAATAAGAGTTGGTTCGGCCATGGGGATGTAGAGGCTTTCCCTTAAGTCTAGCAAAAAAAAATATTTCTTGCTGGGAAGGTGGACTGTAGTTATTGCAAGATTTTTGTTAATTGTTTTATGGGTGGACGGAAATTCACTTCTCAAGCTCGAGGCTCAATTACTCTGTTTTACATTCTCTGCTCATCAAATGTTGTGAGTGATCCTCACCGAGGCATCCCACTGTAGTTGCATAAATGTGAAACGACAATTTACACTTGTCATCTTGTATTCTTCCTCCAAATTAAAGATCGGATGTGAAAAGTCTAAATCTAAATGACCTTTTAGTTGCTTATTTTCACAGAAAATAAATTAGTACAGTACTTTTCAATTAGCTTACATCAAATGAGCATCTCATTATAAAAACATGCGCAAATAAACTTAACCAT
Source organism: Tetragnatha montana (assembly GCA_963680715.1). Taxonomy (NCBI): domain Eukaryota; kingdom Metazoa; phylum Arthropoda; class Arachnida; order Araneae; family Tetragnathidae; genus Tetragnatha; species Tetragnatha montana. The sequence continues at coordinate 42,914,344 of OY796674.1, forward strand.
TTGTAGTTCCGAAGAAGATTTTTTTTTTTTTTTGCTCATTTACAAAAACAAGAAGGTGGTACTTTCAGTATTAGATTCATGAACAATCGTCAGGCCAATATTATTTAGCTCTAAATTTTTCTTCGGACCCGACTATATCGAATAGAATGGTTAACTTCAGCGGTTTTTCTTTCCCTTCTTCTGCAGTATTTTTACATTACACATTACCACACTACATTAATAAGGTTAAAGATTATTATATTTTTGTACTTGGGAAAAAAACTACTCCTATTGTTCAAGAATCCCCTCCCTAATCAAATCATCCAATATTTCTTCCCCCCTTCTCTGAAAAGGTATATCGACCAAAGAACACCTCATCGAAGAAGAATTTTACCTCCTAGAATACGATGACCTTCCCAAACAAATAAAAGTGTGAACTCTTCCGAGTGTGTGCTTTCGAAAGGGCGATTGGCGTCCTTTATTTTTATGGCGAGCCGTAAAAGTGCGGCTGCGCTCGAATGGGGATGCCGAAGAGCGATGATGGATCGGGGAGCGAGAATGTTTGATTTGGGGCGTGTGAGAGGGCACTTTTGCGTCATGGGCGGTGGAGAATATGAAGCGTGTTCCAGGTCAGGGAGCTTGAGAAAATGAAGTACTATCTTTTCACTAATGTAATATCTCTTAACATATCCCCCCCTCTCTCCATATACCTCTCATGCTTTTCTCTCTCTGTTTTTCTCTAAATCTATTTCCAATTTTTCTCTCTATCATTCTCTCTTTCCTATTTTCCCAATTCAGTATCCCCCTTTACATTTAGTCCCCATGTTTTTATCTCTATTCTTTTCTCTTCTTTATTCTTTTTTTTCCATCTCTTGTTTTCTTTTTCTTTTATATTTCTTTTCTCTTTTTCTTGCTTCTCCTTCTCTTTATTATCCTATTACTCCCATTACTCCTTCACTCTTCTTTCTTTGCATCTCTCTTAACTTTTTTTCTCTCTTTTACTACACTTCACTTTTTTGCCTTCTCTTTCCTCCTTTTCCCCCATTTTTCTAAAAATTTTCCATTTCTTTATTATTACCCTACATCGATTTACCCTTGCATTTCTCTAAAAAAAGAAATAATATTTTGGCACTTTATTAAATTTTTATGAATAAAACTTCTTAGAATCTTTAACTTTTTTTCATTTAGATTTGAAATGGAGTTTGTGTAAACACTAAGAACTAAATTTGACAAAATATGACCTTAAAGCTTCCTATGTTCATCAGAGTACACTTAACTATGCCAAACATTTTTCGGTACAATTCCGTTAGAGTCCCCGCTAAATATCGCCAATATTTAAATAGCTAAATAATCCAAATATCAACAAATTTTTTTGACTTTAATTAATAAACTGCATAGTTATTGAGCTAATTAAACATTTTAATTCAGGAGTTTGAAATTATTTATGAATATTTCTGCTTTTTGTTGCCTAAAAGAACCGGGCGATATTTAGCGGGGACTCTAACGGAATTGAACCCATTTTTCAAATAAATTATTTGTAACTTTTATAACATTAAAGATATTGTAAAAATATCTTGAATATTAATCCTTAACTTTACGTGGCTTGTTTTCATAGTTGTGTTCCGTTCAGCAATTATCTCTACACTCCATTCCTCTGCGAACGCAGCAATACCTAGAGACATACTGACAAGCCGCCACCCACTTGCTGGCATTGAAACATCAAAAGAGAAAGTAAGTTGTTTTAAAACAATACTTAGCCACTGACATCTCCAACAAAGCTGCCCCTTAACAAGTCCTCCCATTCAAGTTTCAATCATTACAGTTGCCCAGGACCCCTCCAAAATTACCGATCCCTCATCACCATGGATACCCCACGATCTCAATCTACTAGTTCCCACTCATTACGACAGTGATAGATCGCCAGACTTGACACACTGCGAAACATGCGAAGATCATGTTCCAGGTCATGGAGCTCGAAAAGACTCCTCGCATCACCTTTCTTTTCCCCTCCCTTTCTTCGGCTCGTCCCGAAGACGTCCAGAAAAGAGACAATCAAGGTCGGGGACGGAGGAGACCTTCGTGCGGACGGAGTCGCCGGAAACGCGCTGGGATGGATTGTTTCCGAGAGGAATTGGGAAATTGTGCCATTTCGAGGAAATTGGGTGTCTTTCGGGATTCTGTGCCACTAGGTTCGTGGGAAATGTGCATTGTTTCATGTTTCTGTTGCATCTCATCCGTTTTCTCATTTCGTTCTTGAATGTTTTGGTATCTTATTGATGATTCTAATAAATCTATATTTCAACAAGAATATGAGTTCATCCCAAGTAGTATCACAGCATAACGAAAATTACGAAAAGGAAAGACAATATGTTATTAGGGGGGGTAGGCAAACGACTTGAGATAGATTTGCACTCACTTTGGTGGGATATGTTGGAATTCCATGACTTCACGTTTTCTTAAAAAAAATTTGTGAAGCATTCGTCTATAAGTATGTTCTACTTTAGAAAATGAGAAAGAATACCTTTTCAAAATTTTATTTCAAATTTTAAAAATAAAAATTCCTGAGAAACATCTTTATTAACATAACAACTTTTACAAAACTAATTTATTTCTGTAATAATTTTTTTAAAATTGTGCTTTCTTTAAATTGGTTGTATTAGTAAATTCTTCAAGTTAAAAATACATTCGCAATTTCAGCTCTAGAATTTTCAAAAGTAAATGGAATCATGAGAAATATAAGTTTCTGCACACTTTTTCAAAACTGGGTCGGAAACCATGTTTCCCCCCGTTCGCATGTTTGTACTTCTAACGATCCCACTAAGTTCTCACGTAAATCTGCAATGAATTCTGAATGTAAGTTTAGATAGCATTAGGTGAGATGTTCCTTTAATTCACGGTAGTGTTCACAAACGAAAATAACTCGTTAAAATTCCAAAACTGCGTGCTATTTTCGTACACGATATTACATTTGTATTTCTATTAAATGATCCTTAAACTTGCGCTGCTGATCTTATTAAGGGTTCAATTGTTTTCTAGACAGTGATGTCCTAAAAAAATTGATTTAAATGAAAATGACAAACCAGGTCTGCACAATTTCAACAGTGCCACCTACTAAATTAGGCCAACTTAATAAAAAAAAAAATAAAGTACTTCTAAAAAAGTAAAAATAAAATAAAATAATAAATAAAAAATAATAATAAATAATATAAAATAAATATAATAAAAAATATTTATTTATAAATTTATAAATATTTATAAATAATATAAAAAATAATAAATAAAATAAAATAATAAAAAAGTAATAAAAGTACTTCTCGACTTTAAGAGAAATTGAGATTGAAAGATTGTAATTGAATACATCGATATTATATATAAATATTTTTCAAATGGCATTTGAAAAAATTAGCATAATTGAAATTTTACTTAATAATTTCAATAATGATTTTATAACTGTGCCAAACCAATTTTTTTTATAAAATTTTAAAAAGTTGCGCTTTTATTATATTGTTTTTGTAAATCCAAGAATAATACATTTAAATGTTTTCCTCATTAGTTGATTGATTAGTGGTACTTTTTAAAAATCATAAAAAAAAACTTTCAACATTCTTTTTTTTTTGCAGTTATTAATATTATACGAATTATCAGGCCACGAAATGAGAAACCTCTGTGTGAGAAACTAGTGGAAACCCTACTGGCAGTATGTTAATCAGGCCTGCATTCAACTTGTTACCACCGTTTTGATTTTAAAAAGTAATCATAGAGAGTAAATTTTTAAGGAATCTACGAAAATAAGGATTTTAAGTATTACAAATTAATTCTTAACTTGTGAAGAGTACTTATTCTTATTTGCCCATCTTTACATTTATTCTTATAGACCCTGGGTTGGCACTTGTCCTCTTATTTATTTTCATCCCAAGACAAATTTTCGTAAAAGTTTATGACAGCCTCCTTCAGTTACAACTAAACAAAATCTTTGTTCTCCACTATTATTTCAGCTTTAGGTTTTAACTTCGAAATAAAGATTCGGGATACGGTATCGGTATCACCTCAAGTAAAGGAGAAAGAAGGTGAAGAAGAGGTAACATATGCTAAAAACAAAATGTATACAAGTTTTTTCCTGCACTTAAAAATTTATGCATTGAATCCCAATTTTCAATAAGCGTTTTGATTTTATTTCGCAACCTCTTTTTGTGACATCCAAAATTATAACCCGCATAGTATAGCCATATGCAACATTTGAAGCTTTTATACACGAATCGTTTTGTTACAGAAACTATACCGCCCTTGAAATCCTACTATTCACACAGTAGCTGGAAACTCTTATAACAGCATTGAACCGTGAACTTACCATCGTAAAAGATTTTTTTCAAATCTTCCTCTTTTCAAACTTGTTTCGTAATAAACTTGAACTTCTGCCCGAGCTAATAAATTTTGTGGTTTTAGAGAACCAATTGCGTAATTTGTGAAAGATAATGAGTATTTTTTAATGTTCTGTGGTAGGAAAACGAAACAACATTGAGCCAAGAGTTGATTGTGATTTTAAGAAATGATGATTTCATGTGTTTCTCATCAACTAAGAAATATTGAAAATAATAACCAAAATATTTTGATAATGTTGCATATTTTCAAAATGTTTTTCGAGAAATACATAAGTGAAATGGTAAATTTTCAGTGAGTTATTTGCATTATAAGTAAATTACAAGCAACGAATAAATTTAAAATTATAAGGTCAACATGTTTTATTTTATGAACAAAAATTTTCCAACTTAAAATTTTCATTTTATTTTCCTGTTTAGATCCATGAATGTTTGTAGGTTTTTAAAATAAAAAGGTTTTTAACTAAAATTTAAGAAATTTTTGAGTTAAAAGTCTAAAGAAGTTATAAAATAAACAACTTTACATAACCTTCGAATTCAAATAACATTTTCAATTATTTTGTTAGAACCTCAAAAGATTTTCAAGTTTTTTTCCCGTTTACTTGTTTTAAAATTTGAATTTCTTGAAATAATGACCTTGTATTTCCTCAACCAAAATTTTTCTTTACCCACTACCCTACTGCCATTAAGTTTTCAGGGTATTTACCATTATATGGGAGCCAATTAACTTGGCGGTTATTTGGGTTTATGTGATAATGCACCAAAATGTAGCATCCTGATGGTATATATGCACTGCACATTTAGAGTTATAACAACTTTGAATTCCAAAAGAAATTTTGAAATTTGGTGTTTAACTTGACCACGTTTTACAATAGCACCAAATAATTCCTTTTGAACAGAAAAGTACCGTATTTAGTCTACAACGTTCTTCAACTTAGCAGATCTGATTAATAGTATACCTCACATTTCTCTGTGTTCCTATTTGATAAATGTAAATGTCAATATGCGAGAAAAGAAGACATTCTTTATAGCTCGTTAGTTGACTGGGGCCATATTCACTTCCTAGCTCATTATACGAAATTTCAGTTCAAAATTCGTTATTGTCTCAAATGGACATCCAATGTGTTGTTTTGCTTTATTTTACCATATTGAACTCCATTGTTTATTGCGGTCATTCTACTTTCTATTCTTCTGATGCTGTATTGAGGTGAGGAGTGCCATTTACTTCCGTTAGTGTTGGGCGAATATTTTAATAAGAGAGGAAATAAAATATAAACTAGAATATATCATTCTAATTTTTCACTATGGTGCGATATGCTCAATTAAATTTCGTCCGCTTGTTTAGGTGAAAAAAAATTGTCGGGGAAAGTTTTCATTCTCTTTCATTTGAAGGCAGACAATGGTACACCTTCATGAAAGATTCATCATAGTCTGACACTTCTATCCAAGATATCTTTAAGAATAAATCCAGGACAATGACGAAACATTCGTTCGTAAAGATTTGTTGAATTTTTGTTTAGAGGATATTTTTTCATTCTTTCGTCTTTATTGCCCCATACAGCCCTACACCAAATATTTCATTATAATCAGATTAGTACCAATATTTTTTATTCGTACTATATTACAATGTGTTTCATGTTTATGATGTGAATATTATACTTCGTGTTACCTCATTAGATTTTTTTTTGAAATATGCATTATTTTAAGACTAACCACATTAAGACTATGTATGTAATAATTTACTACATTAATTTTTGTAAAATAGTATGTAATAATTTACTGTAAAATCTCTTCTTTGCGAAAAATGGGAGGAGCGGGACTTGTATTATAACGTAGTGGAATCTTGAGTCAAGTCGTTTTCTAATCCAGACAAAACGCCGTGAGAAAGCTCCACCCTGCAGAAAGAAATGTTCTGTCGAGCGTGTTTAGAGTAACTGACACCTGAATGACTTCCTAATAACGGGACCTTTATCATTCCCTCAAAGCATCAGAGGAAATGTCATAACGAATCACAAAGGCAAAAGTCGAGGATGAGAAGATTTGAAATGTGCCTTGGAGACTGTCTTACGAAAAGCTGTTGAGTTGTTTCAAGTAAAAGAATGTTGTAAAAAAAAGGGTTAAATAAGGAACAATGTCGAATTAATCATTTTAAGATCAGAACAATTCTTGATTTTAACAAAAATTACTATGTTTTTAGATGTTTACTACATCGGAGATTAAAATAGGTTTAACTGAGATAGTTCTTAGGTTATTGATTTTTTAGTGATTTTTAAAAAATTTTCAACTTAAGATAGAAATCGGTTGGAGCACACCCATCTAAGATATTCCATTTTCAAAGAAGTTATATATCACTTATAACAACAAACCAATGGTGTAATAGGTTAACCATAATAGGAACAATAAGAACATGAACATTGAACATCTTATCGGGTACCTTGCTGACGATTAGATCATGATCTTGTCTGGATCAACAACACTCAAACGGTTCTCCCTTAGGCACTTCGAGCTTTCTACACCACGTACCATTTTCAAGTGTTTTCAGAACTTTTTTTTTCTAATTTATCCATCTTTAAGGGAGTAAAAGGAGGGGGTAAGGGGGTAAATCATAAATTAAGCCTCTAAAAAGTTCTCCGTGGAGAATTTCTCTTCTAAAGAGTGCTTGGATTTGGCTTTCGATTTGTAAGCCACGCCGATGACGCCTACTACGGCACTCCATTTTTAACCGTCAGCTAACTGGAATAATCTATTAAAAAGCAGTGGTTCACTCTACGGGCGGATGAGCATGAGCATGGCGCTACAAGAGAACCAATGGCAGGCCCTGAGCACACCGAACGTGTCAATGCAGCGCCATGTCCACTCGCCCTTAATCCTATCACAAAGCGAACAAAACTCAGCAAAAAAAACAAACAAACCCATCATTTATTAGTCTGAAAAATCATCGAAAACGTTGCTGAACTCGGGCAACCCGGACAATCCTCGCATGTACTCCCTGCCCACCACTCGGTGCGCGAACGCCTCGTAGTTGCTGAGCATGAGCACCTGCAGGCTCTTGAGCGCCTGGTTCCTCACCTCGACGTTGCGGTGCGTCAGCAACTTGAGCAGCACTTCCTTGCCTCCGATGCGCTCCACGACGCGTTTGCCCACAGCGCTGTGCTTCATGTACTGCGCGACGTCGTGGCAGGCGATGCACACCACCGCGGGGTCCGACAACTCGTCCTCCATCAGCTGCAGGAGTCGTCGCAGCAGCGCGCTGTTGTTCTCGTTGAGGCGGTCGGCGTTCTGCTTCCAGAACTGGTCGCACGTGTGCACCACCGACCACTCCAGCAGGCCGGAAGCGAGCTCCATCTGGAGTTCGTCGTAGCTGCTCATGGCCGAGGTGTAGCTCTGCAGGGATTTCTGCACCGCCTGGGAACGAAAGGACCAGGTCAGGAGGAAATATATGTCTCTCTATATACTAATTGAAGACCTTGAAGCAACAACGAGCTGAATCCAGATTGAAACAGCTATACTAAGAATCCACCTTGGTAACCTTACCACTGGCTGCCACCAAGGGGGCACTATACAGCATTGGCCACCTTGGTGTCAGTCAGCGGATGTCACCAAGGAGGATCCTCAGTAAAGGTGTTCCGATTTGGAGCTAGCTTTACATTGTTACCTTAAGGTCTTCAATTAACTCTTTTTTCATTACATCCCTAATTATCTTATTTCGTATTTCGTTTTTCCCCTGCTAAATCTTTCTCATTTCATCTTATCTGATCTCCCACATTCATTGTCTTTCTTTAACTTTTTTTTTTCGAAAACAACCTTATTAGAATCCCCCTTCTCTCACTTGGAAATCTTCTTGGAACTCCGCGTCATCGGACGACAGCACTAAGTGTAGCTCCGTGTCCAGGACTTCCAAGTAGGCCGGCAACTTGCACTGGATCATGATGAGGGCACTGGAACGACGGGAGGCCTCGTGGTTGGGTTTCTCCAGCAGGTTACGGAACGTAGCCAAGATGACGCGCGGCACCTTCAGGGTCTCCGATGCGCATGATTCCAGAACGTCCACCAGAATTGGAATGGTGCCGAACCTGAAATGGGGGACTATGAAACCAATGCAAGAGATTAAGTCCCATGTGAGGTCTGCGTTTTGATTTATCCGATGCCTATCTATGAAATCCGACGAGACCAATTGTTCAAATTATGATACATTTGTCTCTCTGTGACCTGCCTGATTGCTGTAACGCATCAGGCAGATCCGGATAGGTGGAAACGGTGGCCATGGCCAGGCCACTCTGTAATTTAGATATTAACTTACACCCCTCTCCTTCAACACTAGCTTTTAGTTTTTCCGAAGTAGTTTTTTTTTTTTGGTATTTCTATTGAATGTGATTCAGAAAATGAATAATTGATAGGGATGTTAATTAGTAGATTAAGGCTGTTTAAATTGAATTTTCTATCAGTCATCTCATGTGTACACATTTCTCCATACATTCAATTGAGAACAAGACCTTTATGAAACCGTAAAAATAAAGTGTTAGTGAAAGAGTTATGTGTAAAAACGAGTTAACAGTTGGAAAACAAGTAGCTAAACAACATTTCTATCTCTCAGTAAGGTATCAGTAACAAATTACATAGGTAAAACTAAAACATCTATTACAAAATAATATTCCGATGAGTATAAAAAAACGAGTGTAACCGACTTGATGAGCTTGTCGGCCAAGTACGGGTTGAAGGATGTCATCCAGATGCAGAAACAGACTTGATATTGTGTCTGCGGCTTCAGCTTATTAGACAGCAGCCGGATCATCTTAAGAACAGCGTTCAGCTTCATGAAGGACGTGCGGTACTCCTCCACCTGTAAAATTAATTGATGTTGAATTGATTCCACAATGAAACTCAAATGCCTCGTATTGATTCCAAGAATCTAATCGTGATACCTGCAGGAGCACTTGAAAGCACCTGGCCACCGACTGGAGGTACTCGTTCTCTTTGATCAGACCTTCCTTCAGCCACCCGAAAAAGAACTTGAGGCGCTCTGCTGGAACCGGATCTTTGTGCTTTCGAGCCCGGATGAGCTTGATCATTATCCTACTGGCAAGATGCTGGATCAAGTTGTCGTTGCTCTGGAGAAGTTCCTGCGAATACCCTAAGCTCTTATACATTATGCTATGTGAAGCAAGTTTGATATTTTGACGAGAGAAAGTAAAACACGGTTTCCAAAGTTTCCATTCATTGGAACATTGGTCATATTGATGTAGTTATAGAAAAATGGTTCCGAATTCAACTTTTACTACCCTACAGTTTACCCGAAAAGAGCATTTGGATTAACAAATTCAAATTTCTCAACATATAGTTACGTATTATCTTACCTGAAAGGCGTGCCAGGCTTCTGGGTCCTCGCTGTTGAACTCGTCCAAGCGGGTGAAGTTCTCCCACAGCATGTCGTCTATCTGTACCAGAAGTTTTACCATATCCTCGACGTAAGGCCCGTTGGAAGACAAATGACGGATGATAGTCGTGATGCTGTTAAAGGCTTTCCCCTGCAAAGAAAAAGAGGATTGATTGACTCATTCATCGTAGTCTGATGAGATCAGAAGAACTTGGAGACTTGGAACTTGGAAAAGATTTAAAAGGCCAGCGTCTTTCGTTACGATATGAAACACGGTATGGAACGGTATGACTATTATTGGAACACTACCTTATATTTCTTCAGAAATTCGTTCCGCTCCTCCTCGTTTTTGGTTTCTTGGAATTCTTTGATGAACCTGAACTCTTCATCAGAGATTAGTTTTCTGTCCAGATATGTATGCCAATTCACGTCAGGCTTTTGTCTTATTACCCCGGCTTTCTGCTGTATTATACCGGTGCCATCTGCTACCTTTTCTTCCAAGTCCGGTGGGATAGAAATCCATACTTTTAAAGACTCGTCGTGCAAAACAGATTCAGCTGAAGAAAGATGAAAAATAAATTATAACATGGGCTCCTTTAAAAGAGATCACCCTGTCCATTAAATGAATTTATCTCCTGGCAATAGTTATATAGTCACAAAAGAGTGAATTTTCGTATAACAAAATTATTTTACTATTAGTAAATTTATATAGAGACTAAGTTTTTATGAGCCTTTTTAGTTGAACCTTTTTTTAAACCTATGTGACACAATTATAAAGCATTTTTATAATTTAAAAGTATTTGTAAAGAATTATTTTTTAAAAATGAAAGAATTTAGCTCAGATTGGACAACCCTCTCTCAGATTTTTCGTAAACCACTAATTCTTTTCACTCAGGTTTACATGAGGCTTGTATCAATTTTTAAATTCAAAATGTGGTTTTTAAAATGCATTTTGGATTTAAAATGTTGCTTTTTAAACGCCACCAAAAAATTATTGATATTTTTTAAAACTGGGTGTCGGGTGTTATTTGTTTTTAAAAAGTTGAAAATATGGAGTATTCTTTATTCCTCTGTTCTTGTTCTATCCCATCATTCTGAAGAAAGGTTTCGGTATGGGTTTCGGTTGAATTTTTATTAACTTCTTCTAAAATTCCTCAGTAAGGAACCAGAAGGGAAATGATAATATGAAGATCAACTTTTTCTATTTAAGTTTCAAGCTGTGATACTTTTCTTGTTTCAGTAGTTCCTTTTTCAATGACAAGCAGGATGTTCAAAAATAGTTTCACGCGAGTTTCGGTTAAACTAGTTGCACTGGAACCTATATCCACCTTCACTGACTCAAAAATCACTTCAAATCAGAAACGGAAACATAGAAATCCGTTTTAAGAATAAAACAATGACCTCAGAAAAACTTGACACAGAAAAATCATTTTTATGCCTTCGTCGCTACGCGACTTCACATCCTTTTCTCAAACCATATTACACGACAACGAATGATCAGCGTAATGAAAAGAAAAAGAACACCCTGCAAAATAACAAATCCTCCTGTTCTATTTCAAGCCTTAACATTGAATTTCACTTGCGACACTCAGAAGCGTTATGGGGTACAAAAACGTACAATGCAACACAATCGAACTGTCTCACACGCAGAACAAGAATAGTGTGAATCAACTGTCATTAGACTAAGCTCACTCATGAACCTCAAAGTTAGATGTGAGAAGCTGGTCAAAGATCGTTCCAGTTGTCACGGATGGCGGTGTGCCCCAGTGACTTTCGGCACATTCGGTAGTTTTCGCGCAGTAACGTATTTTTTTATTGTTATCCTTGAAAATTCGCTTCTTCTGACCTACATGTTCCCACCATTTTGAATCTTCCATCCGCAGAGAGCTCAGTCGTCCAGATAAGCGCCATTAAAGTGGGGTCGTTGAGAAAAATCAGAATAAAAGTTCCTCGAAAGTTGATGACGGAGAAGGAGTGAAAAGAAGAGATGTGAGTTTTCACGGGTGGGCTGGTTTGGAATCACTTTTATTCTCGTCTGATATCGATTAGTGGTTTTTACATGCTGCAGTTCAACGTTTTCACTTGATACTGCGCAATGAGTTTTCCTAGGGAGGTGGTCTACTAATGGATTCGTTTAGCCGAGAAAGATAAATAAACTTTCAGGACAAAGATCTGGAAACTAAAACATGGAGGCACTAATTTTGAAATGGGAACATGCATTTTAAGAAAGCAACTATCTGTATCAGCGGTTTCTGAGGTTCTGGAGTCACGAAGGAGTCTTATGGCGAGGGACTTGGAAAATTAAATTTCTTCTTATTGTATACTTAAAGGAGGCGTGGGTTGCATCTTATGGAAAATCGGGGATTTCAAATTATTGAACCTAATTAATAATACAAGATGTGGCTATTAAATAACGAGACTGATGCTGTTACAGAAGAATTAAGCGTGTGCCACATTTGAGCATTGGATATAGTTGTTTAGTATGGAACCTTCTGTTTTAAACTGAGCAGCTCCTGTGTCTGTAATCAGATTGGTCTGGCCGTAGTATTTGTTTACATATAAGTATAAAAGAGCATATTTTTTTGCCGGAACAGGGCAAGGAATTACCGTTAAATTTCCCACAAAACTTGAAAAAACGGCTACGAAAACAACTAATTTTTTTATTGAAAAACGTGTATGGGGATAAATATTTGTCATATACACATTTAATCTTAAATGTTTTTCCAACTATTTAATTGCAGTTAATTCAGATCATTCAACATTGCTTAAATGCGACATTCAACCTGTAGGCCCTTGTTCATTCAAACTTGTTTTTGTTTGGCATGTCATAAAATATGCTAACATTAAACTGGAGGAATAAAACCTACTCTTCCACTCTTCCATGTATTACCTCTTAGCCCCTTCAGTTATTAAATCTACCCGTCAATCCCATTCTATTCCCTTTCAAAAGATTGTTTTAATGCCATAAATTTGTTTACTTTCTATGTTTTTAAAACTCACTTTTATCTTTCTTTGATTTCACTTTCTTTAAAAACGGCATGGTCAACAGATTTGAAGACTATCTTATTTTATTTTTGCTAAAGTTTATCTGCTGGCTAATTTTGAACTAATAAGTAATCATATACCTTTCTGTTACCTTGTTGTTTATCTTTCAGTTTGTAAAATTTGTCGTTGTAAAGCTCTACAAAACGTGGAAGATATTTGACTGTATTGTAACATGGTTTTAAACATAAAAGCATCTCATCTCAAGATAAGTTGGTCGTCATCAACAATGGACTCTAACCGTCTGACGTCATACGGAACCAACACGTGACCTACTGAGCTTGCAATGGACTCTAACCGTCTGACGTCACACGGAACCAACACGTGACCTACTGAGCTTGCGATTGGTTACCACAGATACTACACTAGTAGATCTACTAGTGTAGTATCTGTGGTAACCAATGGACTCTAACCGCCTATCTGGTTCGAGACTTCACGGAACCAACACGTGACCTACAACTGAGCTTGCAATTGGTTACAACAGATACTACACTAGTAGATCTACTAGTATAGTATCTGTGGTAACCAATTGCAAGCTCAGTAGGTCACGTGTTGGTTCCGTGTGACGTCAGACGGTTAGAGTCCATTGCAAGCTCAGTTGTAGGTCACGTGTTGGTTCCGTGAAGTCTCGAACCAGATAGGCGGTTAGAGTCCATTTGAATCCAAACATACAGATGAGGATTGAAAACAGTTTTAAGTAATGATTATAAACTTATGCGTAAAAAGAATCACCACATCTTTATTTTCAAATATTATTTATAAATTCATAGAAATTTGTGTATTAATCAGAGAGAAGTAAAAAAACATCGATCTAATTACCAAGTATACGAATGTTTGTATTTTCATCAAATATTGTGTTTAACTGCCATTTAAACTAAATTTTGATTTCCTAAAACTTTTAGGTGCCACCCGAGTTGAATGCCTCTTTTCGGAATTCGGGAGGGTTTTATAGGCCAGACACTAATGACAAAAAAAAGGGTGCGAAGTTCGCAAAAAATCGCGTATTTCCAATTTTTTCTTATGTTTTTAGGACCCATACCAGTAATTTGTAACCAATTTTCCAACTTCAAAAGCCCTGTGTTAGCTGTGTAATCAAGTTTCAATTATTCTTTTTAAAGAAGATAAAATTTGCAACGATTTGAGACCATTCACTGCTCCGTTCGTTCAATAGGTCCCAAGATATAGTGCTAATCTAAGAGTGATACTAATCTTAAAAAGGAAGTAAGGGAGGCTATAAATTTGTAGTGCAGTTATTTACTTTAATTTAAGCCCAAAACAATGTCTCAGGGGTCAATCGTTCTCAAATTCTAAATCCCTAAAACGTTATCCTAAGAAAAGAAAATTAGGAAAACAAAAAATTAAGATATTTTTAATATTTTCCCTATACGCCTATACATTAACATGGGAAGAATACTTTTGAGGTGCACGGGGATCAAAAATTGGCCTAGAGACCTGAAAATTTGCATGTCATAGTTTTGTCATGGGTTTAGGGGTTCAAACCCCCCTCCCAAAATCAAAATTTGGACATACTATATTAGTTTTTCATGAAAATTCTGATGTTTACAATGAGAGGTGCTTTTTGGGTGCAATACAAAAGGTCTCAAAATGAGATTAAACACTATTTTCAAGAACACATTTCCAAAAATTTTCAGGGAGAGGACCCAAGACCCCCAATTTTACTTAGAATTCACATTGCTAATAAAGTTTTTTAATTAACCGTAACAAAATTAAAAAACTATGTGGAACCCCCCCCCCCCTACGAAACCAAGGTCTGGTTACTGCCCTGCCCCCTCTAAAATATTTTGAAAATTCTCTTCATTCGATTTAATAAAATCGATCAAATTGGCCTAAGCCGGCTCCTGAAGAAATATTTTCATGAAAGGATGGAAAGTTAATAATATTATTATCCACTAGATGGCGGCAGAACGTAAGTGCCCTAAAAAATAATCCTGTCATTTTCATGTCATTTCATTGTTTTCATCAGTGAATTCTCTTTTTCAATTTTTACCAATTTAAAAATTTTAAAGAATAAGTTTTATTCTTCCTTAATTGTAATTAAAAAAAATTTACGGAACGTTCTGAATAGTTTTGAAGAAAAATTTAAATTTAATTAATTAAAAATAATTAACTTAAAATTGAATTAAATTTTACCAGATTAATAGGGCAAGTTACGCAATAAACTTTAAGATAAATAAACAAATAATAATAATCATCGATCTCAAGTGTTTTAATATGAATTTTTGGTTATAAAATAAACATGAATATATTATATACAATTTAATTCTAAATACAATGCATGTATTAAAACACTCTTGAATAATGTGTTTTTTATTTATGATAATAAAACTAAAACTTTACACAAAAGAAATATTATTTAAAGAACAAATTATTTATTCCAAATTTTCTCTTACAAAATCAAAAAACATTTTAGCTTTTTCCTAGCAGATGTCAGCACGTAAAAGGTTTATAATGCAGATCGTATTGTTATGAATCTGGCAACCACAGCCATATAGTTAACATTCGAAACATTAGCAGTCAAACGGGAACTAAAATCGCGTTCTGGATGAAAATCGGGAAGATGAAAGGAGCATAGGAGGATAGGAAGAGTCAACATGAGATTACGTGAAGAGAAGATTGCTGAAGCATCATGCTCCTGAGTCATGGGTAGAGGAAGATTCTCTTTTAGTTTCATCTTGGTGCTCACTTTTGGTGCTTTTTTATTTCTTCGGCCTTTTGCTTCTTGCAAAGGTGAGTTAATTTTCGTGAGCGTGTATTTGATCTATAGTAAACAATCGCTTCAATCTCGAGAATTTCATTCCAGGCATAAAACTTGTTTTTAAGGGGAAAAAAGTATAAATCGAAGTTTTTGATGTAGGAAGAAATGGATTTGAATCTTATTTGTTGAATGAGGTTGTCGTATTTCCATATTTAAATTTTATGTGTGGAGTCGTTTACTTGACGTTTAGTTGTCAAATTATTGAAGTTTTAATACTTTACTATTAGATTCCGCAAATACAGAAAAAAATATACAAGGAGAAATGTATATCAAATTATTGGATTTTTTATTTTGTAATTTAGATTGGCCTTGTTCTTTATCTCTACATGTTTAAAGTAAACACACACAATAACTCAATTTTAATCAAATCCTGGATTAAAGTTTTATCAACTTATTCAGAAATATCTATTAGTCGCTCTAACAGTTAAAATAAAAATGATTAATTAAGAATAATTTGTTACCCATATGGTGGTCCCACTATTTTACTTTATTTTTATAAGAGACATCGCTAGTGTAATATCAAATTCGTCATTCACTCGATATTCTCGATAACAAATTACTACTACTTTCAAAATCATTCAAACTTTCATTCTGCTATGAGTAATATTATTTCTGTACCTCACACCTGCTACATATCAGGAAATGCATGCATTCTGGTATTGTATTCTGACAATACACATGCAGCTGCTACGTGAGCATGAGTTTACTGACAATAATTCTTCCGTTAACTGTCAATTGAATCGTCAGTTTAACAAAATGAATATGTCCAAAACCCAAGTTTTGAGAAAATTGAGAGAAAAAAAAACAACTACTGTACAAGTAATGAAATTTTTATTGTATAAACCACCTAATTCTTACAGGAAATCCAGGACATTATTTAAAAAACACAACGACAATCATCGAAAATTTAAGTACATTCATACAAAAATGTTGTAGAGTTAAAAAAATTATGTTGAAAGTTTAAAATCTTAAAAACCACCTAAATTGGCAATTAAATTATTATGAAACTGAGTTAATTTTATTATGAACTGAGTTTAATTAAATAGTATACCTAAAGGGTTTTCAATTAACTATGAATAACTTTAAAATGTTAATGTTGATTAACCTTTAGAATATTAATTCACAAAGCATTTTTTATTTTCGATTAACAACCTGTTGTTTAAAATCCGAATAAATTCCTTAGTTTCCCGTTTCCGTTAAAACAAAATTTTACACCAATTTTTAACGAGTAGTACAAACTTAACATTTCGTCAAGCATAATAAACAGCTTAACACCTTATGTTATGGGCATAGAAAGGATTTACTACTTTTAAGGGATTCTTTTATTAATTTGAGGTCATCTATAAAATCTTAATCGTGAAAAAAATTTTATAAGCACACCAACGCATTTCCAAAATTTATTAATTTACCCATCTCATTCAAAATAATAACAAAATCCAGTGTTTTCTATCCCATATTTTCTTTGTGTAGTACTATGATTAATTTTTATTTCTGATTTTTGTCTCACGTTAAATCAAATTTTAACGAAAAAATGCAAAATTAAATTAATTTTTTCAACGGTATCGCGTAAAGAATTCTTTTGTAAAGAGAACCTTTTCTGTAACACTATTACACAATCGCTTTAAAAAAAAAAAAAGCCCACCTACCCTCCAGTAATAAAACTATTTATACCCTTGTCCCACCCTACAAATATCCCGAAGAATAGCCATATCGGGCTTCGGTCTTACCACCGACCTGATCGCATAAAAAAAATTCACAAAAAAGAAGCCATTCTTTTCCCAAGCGGACCCATCGGATCTGTGAGATATGTCAACGCGATCCTTTTGGAAAATGGACAGCCCGACGCTTGAGTACCCTTATGTACCGCTGACATTGGGGTTCTCCGTGATAACAGGCCGGATTGGGGATTGAGGGGGGAACGGGGATAAAAAAAAAAAAAGTTTTTTTCTTCTTTTTTTTTATAATTTTATTTTCCATCCATCTGCTTCGAACGTGTTTCCTTGCGTTGATTCAGGGATCTGGTGAAAAGATCTCAAATCGTTTGGAAGCTTCTATTGAATTTCGAATTTTTTATTTGGTAGGGGCGTAGAGTATAACGAAGCCTGTATTCATTCGGTTTTAAAGAGTAGGTGCGTCATGTTGGAAAACTTGGATGTTCTGAAAAAAAGAAACTAGAGTCTTTTTTAATGTGAGATCATTAAAAGGAATTGATAAGACTTTAAGTCTCGGACATTTCACCTGCAAACATTATAATAAGCGAACTAAATCAATACAATCTAATATTCTAATCACATCGTCCATTTAAAAAATCTTTGAAAAAAATCATTTTGTGGGGGAAAATTGTGCATTTTGTAAGTGAAAATGAGAAAAATAGTCTCTCTATATTAAAAAAAAGTAACGGTCACCGCCGCCGCCGCCGCCGCTGTTTCAGAAATTTTTATTTTTTAACTCTTTGACCTCTCACAACGTAAAAACTAATTTACAGAAATTTATGAAATTTGAAAAGTTTGTAGAGGAATGTTTGGAGAACATTCTCGAATAAAAAGCTAATTGATGTGATTATTAGTTCTGGGGTATTTTTAAGGTCAAAGTTAAAGTTTTTGTTTTTTCGCCGCGTAATCGCGTTCAACGAAAACTATTAGCAGCAGAACTTTGATTTTTTGCAACCTCATACTCTGATGTCTGAAGATGTGCACTACGTCGCCCTTTTTTTGAATTTCGAATTTGTTTTAGAGTAATTAATTTTTAAAGTTTCGAAATTTTTGTTACTTTTTCGGTTTTTTCGATCTAAAAGAAAAACTAATCACAATGGGAGTATGATTTTTTAAACACTTATGCTCTTATTTTTTAGAAAAAGATTAGCGTTTAATTCTTTGAAAAATTCGAATTAGTTGTGGAATTATTAAGCATCAAAGTTTCATTTTTTTCATAGTTTCACTAGGTCTTCATCAGACGCGTTTAATGTTTATTGGAGATTTTTTAAGTTTTATTTTTGATGGTTCACTAGATTGTTACGAGCACACGTGCACATTATAAATTGAAATGTTTCTTAATGATATGTTTTTTCTACAAGATAATTGATGATTATTAGTAGACTTTCTGGATATTTTTTTAACATTTCAATAAAATTATTGATAAGCAAGAGATAGAGCATTCTCACATGACGTCACTTGGAGGACAAAAACAACGTTGCTAAGGCCGTTGTTAGGTAAAGTCATGTGATTGAAAATGCTCTAGAGGTATTTTCCGTATTACAAGAGGCTTAATTAAGCTGAGAAAAGGGTTGTGCTGGATTGTTGGGATGAACCAGCGAGCTCTGCTCGCTAAGATCGCAAAGCGATCTGAAAAGAACTGCGAAGCAGTTACGGGGGTTGGTGAGAGACAGCTCACTATGTATCATACTCACTATGTGTCTGACTTCTTTTATTTTCGACGATTCACTAAATACACACGTGCATACTTTAAAAATTTTCTTGAAATTAAAGTTTTTTGAAGTGCATGTTTTTCCTTATCTAGGAAAGTAATATTTCAGCAATAGGTTTTTTTTGGGGGGATGTTTGATTTGGATTAAATTATTTATAAGCAAGAGAGATATTTATAAGTAGTTTCGGTTGTAAAGGAGCATTAATTAAGCCGACCAGCGGGGTGTGCTGGATTGGTAAGATGAAACAAGCGAGCTTTGCTCGCTGAGATCGCGAAGCGATCTTAAGAGAACTGCGAAGCAGTTCCGGGGGTTGGTGAGCGATAGCGAGCAGGGGGCAGGCCCCCTAGTACTCTAAATAATAAACTATAAACAGAGACAAGAATCAAATTCAAAAGGGGTCAAATTGTTAAGGGGAAAATGTTTTGAAACCATTTAGAGCCCTATTGAATCGGGAATGCATTTGTCATTTTTCTAAAATTAATTGCTTAATTATCCATCTTGATAATATTTTCCCCATAATACATTATTTAAAAAAATAATAATTTCAAAATAGAAAATATGTATACCGTAAAACGGGGTGAATCGGAATACCTAGTTTTTGCTTTTAATTCCTTTGAAAATTACTGTCATGGTGAGTTCTTCCATAGTCATAGATTAATATTTTTAAGACAATATAAGCTATTAAAATTAGCCAAAAAAATGAAAGATGTGTTTTATAATTAGTATTATAATTAATTTAATAATTTAGTGAAAACAAGAAAAAAGTAGCAATGCAATGTGTTTAAATTTGTTATTTAAAATGTATATTATCTGTATTATATACAGTGTATATCACGTGTATAGTATATACACGTGTCAAGGACGAAATCTGGGGATGGGGTGTATGGGATGGGATACAGCACCCCTAAAGTTATAAACCAGAAACAGATTAGTTTAATTTCCGAAAAATGTTTTCATTATTTCGATCTTAATCTCCTTACTTTTATGAAAAAGGGTGACATCAAGGCATTTCTAAAATTAATTGATGATGATTAAAAAAAGCTATAGGTAATTATTTCTCTATTCATAACTCATTCATAATACACTTGGTTGATCCAACATTTCTCTGTAAAAGAAATTTATTCATAAACTTTCAGATTCCAGAAATCTTTAATGTTTTGGCTGGTCTCATCAATCTACCTCATTACAGGACCGAAAAAAAAATCTTGAAAATCTGCAAATGAATTTTTCTAATGCCCTTTACACATAATTCCAATCGATAAAACTTCTTTTTCGAAAACCATCGAACTTTAATACAAAAAGTTCATTAAAATTGAGGGTAGTTGTGTTGTGTGGAAGACGTTTATTGATTAGTAATTCGGAGAAGCTGCATCACTCCACTTGCCGATTTAGGTCACTTATCTGATCAATCTCCTATAGTAATTTAGAAAATTTACTATCGATATTAAATGGTTTAAAAGTTAGAATGTGCCTATGTGACCTTTATTCGGGTATCATCTGTGTCCAACACCAACTTCGTTAATTATTGATGATTCATCCTTGGAAACTGACAAGTCAATTGATTGAGATTGATCTTGTGATTTATTGGAAAATAAATTTCTTTGAACAGATGTTCTAATTCTCCCGTCATGGTATCAAGTATAGGTACTTTTCCTGGAATAATTAAAGTCCGATACCGAACTGATTTCTGAAATGGTTTGCTGGTTATGCTACTATATCTTTAGTAATTTTTTTATATTTTAAACTGCGATTAGTAGTTTCACTCGTCTTATTTTTTTATTTTGATTGATACTCGATGAGAAAAAAAAATAAACTTTTGAGTCTTTTACAAGTTTTCTCAATATAATTATAGTAAAAGTATAAATTACAAAGTTGGTAATCTGTTGGTAGGTATACTTGTTTTACAAAATTTCAATTAAACATAATTTTTACCCTTTTAAGTTTAAGGTATTTTTCACAAACAGAAATCAAGAATAATCATACTTGCGATCAACTTGCTAGTTTTCCTTGCGAATTTGTCGATTTTTAATTAAGTATTTTTTTCTCAAACTTGTTATAGGGCAATTCGAAAATGATTAATTTTTTGCATTTGATTGTTTATATAAAACCATTCCGGATGTTTTTCTCCAAGAAGCTCCCGATTTCCGTATTGTCCATTACATAAGAGAAAGTGGGTTAGTTAATTTTGAAGGTCATCTCAATAAATCGAATTCCGATTACACAACAGGAAATAACGTTTAGTGATAGGACGCCTTGATATCGAACGCTCCCGGAAGACTATTTCCGAACATCGTCATTGTCAGTGTCAACATCAAAATCCCATTGATCTATTAGCGTTTCCTGAGTTGTCAACAGTAGGAACTCAAGTCATTCATGTGTGCGTTGAATCCTTTCTAAATTTCTGTATGTTTAAATAAATGGAGTTGCTATTTATATCTATACATCTGTTTCCTATTTGTTGGTTTTAAAATCAAAGTGATTTAAAAAAAATAGATAACCCCTTTTTCTAACGTTTTTCATTTGTTGAAATTTATTTTGTTATCGGATTCTTTTTCTTTTCCTAAAATCGCACTTAGTTTGTGATTGTTTGAATGGTTCTGATGTTGAGGAAATATCCCTTAAGATTCGTTCACGCTATGTATTATTGTACAATTTTACATCAATACGAGTTATAAGTTGCTATTGTTTAGAATGGTATGAAATTTTTAAAAATAGGTGAATTTATAATTTTTTCTCTTTCTTTGCACCTTTAAACAAGTTGAAAGAAACAAACAGGGTTTTAAAGTTCCTTTTTATGTAAAAAGTTACATAGTGTAAACGCACTTTTAGTCAGAAATACATTCAAAATACATGAAGTGAAATGAGAATATCCGAAGTCTAGGATTACTCGATAGTCGATACCTTTATTGGTTACATTGATACAGCTGAATAAATTTTGCAAATAAACTGGAATTAATTTTTTTTTACATTAAATGATCACACACCGTTTTCTTTTCTGAAAACCGGATCATTGACTCCTAACGATAATCAAATAATCGGCGAGAAAACGCTCTGATCACGTTCTCCAACAGCAGATGTTTCTCTCGACTCAATCCGCCTCATTAACGCATCAGAAGAGCCCAGGGGTCACATCGTTTCGCTGAGGTTGCAAAAGGGGTGAGAGCACCTCATGGCGTCCAGCTGATCCCGATCGATTTTTCTGGCTTCCATTCAGCTCCCCACCTTCCCCTTCACTCTCGCTTGAGAGAAAGCGAGATGAATCTCTGTAGGTCATCTTAAATCCTTTTCCATGAGATGTGCGTGCTTGTCAACTTTTGAGTTACAAGTCGTATTTAGCTGAGTATGCATTTTGAGATCTCTGGGGAGAAATCTGGGGAAATGATTCTAAAGCTTTTTGTTGGGTTAAGCTTCTTTGAAGATGGACTCGGGATTCAAAACATTGGAAATCAACTTTTTCTAATAATTGCTTATTGCTGAAAGCAATGTAAGTTCAGAAACAATATCCAAAAAAGAAACTCTCCATTTGTTGGTTTTGTTGTAAATAATGCATATTCTACTCATTTCTTTAAAGAAAAAAAAATTTAATATTTTGTAAAATGTTAAATTTACGGGAGTTGTTTGGTTGCAATAAAACATTAGGGATTTTCTCTAAAAATGTATGTGCCTCTCATTGGCACTCAGTAATAAAATAATATTCATGGTTTAATTTTAAAAATTAGAGAATATTTTTATGTGCTATAAGAGGAATCATGGTGCCTCAAAATCTTTTTATTGTATAGGTTTATTTAAATGCTTTCTATTTATTCTAATAATAAGCTAAAAGATTCGCATGTATGCTTAACTCGTCTAAGAAAGGGTATATAGTATAATGCTTTAGTTTTTTTGATGCTACACTTTCTGAATTAAAAAAAAAGTTACATTCGAAGTTTCAGAAAATTATAAACAGTTTAGAAGCTAAGTTAGTTTTGCTCATAGTTTTCTTTATGGGGCACAAAGACATAAATTGTTGTGCAGTAAAAAAAACATTGCATAATTTCATTTTATTTACTCCTTTAAGAGCTACAATACTCTTGGTATGGCAGCTCTTTTATCATAAGAACGACCATAAAAAATTTCTTTTAATATATGTAATAAAAATAAAGTATTTAAGGCCATCAGTCTAAAAAAAATGTATATGAAATTCGTGAGATTAAAACCAAGTGTGTGACATGGTGTACTTATCTCTTGCGCAGAACTCCGTCGCGAGACGACCTGCTACAGTGATACTCTCCACCTGGACTGCGGTAAACTGAGCTTGATAGCCATCCATGAAGCCTACTTTACCACAACCCACAACCAAACCTGCCACTCGCCAGCCGCCGAACACGAGTACATAGACGACCAGTCTGCCAACTACTCTACCTGCTACGAGGACATCAGGGTCTCCATCAATAGGAGGTAAGCCAATTATCATTCTAGGTTTACTACTGAAGGAGCTTACCTTACTACTGATGGAAAGTTAATAAATACTTTGATAGTGTAAAGTACAGGCCAGGGAGATGTTGAATGAATCCAGGCAGAATTGTTTCTGTTGTTTAGAGCTGTTGCTGGGATATACATTGATCTAAACCAGAATTATATACTTTCTTAATATCTTAACACCGTTTTGTTCTAAATAGTATCCATTAGTTGTGAGAGAAATATTGTGGTAAAATCGAAATTCGGTTCATGTTTGCAACACTATAAAGGAATGTATGGATTGAAATATATCTTTCCATTTTTTAAGTTGTCTTTTAATAAAAGTGAGTAATTCTAATTGAGTAAATTAAAGTTAATATTTCAAAACTATTATTTCGAAAGGAAAGTTCTTTCATCATACAGTATTCTGATAAATCAGAAACCACTTGCATCTATGTGTTTATAACCTGACTATTAATATATTTTTATATTCCCATCCAAGTTTTTACATTCAGGTAACCCTTATTACACCTCGGTCATGCCTCGGTCGATTTTTCACCGTTACTTCTTTAGAAACTTTTAAGTTCCTTTCCACACTAACTCCTGCCCAAACCATTGTTTTTGTATAAAGTTTAAACCGTTGCGAAACCCTTGAAGTGAAGCTCTAGTGAGTTTATAACTGATAACATTGCGTTAAGTTCTTGTTCTTGGCATCGTTACAGTTTATTTTGGGCTGAAATTATTTTTTGTAGTTAGCCTTAGCCTTAGAGCTGCTTTTGTGAGAATGCTGCTTTATTCTTCATCTTTTCCAGAAAACTTTAGGACTAAAAACTTTCAGAATGTCTCCTGCTAAAGTTAGTTTTCTCCACTAATTTTTTAAATTATATTTATTTCATTATTTTATAATGAGCTGGAATGTTATGTCAAATAATTTTTAACGGAAAAAAAAGCTATTTTAATAACAAGCTCTATTAACTTTTTTTATTGTTTGTCAAGTTTTTAGTCTTTCCTAAGAATGACTACATCTTAAATAAGCTCCCCATAAAAACTTATACTCCCTTAAAGCTGAACCTTGTCTAGACAGAAAAGTTCCTTCTTCTAAATTTCTGTAAATAGAGTGATAGTAATTTAGTTTTAACCTCATTAAAATTAAGCCTAAAAATTATGAATTCAATACTATTTTATTCCTGTTTTGATTAATTTTGTTACCATCATTAAAGATTTACACCACACTTGTAATTTAGTTTTTCATCTTTTTTTATACCCGTTTACTTCTTTTTAAAAATTGTTAATTTTACATTTTGTTCTAATTTGAATAACTTCATAATTTTATATGAACTGGCTAAAACTACCCTTATATAGTTTGTATTTTAAGTCAAACAGTCGTAAGATATATCACCGTATTCACGCTTCAACTCTTAGCATTTCTATCTTTGGCTTTGTATATTACGAGCTTCCTTTTGTGCTTCTGCATTGGGACTCATCCAAAGTGTGGCGACAAAGGAGGATCATCTCTCTTGGCTGCCCTCCAAACACTTCCACGTGCCCCCTGATGACTGACAAGACAGACCCTTGACGACCAGAGAGCATTTTTATTCCTTCTGAGTATTGAGCTTACGATATTACACGAGTGAACGTAAAATTTCTTTTCATGTGGGTTTGGGAAGGTTGAGATAAAAACTAGAAAATTTAGATGGAACTAATAATGGTTCCTGTAGTAATTGGTAGTTTTGTGAAGCTTGAAATGCGGTGTCCGTAGCTAATTGTGGTTTGGTTCTGTGCGTTCCGTACTGATCGCTTCGAATCTTTTGGAACTAGTAAATATCGATTGGTCCGACAAAATAATGGGTTACAAGGGATCGTGCGTGTTTTTCATGCGTAGTTTTTAATGATTACATCCTGTCTATTTTTAAGTTGACATTCTGGCTCGAAATATTGATTTATGCGTTCGCATTTATTTTATTTTTCAAACAAATGAAATAGTAACGAATAGTAAATTTAACTTCATACAAAACTAATCTAACAGGATAGTAACTATTAATTTAAAGTTTGATGTTGAACATGTCCTCAAACGGGAAATGTAACATATCTTGAAAGGTTTCTCTCTTAAGAGATGGATTAAATAATTCCCGTTTTACAACCCGTTTATCGCTGCCTCGAGTGGATTAGGTTTGGTAAGGTTTTGGAAATTTCCCTGCATTAAGAGAGAGCTCACAGCAAAACTCGTTTTACAGTTAGGATCTTCGGCTTCGCCCAGAACGCGAGGGCTAAGCAGGAAAAATCTCACAGCTTTTTCTTTTTTCGATTTTCAATACTTAACTTAATCATTAGTTGTGGATGAATGCTTTTAGTTGCATAAGTTCTTGAAAAGAGGAAAGTTACTCTTTTAATATTTAAATAAGTTTTCCTATCGCGATAAGTAATATTAAGCAAAAAATACAGTTCACAAACGTGAGAAATTACCGTAACCGCATTGTTTAGCAATATTTCATTTATTTTAAATTACGTCTTTTATATTTCATCCCATCTTGCTAATTGATTTTTACTTGACTTAAATCTTGCTTTACCATCAGTTTACAAATGATCTCTAAGGTCATAGTTCAAAGTACGCCTCATTATTTTAATGTTTTTATTTTTGTATAACTTGGTACATTTCCATGGAAATATGTCTGTTTAATTTGTTTTACAGTAAATGTTGATGGATATTCAGAAACTGGTTGGGCTAAGGGATTGTAAAAAAAACCCCAAAGGATTAAAATTAAAAAAATATTAAGATTATTACACTTTCCTCTTTAATTGTAATCTCTTACCTCAACTGAAAATGTTTATAATTGAAAGGATGTGCAAATAACCGACTAATTTATAGAATTCAGTTTTGGCAATCTATAAAAACTGTGGTTGAAGTCAAATCTAATTGTCTGGGCTGTTAGAACGACGTAATACAAACCCATTTCCGAATCTGCCCTATCCCTTTAACCGCATCAACTTATCTTCATCACCAGTAACACAAATTAGTTTCTCTCTAATCCTACAACGATTAAAAACAGCCCGGATCCCACATCACCTAATCCCTTTCATTCATCACACCTCGTCTCCTCACATTCAGGGAACGACCCTAAATTATTGAGATCCCTCCCTCCCATTTACACAGTTTGACCGCACTTTATGGACGACCCCCTGGGGTCTCGATCCCCAGACCCCTCTATCGATCGGGGGTCGGTCACGCTTCATTCCGAGATGGGGTGGCAGAGAGTATGGCAGATGGGATCATTAGAGGGTGATGGAAAAAGGAATTTGATTTGAGTCTGCTTGAGTGATGGATGTGTCGCAGATGGGACTTGTCACGTCAATGGTGATGTTGGATATGTTGGTAATGTCTGTCTTGCATGTGGTTGCTCCATTACGTTCAAACGAGGTAAAAGCTTGAGTAACAAATATTGGGATGTAGGTTATGGGTCCCACCTGGGACAGATTTGCCAGTGGAGACGCGATCTTTTAAATATTTAGTTGAATTAAATATACCTTGTTCTTGTTTTCCCTCTGTCTGTTGATTTGTTAGTATTTAGGTTTTTCATTTAAGAACTTCATTTGACCCTTTCAAATACAAGGAGAGCTTTGTTTTTATTTGGTTAAATAATACACATAATATAAAAATAGTAAAAAATGTAGTACAGTTGGGGAAATAAAAAACGACTCAGTTGAGATTTCTGACGAACCATTTGGGTTAGGAAGACAAATAAGGTGTCATTTTTCATGTCATGAAGTATTCTTTAAATGAAAAAAAATTAGAGTCCTTAGAGGTCGTCTTCATATTAAACGAAACACTAACTTTTTTTCCTATGGGGACCCCCAATTATTATGCGTTTTTCTGAAAGAGCATCCCCATAAACCCCCAAATACCAAGTTTCATCCATGTCAGTATCCAAATACAAGCATAATATATTTTTAAAATGTCAACCATTCAATGTGAAATTTGACAAAATGTTTTCGGCGTAAAAATATGAAACTTTGAATTTAGATCAAATTTATGTCCCCAAACAAAATAATTATGCTTTTGTAGCGATATTTAATGGTTAATAGATAGATAATTAACATCTAATTTTGACCCAAAAATTAAATTTTAAAATCTTTTAATATTTTTATGGTAATCGATTCTGGTAGTAATTTTATGTGGAAAACCAAAATTTCAGTCGATTTTAATGAATAGTTTTGGAAAAAACCGAATTAAACTAAATTCCCACTCTTTAAGGGACCGTATACCGCTGCCAAATGCATATCGGCGAATGCTTTTTCTGGAAACAGTCGTCTTATTTTAATCACCATAACTTAAATTAAAACTCAAATTTGATATAAAATTTCAATAAATTACTTATAATTTTTATAATAAACATTAAAGTGGTGTTTTCTATCTCACCGTTTTTATGAACACAAAATTAATCCTTCTCACTCTGGAGACGACCCCCAAAACGTAAAAGCTTAATTTAGCGCCCGATGTGAATGAAACTTGGTATTTGGGGGTTTATGGGGATGCTCTTTCAGAAAAACGCATAATAATTGGGGGTCCCCATAGGAAAAAAATAAGTTAGTGTTTCGTTTAATATGAAGACGACCCCCTAAGGACTCGAAATTTTTTTCATTAAAAGAATACTTCATGACATGAAAAATGACACCTTATTTGTCTTCCTAACCCAAGTGGTTCGTCAGAAATCTCAACTGAGTCGTTTTTTATTTCCCCATCTGTACATATTAACTAAATCTTTAACTGCTTAGAAATTACGAATAATAAATTTTCAAAACTTTTATTAGTTTGCTTATTCTATACTTACTGTTCTGTATGTTTCAGAAATTAATATAAGTATTTTAATGCCTGAATTAAATAAATATTAATCATAATTACCTACTTCTATCGTGTTTTTAGTTTTAAAATTATTTGTAATACTTTTACTGCAGCTAATTCATTGGAAGTCAGTTTTCCACAGTGTATTCAGATTTTTCCTTCAACACTAACAATGGTATAAAGTTTATCTTTATCAGTAATAGAAGTTATAAATATTCTTCTGGAATATAGAATTCCAATATTAATCTAAAAATTCCAAACCGAAGTATAGCAGGTCAACCAAGTAGCTCCGCTTTCTTTGCTCCAAACTTTCTCGTAGCCTCACTTAATGCATCCAATATGCGCAACGTTCGATCGCTAAAACTCTTCCCTCCCTTTTTAATTAAGCATCAAATTACCCCGAAAGTACTAATTTTCTTCCATCGATTTTACAATTACTCTGCTCCCCAAAAATAATTACCCAAACTACGCCGGACGACAATAACAACACCATGCAAAAGCGGAACTGCTTATGCCCCTCCCCTAAATTAAGCTGCATCCATACGAACCATTATCTTATTAAGAAGCAACAGTGATGGAATATAATGGAGCTGTTGCTTTCTGAGCTCGATTGGCGGGCTGGCTTTTGCCGCTACGGAAATGCCAGTTTCTACAATGGGCTTCTCGGATTTCTTAATCAAGAGTGGCAGGGGTTGGAGGGATTCAATTATGAGTATGGAATTAGCTGTCTGTGGCAGAGAATAGAGGGATTTGGCTTGAGTCGTATGTCAGTGACACTGTGGACAGTTCGTTATAGTGTTGAATAACGTTGTTGGGAAATAAGGATTGCGATGTTCATGGCAAATAACGTAAATAGATTTAAATAAATTAGTTAGCTTTATTAATGCATTTGTTAATGATTGTGTTATTCCTAAACTTAAGGGATTTTTTATTATTAGGTAAGTGTTAGGTCATTAGGTATGTTACCGTACAACTTTTAGTGCTGAATTATCATATACGATGTACAAGCTACCCTTTGAGATTCTCTTTTTTTTTTTCATAAATTCTAATGTTAATATTTAATGTTTTCTTTCATAATAATGAAACTTAATTATTTATTCAATTTGATTTTATGAAAAATAGGAAAATATCCAATGGTCGTTTGGATTTTCTTTGTACACTAATATCTGAAGGAACTGCATCTTTTAGTTTATTGAAAAAAAAAAGGAAGGTTAGGTATTAAAATATTAGTGAAAAGTATCGGTTCATTAACGGTATACCCATCTCTACTTTTGGCTAGGTTCTAATGGTAGGGGCTTAGCATTTAAAGCAGGACATCCTAATTAATTTGCATTCATGGACATCCGACTTAATTTGAGGACATCACCTTTGCTTTCAATGAACTTAAATCTCTAAAATCTTCAATGGGATTTTATCGTGCTCATGTGTGATGATTTTTTTCTCTATCTTTTTTCTCCCCCACTTTTAGCATTTTTTTATTTCACTCTTCTACATCTCATTCTCTCTTTTTTCCCTTCCTTTATTTTCCTTCCGCAAATAAAGTTAAAGCAACGAGAAAAATATTTTTAAACCAGCTTTTCCGATTATCCTTATCCAGATATTTTGCCTCGTTCTCTTGGCAATCTACCAATGAAAAAATAAATATCAGAGAAACTAAAGTGACGTTGTTTTGAGCTGTCTCCCAGCGATGTCCGATTGCTCTCAACCAGATTGTTCTAACCCCACAGATTGGATAAATGGAAAACTGTACGTAAAGTATGTAGGAAAATTTTATCCATTTACTGAAAAATATTTTGTCCATAAATAAAAATGTTTAAAAAAAAATAAAATATTGTAGAGTAAAAAAACGTCATAAAACTGATGAAATGTCAAATAAATTCCTATAATTTTTTGTGGGGGGGACATTGGAAATTACAGGGTTTTACATCCCCTTCCTGGTGAATTCCTACACCAATGAACACCATTGCTTAACCAAGTATGACTGCTCTCTTGTAACCAGAGAAGGCTTATAATCCCCCAGATTGGAAAATCAGTTGAAAAGGGGAAGGGTAGCTTTCGTATATCGGGTCATTTCCTGGCCGACGCAAAAGCGGATGGATGCGGACGGAAGACCAATTTTCGGCAGAGGAAGTAAATCTCGTTTTTGTTGGGCGCTCCCAAGCCAAGGCCTTGGTGGTCAGTTGTTGCTTTTTGTTCGCTCGTTATATTCAATTAATGCTTTGTGTAGCAGCTGTTGGGATTGTTAAGAGCCGAGATTTAATGGGAGTGGACGAGATATATATTTGGTAGGAAGGTATTGTGTTGAGAAAGAAAGCTTGTCATGCTATGCTTAAAAACAATTTCGAAATTGCGTGTCGACTTTTCACAGCTTAGGAAAATGAATAATGGTGTCTGTTAAAATTATAAAGTATTGTTGGGTAGGATGGGAATTTTCAGTATTAACAGGAGAAATGCCATGCTTTTAAGTAAAGAGTATTTTTAAGTACGGTGTATCAAAAACTTATGACATATATTTTAATGTATTTTGCAGTGCTTAAAACTTTATTCTAAAACTATTGCATAATTATTTGATAGTCCGCTTTAAAAGTATTGGGAATATTAAAAACAGGTATATACTCTATGACTGAGGAAAGTTTACCATTAGCTCTTTCTTTTAAAAAAAACCTGTATGGTCATTAACTTAGGTAGTGAAATAAATAGGATGAAAAAAATATAGAAATTTTTAATTTAGCATTTGATCTAAACTTTTTTTCGCCTTGACCTTAAAAAAAGTAGAGTTTATATTATTATTGAATATGAAAGGAGAAAATGGTTAATAAAATGTCAGTTCTGATATAAAAAGGATTTATGTAATAATACGAAGCCAGTTTATGAGGAGAAATTGCATTATTTTTAGTAATAAAAAAATTATCTACTCCAGATAAGGCTTTATTGCATTCTTAGAACTTGTTTTTTTGTCATCTCCTATTGCATCCCCCTCAATTTTCAATCATTGATACAAAGAAAATGAATAAAATATATTTTTCCCTCTTAGAGCGTCCAACTAAGCAGCATCCTAACCTAAGTGACCATGTCTCATCTTAAATCATGTTCCCATATTCTTTTCATTCGATTGTTCACCATGTTCTAAGAAAACATTTGAATTTCCACGATTTCGTGTGTAATAGATTCTTGCTATTCCATGCTGACAGTCTTTAATACAATATTGGGGTTTTTTTCTATACTCTCGGTACTATGACCTTGAAAAGTTCTACTTTTACGTGACAGAAAATTGTCACCTTCTTCGTTCAGCCAATGAAAGTTATGTTTTAAAGAATATTTTTTTTCTCATTTCAATAACTTGATGCGTAAATGTTGGAACAACCGTCAAATTTTCTTAGTCTAAGCTTAGCGTTCTTTCTTATCTTATGGCTGGTTATTTTCAAGGTAAGATGCAATTCTAAGGGACAGAGCTTAAACTTATCCTATGTTTTTTTATATTTATTGAACTCCCGTTTTATGAAGTATAAAATAGGACGCATAACTTTTAAAAAAGGGGCAAAATCTGTATATTGCTCTTAAACGAGTACAAATACTTTAAATTCTGGCTGGATTTTCAATGTTTTTTAAACTGAAAAATCTGTTCATAGCGAAATTTTGAGTAGATTTGTGTTTTGCTTTTTTTGGGGGGGTGAAAATATTTTAAATGCTGCAGAATATTAATTCCTTTTCTGAATAGAAAATATAATATATATATTTATTTGTATAATTATATATTTATTATTAGATATTTATATTATATATGTATTTTTTCTTCCTTAAAATCTTTTGACATGGAAAATACTATACTTTCCTTCTAGAAAAGTTCAAAACAAATAGCATATCATTTATTGTGATTACATCACTGTTTTTAATTATTGTTTCGCTGCTAAAACTAGGCCTTGAATAAAATTAGTATAAAACTTCCTAGACTGTCATTGAGTAATTTAGCTTCATCAGGTGAAAAGAGTAACGAAGTACCTGATTTCCATTTTGCTGACTACTGTAGAGTTGTAGAGTATATCGGATCATTAAAACTCGCAACATGGTTCGATCATTAAACTTTTATCTTTTCGTAAATAACGCTCATAAATGCTTTTTAAAATGTTCTTGGGTGTAAGATCAAGGTCTTCCCTTGTCATTTCAACTTAATTTTATACATTTTATTGTTTCTCTATTTTAAAAGGATTAACAATACATCTCCCAGGCTCTGAAACATTCAATATCATTTATGCTTTAAAAATTGACAGTTTTAAAATAGGTTTAAGTAAGCTATACATTTTGTAAGGTTCCATAATGTAGGAAAAGCATAAAAAATTGTTTGTTCTTGATTTTTCCTTAAGTTCCAAATCAGCAAATGGAAACATCATTTTCATGTTAGAATCCAGATACATGTCTTTACCCGTGTAGTGTTGCGTATGCTTACAAATCTTTTATGTTGTCCTTCTAAAGAAACTAGCATTGAGCCTCATGTTATGTAGGATGTGAACAATGAAATACGGAAGCTAGGGGCCCTTTCCTCCCCCGAGATACCATATAGCAAAACAAAAGGAAACGAAGTGCAAGTGTTACTTTAGTTATCTCAAAACAACGCTTGACCTTATGTTTTGTTGGTATAAAGAGATTTAATTATAAAGTAGTGCTAAATTATTTTTAAATAATTAAATATTACCCTGATTTTTAGTGATTAATTGTACTTTACTATGTTTTAGGTGTTCTGGGTTGAAAAACTGCAGCTACAGCTATAACTCTCTGCCTGAAAGAGATTGCTCCAATCCAGAAGGCCTCTTTGTTGTCCAGTACGACTGCTTTCGAGGTTAGTGACAAACTTTCAGTTGCAAATTTTCGTATTGCTCCAAACAAACTCCTTCAGTATAATATGTTCGGATACATAAAACCTAAACCTACTTTTTTGTAAATTAGCTGGTGTAATGCATTAATTATTTGCATTTATATTACTTACTTTCCTACACACTTTAACTTTATAATTCCTTGAACGGCATAATCTAATTTAGTTTCTACCAATGTAATAATTATTTTATTGATCAATAATTATCCTGATTCCAAATTATTCTTCTTTTTCCATCTAACATTAGCGAATATTTTTAAAATAAGGTAATCAAATCAAGTGCTAAATATTTTTGATACTTTTAATTACTTACAGTATTTATTAATAGTATCAAAAATATTTAGCACTTGATTTTATTTAAAAACCGAATTACTAAAACATTATTTAAGTAGATTTTTAAACAGAATTTCAGCAAGTTATGACTTTTTTTTAACCTTTTGGACTTTTAAAATAATAGCTACCTCTAATTAATGCTACCACTTCAACTAAATGCCATAATTAAATTGATCACATCTGTTATCTAATCTAATTTACCTTTTTTGTTTAATCCTGCCCTTAAAAATGATCGAAATTACCTTATGAATCGAACCAATTTCGTGTCTTTCACCAACGAATATTCAATCTCCAACTTATGCGATCAATTTCAAAACGTGATTAGCAAAAAAAATAAAAAGAGATTTAAGCATATTTTCTTAAAATACTACACCCAGTTGCGTAAAACGTTTTTAGCGTGACTATGCGTTTCGTGAGTTGCATTAATTGGGGGTAGGAACAGAAAAAGTCGTCGATCAGTTGAATAGTTATTATTCATTAACACGAACCTTTTTGTTCCATGTGTCTACAAAAGAGTGCTGAGCAATTGTAATTCTCTATGGAGTTAATCAATTGCAGTCTCACGTGATCTAGAACAGTGTTTCTCAACCGGGGGTACGCGTACCCCTAGGGGTACGCCGGGAGCTTTTAAGGGGTACGCAACGTATTCAAAAATCCCGTAAAAGTGGCTTAAAATTACTTTTTAATAAGATGAAATTTCAAAAATTTCCTGAGGGAGGAACCCCAGACCCCCCCTTTTATCTATAGTTTGATACATCAATAATTTATGTAATTTGTAAGATGAAAGCAGGAAATTTTCTGGTGGAGGTTCCAAATATACTCTGGAGGTAGCAAACGGGGCATACGCCCTGGGTATCACACAAGGGGTTTCAGAATATTCAAATTTTGTAAAAAGGAAGAGTTGAATTGTTATCCTAACTGTTTCAAATTAAATTTTAAGGTGCATAGAAAACTTAACTTTTGAATATTGTCTATAATAGCTTTACAAAATTGTATTTCACTTGGTTATAAATTGAATTCTTTTCATAACAGAAAGTTTGCATAAAATTCTATGAAATGTAAGCAAAATAGGGGCAAAAATTTGTAAGTGGGCGGTGGAAATTTTTCCTCTTGAAAAGGAGGCGGTGGTCCCAAAAAGTTTGGGAACCTATAATTTAAATGAAGGTGATATTTCAACTACCACCTACAGCTGCATGCGAGGGGTACGCAGGTAAATATATTTTTCCTTTGGGGGTACAATCGTGAAAAAGGTTGAGAACCACTGATCTAGAAAACGGTTTGCCCTTTTCAGGGGCGTGAATTGGCATTTGGGTTATCAGTTCAGTTGTAATTCGTTTAAATTTTTAGGAAATAACCAAGTTGTTATTTGCTAACTAAACATAATTTATGAAATTACTAAGCAACTTATGTTTGTTGAGAATCATAGTTTTTATGCTAATCCCATTTTGTACAAATAACTAACAGTTATCAATACATTGACAATGTATTGAAATTTGATATATATCGATATTTACCCTGTAATATTTCAACATTCATGATTATACTATCTGTGTTTGTACTTTTTTTATGTAACCACCATTTCTTATGCCATATAACTCATCAACCTACGATTATTTCCCTTAATAGCCTCAAATAGAGGTATAATATATAAAGAGGTTCTTTGCAAAAAATTTTAATCGATCAATCTCTTTCTCTAAGTAAGCGCATTTAGAATTTTAATTGTATTTTTACTATTTCTTTACTCTCTCGTACATAACTTTGCATACTCCTCTCATTCTTTGAATTATCAAATTCTCTCATCGTGCGACACGACTCAGCAACGTGCGACTTCTACAACTATCGTTCATTGTTCTCTTTTCCCAACTTATTTTTCCTGGATAGGATAAATATAATTTTCAGTTATAATTTTGGTTATGACTAAAATGTAATATTTTATTTCCCTTAAGATGGCTCCAGACTTGCCAATGATTTTTCCCCCGCCGCACAACTAATCAATAATTAAGGGAACCAGAAATAACCCATCACTAACTGTCGTAAAAGCAGATCCGTATGATTCTATTTCTGGACCAGACAGACCCAGGGAATTTCATTAGTTTGAGTAGAACGCTAAAATCCAGCTCAACTTTATCCTTGTTGTTTCTTCCAGAAGACCGTATTCAATACCTTGGGGATTTCTAGCGTAGGAAGGACCGAGCAGTTTGTTTTACGTTTGCTTCTAAGAAAAGTTGTTCTTTTAGAGTTTTCAAAAAAATTTCAAATAAGGTCAAGGACGCTAAAATTCAGCTTGAGAGATATCAACTACTTAACATATGGTATTAATGGCGTCGGATTAAGAGTGAATATTTAAATAAAACCGTTTGATTAAATTTTAAAATTTTACTTGTATTTTACTTTTAGTCTGACTTACCCTAAGAAAAATTAGTATCTTTCGTATTCGTCGTTTAGTTCACATCTTTGCTTACGTTGCATTTTTTTTAATAATGTAACTACAGCTTGTTGTAAAGACCATGGTCGGTCCTGCTGACTTAACCAATATTAAATCCAAATTGAAGTCTTAAAGGTGTTTATAATTTTTTATTCTTAGTGCCTAATTGAAGCTTATTTTGGCCTTAATGACTAATTTCGAACTTCTTTGGAGTCTTACAATCTGCGCAAAGTTTTAGGTATCTAGGATACCATTATATCGAACCCTGGAGATATCTATAGTATATCAGCCCAGGCAATTGCTGAAATTCATTTCTGCTATCAGGCTCTTGTCAGGGTCACAAAATATGGACAGTACAATTGATCATTGGTCGCAATGCTAGGGCTTCTGTAACCCCCACCACAACTCGTTTATTAGTTATTAGAGTCTTACTATTTGGGAAATCTAGGTCCAGCCTGGGAGCTGAGTTGTAGTCAAGGCGTTCGATGACATTCCAGTGATCAGTCACCACTAAAATGTAGATAGAATCCCTTTATTATATACCCTTTCCTAACGCTTGCTATTTTGTGGTGATCATTGAATGAGGACCACCCCTCCCTCTTCCAGACTCGTCCGTGCACAAGTACTGCAACTCGAAGGTGAGCTCTAGCGAAGGCTACATCACCTCGCCGGGCTACCCCATCTACTACCCTCAGCTGAGCGAGTGCAGCTGGTCCCTCTCGGCCTCGGAGGGACAGACGCTGCAGCTGCGCGTGCTGCACCTGCACCTGCGGGACGCGGTCGAAGTACCCCCTGCGCCGCACCCCGACGAAGGCCAGC
Source organism: Tetragnatha montana (assembly GCA_963680715.1). Taxonomy (NCBI): domain Eukaryota; kingdom Metazoa; phylum Arthropoda; class Arachnida; order Araneae; family Tetragnathidae; genus Tetragnatha; species Tetragnatha montana. Next base: position 42,951,033 of record OY796674.1, read on the forward strand.
CGTACGCGTTCCCGGTGCGGCCGGCGGCCGAACCGGAACGCCGCTGCGACGAGGACCGGCTGAGCGCCGTCCACGGGCTCGACACGCTGTTCACGGTGTGCGGCGAGGACGCCGCGGCGCTCAAGGCGGCGGAGGTCGACGCCGGATTGGGGATCGAGCTCAGGTTCAAGTCGCAGGGCTTCCTGCCCGCCCCTGGGTTCCTGCTCTATTTTAAGGGTGAGTGGGGTTGTGTGGCGATTGCTCGTCACTCAAACTAGTGTGCAGTTTTACCTCTTGTGTATAAGCTGACATAACAAGATGAATCTAATTTTGATCACCTGAATGGTCCCTGCACGACTTGCTTTCCCTTTAGATATCTGAACCTGTAAAACCAGTTTTTCCTTCATAGTAGTTTGTATGCGGTAAAACAAACTTTACAATTTATTACTTTCGTTAGCTAAGGGATTTTAAGAAATTATCTCTTGTTCTTTTGAAAATACTAATGAATTTTTAAGGTTATTTATTTGAATATATTACAATTTACGCGCGTTTTGTTTAAATAATAATTGATGAATATGCAGCAACAACGAGTTAACTCCAATGTAAAGCTGTTGGAAATAGCTCGTTGTTACTGAAAATGCCTCTATTTTGTCCTGAACATAGCCACAGAAAAAGCATAGTAAAAATTTCAATTTCCATTTACAAACAAAACTTTCGAAAATATTCTGTTTTTGCGAATTTACACACTTTAACCATCTTAATTGACTTCAAACAATGCGTATATTTTTTTATTATTTTAATGTGTTTCAAGATGTTCAAGATGTGTTTTAATGTGTTTCAAAGGATGAATTTTTAAATAGACGCAAAGAATACAATTTTGTCTTTCAATTTCTTGAATTATTTGAGTATTGGGTTTAAACGATCGTGTTGACTGTAAGCATCTCTATTCGGATCCGAAATGAGACCCGTTTAAATAAAAATGACAAGGTGTCATTAAAACACAATTGCTCTACCAGGTTTCATCCGGCACTTTAGAGCTACCTAGTCAAACTAAATTTTCCACGAGATCATATTTCTAAAACATAAAATTAATGCTATCAGTTAATTTTTTGTGTAGCATTTCCCGAATTAGTTCACTTGAACTGCAATCTTTTCACATATATTTTGTCCCATTTTATAAGTTAATTTGTATTACAAAAACATATTTTTTACCTACTCGTCCTTTTACCTCTCCAAACCATACAACATAGTTTACAAGATTCGGAAATGCGATCTTGTTATACGAGAGGAAGAATCTCTGTTAATAAAAAGAAATCAAAGCCGGAGAAATCTGATCCTTAATTTAGAAAAAGGAAGCCCCCACGCAATTTGAGAATGAAATCTCCCGCCGAGTCGTAAAAGTCGGAAGTTTTCCCTCCGTCTCCTCAGACTTTCTCTACGCTCGCGACTAACACAAAGTAGTTTTCAAGCGCTACTCTCACGTGACAGTTTGGATAGTTTCCAAACATCACAGCTTTCCAGAGTCGTGAAAACCGATTGGGCCATTTCCAGAAAATTTCTCACTCGCAAACCGCGGTTTCTGACTCATTTTGTCTTCTGTGATTGTGGTCTCTGATTCTGATACCCTTGCAGAGCATTCAGTAAGTGGTGTTTTAATTTCTTATCTTATGAATATTAAACTCGACTCTAATTGGGGTAATTTCATAATTTCCTCCCCAAACACTATCAATACGAGTATTATTCATTGGTTTTAATGTTTGTAAACAAATTCCTTGTGTTATCAATTTTTTCTTAGTGGTATCTTTTGTTTTAAAATGAAGAAAATATGATTGAGATCATCAATAAACATTCATCAAGTAAAAATCTTGATTATCATGAAAAAGAAGTAAAGGTTCCATTTGATGACTTACTAATATTTGTGAGAAAATACCCCTTGAATCAATTTGTTGTAATTCGGAAGTTCAGTTCGTTGTAAATTGATCTGAATTTGCGGAAAACAGCCCATGTAGTTAGTTCATTTTTAGAGTTGAGTTATTGTAAATAATAAAGTGAGTGGCTTAAAACTAAAAAAAAAAAAAAGGCAAAAGGCTTAAAACTCATGCAATAGCGTAAGTGATTATCCAACGCTAGTCTAACCTTATCTTTTCAAATGCTTTAAATTTTAACCACTACTGAATTTTACCTCAAGATAATATGTTTATGCAGGTGACAATACAGATGATTGTGTTACAGTTTTACAAATTCTCACAATTTTTAATGTGATTCGCTGAATAAAAATGAATGTTTTTGCCGCTTCCCTATTCCTCACTCGCAAGTACCCTTTGATGTCCAGCATGAAGTATCAAATCGCATAAAATTCTAATCATATTTGTCGTGTCTGAGACGCACCCACATCCGTTGCTGGTCTCTTTCTTAAGCATCCTAAATACGTCACTCTCCGAGAGGGTATAGTGCATACTTTTACAGCTATTCAAGTTTTTACTTCTTTGGAATACGTATAAGTTTTGTGCTATGATTATCCGGTAGAACAATGCTAATTGAATTTGTTTAGCCCTTATAGACATTGCGGGAATGGGGGTATATATATTTAAAACCTCAGTAGCTGTTTGAATTTGAAGCTTTACATCAGAATCTTGCCATCTTTGGTGTGATTTTTATCCACGTTTTTTCGGATTCTTTTTTAAATTGAAGAATTCTGAATTTTGTGTAATTATTTAAAAATTGAATTGTATGTTTTTACGATGCTCATAGGAAAGCAGAATAAAGTATCAATATTAAATAGACTATTTTTTTGTTCCCAAGAAAGTCCTACTATCTCGGATTTTACCGTTGAATAGCTTCCAAATCCGGTTAATCTTGATGGAATGAATTCTAACCAAGGTTTGTGCCTGAAAAAACCTTTAGCCAAAAGTTTTTTTTTTTTCAAACTTCAGTTAAATTCTTTGTAAGTTCAATTGAAGTTACAATGGAACCTGGTTCATTGGGATCGCTTAGATCCGAAATTTTCATTCCATTTATCCAAGAATTCCACTCTATCCACTCTTTGACTATTGTATTTTTTAATAATTCCTTCAGGAAAATTATCAATGTACGTAAGATTCGAAAATATTGTACAACTTCGGATCCTAAATCAATCTATTCATGCACTCTAATTAAATCACTTTAGTTTCTCGCCATTCATATGATTTGAAGCGTCGTTCTACCGTTATTCCAAAGGCATACTTTGACACCTCAATTTCCTCTTGCAGTACTGGGCTGCCCGTCCCCTACCGCCAGCGAAGGCAGCTACGTTCTAGAACGGAACGGCAGCGCGGCCGTGGTCGCTTGTCGCAACCACCAGGTCTTCAACGACACGCTCGAGGGGAAGAGGTTCTTGCAGTGCATTCGCAACCACCACTGGAACGACACCCTACCACCTTGTATAAGTAAGAAATTCATTTTGTCTTGACTGCCAGAGCCATTATGATTTCGTGGCATAATAGCATGGCTCCAATCTTTCGGGAAACTTCTTAACAAATATTCTGATGTAAATTTACAAAATTTCATTAAATAGGAAAATTATTTTTAAAAAACCGAAGTAGTGAAAATAAGGAGGATCCCTGTCCATAAATCAAAAGTATTAAGATAAATACTTCATTTTTCTAAATTTTATTGAAAAATCGGCCTGATATTCGTAAAAAGCTCTAAAATATGGCCTAGATTTTTTCTTTTTAAAATTAAATTATTTTTCCGAATATTGTTAAAATATTTTCTGTTTTATTTGATTGAAGAATTTTACCTGTATTTTCAATGTTTATTAAATTAACTGATTAACTAATGATTTTATCATCAATTGTGTTTTTTTGTTATAATATAGCTTATAACTACAATAGGGAAAATGCCCTTTGGGCAAATGCCTCGATTTTTGAGGCCAAAAAAAAATTGAAGATTTGAAAAAAATTTAACTTTTTTACTGTCCGATTTTCTTTAATTTTAGAATGTCATTATTTAGGTCATTTCTTAGGGAAAATCGTTTGAATTACTTCTTTTTCAGTTATTTTGTGGTTTTGAGCGATTTTAAAATGTTTTCGATTATCAAAATGTTAAATTGATTTTTAAATTTTTTTATCAATTTAAATGGAATATTCGTATTAAGCACTAAAAAATAGCCTATAAACATGTATCATAAGTCTCGATCTATTAGTTACTTGATGTTTAGAAATTTTTTTCGGCCATTTTTTAAAAATTCAAAAACTAAACTTCCCGTGAAGCGATTTTGTCCGATGTTTAGTACGTTATTATTGAAGTCATTGCAAAGTGAAAACCATTGAAAAACTAAGTGTTGTAATTTTTTTACCCGTTCCTTAAGTCACAGTTTGCCGCGACTCGCTATAAATTCTAAGAATGAGTTACGGTTCTAAAATAATGAACTAGGTGACGACGCTTAATTGGGTTTCTTGTACAGGTAATCCCAAATGAGATATAGGATTCACGCAGCGATTACATGGGCACTTTTTAGCATGCGCTTCTTTTATTGCTGCTAGCACTCTTTTTAAGACCGAAGAGTGGATGATATATTGGATGAAGAACTCGTATCATGCACTGGAATAGATCGTTAAAACCAGCCTTGCCTAATGATTAAGGTCTCTTTCAAACTATCGATTTATTCTATCTCCAATTCACCATTCGGTTCTGCAAGCGGCTGGTGTGCTTTAAAATCGATCGCGATCACAGCTACCGCCGGGCTTTGCACGGACGGGACAGGTATTTTATGACTCGACACCTAGTTTTTATTATTATTATTGAAAGTGGTTAAGTAGAAAAAATATTTTTCATTATGCAGGTATTCAGTCCTTCCGAGTCCGAGTTTATTTGGAATTTATGGGAACAACTTATGAATGTTAAGGAGTTCTTTACACTATTTTTTACGGCCTCTTTTCCCTTTACTTGGGAATAACATAGAGAGAGGGAGAGATGGAAAGCACATTTAACTGATCAATAAAAGAACTTTTCCTTTTTCGGAAACTGAATTTATATGGTTTAAAATCTTTAAATAGTGTAGTAAACTAAGTTAGTATACCTACTAATAGAGAATTTTTTTTTAGTTTAAACTAAATTTTTGGTGTTTCAAAATTGAGATATTATAATATTTACCCAACTGGTTTTTAACCATTATTTTGGAAACTCCAACTCTCAAGCGTCACCTCCGTCCTTGTTAGGACTCATCAGCACGGCATAGGAAGGTAACGCAAGAGAGCGGAGACAGGCTTCTAATCTAGCCGACTATAATGGAAAAAGTAGTGACCATTGATTAGTCTACGTCTACCACTATCTGCTGGAATGAACTGTGCATTCCCAGGACAGATTTAATTTCCAAAGGCAAGAATGAGAAAAGCCTTTAACCATTATTGTTCATTATATTATTATTTATTCATTATAATTCCCTTAATTATTATAATATTTAACCATTTACTTTTATTGCGAGGTATTTACTGTTAAATTTCTAAACATAAAATTGCATTACTTTAAAGGTGAGGTGTATGTGGCAATGCCACATCGTGGCATTTTCTAAAGAGTGGTTACAAATAGGAAAATGAAGAAAATCCTTGCCCTTCTTGTTTTATTTTTCATACTAATAAAATTTTAAATAAAATGAAGGTACGAAGAAAAGGTTGTACGAAATATAAAAGTTTTATCTTTAGTATCTTGATAAACACTTAAAACACCCCTTATAAAAACCTGTACTTCTCGATTTGTGTGCAAGTGAATTAAGGGCTAAGGACAGAACCTGAACTGCATTCAACAACAACAACAACAAAAAAACAGTAAAAAAGAAGCGGGAAAGAAGTTTAATGTCTTTTCTTGGAAGGAATAAATAACAAGAACAAAAAATAACTTAAGAACGATTCCGACACTTCAGACGAGTGAGCTAAGCATGTTAAAACTTAAAACGTCTATATCTTCTAAATACGAGGTTTTATCGTTTTTCTTATAAAAACTCTCATATATTTCTTATAATTCTTATCGTTAAACTTAGATTCCGTTTTAGAAATAAAACGTTAAAATTTATCCAGAGTTACCTGATTTTTCCCATGAGTAACCTGATGAACCCATAAGACATTTTATGGGTTGTGAAAAGTAGAATTAGAAGTTACAATCAGTTGTGTATCCAGGATTTTCGTCTAAAGCAGGCCTGCACAACTTTTAAAAAATTTTGCCGCCTTAACTTGCCGCTAGACGATAAAACTTTCTATTTCTTTAAAAAAAGAAATCTTTACATGCAAATAGATCGATCAATCTAAGTTTTTTTTATTGCTTGTTCAAGAATTGAAACAGAAGTTTATTGTACATTATAGGGGAACAGATCGCGCAAAACGAACGTATAATGTGTGTTTAAAACGTACTATTTATCTAATTTTTTAAAAAATTTCTGTACTTTTGCAAATAACTGGTTTTTAGTAAATATTTGAACGCTTTCTTTTCATTAAAAATTAGAAAAACGCAACTCAACATTTTCCTTCCAGGAATTCTTTAGAAAACTCCTAAAAATTAACTTTATAATTAAATTTGTCCAAAATCTTTTAAAATAATTGAAGACTAGTTGTTTTGCAAAATTACTTAAGTATTGGTTATTATAACTTCAATATTGGGAATGTTTTATTAATACTACATGTATATTTGTATATTATAAAAAATTTTAGTTACATTTTAAATTTTTTTCAGCTTATGAAGAGCTAACCACCGCAATGGCTCCCAACAACAGTATTGCAGGAGTAGTAGAACATGTGGTTGATCAGAAAAATGCAACCTCAGTAACCCACTATGATCAAAAGACTGATCTCGTAGTAGGTAAGTGGGCATGCAATACTAGGCTGTCTTTGTATAAATTATATTAAATTGTTTTTTAATTTTGAGTTATTCCCTAGATATTATTGTACCATCTGTACTTATGGCAGTTCTAATACTTGGAAATATCATCATTGTCATCATTATTTTCATAATGAGAAGGTGAGTTTTACTTTTGATAAAAAAATTTATATAACTTCCATGATTGGTTTAGTAATTTTTTCATTATTTTGTTGATCATTGATGAATTAAAACGCAAGTATCATCAGAGTAAAGATAAAATAAAATACATGTTCATTTTGGAAATATACACATAACATGCTTTAATATTTTCTTTTTAATTAAAAATTTATTAAACAAAATCTAAAACAATTCCAAATAATTATTCAAAGCACCTAAAAATACTCCCTTAGTAAATTATAACTTATCATGGAGACTACATACAATATTTACTAAAAAATTAAGTAATAATAGTAACTCTATCTTACTTTTAATATACTTCTACAAGCATAATGTTACAATTTATGTACCTACTAATTAAACATTTAAATTCTTTAAGCTGGGATTTTTTTTCATAACTAATTATTTTTAAAACTTAGGATTATTTTTAAGTATAAAATTATGAACAATCCTATAAAATTTGTGATTCTTCCCTTATTGTTTAATATACCTAAGGAAAGGTGAACAAAGTTAAATACATACTTTACTACTTGGATTCAGAAATTATATAAAATTATTGATTGAAATTAAAGGAAAAATTATATAAAATCTAATACAATACTAAATGTAACATAACCGATATACTTTTGGAATAAGTTTTAAATTATTTATTAAATAAAAAAATGTTAAAATTATTTTTTTAACATTTTAAGGATTTTGTAATGCAACAAATTCTAGTACAACCTTGTTTATCCAGACTGACTGGAACTAAAAGCAATCCAAAAATTTGTGCACTAAGCAAAACAGATCCTAAATGATACTTACCATTTATTAAAATAAAATATTTTTTGCAACAAAATTGCATACTATTGTTTAAAGACATTGAAAAAAGCCGAAAAAAAATTACTTTTCACATAATTTTTTAAACTAAGAATTTATCCACTATTTTGTGTTTCAAACAAGTTGGACATTTGAATGAATTGTGGTAATGTTTACAAATTTTATCAGAATAACCCAGAGATTCTGATAAACAAGGTTTAACTGTAAAAATGATTATAAGAATACTGTTTGAAAATAGGTAAAATGTACCATTTGTATGACAATGATAAGGACAAGTAATAAGATAATCAGAATTTTTATGTGTCCAACTTTTTGTCATTTCTTTTAGGAATTATTCTCACAAATATCATGAGTTGTATGCAATGAAACAAAGTAAAAAATTAGTTTTACATGTCACATGTGTTTGTACTCATAATTTTACAACCTTTATTTGGTATTTAAAATAAAACAAGAAAATAAATATGAATAAATATAAATATATAATAGAAAATAGATATAAATTGCAAGGCAGAGAATAATCCATTTAAATCTAATCAATCTGTTTACTTTCATGAATAATTTTAATCATTAAAAATGTAAAAATTCTTTTGTTACTGGGAACTGTTTTTTATTTAAGGCGAAAGAGGAAGAGTGCAAATGAGTTTGAGGAAATTCAAGAACCAAAGAGCCAACCACTAGTCGCAGAAGAAGAGGAGACAGACAATATTTAGAGCTTCAGTTGGTAGCTATAAAATCTAATGCCAATTCATACTTTTACCGTTGCTTTTATTTGACATGTACAAATAAATGACATGTCGAGATTTGATGGAAATATCTGTATTTAAGTGAAAGCTCTATGTGTATGTAGGCTACTGCAGGTTTTGGATGTCACTACATGTTTTGTGATAATGACTTTATAGTTGTTCAAACACCATACAAAATATTGTATGATTGTGGACTTCACTTTCATTGTATTTGTTTTAACATTTTCTTAACAGAAAATGTTAGTTTTAGTGTTGCCCCTTAAAAATTTCATGTAAAGTATGCATCATTGTACATGCCATTCTTTCATATTCACTTACAGGGCCCAATAACTTAAATTATAACACTACATTTTCATTTAAACAGATTTTTTCATAACTGATATACTGCCATGTTCCTTTTCACCATGTATGTATAGTTTTGTAATATGTAAAGCTTACAATTTTCTTAATTGTAGGCATGCAAATTTTATTTATCCTGTGAAGCACACAAAAAATACTAATTTTTGCTAGAGAGCATTTTTTTTATTTAGAATTGTCTTTTTAATAATCTATAACAAGATAAAACTTCAGTTTTGAAGTCAAAAAGTCTTGAAAATATTTGAGCCTTGGTTCATTTTTATAATTTATAGTAGATAGTTTCTGAAACATACTAATGTTTCATCATTAAAAGTTAATTATAATGTGTTTCACTTAACAAGTTAAAGATCAGAACAAAGTTTTGAGATGAGTAATAAATGTCTTGTAAATGTAAAAGTGTAAAATACTTTAAACATATTTAAACCCTTTATTAGGGCATAAAGTAAATTTTAGATAAAGTTTATGCATATATTTGCATGAGAGCAAAATTTTCTTATTTCAAAATTTTCTATTTTAATAAACATTAAGCTTCAGATGTCTATATTAAACAAGGTTGAAATTTATTAAGATTTATGAGAGAAATACCATAGTTTGTTGTATGAATAAATATATTACTTTGATATTTATTTTTGAAACTTTGCATTTCACGGCCAATGCATTTTTAAGTCTTTGAATTTATTTATAGCAATTTTACAAATAGCAAATATTTCGATTTTTATAAATATGTACACTAGTTATAAAAATGAAACTTAATTTGTGTCCTTTTTTATTATATAAAGTAAATCCACTTCCATGAAAGTAAATTATTTATAAGCCCTATATTAATGTAAATTTATAAGATTGGTTTGTATTTTCTCTAAAAATGTCTTATCACTGTTATGCTATGTAATAAGATTATTTTAGTATGATTTAAATCTTGCAATTAAAACTCGTATCAAAGCAACAGATGTTATCACTTACTATAAAATAACACAAATATCAATGTTCCCTTAAAAATAAGACTATTTTTTGAGCAATAGGTATTTATTTCTTTTATAATGAAAAAACACTTATATTAAAAACACAAATGGCCATATATGTACAAAAGTGCACATATAAAAACTACATTATCTTAAATACAGGAAATAATCCCATTTAGATATACGGCAGTGTTCTTGATAGCAAAACATGTAATATTACAAAAACTACGTTAAAAAAGAAATATATCTTGTATAATAAACCTCTTATTAAAAACAGTCATGAAAAACTTCCAAGCTAAAAATTGAATTCCATTCCATCTGGAATTAATTGTAAATACACATGCAATCTTTCTACATTCAAAAAATACAAATATTAATACTTTTGTTTCATTTCTTACTTTCTTGAGAGAAATGACTTCCAATATAACTAATCTTCAAAGGGTATGAAAAACAAATAATAAGGTTTTTATCAATAACTAGTATACATACTGTGTAAAGAATGTTTAAACATGATAAATATAATCAGAGTATAAATTAGCAGTGTCTTAGTTTATGACAAACTAAAGAACCATTGAATACTAACTTAAACTCTTTGCAAAACTTTGTAATTGACATTAAAACTGCTTTAAAAATGTACCATATTTATCACCTTTGAATATTGATGGGCATATTTGCATGGTATATTTCTAATACTACATTTTTAAAGTTTACAATACTAATGGGTTTGTGTATATCTTACAAATCAAGAACTGCTCTAAGTTAGCTAAATAATGTACTTGTATTTTAAGAAAATTTTTGTTGTACTTTCCAGAGGGTTAAGAGCCAAGGACTACATTGACTACTCATCTTAACTCCAAAGGCTAAAACATTTTGGCTTATGATATAAAATTGCAAAAGTGGTCAGTAACTTGTATATGTGAGTTTGGATCATGTATAGATTTAACTTTTTTGCAATTTTATAATTGGAGTTATAAAAAAATGCTAAAATAATCCTTACAATAAAACCAGATTTGACATGTTAGCAAAAATGTTTTTATAACATTTTTGTTTCAAAAGTTTTCTTTATGAAATACAATTTAAATGTGATGAGAGTTTAAAATTTCACAACAATATATTTGACTTAATAACTATAATTAAGTTGGGTGTCCGAATGAAAAAAACTTAAATCTGGCATGCTATATATAAGAATAATCCTGACCACTACTTTAGGCCACATGGAATTTTCCGATTTAAGAAACAATAAAACACTTTCATTTATTTAAGTAAAAAAATCAGAGTTAACATATGTGAAAAACACCATGTGTGATCAATTTTCACACAATGTTGAACAATGATAAAATGCAATCACTTGCAAAAAATAAAATTCCAAGATTTTAATTTTCAAGGTATAGTTACACATTAGTTCTTTAATATTGCACACATTTTAAGTAGTATAGCTTTGGGTAAAAATCTTAACTTCAAAAGTGAATGCATTTTGGCAAGATACTTTCATATAAATATGATTTCGACATTAATATTCAAATTTCAAAATGAGATTCCAGTTAATAAGATTAAATAAAATCACATCCACACACATACAGTACAAATTAAGAAAAATCACTTATAAACAGCATTATCCTGCATTAACAAATTCTTAGAAACATATTTACAAGTTATACTTCCCAAAAATATTTTTCCATTAGTTTCAGCTGCCTAGGTTCAACATTGAGCTTGGATCATAACCGTGTATGAAAATGCACATCATTGCAAGATGAGGCATTTGATCTTCTGGCTCTTTTTATTTGGTTGATGACATATACAGAAAATAATACAACTGTCACCTGGAAAACAATTTCAATTTTTAATAAAACAAAAGAGAGATTATCTCCACTTCAGAAAAAGAAATCAACTGCTACACATAAGAATCAATAGTAAATTTTATAAACTTGAACCTGTCGTGCAATTTTCAGTAAAAAGTATCAGTGTGATACACATAGAGCACATAAACAAGAGAGAAATGGTTTTAACACCCTATTTTCTATGCTGACAAATGCAATTCAAGCATCACTGAAACACCTGTGCACTTGCTTTTTACATTTATAATTCATGCACTAAAATAGTTATTCAGTATCACACATTTAAGGGTTTTTGAAACTAAGGGCAGATTTATACTAGTCCGATCTCATGAGTGCAAATTTTTCTGGTAATTCTCGTCCTGGACCTGGTTACATCCTTTCTAAGAAGTAGTTCATTCTACTTCACTCTGTTTATCAGATAAATAGAATGAATTAGAACAAACTTTTACTACCTTTAAAAATGTTTGGAAATGTGTGGTAATTAATAGAAATGGAAGGGAAAAGTCCCAAAAATACTAAATTGAATTATTTATAACCCACTTTAAGTGTAAGAGATAGTTTTTGTATTATATTAGCCCAACGATCCTGCCAGTATAGTCTAATTTAGACCATGCTTCTAGCTAGCATGCCTGTGGTCACGTGGGTCATAAGTACATCAGACGATCGTGACCAATCACAAATCGATGACATCACTTCTACTAGATGGTCCCGCAAATATGAAGGCTTTATATTTGCTGGACCCATATTAAAATAAGTATTTAACACTTTAATCAAGTTTTGTTCTGTATAAATTTTTGACATGCACTGTATTTTTCTCAAAACTATGGGTCAAAGATGTATAGTTCTTTATGTATTTTCATGTGAACTCTCCCTGCAAAGATTTTGGATATTTAGAATTTGGACAGACTTTTGAAACACTCTGAATAAATCAAGAAGAGGTTCTCACTGTTGTGAAAAAATTTCTAGATATTGAATTCTCAAAATATGTTAATGACCAAGTATTTAACTTAAGATTGTTTTTCCCTAAAAAATACGAGTTGGAATCCAGGAACAAAATTTTTTAATCACCAAACTTGTAACTTAACCCTTTCAATCCTACACCATTCGAGATTACTATTGAATACAATGGAAAATTTGGGGTGGCTAGGTCTGAAAGAGTTACTGAAATATTTTAAGTAATGAAAAATACATAAAATTATTTACCTGAAGTAGCAAAACCCCACCTAAGGCAGCAATCCAATATATTTTATTGCTGTAAAACCAGTCCACTAGCTTTTCTTTACAGCCCATCTGTAAAATTCACACAGTAATACAATTATATAATTGTAATATGTAATACATGCTCTACCATGTAAATACATTAACATGAAACCTACAATCTGTAATAGAATATTAAAAGAGAGCTCAAAGTCATTACAGGAATTGAACCAAGTTAACACACTTGAGCTTGCTTCAAATAAAAAAAGTTCAGGATTGTGGTAAACAGGGGGAAGTCCAAAATTTGTTTGAAGTCAAAAAATAGTTTAATTATAAAAATAGTTTTAATTGCTTGGTTATTGGAACAAAACATGTTCATCAAGCTATTTTTGCATAATTTTTACACATACAGTTTCTGATCAAAAGGAAATCTTTGGTATAAGTTGATGTTTAAAATATGTACTTCATACTTGTATTTTAACATACTTAAATTTAAAGCATTTAAAAAATTTTGCTTTTAGGATTAAAATAATTTAAGAAAACAAAATTCACAATTGAATGCAGACCGTTTAAAAATAAGTGACGCAATTTTATCAAGTAAAACAAGTTTTGAATTTGCATTACTTTGATAAATATCCTTAAACCAGGATATGGGAAATTTCCATATGCTAACTGGCCATTGGGGAGTAAATAAATGGGGGAGTAAATTTTGTCTTTGGTATGGTATGGTAAGAGTTTAATGGCACAAAACCCCCATAAATTTTGTCTTTGTTGTGTTTCATATCAAACTATATACTTTCAGATTAGATTTTCAACCCAGCAGTAAAAAAATTAAACTAGATTTTAATAAATTTCAACCTACAGAACTGAAATTTCAAGCCCAGCTTTAAACTGTTGTCCTTGAAATGTAAAAGTTTAACTATTAATTAAGAAGAATCAGAAGTCCAATTGAATTTTTTGTTTGTTTCATTTTTGCAGTTTAATACATATATCTAATATGGAATTCCAAATTACACTTTGAAATATGGCAATACTAAATAATAGAAAATAATATTTTAAAGTGAAATGTAAAACCTAGAGATGCCTAATTTTGTAAGCTTATTTTAGCATTGCAGCTTCATATTACTTGAATTTAAGTTTTTTTTGAATAAACTTTTTTTATTTTGTTGTGGTAAAACTATTGACATGATCATATAAGGCTGAGTAAATGGGTAATAAGTAAATAAACTTTATACTTAAAACATTGTTTAGAATAAAAGCTTAGAAATGAATCTAAAATTTATTACATACAAAACATGCCTATCCTTGTACTTTATGAGAAACTAGTTGGCACAATTATCAACAGTTTTCAGTAACAGTTTATATACTGGAAAAGGGACACTTACCCGGTTAAGTGTTTTCATTTGTACAACTGAAATTTCCTCATCTGATCTAACAGTATAGTAGCAGCTGTCGTCAATAGGATCAGTTGTGTCTGCAAATTCTTGAGGGCCAATAAATCCACAGCACTCAAACTTTAAAAAAAATTAAGAATCATCATGCTAATTTTTTATCAGGGTCATTCCCACTCTTTAGTAAAACAAAAACTTCTAAAAATAAATCTTCAAGGCATTTTTAAAAGCAATTTTTATTTTGCAATCTAGGTAGTTTTTAAAAGACTGTATAAAATTATAAATGAAATAAATTTAATTTGATGCAAACATTGAGTTAAAGAATATACTGAATAGAAAATAGTTAAGAAAATAATGGAAAGTTCTATGTAATATTTTAAATATACTCATTTTTTAATGATTTCAAACTTGTGACCATGATATTTATTCTAATATAGTTTTAATCAAGTGGTAGAGAAATTAAAACAATGTAATTTTATAAATTGAGGTGAAATATTTTAACTTCAAACATTTAAAGGAGTTAAGATACCTAAATGTTGCTATTTAGATGGAGAATAATGACAGGGTTGTGGTTAGTTTGCATTTAATATTAGTAGTTAGAGAAACATTGCGAAAAAATGCACTGTAATTGAGATAAGAATGAAATGCTGAAAGGTTAAAGATAAAAAAAAAGATGTAAGAACAAGACCTGGCAAAATAGCAAACCTCATACTTAAAACAGAAGGGGAGTCAATGATCTACCATTGGGAAAGCAACCTCAACCTTGCACAACTCAGTCTGTTTCCCTATACAGAGCTGAGTTAGAAATTTAGCTTTTCTCCCAAAAAGGCATAAGAAAACTTAAGCAATAAGTGAGAACTGCTTTGATAGAATACTTTTAGAGAAAAACTCAAACACATGAAGGAAATGGTAGCTTATTCTATTTCCAAATTATCTTTAGCACTTAGAACTGAATAGTAGTTAACTAATAGTCATAATAATTAATGGCATGCCTTTAAAACAAAAAGAAAATTCATAAAAAAGTACTAAGAAGTTTAATTTGAAAAGAAAGAAATAAACTCTAGAAGGAAAATATCTTAACTTTTTTATTAGGTAATAAGTGATTATATACACTTATCCCCATTGATATAGAAATGATCAGTTCACATGATTAAACTTATAAAAGTTTTAGTTTTTAGTCAAACTAATACATTTTTAAAATAATATTAATAGAAAAATGATAAATTATACATAAGTTATTTTTCTGATGTAGAACGATTCCACATTTTAATCATATTCAGGAAAACTAATTAAAATTCAACATGCAATTATTTGAAAGCATTATGATTAGTATAAAATACCAGGCATAAATCAAAGACATTTTTGCATCAGAATTATAAAAAATATGTTATGCACATTCCAAGGCACATTATGTTATGCACATAACTTGAAAAATCTTTAGGAAACTATTATTTTAAACATCCTTAAATACGTACATGTTCTTGAACAACATTCTTTGTGACTTGGTTAACTTCACTCCAAGCTGTGCCAAGAACGTCAGCCATCTGCAAAATGAAAATGTAGAATTTAATTGAAGTAATTAACACGTGAAGAGTAATTTTCTTCACTGAAAATAAACATGAGTTCTATGAATACATTTTCAAAATACCTTAAGAGCCATAAAGTTTCAATTAACAAAAAAATATATTATTTATCTTTGGTTTGGAAATCAGACTTGCCAACCTCTGAAAGTCAAAAATCAGGAGATTTTCCATAGAAATCGGGAGAAATTTTTATCGATGTATACAGGGTGTCCCAAAACGACCGCATAAACTATGCATAGCTAGATTCCTCGTTGGGAGTACATAAAAACTGCCTAAAGAAGTGCCCCTCTACGATCCATAGTTTTCGAGTTATAGGAAAAACAAAGTATGGCTGTTACCCCACTTGGCGGCCATAGAACCGGACCCCCACGTCCGATCCAGCGGCCGGGGTATTCCATATTGAGCCAACCACGTACATTAGCACAGAAATGCGCCGGAGCCCCATCATGCTGAAACCAAAGTCCCTGTACTGCCGCTAAGGTATGTCATCGAGGAACTCGGTTAAGAAAGACCTCATTGAGAAACACCAAGTATGACTGTCCCGAGAGCCGTTCAGGCAACAGATATGGTCCAAGCAGTCGATCCCCGAGTATGCCGGCCCATACGTTAAGAGACCAACGTTCCTGATGTTTTTGCTGCCGGATTGACCTGGGACCACAGGGGTAACAGTCATACTTTGTTTTTCTTATAACTCGAAAACTATGGATCGTAGAGGGGCACTTCTTTGGGCAGTTTTTATGTACTCCCAACGAGGAATCTAGCTATGCATAGTTTATGCGGTCGTTTTGGGACACCCTGTATATAGCCCATCGCAAACCAATTATAAAAAGATAATATGTGCTCAAAATAAAAATTTAACCGTTTTAAAACCACACAACCATACGTTTTCGCAATCGCACTGTCCGGGAACATTTTTCTGAAGAGAGCTCCGGAATGGTCCGCCACACTGATCGGTAAATTATGCTCCAATAAGAATGCTGTAAAAAGGCATTCAGCATTAATTACCGTCTGATCATTCTGTACTACAGAGGTGCCAAGTTTCAAAAAAGGCTTTCAGTAACCAGTGCTGATGTAATCAGTAACTTTTCAGTAACCTTGTTGATGATGCACTGTCCTCACGATCTAACTATCTTGATTGCGATTCGGATGATGTGATCCAAAACTCGAGTATTTCCCTGACCCACATTTTCCTACACTAAAATTTGATTGGCTTAATTATTTGGATAATGAATTAGGTAAATTTAAATATTCTATGAATTAAATATTCTAAAAAAATTATAATGAATTAAATAAATTGGAAAATTTAGAGAGGGATATTTTAATAAAATATTTTGATAATCGTAATCTTAACTATTTACGTATTACCAATTCAATAATTTAACTAGCAAGGTAATTTAAGTTGAATTTCTGAAAAAAAGTTTAATAAAAATAAAAATTATGCATAGAAATACTTTATGAATTTAACTCTAAATATTGGAGAACACCTAACTTCCAAAACAGATAATTTAAGAATTTTAAGTAATTAGAGAGTCCATAACAAGAGATCCACTGCAAAAGAGTTGTGATTATTTTCTGCAGCTGTGGCGCAGAAGGCAAAACGCAAGGTAGAGAAGATTGAACCCAAACGCAATTTGGATACAGTCCCTTTATTCCCCAATTTGCATCACGGCTTTATAAAAAACCGTACATGGAAAAGTCCAGGGGCCGATTACAAAATGCGCATCGTAAGGTCGCGCAGACCAACGCGGTGCCGATGCGCGCCGTGATTTCACGAACAGCCGGAGAGGCAACCGTGTACGGCCAACATATTTGCAACTTTAGGAAAGGAAGACAAATCTTCATTCTGATAAAATCATTATGAAATTGAAAAAAAATCACGTATCCGCTAAAGAATAGTTAAAAATCCGTAATTTTATATCGATGTCCGTAACACCGTAATTTTCTATCGAATCCGTAAACAAAACGGTCAAAGCGTAATACTTGGCACCCCTGGTACTACAGAAATCTTTTGATTATTTTCCACACATTTCGCATTTTCCTTATGCATAATTCGAAAAAAACAGGAATTCTGATAAAAAGCGGGAGAAAACCGAGAAAGCGGGAGATTTTCGGGGAAAATCAGGAGGGCAGGAGGAGAGAGCGAAAATCCGGAGTCTCCCGCCAAAATCCGGAGAGTTGGCAAGTATGGGAAATTTATTAATGCCATAAAAATTTTACCTTCATTCTTAAAACATTTAGAGCAACAATGCCTCCCACTTCTGCAGATATTGTCAACACTGAGAGAACTAGGTACTGAAAAACAAACATTATGTATAGTCAAAGACATAAATATTAAAATAATATTTAAATAAAAATAATATAGCAATTATACACATACAAATTTCATGAGGCAAGTTCCTCTCTTATAGGATCCAATCCAACCCAGTATGCCTAAAAACGAAAAGATTACTTAACTGAAATGAACAAAAATAGTTACATTTAAACTTATAAAACTTCTTTATATCAACTAAGTATTTCTATTAAAAAATATTAATTTCAATAAAAGATATTACAATATGGGACATTTATTATCCCAAAATGTTTGTAGCATCCATTCAAGTGTTGCAATGAGTAAATAACAAAAAGTATTTTTAAAACTTAACGATAAAATCGTATTTTTGCATGTAATGCATAATGTCTGCAAATTGCAAATTTTGCTTAAGTTAAAAAATTTAACTGCCTTTGTTATCTTTTTGATAACTAATAGTAATGACGATTCTCAATGAAAAGTATGTTTTTATAACCATCTATAGTTCTTTAGTGCAAAAAGAGCACAAGTTGTTTTGTTTAAAATATACCTTTTCCTGACATTTAAATTGAAATAAGGTTTGAAAATACAAATAAATAGGTATATAAATGCATACCATTAATAAAAAGAAGAGATCCAACACATAGAGCAGTGTAGGTAAAGATCTGAAACAAAAAAATAAATTAATAAATTCGTTAACAAATAAGATTTCATTAACACTTTTTCTTCCATCTATAGTCTATGGGGTAGATTAAATATGAACATACAGTTTAACAAATCATAACACCAAAGATTGAGTAACTGCCAAGCTGATTTATTTTTGAACAATACAATAACTATATTTTATTTTATGCTGATAAAATAAAATTACAATTAGCAGAGGATATATCATAGAAGATATTTATTTCTCTATACAATGCATATCTATGCTTCAGAAGCATTTGAAATGACCCAACAATAAGAGAAAGGGTTAAAAAAGATTATACATATTTTAATTAAACTAATCTAATAACGCAATATTTTCATAAATAAATACTTACTAAACTACCAGTGAAAAAGCTTTTTACTGTAGGAGTTGTAGCCAAAACCCACATCATAGTTCCAAGTATAGTTCCTCCGATGAGCTGGAAAAAATACATATTTATAAATACTATTTCAACACACAATTAATACCATTTTTCAATACATAACAAATAACAATGAAAGAGTAAATAAAAAATAATTTGAGAGTATAAAAGACAAATTTCAGCAACGTTTATTTTAATCCGCATTAATTACATATATGCTGGATTCTAGTAAAATATTCATGCCAAAATTTTAAACTTCTTTAAAATTTAATATAATAACTTACTATTTTAATAAATGTTCTATAAGTGTAAGATACATTTAAAATAACATACAAATAGATGGTAAACAATTTTTAATGTTGTAAATAGTTATAATAACTAAAAAAGCAATTAATCCTTAACTTATATGTATGATTGTATCATTTTCTTCCTTCTCTGGTAAATGAAAAAAAATGCGTAAAACTTTCTGTTAAACATTTTGACATTAAAGTCTTTTACTGGGAAAATAATGGAGTTCAGACTTTAAACACTCCGAAATAACCAAGAAAAATTAATTCATTCCTAATTTTTTTTTTCTGAATTTTTCTAACTATTTTTCAAAAACACAACGTATAATAACACAAGTTAACAAATCTCGAAAACATCTAAAATCGAACTTTTCCAACTGCTTTTTAATTCAAAATAAATCAATCCTCCCTTTCAATATTTGTTTAATCCAGATTCATGCGAAAATCTCCCACGCAAGATCAAAGGTGGATGTCAGTTTTTCAAAGATTATTTTTGATCCATTGTTAAGTCACCACGTTCGATCCAAGAACGAACAGAAACCAATGGTCTGGAAAAGATTCCAAAACAATAATCGTCGCAAGGAAAAGCCCTTAAATGTTGTTTCACACTTGGAAACAAGGGCGAGATAAAAATGGATTAGATGAATCAGCTTTCTCGTATTCAATTTAAAAAACAAAACAAAAAACAGAACTTTTTCCAGTCTAGTTGACAAGGATTTGCATGAAGGAGATTTTAAAAAAAACTCATTCTTAAACACTACTCCTAAATGTGGGATAGTGCTTGTTTAGTAGACAAAGTTCTTTTTTTTCACGAATTGTTCGGTAAATGTATTGCTTGCAGGGTTAAAATTCTTAAAATTATTTCAAAAGCAACGTACGGGCGTTTATTTTTTTTCCCTTGCTTGCGTCGGTTCGTAGGAATGTTTATCAGACCAATCGGCCAAATACCAGCTTCATGCCGGAAGCAATTTACTGGCGAATCGGCAATTCCAATGCTCTTTTCCCGAACAAAAACAGCTGGAGTTGGGGACGATTTGAAAAATAACATTCCTTGTTCGCAAGATATTGCGATATCGAACGTGGAAGGCAAGAGAAAATGTCAAATGGGTTGGGACATCAAAAACGAATTCAATATGGAATGGTATTGGTTGGTATATCTAATTTTCAGCTCTCTATATTACATTACGACCTTTAAAGAATAAAAACGAGTTAAGGAGGCACTTAATTAGTTTGTATTATTCGAGAAATCATTTTTGTGGGACTTCTGAGACCCTAATATCCCTTGCAAGTGTGAAATGAAATTGTCTATGTTGTCTTCATTTCCAGAAAAAGTTTAAAACTTTATTATACAAGATCCTAATACATTTACAAAATAAAAACAAATATTTGTACCAGTTAGAATCATCTTATTTTATTGAACGCATCTGTAAAGACCCACAGTTAGAGAAACATGTTAAAAAGAATTTTATAATGGGGTATCAAAGGACTTGGAGCAGAACATGACATCAACCGAAAGTCATTCGTCATGGTCGAAAAAATCCAATTGACTCATCAACGATTGAAATTCACTACTTCGACCCGGAGCGTGATGGAACGTAATATTTGGAGGAGAGTTGTTAAAATGGTAAAGTTTTCAGCAGATAAGGTCAAGATAAATTGAAGATTTAAAATTTTAACTCTCATTATGAAGCATATTAAATTGTATAGTGCTCCTGCGGCAACACAGTCATGACTGGTTGCTCCGTTCATAACTAATTCAACAATATGGGCTCCCTCCCATATATATCAAAGGCTTCGGTCTTGAGGATATGTATATAAGGTATACAGCAGGACGTAGGTAGATTATGTTGGGCCTTTTGAATTGGATATCTAAACCATACACCTGTAGTACGCATAAAGCACGAGGAATTGAGATGCTTGCAGCAACAAAGAGCTAACTCCAACAAATTTACATTGCAGTTAGCTCGTTGTTGCTGCAAAAGCGCCTCAATTTAGAAAGGCAAACCCAGAGAATACAATTACTTAAAAGGTCTAGCTGTTCAAAATGTATGAAAAACCTTGTCAAACAGGTCGTGAAAATTTGATTAAAAAAATAACACGCTTAATAAGCGAATATTTCGGAAATGACTTATTGGCCGTCCTAAGCAGGAGTTGAAATTGCATCAAACACCTGCTATGCCTTATCTAGTTCAATACAACCCAGAGATTTTCCATGCGGACCGGGAGCAACAGAAGGTAGTCGGGAATTTCAGCAGACTCAAGATCGCCTTCGCCCACTGAAGACTTTTCGGATACAATGGACGTGTGGGATAGACGATCGTCTTCCCACAGAAGGATGACGATTAGAGAGCAAATCGCTTCCGTCCCATCGACCGGCACAGCCTAATGAGATGCGAAGTTTCGATCGTCAGCAGGCACGGAGAGCGAGTGTGGTGGTCAGGGGTGAATGGCTGACTTCGACCCGGTAACGAGAACGAAAATAACGGACCGCGCGGACTGACCCGGTAGCGTTCCACTCCTGTGACAATGGACATCGTGTTTAGGATCGCTATGATGGAAAGTCCCAGGATGGGGCACTTTTTCGAGGTTTGTTTTCATCTTCAGGAACTGGTTCGATTCTGTTCGGAGGATTGAAACGCTTCCGAATCGATTAGACTGCTGCTAGACTGGGGATGATCAGGGAGTCATTTGGATTTGAGAAACTCTTACAGAATCACTAATAACTAAAATAAAATGATACCTATACGCTAAATAATAAAGGTAACTTTGTAAACTACGTAATACAGTTTGAAGATAGCAAAGTTCGGAATTAAATGAAATTCCCTTTGTCCCGACCAAGGTAGTTCAACGTTCAAGCGAGGATAGTTTGCAAAATTAGCAAACTGAGAAGGGCCCAACATTTAATAAACTTTAAATAGAGTCCTTTGAATTATGTTCTGATTCAAAAAGAAATGTCAATAAAAAGTTTAAATACTTCAAAGTTTCACTTAAAAAATCTGATAACGGAGAAAACTCACACTGGACACACACTCGCTGGGAGTGAGGCATCCAGAGAGAGACGGGGCAGATCTCCAGCGTATATGGCCAACACCGATGCATCAGAAATTTCAATTGTTCAAATTTTCAAGTTCTATAGATAAAATTTTTGTTGTGTTTACAATTTAAAGTTTTAATTTAGTGTTTGCTAATAAACTGTTATTTTCGTTTTGATGAGCTTCTCTTTTTTTTCTACATGTATTGGTAAATTTCGTTTACTTCTAGTTGATGCAGTTACGTAAACTTGACATATTTGTTATTGCTGTGCTACAAGGGATTATTTTTTAAAATTATCCTAAAAGAAAATATAGGAAGAAAGTAAAGAACCGCTTCATACACGGGTATTTTAACCAAAAACTTATGCGACTAGCAATTCCGTTCTTGAAATATTTACTGTCCCAAATAGAAATAGATTCGTCAAATCTGATATTTGGCCAAGCCAAAATCATGTGCATCATTGCAGGATGACACATGGATGTCGATAATGATTGATTTAAAAGGAAAAAAAACCCTTCACTTATCCTCATCACTGGAGGATGGAAAGAAACAAAAAAGTGAAGAACTGCGAAGATCAACGAAGCAAAGAACGTCTGTCACTAGTCTTAACATGTCACAAGAGATCTACAACTCATCCCTAAGTGATTCAGTCTGTCGGAAATAGAACGATTACTTTTTACAGACGAACAACTCTCTTCTCGTTCATTTCCTTAACGAAATTCGTCTACGAGAAGAGAAAACATGGTCTGCGATCTCAAGTATAGTTAAAACAAGTTTTTTTGAAGCATAAGTAGTTTCGGTAACAACTTCAACCTCAAGCTAATCACCTCAACTTTTCAATAAATTGGCACAGGAAAATTAAGAGTGCATAATTAAGCTCGTTAAGATCTATTAAAGTTTTAATGGATCCACATTCTTGATGAAGGGATCAAGTTTAGGCATCATTTCGTGAAGGAACTATTATAACAAGAGTCAAGAACTGATCAATAAGTTCTTAAACATTTTGGGAAATGATCTCCAAGCAAGTCATGAAAACAGATGTGAAAATTTAATTCAAGAAAATGCATCTTTTATTACTTTTTAGTTGGGTAAATCTGGTTATGAATATGAAGGTCGCAAGAAATATAAATTTTCCCAATTACTAAATTCAAGATGCATCAGGTCTGTTTAGTCCTTTTAGTAAAAGAAAAAAAAATCATTGATTAATACTCAAAAAATGTCTCAAAAGTCCGGGATTTCAAAAAATTTAAGGGGTATAAACCCACTATTTGGTTGGGCATTTAGTTATCTATGTTAAGATCATGATTCATGATAAGGCATAAGAATAGGAAAAATCTAGCATATAATTTTTTGTTTAATGAAAATGTCTTCAACTAAAAACCCTTTCAAAAATAACAGCACCAACAACTAAATCCAACCAACCTTTCAATAATGCTCTTTATTCGTAAAATAATTTTTTAACATGAAAAACTTCAGATCCTCTAGGGCCTAGGCCAAAGTCTCGCTATTTTGTTGGTCCTTGAGAAGTTTGTAAAACCAATATTTAAAAAAAGGGGTGCAACTTCTACTAGTACTTAAAATAGTATTTACGGAGAATACAACTCCGCGGAATCAGAACTGCCAATACAACCGAAAACAAGGGACAGAGAAAAGGAGCAGCAATGATTCTCCACTTTTCATTGAACTTCAAGCATGATGATTTTTTGAGGTTAGTGTAGGTAATCAACAATTGATGATAAAAAAATTATATAAATAGTTAACTGAGTAGTAAAGTAAGACGTTGACTCATTCGCACTCAAATGTGAAAATCCAATAAAATACAGAATGAGGTCACTAACACGAATCGGTAAGATACTGGCGTATTCGTATTTAGTACTAATGGGTTTTAAATCACAGCAGCCCAAGAAAACAATACGAAATCTTGCGATGGGAAGCTCATATTGCAAGTTTATTCTTTTTCTCTCCGCGCCATCCATCAGAGGCTAATACCATGCGGGTTTAATATGAGCTATAAATATCCTAATTTTTTCCACAGAGTAGGTCGTAGGGATGGACTTTGAAAAAATAGAGGGCTTGAGGCTTCGGCGGTCACGAAGAATGGGAGGAGACAGAAAAGAATAAAAAGAGAAAAGCGTTCTCTTGAGAATCCAGGTCACGGAGTATTTAGATTGTGGAATAAAGTGAAATAAATTTACAGTACAGTTAGATTTGATCTCAGTCCGTTTTTCTTCTAAAGAAGTAAGGAGTTCCTCTACCATCCGCGTTTATACATTTTATTTAACTTGTTTGTTTCTCTGCGAATCACAAAGAGAAAATATCTTGTCTTATAGTATTTGTATTGTGCATAAAAATCACTATTGGTTAAAATTAAATAAACACATTTTTAAATACATAAACCATTCCTTAACACATTTTCAAAGGTGAATTTGGCTTATGTGAAGAAATTTCATCAGTCATTCAGAAACTTTTAAGGTACTTGTATTCATCAATCAGGCTAATAACTAATTTTCTAAATTAATTTCATGGACTTAATACCTTCTTTTATTTTTCTAATATTTATGTCACCTTATCACACCTTTGAGCTACAGTAAAACTTTCATCTTTAACTGTACTTTTTAAATAAAAAAATTTTACATTGAAAATAACACGATTTTTAGTGAAAATCACCAATCCCGTCAAGGATACGTTGTTTTTTCTGCATGTCAATAAAAACGCACGGAAAGTTCAACTTACAGGCATTGACCAAAAAAACTAGTTTTTGGCGTAGTAGAGCCGTAGTTTTCCGCTATACATTCATAATTCCATAGTTTTCACCTAATTTCCGCAGAATTTGTAGGGTATGATATTGTCACCAGCCAAAATATTTGTTACTAATAAGAACTTTGATATGGAGTTTTTCTTTATAAACTCAGGCAAAAATTTCCACACAACATACTTGAATTTTCCTTGAACCTCGTATTAAATCAAACGTAGTTCAAATTGAAGTCATTATAAACAGTCATGCATCCTTCATTTAAGAAATAAATTCATACAATTGAAAATAAAAAAAAAATTAATCGAGTAATTGTTTTGTAGAAATACATGGCCATAACATTATTGCATGTCAAGGGAAATTTAAATAAAATACTTAGCTGTTTACTTCTAACTATATTTATACCCTCAATGCTTCAGTTCTTAAGGAACGCATTTTTCACACATTGCATGGTTTTAAAGATAAATTAAATAAAATTTACTGTTTTAGTTAGTAAAGTTATATTGATTTTCTTACTCGATCTCTACACAAGTTATTCCATATATTTTATACAAACGATTAAAAGTTTAAACGAGGTTTAGACTGTTGCAGGGTTAGTTACATTTATAGTAGAAACCTTTAAATTTCTCGTATTTTTTTAGGTGTTGAAGTTTTATTTTTTTACCGCCTAGCGTATATACTCTCCAAAGTTTACAAAAGAAGACGATGTAACCAAGAACAAACACTACGCTCAGTTGACTCTGCTCTAAACAAAGGCTGACGGGAAACAAAGGAATGACTGGCTCGGTTCAGCAGTGTCAGAAGAGTCGCACACCATACAAGAACATCTGCTTGAAATTCCGAACGCGACAGACCAACATCTCTCGTTGTATCGAACTCAACGCCCATTGCTTTGGCAGAAAGTTACAATTCAAGCAGCATTGTTTTTTTCGGATACGCCCCACCACATGGAATAGGTCACAGAGTACAGAGTATATAATTCCATCTTGATGGCTCGCCAGAGGCAGATTCCACATCGGAAAAGAACAGGGCAATTGGTGTGGGAATGGGTTTCTGTTCCGAATACGTTCGATTATGGCTCTATTGAAGGTCTTTCCGCTCGAGTTAAGAGGAATTCCGAATTGATTTTGGTCGTTTATGGAAATGCGAGATTCCATTTTAAGATTGCTTCAATTACGTCTTTTGAAGTCAGCGAAGCTTCAAGTTGCAGAAGCTCAAGTGGTGTTAAAGGAAGGGCAAGAGTATAACTTTGATCAAGATGCACCACTGGGATGGCGCGAAATTCAGGAAACTGGATGTGGATGGTAGCGAGCCACTAGTGGATCCAAGGGAGGATAGGGGGCTTTAGCCACCCTCTAAGTGAAAAACTTAAAACTACATAATAACACATTTTTATTTTATTTTCGTTGTTTTTCCCTATTCATATGTGTTTATCAAAGATTAGCAACTATCACATTCTTAAAATACGAAAGAAATTGTTGCTACTTGACCCTTCCCTTTCCATTTCGAATTTTCCGAGAGAAAGAGGGGAGATCGGAACTCAGAGTAAATGTACCAAAACGAGTAAAAACCCTGTTTTTTATAGTCAAATTTTCAGAAATTTTCTGGGGGAGGACCCCCAGAACCCCCTTCGGTGCTTGGAATTCTATCATTTACAACTCTTTTTATAATAAGTTCATCAAAATGCAAATCCTACCAAAAATATATTAAATTCTTCAAAATATATGTCCAAAATACGGATAGGTGTACCAAAACGAGTTGAAAGCCTGTTTTTTTAGAATTTAGACTGATATTTCCAAAAATTTTTGGGGGAGGGACCCCAGACCTCTCATTTGGTAGTTAGAACTCTAATATTCCCAACTTTTTATATTATGCTCATGAAGAAGATTTAATTTTATTTAGAAAATTCTTAGCCCCCCCCCCCAAAAAAAAATCCTGGATCCGCCACTGTAGCGAGCAATAGTTGTGGATGACCATGCCTATTAATTGTTAAATCAGTTAATATCTTCAGGTATTACTACCAAACTTCGTCATTTTACCCTTGTTTTATAGACCAAGAGTTGATGGAATTTTTTGTGCACAGTTTAAGGGTGCATGCTATTATAAAATTTTGAATTATGTACTATTCTTATTCATGGAAAAACAATGAAAAAAATTGCAAAACATACTCTATATTTTTGTAGAGTTCAGAACTAATTTTCAACACATTGTGTGGGTACCATGTACACTACGGTGGCTCAAAACAGCTTTTTTTTTTTGGGGGGGGGGGAGGGTGGATACATAAAACCCATATATTGTCCCCTAATTTTTACATTTATAATATACGTACTATAATAATCAGGCAAAGTTTCAATTCCCTACTACTCCAATTTTTAGAGGTTGCTCAATGACCCTAAAAATACAAAAAATTGCTAATTTTAAAGTAGCAAAAAAAAAAAAAAAAGATAAAGATAAAACCCTGACATTTTGTTTATGATTTTTTTATGATATACATGATGGTTGAGGTCTCATTTTTTATCACTCTGTTTGGAGTAATATTCTTTATAATAAATAAATTTCATAAAGTTTTTTTTTCCTGAAGTTAGTTTCAGGAATTTTTCCTGATAAATAGTTACAATTCTAGAATTATAAAACTTAAAAACATGAAATTACACTCCAGTGTAATTTCATGTTCATTATTAAAAAAAATTACAATTCTTTTATTTAAAACATTTAGCATTTTTAACTTTCTAAAATGAGCATTTCTACCACATTCCAAATAAGAAATCAAATTTTATCATTCATGGAAATTTTAATAGGTCCCTTCTTAACCCCTCCATAAAGTATGATTAAAGGACAATTAACTTGCAAAAAAGTCATGAAACCTCTAAAGGTCTAAAAAGTGTTCATATTATTCTGAAACAGCGCGAAAATTCTACATTAGCTTAGGAAAACAACTCTTAACTAGCTTTCTATCAAAACCTAATAAAGTTCTCATTTTAGGGGTAGTTGATTGCAGTATTTTCATCTTAATAAGCCTTAGAATTATGTTACATTCTTTTACCATCTAAATCGTTTTAAGCAAAGCAAATTTAGGTTAAAAAAAGAAAAAGGAAAGAATATTAAGGTGAAATTGTTTCATATTAAATTAACTATGTTACTAGGTACTATTACTAAATATTTAAAGCATTTTCTCTTGTTAGGAGCAGTATATGCCCTAATAAAGACCCCTTTGTGCCCCCCATAAAAATCACATCAAACCAATCATGAAACCCTTTGAGGTTGATCATATCATTCAAACTTGACTTGACTTATTCCTCTCACACTCCATTAGCTGGAGCATAGGGCCTCGGTCATAAGTCTCCACCTGACTCTATTGGTGGCAAGATGCTGTGGCTCCCTCCATGACATTCCAATATTTTTGAGTTCAGTCTCAATGTTCTAGGCCAGGGATGCCGAACTGTGGCTCCCGCCAGAGCCAACGCACTAGCGACTGAGCTATTCTACTGCAAATGGATTTCGTTTCGCCCGATCTGAACACTACCGAATCTAGACGAAGTCAAACGAGCTTGGTGCGCTTTATTTGAAAAATGCACTTTTCTCCCCGAGTTTCTGGAGTGGGGTAAGGCCGGAATCGAACCAACACCAGGGGCTCTACTACGCGCTTCGACGAATCATTCCACGCGACGGAATTGACGTGGTCACGTGATCTTTTTCACGGAATTGCTAAAAACGCTACTTCCCGGTGCAGCGGAATTATTCCCCGTCGGAATGAGGAGCTCTTTTTCGACGAATCTTTCCACCACCTAAAGACCGCGGGGAATCGATTCCGCCTCCGCCATATTGGATACAATTTTGGTCCATGCTGCCGTCCGAGAGAACGAGGATCCATCAAAATAACAATTGAACAGTTTTAATCTGCCAGAAAATGAATCGAAAGGTGTTATCGTGTCCTTAAACCACTTGCTCTAGCTCTAGGTTCGTCCTTACTTCACTGAGCTCCTTACTTAGAAACCCGATCAACCACTGGAACTGCCTTTTCAGTCCAAACAAAGGTAAGCCTCTTTTTTAAGTTCTTTTACTCTGTTAAAAGTTAATTTTATTGAAATTAGGAAAGGAAATTGTTTTAAAATTATATTATGTAGTATCATTATCGATATTTAATCCCTACATCGATTACATCAGCATTTAGTAAATGTAAACAAACATTACGAATACGAATACAACTTCTTGTAAAAATAATAGAAAGATTACTCTAAAATTATTTTATTGAAATTAGTTAAGTAAATAGCTTTAAAATTATATTATATGGCTGTATCATAATCGCTATTTAATGCCCTTTATCGATTACATCAGCCTTTAGTAAACAAACATTACCAAACTCAAACATTACGAACAAATACAACTTTTATTTTGACTTATTTTAAAAGTAATATTAGCCACGATTTCAGTCTCAATAATACTTATGATAACTTTCACATGTGTTCAACTTGTCGATTTGTTCATTTTGATAAGCTATGTTTATGCTTGTTTCTGAGTTATTGATTACTTAGTCATAAACTTTCTATGGCGAACAAGTTTCATATTACTTTTTAGGGTAAGTTTTTTGTCTGTTGTAGATTTGAGGAACTTCTTTTTAGATTAGTGGTATTCAAACTGCTTAATGTTCGTCTTCGGATTCTAGAATACAAATATAAACACATAGTTGAGTTAATACTAAGAATTGTTATACATGTTTTGTTGCTATTATGATATTAAGTAAACTTTTTTTGCAGATGTGAAATACCTGCCCTCTGGCTCTGTCGATAGATGTCTACTTGGCTTTTTCAAAGTGAGTAGTTTTATGGTCTTTTTCACTCCTATACACACATGTATTATACAACTTAAATCAGTATTTTTCAATCAACCTGGCACATGCTCAGACTTGGATAATGCATTGTAATGTAATTGTAATGTTGTGTAATTTTCTTCAAGTGTCACAATCATTTAAATTTTGACTTAAAATTAGACAGTCACATTGTTCACCAAAACTGTACGATGATTCTTTATTTTAACAGTAAAAAGAATTTACATTTGAAAAAAACTTCTACGTGACTCCCAAGTTGCGTAACTATATTTTCCAAGTCTGCACATGTCTCGCCAATCCGACTTCATCAACAACATTTTACAAGTTAAAAAATTGTTTAAAGCAACACTGTTGAGATGTTTTGATTTTTTAATTTGTCGATTTATTTTTTCTGTGATTTATCAAAATACTTGGCTCTTTTGCGCCTGGCTTAAATTTAATGCATGTATTGTTAAGTCACGGCTTACTAGATACTTATACAGGCAGGCTAGCCGAGTTTTAAACAATGAAAACCATTTGACAACTTTTCCCGCTTAGAGCGCTACAAGAACTACCTATATCACCCACCGCTTTCAACACTGTGGATATGCTTTGCCAGTTTGTCCGCTAATGCCATCTGGATTTGCAATGATTTCCGTACTCGGCTAGCCTGTATAAGTATCTAGTAAGCCGTGGTTAAGTCAAATACTTGGTCATGTACATGGCTTGTTACTGAAATAACTTTGATAGTTAGAGACATCTTTTCTTGAAATACACATCTCTCCCCTGGAAATTCTTATATCCCCTTCGATAATTTATTATTTTTCTAGCCATTGGATCTTAAATTTCTCAAACTTAAAATAACCGAAAGTAGTGTTTTGTCGGCATTTTTTGCTTTTATCCCATGTTTTAAAATTTTTTGATTATTGCATGATAGAAATGTTAGTTATTAAGATATCTATTATATACTTAACTTAATGAGTCTTGATCTGTGTTGATAAGGGGACATCCATAAATTATGTGAGGTGTTTTTTCTAAATTTTTGACCCCTTCCTCCTCTTTAGTGAGATTTTGCCGGACTTTTCCCCCACAAATTCTTAATGATATTTTCTTCAACGATTTATTGAATAAATTTCTTTGACATGTTCTAGCCACGTTTGTTTGTCTTGTTAGCATGAAACCTAGCATATACATTGTACACTGCAAAAGTTTTGATACAAATCCATGTTGAAATCAAAACTATTTTCTTATGTATGTTTTAATTATCAAGACTGATTGACTAATGATTTGCTGTTCTAACTAATTTGTGCAGTTTTCCTGAACATGAGCTAAAAAATTAAAGAAAAAATGTATATTTTCTAAACTAAAAGTTGATGGCGAGATTTTAATTGACTTCCCCCTCCCCTGGTGAGGTTTTGCTGAACCTCCCCTTTTTGCCCTCATGTAATTTATTGATGTCAATTAATCAACATATTAAATCTGGACAACTACTTACTGCCATATTCGCTGTCTCTGATTGGTGGAATCCTTCATTGACCAAGGATTTAACACCGATGCTTATGGCTATGAATATGGCTGATAGAGATGTTTCGAACACAGGGTTGTTGTCAGTTGTACTTCTTGTAATATTTTAAATTGAACATCAGTCTGAGCTAAACAATTTTTTTGTCTCTGTGCCAGTACATTTCAACAGGCTGGTTTCTCGAAAACCGATGTGCATTTCACTTCATGCATTCCTTGTTAAGCTCAGACTGGTTTCAAAAATTATTTTGTTAAAAAATTTTTAGGGTAACTTAATATTTATAATTTTATATTTTTAGGATCTATTGCTTAAAAAAGGATGCATTCATCTTAGCAGATGGAATTTCATGGTCATGCTGTGTATTTTTGTAGTTTGCTTCATCTTCCACATTGAAATAAATGTAAATTGTGTTAATATATACTTAATTTTAACATTTTCATATTTAAGTAAATTAAAAATGTGGAAATTTAAGGTTAATAAGAGTGTATACTAGTTTATTCAATTAAACTTCTGTATTCATAGAAACATTAATAAGTTCTTTTTGAACATTTCAATGTAATTTGATTGTATGTAATAAAAAAAAATTCTTGATTGATCTTCTGTTTTGAAAATTTTTTCCTTCTATTATTCTACATGCTGTAATTATTGTTATTTTCCCACTCTTTGAAAGCTGCACAACATTTTTTCTGAATAGGTTTAATATTTTGTAGAATTTTATAAAAAGCAGATAAAGGAGAAAATTGAATTCAAAAATTCTATTTTTTGCACATATATGTTTAATCATTTATGGTATTTGTACTCAATTGCTACAATGGGTTCTTATTGAATTGGGGGGAAGAAGCATTTGTTATAAATAGTTGAAACAGTATTTTTTGTAAACATTAAGGTAAGTATCTTAATCAAAAACCTTTTCCTAATTAATTGTGTAAATATCTTCCCGTATTTTTTTCATAATTAATGTTAATCTCAGGTATATATTCCAATAAAAATGTGCTTGAACTTGCAATTAAATTAAATACTGTGTTCATAATACTGAGCAGAAATGTCTTAATTTAAAGTACTTTCTCTCAAGGGGTGGGCTTGGGGCTAACACTCATATCCTCCCCAAGTTTTAAAAAAAAAAAGGATTAATAAGGGTAAATAAATGAAACAAATTTTCTGAACTTTTTAGCTCCCTCCCAGCCATTCACAATCTCTACAAAAGGATGTAATGAAAAAAATTAGAAAGATTTTGAGGAACCTAGATTTCATAATCAAAGCTTTAGAATTCATAGACAAATTTGGAATTCGAGTAATACAGTATTTGTAATGAAAAAGTAGAAACTGTTTAAAGGCAAATAAATTACTATTCTCATACCTACCAGAATATGATTATGTACCCAATTTTTCAAGAATAATTAAGTTTTTAATTTTGGAGAGAAATATAAGCTAAAAATTTATTTATTTCAAATTTACTGAGATATTTTTTTAGTTTCCAATAGGACTATCTGATCAACAGAAACTGCATTGAAAAAAAAGTATTTATTTTCCTCAATAGCTCAAAAATTTTAAGCATCAAAAATATTCCTGCTTAATATTTACATTATTTTAGTAAAAAAAATTCTATCTTATTTGGTTTTGAAAACTTAATTAAATTACACGATGCTCTCAACAACTTGAGAGCATTAAAATTTGTGAACAACCACCACTTTCATAAAACATCTCAGAGGCCCGCTAAAGTCTTAGCGCGCTTTTTAAAAAAGTGAATTTTCAAAACTAGAAACATGAAAAAGCCCGCGGTGAAGAGAAAACCAGGCACGTGGAGGCAGAAATCGCTGCGATTGGTTAAGAGATTCCCCAAAAACTACGTCGCATAGCCTCCAACCCAAAATGCCTTAATCCCATTCCGCTACAAAATTCTGACGAACGGGAAGTAAGACCAACGTGTTTTGACGGAATTCGATTCCGCAAATTTCAAGATTCCGACGGGGGAATGATTCGTCGTCGAAAAGATTCGTCGAAGCGCGTAGTAGTGCCCCAGGTACAGTGATCAGACTGGTAGCGCAGTTGGCTGCACATAATAATAATAAGGTAAATGTTTATTCAAGCTATCAAATCGGATACCCAAGAAAAAAACTGTAACTATCCCTAAGAAAATATGCAATTTTGTTGAGCAAAAGGAAAAGTTATAATTTCTTTGGCACAACTGGAATAAGAGTCCTCTGTTTGGCGACTCACGTTGCGGTCGCCAAGTTAGCGGTACGGAAGTTAGAGGCACGATTAGTTATAATGTACAATTGGCGGATTAGTTGGCTATCGCGACGAGATCGCCAAATGGAGGACTCTTATTCCAGCTGATCCATTTCTTTTTCTTAAGTGTCTGATATGATAGCTTGAATAAACATTTACCTTTCAGACTTCATATATATACCTTATACCCTATTCATCATACATTATATTAATAAATATACCTACCTACATCACAATCCCATTTGTTTGAAATCTCCACCTATACTAAACTAATACCTAATACCCTATACGTAACGAATCATTTCTATTTCTTAATTTCAGATCCCACTGGTTTTTGTTACGCTTTTTTATAGAAGATCTTCATTGTTAATTTTGTGAAACCATTTTACTATCCAGAATTCTTCATAAGCACTTGTTAATGAAAATCTGAAGTTTCATTCATAGGCATGCAAAAAAATTCTACACTTTAAAAAAATTAAAAATTCAAGGTCTTATTCACAGGAAAGAATATTTGGTACTTATGTATTATCCCGTCGACCATTCAGCGGCACAGTAATAGTCAATGGGATTTGATAAGTTTTCGGATTAAGCGTCACGGTCGACGGGATAAAACTTAAGTCCCAAATATTTCCCAGTCCCAAAACTTTCATTTTCAAACATTCATTCAGTTTAAACTTTTATTTTTCTGGGCCTTTTTTGGGACACACTAACACAGCTGGACACTAACCTAGAGTCCACCTGTGCCCCCCTTACAAAAATTAAGGGTACTTTCGTATTATCCCGTCGACCGTTCAGCGGCCGTCTAATTCAGCGGCACAGTAATAGTAAAGTCAATGGGATTTAAAAACGTTTTCGTATTAAGCGTCACGGTTGACGGGATAATACGTAAGTACCAAATTAAGTTTTATGTACTAAAGTGATTTATTAAAAAATATGCCCCTATTCAATTAACTGTCCTATTGAATATCACTAAGCTGCTTCAGAAACCAAACTTTCAACTAACACCAAATTTTTATGTTAGTCATTGATTGCATGTATTTTAACCGGTTGATAGACAATTTTTTGCAATATTTATAATTTTTGACATCCAAACCAGCTTGTTGGTATTTAATGGATCAGTGGCGGCTCGTCCATAGGAGCACAGGAGCACGTGAACACCCACAGAAAAAGTAGAACAAAATCGAATATAAAGATGAATAAATATCAATGGAAATATATAAATATATTCTCAATTTCTTTTTTTTTATACTCAGAATTATGTTTCTCCCCCCCCCCTTTCCCTACTCAATAAGAAAAATTTACTACCGGAAACACGAAAGAAATCGAAAAAAAAGAATGAACTCTTATTTTTCTTTCCTTTTTCGCACGTGTGAGCGTAAAAAATATGAGATTCCGAAGAAACCCAGACTGCTTGCCGGGGGAATTTTAAGCTTACGGCCTCGCAATTTTGATTCCCGTACGCACAGATTTAGTGTGCCGAGGCCTTCACTTTTGAGGCACAGCTTTTTTTTGACGTCTGACTGAATTGATTTTTTCGGCTAATTGAAAAGTTCGAGCAAGAGAACTTTTTAAATATAATTTAAACATTTTCATCAAAATATTTTAATACTTTTGTTATTAATTAGGATGCTTTTTAAGTAATTGCGTTAAATAAAATTTCCGTGTTTGAGATAAAGCATCTTTATTTTTCCCAATTGCTGCTGGTAAAAAAAGTTGAAATAAAGAACTTAAGACCAACACCTTATCTGACCATTGTCCAAATTAAAAAAGGAAAAGATAGGGAGTTTATGTGCGGGTGTGAACCAAGAAAGAGATTTTTCTACTAAAAGAAGTTAGATTTATGTATATTGATCCACCATCCCTTCTCTTTCTAGATATTTTAATTTTTATATAATATAGGTGTGAACACCCTATTAATTAACTCACGAGCCGCCACTGTAATGGATATAACGAAACTGAACCTAAATTATTGTACTTGTATACCATGTTAGATTATCAGATTTAAAATTTACCTTTTCTTAATTATGGAATGTCGAACATTTTTAAATGAACTGTACAATGTAAATGAATGTTATTAAAGTCAACAACTGTAATTTTATAATCGGTCAAGCACACATAAAATGAGAAATCAACAAGTAAAAAATCAGAAATGCAAAAATATTTTCAAAAAGGAGCTTACCCATGTTAAAAAGGACAAAAAACACACTGAATGCCTTGCAGCACTGTTTGATCGGCCCATGACGAATAACTAAACTAAACACAACGGTAGGTAACTAAGGTTTCAACATCCAGAAAACACACGAACTTGATATAAAAAGTTCTAAAACTACATGTTTTAAATTTTTTTTCATTCACCTACAGTTTTATAAAAAGCGTTCTTTTCACTCAGAAGATCACCGAGATAAACAGAAAAAAATCATATGAAATCTAGAGCAGTTAAAATTTGGCATTTTGTCAACATGTATTAGAAATTATTAAGTCTCAAACAAATGAGAAGTCCCTGTTTTTGGTATTCCAAATAAAACGCTCATACCTCAACCAAGGTTTCAATTAAGAATTTCTAGCAGACAGCGTTCATTTGGAAACTAAAATTCAACGAACCGAAGAAGCAAGAAGCGGTTCATAACAGTTAATTTCACAGTTAAATTTTGACCAATCAGTTTTCACTGTGGATGAGCCAATAAAAAAAAAGTGGTTATTTTTTACCAAATATTAATTGTGCTTTTTAAGGGTCGAATTTAATTTTAAAAACAAATAATACATCGCATACGCAAGTCTTAACTTGCGCTGGATCAAAGCGGTATATGTAAAGCGAAGACAACTCTATGGGAGCCCGGGTCGCTGCTTATCGTGGCGCCATCTCGTACTCGCAGGGTGCAACTACGAGTTTTATTTTTCGGTTGCCATGGTTTCCGATTCAAACCTCCGCACGTGTCGTCATCGTCAAAGCCGTTTGAGGTTTGAAGAAGTTCGTTGCTGTTGAATCGAATGTTGATACTATTTAACTATTTTTGTCTACCAGATAAACCAAGAATCTCCTCAAATGCTTCATTAATGTTTTGATAATAGTAGGGCCGTTAAAGGGAAAAAAGTGAAGTTTAGGGTTCGGTGCTAGGTCGGTAGTTGATTTATTGCTTTTATTTCCCTGTTTCTCCGCTAGAGGGCTACGTTGGCTCCAACTATTTGGCGTATCGGAATATTGGCGGGTTGCTGACTAAAATGTTTGGCTCGGTTTTTCCAGCGCCAAAGCAACCCTCTCAAGTCCAGTTTGGACGCAATGGCATGGCTTCATTCATTTAATCATTTTTGAACAATCGTGCGCGCGGTCAGCGGCTGCGGCTCTTTTCGCTGCGCTTGGGTTATAGCAGGGTGAGTGCACTATTTTATTATTTCTGTGCTTCAAATGTTTTTTTTTTTTCGAATTTATAAATTCCATTAATATCTCCCTTGTAATTGCCCTGTTTGTGTGTACTAATATTTAGGTATTCGTACTGTAGACTTTAAATAGCTTATATTTTGTGGTTTATGTCTCACGTATTTTTTATTTTGCTTAAATCATTATGATTAGATTTAATTCTACATTTAGTATTTATAAATACGTATTTGTAATAGAATTAATGTTTTAAATCATTGTTTAAATCAGTCCTACATACCATACGCCCGCCAGCTGCGTGCGGTCCACCGGGCCCAGATCACTGGAGAATGAATTTAAAATTAATGGGGATACTTTTGACTTATATTAAACAATTACTAATAATTGATCCGTAATAATTCTTTAGATTTAATAAAGAAACCTATGAAAACATGCGTTACAAATGCTAATAGTGTTTGAAAAAGTAGCGTACAAAAAGTTAAATATTAAAAAACCTGTAAAAGTTAACCTGTTAAAGTTTAGTAAAAAGTATGTTTCATTCAAATAATTGCGCAGACTTGCAGT
The DNA here is from genome assembly GCA_963680715.1 of Tetragnatha montana. NCBI lineage: Eukaryota > Metazoa > Arthropoda > Arachnida > Araneae > Tetragnathidae > Tetragnatha > Tetragnatha montana. The sequence goes on from OY796674.1 coordinate 42,988,819, forward strand.
TTGCTTATTCTATCAAAAAAGCGCTTCATTTGGAAAACCTTAATAAGCCTATAATGACAAGTAATCTGAACGTAAAATATTTCAGCTTGATATAATATATGACAGTTCCTGCGCTATAAAATTAGGAAATAAACAAAAAAAACAAGGACTCTACCGATGCGTCGACGCCAATTGTATAAAAAATGGTCATCGACGGCCTATGTTAAATTTTACAAAGATAAGCAAATCGGCCTGAAAAAAACATCTAAATGGTTATAGAAATTTACGCCAAGGCGAAAATAAGCGAGATTCTGCCTCAGAATTTAGCTTTAAGTTGAAATTCCACTTGTTAGTGCCAAAACGGATGTTTCCCATGCCGACTAATTCTTTTTTCTCATCCGGAAACAAAATATCTGAATTTTGAAGAAAGCAATACTATTGATTTTTCCAATTTAACTCCATAAAATGAGTATTTAAAGTTAGACAAAGCGGTAGTCTTGATACCACGAACATATCCAAATCTAACGAAAGTTAACATCATTATACTGTTTGTTTTCTGTTCGAATTTTGCGACTTACAAAGAGCGATTCTCTTCAGGCGTTAGCAAAGGGTTTTTAAGTGACTTAAAACACTAATTTCAATGGTCAAAAATTTCAAAAAATGTCAAACCATTGAAATTCCTCAGAATTATGACATCTGTTGTACTGTTTTTCTCGTAAAAATTCTGCCTCATACAAGGAGTTGCCCTCTTTGGGTTTAAACCACGGGTCTCGGAATTGAGATAAAACACTAATTCTAAGAAGTAAGTTTTAAAAAAAATTCTTTGAAGGACCCTTAACTCACTCACTCCCAATTTTGACGCCTTTTCAAAACTGTTTCCTTGAAAATTCTGTCGCTTTATTGTCTACAGACATTTTCTCTCTCCCCAGCTTCGAAACAAAATCAAATAAAGAAATATACTTACTTCAATCAATCTATAAAATAATTTTAAATCTATTTTCTCTTTAATGAGAGGATAATAAGAATTCTCCATTTTAATGTTTCATGTCATGTCATGTAATAATTTCAATTATTCGAATAGAAATTTTTTTAAATCATTTACATTCTAAGTTTTTAAAAATGTTAAAAAATCAAACATTAAACGTAGAACCTCCCGATCATTTTTATCAAAGGAATAATGTTATTTGTAATTCGTTACAGTGACCGCAGACACATAAATTGTTTTGTTATATAGCAACCACCAATTTCAGTAAAAATTTATAAAAATGGGCAAGCGGCCTTTTGAAGATCATCGGCATACCGATGGAAATCCTCGTACAATCGGCATCGGCCCATCAGCAAAAAAATGTCACCGGTCGAGCCCTAGATGCAGAAACGTTATTTTTTTATTCTGTATGTATCTGTTCTTTCGAAATCCGATTGCGGTTAAGGTGAATTTTGAGCTAAAGGCATAAATAAAACGTTTAAAAAATTTCAGTTCCATGCGATTACAGTTTTTACCCATTTTCTACCACTTCTGACTAACATCCCACTATTAAATTAGGGGTTGGTTGATTTTCCATTTCGGGGTGTTGGTCAATACCAGAATAAAATTGTTGTACCAAGCTGGTTTTATTGAAGAGATTTCACCAATAATGCACACCACTCGTATAGTAAGCGGATTTCAGAAAAGCATTTTTTTACCCCCACCCAAAATTTCACCGTTATATTAAATTTATTCTCTTTAGAGCAACAATAACAAAAATCCTATTTTTAATATTTTTGGTTTAAAAAGTTATGAGAAAGATTATGTTTTAAGAAATTAATTTGATTATTTAGTTAAATCTATCTTTTGAACGTTTTAATTGCATTCATGAGGTCACTAGATGTTGCATCTTTTTTCTTGTATTATTTTTTTAAAAACGTTTCTTTGAAAAGTTTTATTGGAAATTCTACGATTTCTAATAGATGGTTGTATTAATTTGGTTTAATTTATGAGGTAGAATAAGTTATGTATTGTATAAAATAGTTTTGGAAGTACAGTAAAACGTCAATTATCCGAGCCTTAATTATCATCTGAGTTTCCGCATTTAACCGAGCTATCAAATATTTCTAGAATCATGTTATTCTTTAAAAATTGACGAAACATAGCTGCAAAAAAGCACCTACATAACCATTAAAGGCTTTTTCTAAGAATAGAGGTACTTGTTACTGGAGAGAGTATTTGATTATTCTTAACATCTGCCGTACTAAATATCTATATTACTTCTGTATTACTTAAAATATTTAGTCTTTTTTTTAACTGAGTTATTTGGTACCTGCCGGTTACCCGGTTTGTGGTAATGTGTGGACAGATTAACTCGGATAATCTGGGTTCTATTGCACCGATATAAAATAAACCTATTAATAGGCATTCAAATTTCCACATTTTATTTTTTTTTCCCCGAGAAATTCTTATAAAACAATAAAAAAAGTAACAGTCGATTCCGCTTATTGTGATCACGGTTAATGTTTTCAAAAATGACTGGTCCCAGTCACTTCTATCTCTAATTTAATGTTCAATGCGCCTTTTAATGTAATCAAATTTTCGCTTAACGTTCGCTTCATCAAAATTTGGTGAAATCCCCTTAAAACATCCTTTTTTCGCGTTTGAAGGCCAATTTTAATGCATAAACATACAAAATGAGTCATTAATTTATTATTCATATATGTTCCACTCTCATTTTTCTTTAAGGATGCATAATTTACAAAATACAAACTAAGGAATTGTTTTAAATACTTCAATTAGGTCTACATAGTTGTGAGTTACACTGTTTGAAACTTTCTAATATCAAATCGCTTATTATCAATCGGATATTGTTATAATTCTTCTCTTGGACAAAAGTGATCACATTAAGCGGAGTCGACTTAGTATTAATAACCAATAAATTTTTAAAAGGGTATTAACTTCTGTTCTTATCAAAATTAAAAACTTACTAGCGTATTATTAATTTTTTTTATGGCGGGACCTCTAATCTTAAAATTAATGTCTCTAGAAATACTGTTAGTATTAAATTTAAGCTATATAAAATGCATAGGGCTTGGAAACGATTTTTGTTTGGCGTAACCATTAGCTTTTAATATGAAGGTAAAAGACGAAATTTGTTTTATGTTGATCGATTTTAACACTGACTGTAAACACATTTTTCGCATATATTCCTCACACAAAAAAAATAAATCTACATATAAGTAAATATGTGCCATCTCTCTCTTACTAGTATTAAGTCATATGATACTGCAGTTAATCTAATGTGAATTATGTAGTTAGTCTATATTCAAACCGTATTTGATTTGTTTAAGTATTAATAAAAGAATCATTTCCTTTAAGCAAGCCTAACGTAAATGTGCTACAAAAATTATCTACTTTCTTGGGTAAAATTCTTCAGTCTCTTTCAAAAAAGCTAATGATGGGGTTGCGATGTTTCAAACTTTTTCCAATTCCAACGAAGATTTTTTTCATCTTTCTAGTTTTGTGTGAATGTCCTTGACTTATGAGACTCTTTCCAATGGTAAATTTTCATAATTGAGGCAGCTAAATTATTTTTATTTGTTTGATTTGCTACCTATAGTACATATGAATGCAATGGGGTATTTTATCTAGTTTCTGACTTTTAATATCATGATCAAAATTCTAAATCTACATAGTATTATAGTGCTAAAAATCTTCCACATTAGACACTCTACATTTTGTCAGTGATTTTAGTAGAATTTGTAAATTGGCCTTTTTAACTTAGTTATTTTTTCTGGAGTTTAATTATGGTTTATGAAGGGTAGTTTTTATTTGTTTCCGTTCTTTATTATAGAAATCTCAGAAGCTTTTGTTGTGTTAATTCACTTCTCAACCAGATCAAAAACTTTTCTGATTTTTTATAACAATTTTTAATGGTGAAAAAATCAGGGTTGCTTGATATAAATCAAAATGTTAAACTTCCACAATTTAAAGAAATTAATTATTAGCATTATTTATTTATTTTTCTTTTCAGACTTTTTACTAAAAAATATTTCTGTTTGGTGACCATGGCCATTCCCAGTGGCATCAATCAGAATTGTTTTTTAGTTTTTTAAGAAGTACCAGCCACAGTCAGCTAAGAATTATACAAGTATCAGCTGTGTTAATTCACTTCTCAAATAAAACATATTCACTTCCTTAACTGGATGAAAAACTTTTCTATATATGCAGTCCAATGTCGCTTGGGATGCTTCATAACTAAACTACTTATTGAGGCAAGCTTAAAAGGGCTTAGAAATTTTCTGTACATTTTCCCCATCCCCACTTGTGCTCACATTCATTTTAAATTTAAATTATTGTATTGTAAATTCACATGAAACTTTTTCCTTTCAGACTTTTACTAAAAAATACTTGTGTTTGATGACCATGACCACTCTCTGTGGCATCAATCACACATGTTTTTTAGTTTTTTTCCAAGATGTAACAGTCACAGTCAGCCAAGAATAACGTGTAAGTATCGGATTATTTTTAAAAAAATAACCTAAATATTTGAATAAAAACACATGAAAGTTGCTACTAGATTTGGTTATAAAAACTTAAAATGTAATATATTATATTATATTGGCTTTACCTGCTCCTTCAATCAACCTAACTATTGCATTATTCTGATGTATTAATACTTATTACTGATTACTACTACCTTCCTTTAAGCACTTAAGTCATGGGAATAAAAATGTATGTTTGTAAGTATACTTACCTTGTTGAAAGAAGTTCCAAGTACTTTATAGAGTGATAATTGTTTTCATTTCTATAGATGTTACGGGTAAAGTGATTAATCGGGCATTATTAATAATGCCCGAAATAGGGAGGCGGGCAAAGTGATAAATTCCATTGAATTTGCCCGATTGATCACATTGTCCGTAACATAATACATATACAGCTCATAAATAACTCTTAATATTTGAATCATAAAATTCTCTACAATATTTATTTTAAATGGATTTTATCCCCATGCAAGTTAGAATTCAATTATCCATTTTCAAATAATCTAAACGAAATATTATAGCAGAGAAGAAAAGTCAGGTTTCATTGTGATTTTGTCATCTGCCATGAAAAGGGAGATAAGGGAAGGATGGAGACAGTTGGCTGTGTGGATTCCCATCCCCCCCCACCCCCTGTGGGAGGGGAGGATTGCAGCAGTTTGACCTTGACTGTAGATAAAAGCAGTATGTGGTGGGGTGAAGGAACGAGAATACTCCGGCGATTCCACTAATCATTATGTTCTTTTTTTACAGAAGTTGTCTTATGTTTAAAAGGAATTATCACATTATGAGGAGGATTCCTAACTTGTTAACTTTCCAAGTGCTCTTTAAGTCTAAATCACTACTTGAAAAACTCTGCTTTTTTTTTGGTGCTGAAACACATTTCATTTCTTAGGTGTATAGATAGGTTGTTTCTTAGATCTGTTACAAAACCTACAACATCAATTTGAGATAATATAGGTTAAAAACTGACTCATTTCACCCATCAATTTTTTAAAGTTTGGTTTCTAAGTTACAGTTTAAATACCGATTCTGTTTACAATGAATCTTATATTATTTCTTAAGTGTATTGTTTCAGATAAAATAGTATTATGTACTTAAAATTGGACTGGGGTTAACTGAACATGGTCATCAGACATTTTTCAGTAAATGATCGACATACCGCTACCTGTCCAAGGTATGTTTAAGTACATTTGAATCACTACTAAAAAATCACTATGCTGACTGTAATTACATTAGTATTTCATTTTAAAAGCAGGGTAGGATTAGGTTTCGAGACTAAAAGTAATTTTAAGTGAAATCTATAATTACTGTTTTTTTTTTATTATGTGCTGAAAAGTGCTCCATCTAAAATCTAAAGAAAATGTTGACTGTTAATATTTCATCCCTAGAACTAACTACAAAACAGAAACCCCTAGTCAAAGAGGTTTTCAAACCACTTAAACTGACTACATCAATAGTGATTTAAATCAACGAATATTCATGAATGTTTTCGAAAGCAGGCAAACAAATATGAGGCTGGATCAGTTCGGAGAGCATTCCAATTAGCCTTCACACAATTAAATCTCAAAATATAGTTTGTGTATGATCCTCAGTTGTTTTTAGATTTTCTGGGAGTGTATGGTCTCGTGGATCTGGTTAATTTAATTTAAAGCTGATTCCACATTAAAAACACTACATGTAATTAATTAGTAATTCACATTGCAAATTACATACTTGTAGTTAGTAACATGACCCCCTTTTAAGTAATAAAAATATTAAAAGAAATTAAGCTCATCTCCCCCTATAAACCCTATTTTTTACCTTTGAAAGTGCAAGATTGTCAAGCTATTAAATAACAATTTATTATCTTTATCAGAATGTAAATAACATTCCCTAGTTTTATGCTAAACTGAAAATATTTAACTGAAGTGCATTGCATAGCATTAACAACTTTTATTTAATCTTTAAAAGTAATTTGCATAATATGGTTAAGGTTAAAGATTTTGAGTTTCCTGAAATATCATTTCACATTCGTCAATTTTAGCTACTATTTTGGTGTTAAGGCAAAGTTAGTGTCAAATGTTTTTCAGAATCGGAAAGCCTGTTTTTACGCTTTTATTTTTTAAGATATAAGGATTAAGGGGCCCAAAAAAGTCCTCTTTTCTCTCGTAAAATCTAATCTAATTACGGGTAAAAATCTTTAGAGAATATTTGGCTCCCTCCCGAAAAAAAAAATTACCCCTTGTGAGTTAATCATATATTAACCAATAGGCTTTCTAAAACCTATTTCGGGGATAAATCAATTATTCTTTTTAATAGATTTATAAAGATAAGTAAAGAACTACTAATATATTTATTATTTCGGAGAAGAACGTAGTGTGAAACTTTACTAATATTGAATGAATTATCTTACAACCAGCAGAGGAATTAAAACACATGCACACATAATCTTCCCCTAAAACCATTGACCTTAGAATTAAATATTTGATTATGAAACTACTTAATGTTTGAAACTATTACAACACTTTTAAAGACTAAAAATGAATGCATAATCAAGAAAGGTAAACAGCAACCACATTTGAACTGCCAAAATGTGTCTCATTTACTAACGCAACGTTTAAGTGCAAAAAACTTATTTATAATTGAAATTGGAACACACATATTTTGTTTTTAATTTAGTTTATTAAATATTGCAATTCTATTTTTTGAAACTATTAATGTATTTTTACAAAAATAAAATGAGAAGAAACACTTTATTTTCTCTGTTCAAAATGGGACGAATAATCTGAAAATTCAGCTAAAAGGTGGTACTAATGCAGCTACCTATTGTTTGAAAATTTATATTAACTCTTGGGGGTTATTCTAATGTTATGTATCCTCTTTTTCCTACGTTTTGACTTTTTGTGCAAGTTTTTAAAATCTTCTAAATTTTAAAGTAATTAAGTTTTTAAAAAAAATGTAAATTCAAAACTTCATTGCTTTGATTCAGCCAAGGATATGAGTTCCCTACCCCCTTCCCTGATGGGATTGTTGTACAGCACCATCGAGCCACGCCTTACGAGATTCTCCATTGGTCAAGGTGTCACATTATGTTACCACCAACGCGAACATACAAACAAGCTGAGGGGGAAGGAAGCAGTGAAGACAATTTATTGCGCTCTTTCCGTCCCAATTATCCCTAATCTAGAGAGGGGAGAGAAAGAGGCAGGGGGGAAAGTTCACCCCAAGGCACGTCAGGAAAAGTGGAAACCGGAAACGTTTCATGTGTAGTACAATTTCTTCTCCTTAAAAATACCTTGGGAGTAGACTTTTAAAAAATGTTGTTTTAAAATAAAAAACGCCATAGTTTTCTTACATCAAACACGATTTAGAAATGTCATGCTGATCGGATATTTATTATGAACAATTATTATATTGAGTAAAAAAATCCTCACTTTTCTTTTTTAACCTAGTTTTTCTTATACACTGATAAAAAAAAATCCAAGATAAAAAGTGAATCAGCATCTTTTTTTTTTTTAAATTGGTTTAGGAGTTTTGGTTACTTTCAGATGAGTTGTAGAGCAATTTTTATGTAATACACGAAGCATGGCATTTTTTTATCTAATCCATTGTAAACTAATGCTGGACAACAATGAAATAGCTTCTGAGATGAAAGTACTCGATCCGGAATGAATTTGATGTGCTGAATATAAATATTACGCTAAAAAATGCTTATTAGATCTAATTTTAGAGACATTTGCTCATTTTGTGTTGTAAAGGTGCCCTAACAACACAATGCTATATTTATGCCTTATATTATTTTATGTAATTAATTGTATACTAGTGGCAATTATTTTTTATAATATTTAAGTAATATAACCTGTATAGAAGAGGTCAGAAAGTAATGAGTCCAAATGAGTTTTTATAGTTTTTAGTTTTTATTAATGACCATAGAAAAAGTATGTACTTATTGTTATTACTCTTAAATTCTTATTTTTAGATACACATATTTTTTTTATGCATATGACCTAAGTACGCTACTTTCTGCTGATTGCCGTTTAAATCTTTTCAGAACACAGCTGTGTTGGCAAAAACCCGGGTTTTATTGAAACAACCCAAGTGCGTTGGGTTTTTTTTACGGATTTTTTTAATAAAACGCTGAAAAAAATCATGAAAAATTCGATTTTTCAGAAAAATTGTTTTTTTTTTTCAATGTTTAATGGATTTTCCAAAAATGAATGGTTTACAATGTTAAAGATGTGTATTTTTTAAAAAGTTGGATGGATATAGTTTAAAAAGTCAAATGAATATTTTCATATTTATATGGGTTTTTTCAAAGCTAAATAGGTTGTTTGAAATATTGGTGTGTTTTTTAAAAGGTACTATGGTTTGTTAAAAATTTTGGTATGTTTTTTCAAATTTATTAATAAAATTGGTTTTTCATAGGTCACATGGGTCGTTTTCAAAACTCAATGGGTTATTTTCAAGTTTCAATTTAAAGGTTAAGTGTGTGTGTGTGATAGTTTTTATAAGTCAGGGTATTTTTTTTTCCAAGTTTTATTTTAAAAACTAAGTCGGTTTCTTCACAAGTATTTTATTTTAAAACTACGTGGGTTCTTTCAAAGATCCATTGGTTTATTAAGAATCAAGCAAGTTCTTTAAAATTTATAACTGTTTTATCAATATTCAGAGAGTGGCTTTTTTACATGTCAGTCATTCTTAAAATTTCATTGTTTTTAAATGTAGTTTTAAAACTAAGTGTTTTTTATAAGTTCATTCAATTATTTGATAATTAGTTGGGTTTTATCTAAGTTGTGCATGGGTTTTTTTTAGTCAAGTAGTGTTTTTAAAAATTTATAACACGGTTTTATAAAAGTTCAAAGAGTGGTGTTTTTTATATGGTGAGTTATTTAAAACAGCCAGATTCTTGTTATAAAAGAGTTTTATCAAAAAAAAAAAATTAAGTTATGGCAGCCTCCCCCAAAACAATTTTGTAAAGAGTTAAATGGTTTTTAAAGCAAAAAGGACAACAACTCAACATGAAATCCCCATCGACGCATCTGAAGTTCAAGCAAAGAAAGAGCAAAATTGGGATTTTTCTTGAAACCCCCCTCCCACCCCCCCCCCCCCCCAATTTTTTTTTCCAAAGAGTGGGGTTTAAAAAAACAATCGTGTTCAATTTGGCCAACCCTGGATCATAGCAAACTAAAGTTGTGTATATTTTGTAATCAGATGTGTATGCATGTTGTATGGCTCCTGTCATGGTGCATGCTGTATTTAACTTTCAACTAAATAAAAAAAAACTATTTAAAAAATCAAATTACTTTTAAAATATTGAAAAGCATTGATAAGGTTTTATTGTTAAATGAAAAAGCGTCGTCAACAAGAAAATGTTGAAGGGGTGGATTAGGAATTTTGGGATCAAAACCATGATTTATTAACTAGAAACAAAAATAAACGTTTTACATTTCAGCACCCCTTCTTGAAAGATAAGATTCGTAATCATTAAATTAATTTCTGTCTGAAGTGCTTGTAAATTATTATTAGCTTCACACTATTTAAAAAGGGGCTAGAGGTTTCCCGGGACAAAGAAAAACTCTTCATTTTGAATAATAAATTGTGTAAACGTAATTAAAGTAACATAAACGCAATTGTGTTAACGTAAAACAATTAACTTTTCTAATGATCAAACATTAAAAATTCTTTATTTTTCATTCATTCGCTCAACTTTAGAATACATTGTAGTATGTATTATCTGGAATCCTTTTTACAATAACAAAAATATATGTATTGAAAGAGTTCAAAATAATTTCTTACGCCATCTTTTTTATAAAAAAACTAAGCATTATCCTCATGATATTTCTCCATGTAGTCTTTCTAAGTTCTTTGAAATTCCATCTTTGAGATCTCGAAGAGATTTGTCTTGCTTATTATTCTTTTATAAAATTCTAAATAGTTCGTTTGATTGTTCAGATACTTCATGTTTATTTCAATTGTCTGTTAAAAATCTTAATTTACGTAATAATTTATTATCTATTATTGTTCATTTTTCATTATTTAAATTTTTATCTGGCCAACTTTCTTATCACTAGATTTTATAAGATTTGTAGTATTCATATTGTAATGAACTAGATATTTTTTCCGAGTCCTTTAGTGTTTTAAAAAGTTATGTGAAAGGGTTTTATACAATTAAGTTTTTCTTTCTCATCACCACTGTAATTTGATTTTATCTGTAGTGTGTGTTTTTCAATAAATAAATAAATAAACTGGTAAAATATAATTTATTCTTTAAAAAAATACTAAGACGAATCTTTAATGTTAAAGGTAGCAAACAATTGAATGTATTTAACTCTTGTTCTGTCAATATAATATAAACACACAGGAGGAGGAGTACATCCGAATGCAAAACTTTTTATATATTTTGAGCTCCCCTTCAAGGAGGATATAACTTGAATTTCTTACAAGAATGTTCTTTTATGCACACTTTCAAAAAGCCATGAAAATGTTTTTATAAAAGAGAGAGTAACATTTTTTGATGCGTCAATCTTATTTCCCTCTTGGGATAGAAACTTTAAAGTATGCCAATAGAGTTAAGGGTTTTACTTTAAAATGATGTTTAAAAAATCATTTTCTCTCTTCATAACTACTAAAAAGTAGCTAAGTGTACCTCTAATTGTTTCTGTAGGGGTAAACCACGGGTAAACACATTATGTTTGTTATAAAACAAATGAAGCATCGTGGTTTTAAATTAAGTTTTCAACATGTTTGGAACCTCTGTGTTTTATTTAAATACTTACGGAGAGTTCATTCGAAAAATATCCTCTTTTTAGGTTTGGTTAATCAGACTACCAGTAAAAACCATATTTTTAAAGATTTTCGTTTTACTGTTCTTGCATCTAAACAATATCTAATTGACTATGGAGATTTCTATGGTAACATTTTGATTTGGCTGACCACTATCTATGAGTGTAGAGTTGGAATCATTAATAAAAACGAGTAATATCTCATTTTAGAAAATGGCAAAACATTGCGGTAAAAAAGCACCCAAGTAACAAAAAAAAAAACCCTAGAGATATATTAAGGGTTTTTTTTAAAGCAACAGTAATTTTTATTCACCCTAACATCAATTACATGTATCTTTAAAACTTTTATAGTTTGTTAAAGATATACATTTAAACATAGGGGAGAGGGCGGCACATTAGAACAACCCACATATCTATATGTTAAATTAAATTTAAAAATCGGAAAAATTACCAATAGATAGCCTTTTGTGTTTGCAAATTTCCTGCTTTGGAAGGTGTAAAGTAAACTAATTCTCGTTTTATTCTTGTGAAAATTCAATCAAGAAAGTTATAAATAGAAATTTTGACTTGTGTTCTATTGTGACATCAATAAAGTAAGTCCTAAAAAGTTACGTTTCCCAATTTCATCTATAAGCATGAAATTTTTACCCTTCTTTATTTCAAACGTATTTTTACACGCTAAATGCTAGTATTTTAAGTAGTTTTTTTAAATTTAATTAGTTAAATTATTCCAAAATATGTACTTAAAAATTCAAACTTTTTGGATTTCTCTAGTTTTAGTTTATATGATAGAATTTGGATAAAATTTAAAAAGGATGGTTTTTCTGTTTAAAAATATAAGTGCTTATTAAGTATTTTTAAGTGTCTTTAATATTTGTCCTGTTTATTCGTAATTTGTCCTGTTTATTCGCTTTTAGCTCTTTTGAAACCGGTTGTTAGATATTTAATATTTTTAATCAGTAAAATTTTAATCAATGTTTTCATCTTATTTAAGAAGTAAAGCTATCTGTAATTGTAAATATAATAACTGTATAAGGTTTAGATATAAAAAGTATGGTAAGAACCAAGAATAAAAGACTGATAGGAAAATAATTAACAAAATATCGTTTATTTAATTACGATGATATCCTACAATTTTTCTTGATGGGTGTTGAGTTGCTAGCTGTTTCACTATCTTAAAAACTCAATAAAAATAAATGTTTTGAAATTTTTTTTCTCGTTGGTTTTTATTAATGGCCAATGTATTCATTGATTATTCCCTCCTAATAATTCCTTCCCCACACAAAAACTTAAAATACAATAAAAATTCATTAAAACGTTTCAAAATGTAAATAATTTAAAATTTAACAAAAAAACCCCTAAAAATAAAATTTCCACCTTAACTGGATAGCTACAAATGTAAAGAAGTTAAATGTACGATATATTTGGTAGCTTGTAAAAATGAATTTTGTACTATTTATGAAAGTGGTTCAAATGTGCCTCAAGCTCCACTGGGGCACATTAGACCAGAATTTCTCATATTTTAGAATTTGTTTAATCCATCCTAAAGTGGTTCTAAAATTTCAGGAATTAAACTAAGTTTATGAATGAATTGGCAATTAAGTTTTGTTTCAATATCTTATAAAAATAGGGATAAATATTAAATAGTCAAAAATGTACTTTTGGTTGAAATGTTTACTATTAAGTATACAGGCTAGCGTCATGCTTATTTCAAGAATGATATATTTATTTTGGCTATGACTTCGGATTTGGAAATTGAATATTCGTATTTAGCATTGAAAAATAGGCAAAAATACATGTATATTAATGCTATCATAGGTCACAATCACTGTTATTTGATTTTTGGAAAAAAAATTGTTAACAATTTTTTTAATTATCAAACATATATTTTATTTGACCCGATATTGTCTGATTATTTGTATATCATTAATGAGGTCATTCTCATTCATTTCCAACTGAAAACCGATGAACGAAAACTTCTGTTGCAATTTGTTTCAGGCGTGCAATGTGTGAGCGGGACCCCCAAGGGTGACTTGTGACTGATGCGAAATAAAGATAAATGTTTGCTCAAGAGTAGGCTGTGACGTTGATTGATTTTTACAACCCTCACCCCCATCCACAACCGTCGCCAGAATGTCCAGTTTCGGGTCACCCGTCAATCAACCGATAAAGTTTGTCTTCGAATTACACCAACTCATGGGAAACCGATGTGGGGAATAATGGGAAAATGGAGGGGAGGGGAGAACCTTTTCCATTGGAACGTTTCCGGGGGGAAAAAAGGTTGAAGGATGCACGCCTCTAGCGGTCTGTATGAGAAACAACTATTTTTTGTTTGTTCCAAAACAGTAAACAGCAAAAAGTGGTGCAGAAAAAAGAAAGGAAAAGAAAATGAAACAGTAAGTTTACTTTTACTACTTAATTCCAGAATAACTGCATATTTCAGTTAAAGAGTAAAATCTTGTAGTTTAAACTGTTGATACCACCAATAATTTATACCTGCGTAAAATCCCGTTACTTACAAAAAATAAAAAAAAATCTTTGTAAACAAATTATCTTAATTTTTTTTATTAAACTTACAGTATGTTTACTTAGTTGATTAGGAAAAAAAGTTTCCGTTCTCTTTTTATTTAAAATCTTATTCAGTTTGTTTTACCATGACTTCCAAGTTTTGTATTAAGAGTAGCTTTTTTGTTACTTTTTACCCTGTATGATTATGGTTATGTATGTTAAGGGCAAAGTGATTAATCGGGCATTATTAATAATGCCCGAAGTGTAGGCGGGCAAAGTGATAAATTTCATTCATAAATTTCACTGAATTTATCACATTGACCGGGCAATATTAATAATGCCCGGATTTATCACATTGCCCGTAACATATATACCCTGTATGGGTAACTAACGGGATCCCAAATTGTCACCCCTTTTTTTTTCTTAAATTTTAAGCATAAAATTAGATTTTGGATCTAAACTATAAAACATTTCAACAGTATTACTCTTGCACTTACTTTTAAACAGTTTATCATTATTAACATTTCTGTTTGAACTTTGATTTAAGTAAGTAGGCTAAATTAAATGTTTCTATTAATGAGTAAAAAAAGCTGTAAAATTATGTTAATAAAGATCTTTAAAAATACCAAATTGGCCAACGCTTTTTTTTCCCTTACGAAATTCGAAGAAGTTTTTTGTTATTTAATTTTATTTTTTGAAAGAAAATACGATGAATATCAAAACTGTGAGCATATTATCTTCGTTAAAAGGTTATGATAATTGCAAAAATGTATTTCTTGAGTTTTATATTTTTATATTTTGTCCCTCAATTTATGTCAACTCCCGTTACGTTCGAACTAATTTTAAAAATATAATAATAATTATGCTTAAAAAATGAAAAAAAAAAAAACATTTCAAACGATTATTGTTTATTTACTTAAGAATATCTTTTAACCGTTTTTTTATTATTCGGTGCGAAAACTGTCGTGTTTTTAGCGAAATAATCTGTCGTCAAGGTAAGGTGTTTTTATTTATGTCAACTCCCGTTACGGTAATTTTTAATATTAAATAAACTTTTTTGGGGAATTTTAAGCCCAGAAATATAGTTATATATTGATAAAAAAGATACGATGGAGCTTTATTTCAGTTTCCAACTACGCAAGTATGTTTTATTCTGTTATTTTATTAAAATGTCAACTCCCGTTACATCCATAATACTATATCTATAGTAAGAGAATCGATTATTGCTGAGCCACTGATTTGGAAAGTTATTAATATTAATTTACTTTTCTATTTTTGCTATTTATGTTTATTTTTGACTGATTTATCCTTTGCTTGTGTTTAAAATTGATAAACGAAGGATATACAAATGTGTGTTCTTTAAAAATGCATCCGATTATAATAGTTTAAGTCCATTATTTCAGTTTTGTGTGATACCAGGGACATGATGTTTTGTGTTAGAGTATCATTTTACCCTTAATTTTAGGAAAAAGTGTATGATCAATTGCTTTTCCATATACTTTTCACATAAATGAAACACCTATGTTCACTTCATTAAGAAATTATATAGTTTTAAAAAATACTTTTTTTAATGCTGAAATGTAACATGTAAGTAAGTGTATGATGAAAATGGCCCTTAGAGTTTTTTAATTCAAAACTTTGTTTTTAGAGAAAGAATCTCTATAATTTAAATCTTTAACATACCTACTTGTATAATAATTTATTTTGCCTTTGGAAGTTATGAATAGTTATTAGGTCATATTTTTTCAATCAATTATAAAATCTTCCAATTATTTTCAATACCAATATTTTGTTTCACTTCGTGTTCTCACTTTTAATGAATTTGTATTATATGGGGTTATTTTAGCCCACGTTTTGGGGTCTAACTTTAGCCTTATGGTATCTGCTGGAATAAGTGAAATACTCTTTGGGTTTAAACTTTAAGTGAAACAAAATATTGGTATTGAAAATAATTGGAAGATTTTATAATTGATTGAAAAAATATGACCTAATAACTGTAATATAAATATAATAACTATATAAATGAACATTCATTTTTGAAACATTTTTACGCAAAAACTATTAAATTGAATAGGAGAGAGTGGGGCTGGGGCACTCCACTTTTCAGACGCAATTTTATAGTTATGAACTCGTGCTCATCGGTAGTACTAATAAATGATCCTAAAATCTACTTTTCAACGTGTTTTAGAATCTTTGGTGCGTCTGGGTCATTATTTACATCAGCTTTGTTGTTTTGTTTGATGCAAAGTTACAATTACTTGTAGTTTCAAAAGAAATTTTTTAATAATAGAGGTTTATTTTTTATGTTGAGATAAAAATATGTGTATCCATTAATATTTTAGAAGAGAAAAATATTTTTTTTGCTAAACCTAAAAGAGTAATTAAGTTTAGTATCCAAAGTGTCAATTAAAGCACCTTGGGGCATATTAAAAGATAAAAAAATTGTTTTTATCCTTGATTGACCAATTTAAGATTCTTAAGCACAGCTTTATCATATTTGAATCGTCAGTTTGAAAAAAGGAATAAGTCCAAAAAATGACAAATTGTCCTTTTGTGCTCAAAACAATCTCCAATGCTTTTCATACTTAAAGTTAAGCGATTAAAAACTATGAAAATATTAATTTTAACTAAAACTGATGACTAATTCTGTATAAAAAATTAATATAATTTATATTAACATCTAACAAGCACAGAATTTTTATATTTTACTTATTTGATACTTTTTTTGTAAATTAGTCCAAAACTTGAAAAACGTGATTTTTTGATGCCCTTGAGCAGTCTGCTAATATTAATATTTGTACTTCAAATTTTTTACACCTTTTTATAATGCTTCTAGGCTCAAAATAAGAGGGTTTGCATATTGAATTTCAAAAAGGAATTTGTTTTGCTATTTTTGAGAAAAACGCATAAACGAGATTTTTCGATGCTCTTGAGCAGTCTGTTAATATTAATATTTTTTCTTCAAATTTTGAACACCATATTTAATTACCATTAAGCACAAAATGAGGGGGTATGCGTATTAAATTTCTAAAGAATTTTTTTTTGGAACAGTCTATGGGGCACCTTGGGACATTAAAAGAGGTTTTTTAAATTTGTTATTATGAATTTCCTAAAAGAGATAATTGCTCGAAAAAATTTTTATTAGATGCACAAAAGAGTATATCTAATATATTAGCTGTGTTTGAATAAATATAACGGTATAAATAAATTAGAAAAATAATTTAGTAAAAGGTGTCCCGAGGTGTCCCACTCTCCACTATTATAAAATTTTGAATATTAGTAGACAAATGTATGAGGGTCATTTTCGTTCCAAAAGCTTATAAATGAGATAATTATGTCTCCTGTTATTTAATTTCAAAGTCGTAAATATTTTTTTTTTCTGCTGCGAGTTCGCCCTAAGCAAAATCTATTCACAGCAGAAATATGTTTTTTTCGTGACACATATAACATAAAGCTTTCGACCTCATTGTTTTGGACCTCGCAGTTTTCTTATTTTCACATATCTTTGCTTTCTAATTTAATTATTGAATTCAGTTAAAGAATAAGATTAGTACTAAATTTTGCTTAATTTTTGTGTTTTCTATTTGTGCTGATATTTTTATTTCATGTTATAACACTAAATGGAAATTAAGTTTGGTGACCATTTCATGTGGCATGTGGCACCAATCTTTTTTGTCATTTGGTTCTGGAAATCTACAGTACGCTTCTATTTGATGCCTACGGACCTGGAAAAAGTTAAAAAAGTTTACTAAAAATGTTAATTAAAATCCTGAAGATATGATTTACCATGACTAAATGGGGGCATTTTAAGCAGTTTTTGGAAAAATACTTTTTTCATACGGATTTTGGGGTGATTGTGTAGGAAATGCTTTACACGGATGGTTTTCAATACCTCTAATTAAAAAAAAAAAAAAAAAAAAAAACCATGGAATTTATTCAAACTTTTCATGTTTAAAGCTTTTACTCCCCCGTGCAAGGCCGGGTATATCAATCAGCTAGTTTAAATTAAAAAAAAAACTGGATAAAGATTTGTCTTAAAGGCCGCACTAAATTTTTTCGCTAGTTCCTCTGGTGCCATAAATTTTCTATAGAAGTGAAGAGTGGTGGTAACATAATGTGACACCTTGACCAATGGTGTGCTTCGTAAGGCGTGCCTGGACGACTCTTGAAGGAGACGAGGAGACTTCCCCTTCCCGCAATTCGGTCGTATAAGTAGGTATTCAATTTTTCCATTTAAGGTAAACAAATTATTATTTTTAATTTGGGTCATATCAAAATTTAATTAACTGAAGAGTAAGTAAAATTTTTTAATTCCACATAAAATCAAGATGCATATTTGTAAGTGAATTAGTTAAAAAGAAATGGAGATATGGTGTAAAATATTTTTAAAATATTAATAGTTTGTTGAAAATACAATAAAGATGCAGTCCAAATAACATCTGATTGTTAAAAAGGGGTTATTTTTCTATTTCGGATACTTTAGCACACATTGGGTCTAAAATTAAGGAGAAACAAAACGGTAATTTGGTTAAAGCTTTTAAGTATTTTAACAAAGCACTTAACATTCTTCAAAAATCCTTCACTTCACAAAAAATTCACTTTAAGATCTGTAACTTTTACAGGTTAGTTTCGTAGTTTTTCGGTTGCAAAAAAAGCTATCAAGGGCAATTTTTTGTATATTCCTTGCTCTTTTAAAAATAATATACACTATTCATTTTTCTTTGCCAATGGTGAAAAATATGATGCCAACATTAAAACTGGTCCTTTTCTAGGTGTTATGTACGAAATTTCTATTTTTAGTAAAAATAAGTAATTTTCACTTATAATTCCAGATATTCTGGGCCTGTGGGAACCCTGTTTAAATCAATGTAAAACATTCCATGGCCACCCCAAATTTGTTCCACGAACCACCGATTGTGAATCACTGTGCTAATTCATAAAGTAATTATATAAGGCACAATTGTTTTGGGTATTTCTTCAAACTTTCATTTATAATTTATAGATTGCAAATTATAGTGAATGAAATTAATATTATTTTGTGGAGCGGAGAAACGCAGCATGAAGTTCTATAGAGTATAGAGTTCAGGTTATAAGTTAAAAAATAAACTGAATTTATATTTAGAGCAGTTGTTTGTTGTCTTTCTTGGCCCCCTTCAAGAAAAAACATTTTAATTTATTCTTTCTACAAATGAAAAATGTTTTTTTGCTGAGGCCAAATTTAAGTATTGCACAGTGAAAAGCAAACACTAAATTGCACTACTTGAAATTTTTTTGGGTCTTTACTTCCCCTTAACCGCTTCTAAACCCCATCTCTCTGATTGATTCGCTTATTTGATTATAGTTATACAAATATCAGCATCAAATAAAACATGCTTTTATAAGGCAAAATTATATCAGATCGATATTATTAAATTGAAATCACTACCAATATTCCTGCATTCAAACCCAAAATAAATTTTAAGAAAAAATTCATAACCATAAGGCAGTTTCTGGAAATTTATACTGTTAAAATGAGTTAAGCATCTCTGCTTACTTAAATTCTGAAAGAAAATTTTAAACTGGTTAAATATTTTCTAAAAGTATGAGATAGCTTTTAAAATAACAAAACAATTTATGAGAAGTAGATATACTGAAGAGATGTGCCACCGTTTCAAAATAAAACAAGATTCTTGACTTATAAAAACCATGTGACAATAGAAGCTTTATAGACTAAAAAAACCTTGTTTAATGATTTGAGAAGTTACAATATTAGGAGAAACTAAAGAACATATGCATTTTATTTAACACAGCCATGCACAAATTTCCAGGATAAAGTTGTAAATGCAGATGGAAATAAATTAATTTAGGATAATTAACAGCGTCAGTAATTGATTTAATCAGTAGGGTTTCATAAAATAAAAAATAATTTAACCAGTAATTGTTTTAATTTTGTATTTTTCAAAAGAATGTTTAAAAATATAAATTTACTTTGACTATGCTTTGACTGCAATTTATTTATCAATACTATATTTCCTAGTTAACAGGAAGCTAGGAATGTTTCATTAAATACTTCTACTTTTGTTTAGCACTGTAAGAAAGAAAATGTTTTTTTTTTTTCTGTAGTGCTAAAATCTTACTTTAAATAAATTAATTTATAATCAAATGAACACAAACAAAATTGGCATAGTATTGAAATTCATATAATACTTGTAATAAAATGTTTGCAAAAAACCTTACCTGACATTAAATACCTACACATCAAATTTTTATTAAAATCCTGATTTTTTATTAGTAAAACTAATGCCTGAAAAATACTTATCCTTAAAAATCATGCCTGAACCTCAAGTAATCTTCCCTGTAAATTTATAAAATAGCTGCGCGGTTAATATATATTTGGTCGAGAATTAGAAAATAATGCTTTTACACTAAAGCCATATGCTATTTAAAAATCAACTATTTAATAATTTGAAATTAAATAAGGAAAATTGCATAACTTATAGAATAGTAAATGTTGGTTAATAAATATTACCCTAAGTAGCCTTAATTCTGTATTACTTTTTAACAAAAAATTCAAAATTTTAATTCACTGCGTTTAATTAATAGTACAAGTTTGTACTATCTGACTGTCAAAATATTAGTTCCTATTAAAATTATAAAATTTAAATTATTTTTAAAAGTTGATACGTTTTATCGAATGAATTCGGTAACGAGCGGGGTCGCGGCAATTCCCGGCGGGGTCGCGGCAATTCCCGGCAGCGATCCCGGAGAATTTCATTCACATACCCATCCCTACCAAAAAAAACCCAACTTCCTTCATTTCGCCAATATAATTAAAAAGAGCGATAAAGGCCTATTACAGGTTTCCTACGTAGAACCGCAGTTGGCGAGTTATTGCCCTTTGAAACACCCGTTCTCCCAGTGGAGCTAGTGGAAACCGAAGTTTAGGGTTCGGTGCTAGGTCGGTAGTTGATTTATTGCTTTTATTTCCCTGTTTCTCCGCTAGAGGGCTACGTTGGCTCCAACTATTTGGCGTATCGGAATATTGGCGGGTTGCTGACTAAAACGTTTGGCTCGGTTTTTCCAGCGCCAAAGCAACCCTCTCAAGTCCAGTTTGGACGCAATGGCATGGCTTCATTCATTTAATCATTTTTGAACAATCGTGCGCGCGGTCAGCGGCTGCGGCTCTTTTCGCTGCGCTTGGGTTATAGCAGGGTGAGTGCACTATTTTATTATTTCTGTGCTTCAAATGTTTTTTTTTTTCGAATTTATAAATTCCATTAATATCTCCCTTGTAATTGCCCTGTTTGTGTGTACTAATATTTAGGTATTCGTACTGTAGACTTTAAATAGCTTATATTTTGTGGTTTATGTCTCACGTATTTTTTATTTTGCTTAAATCATTATGATTAGATTTAAGTCTACATTTAGTATTTATAAATACGTATTTGTAATAGAATTAATGTTTTAAATCATTGTTTAAATCAGTCCTACATACCATACGCCCGCCAGCTGCGTGCGGTCCACCGGGCCCAGATCACTGGAGAATGAATTTAAAATTAATGGGGATACTTTTGACTTATATTAAACAATTACTAATAATTGATCCGTAATAATTCTTTAGATTTAATAAAGAAACCTATGAAAACATGCGTTACAAATGCTAATAGTGTTTGAAAAAGTAGCGTACAAAAAGTTAAATATTAAAAAACCTGTAAAAGTTAACCTGTTAAAGTTTAGTAAAAAGTATGTTTCATTCAAATAATTGCGCAGACTTGCAGTTTGCTTATTCTATCAAAAAAGCGCTTCATTTGGAAAACCTTAATAAGCCTATAATGACAAGTAATCTGAACGTAAAATATTTCAGCTTGATATAATATATGACAGTTCCTGCGCTATAAAATTAGGAAATAAACAAAAAAAACAAGGACTCTACCGATGCGTCGACGCCAATTGTATAAAAAATGGTCATCGACGGCCTATGTTAAATTTTACAAAGATAAGCAAATCGGCCTGAAAAAAACATCTAAATGGTTATAGAAATTTACGCCAAGGCGAAAATAAGCGAGATTCTGCCTCAGAATTTAGCTTTAAGTTGAAATTCCACTTGTTAGTGCCAAAACGGATGTTTCCCATGCCGACTAATTCTTTTTTCTCATCCGGAAACAAAATATCTGAATTTTGAAGAAAGCAATACTATTGATTTTTCCAATTTAACTCCATAAAATGAGTATTTAAAGTTAGACAAAGCGGTAGTCTTGATACCACGAACATATCCAAATCTAACGAAAGTTAACATCATTATACTGTTTGTTTTCTGTTCGAATTTTGCGACTTACAAAGAGCGATTCTCTTCAGGCGTTAGCAAAGGGTTTTTAAGTGACTTAAAACACTAATTTCAATGGTCAAAAATTTCAAAAAATGTCAAACCATTGAAATTCCTCAGAATTATGACATCTGTTGTACTGTTTTTCTCGTAAAAATTCTGCCTCATACAAGGAGTTGCCCTCTTTGGGTTTAAACCACGGGTCTCGGAATTGAGATAAAACACTAATTCTAAGAAGTAAGTTTTAAAAAAAATTCTTTGAAGGACCCTTAACTCACTCACTCCCAATTTTGACGCCTTTTCAAAACTGTTTCCTTGAAAATTCTGTCGCTTTATTGTCTACAGACATTTTCTCTCTCCCCAGCTTCGAAACAAAATCAAATAAAGAAATATACTTACTTCAATCAATCTATAAAATAATTTTAAATCTATTTTCTCTTTAATGAGAGGATAATAAGAATTCTCCATTTTAATGTTTCATGTCATGTCATGTAATAATTTCAATTATTCGAATAGAAATTTTTTTAAATCATTTACATTCTAAGTTTTTAAAAATGTTAAAAAATCAAACATTAAACGTAGAACCTCCCGATCATTTTTATCAAAGGAATAATGTTATTTGTAATTCGTTACAGTGACCGCAGACACATAAATTGTTTTGTTATATAGCAACCACCAATTTCAGTAAAAATTTATAAAAATGGGCAAGCGGCCTTTTGAAGATCATCGGCATACCGATGGAAATCCTCGTACAATCGGCATCGGCCCATCAGCAAAAAAATGTCACCGGTCGAGCCCTAGATGCAGAAACGTTATTTTTTTATTCTGTATGTATCTGTTCTTTCGAAATCCGATTGCGGTTAAGGTGAATTTTGAGCTAAAGGCATAAATAAAACGTTTAAAAAATTTCAGTTCCATGCGATTACAGTTTTTACCCATTTTCTACCACTTCTGACTAACATCCCACTATTAAATTAGGGGTTGGTTGATTTTCCATTTCGGGGTGTTGGTCAATACCAGAATAAAATTGTTGTACCAAGCTGGTTTTATTGAAGAGATTTCACCAATAATGCACACCACTCGTATAGTAAGCGGATTTCAGAAAAGCATTTTTTTACCCCCACCCAAAATTTCACCGTTATATTAAATTTATTCTCTTTAGAGCAACAATAACAAAAATCCTATTTTTAATATTTTTGGTTTAAAAAGTTATGAGAAAGATTATGTTTTAAGAAATTAATTTGATTATTTAGTTAAATCTATCTTTTGAACGTTTTAATTGCATTCATGAGGTCACTAGATGTTGCATCTTTTTTCTTGTATTATTTTTTTAAAAACGTTTCTTTGAAAAGTTTTATTGGAAATTCTACGATTTCTAATAGATGGTTGTATTAATTTGGTTTAATTTATGAGGTAGAATGAATAAGTTATGTATTGTATAAAATAGTTTTGGAAGTACAGTAAAACGTCAATTATCCGAGCCTTAATTATCATCTGAGTTTCCGCATTTAACCGAGCTATCAAATATTTCTAGAATCATGTTATTCTTTAAAAATTGACGAAACATAGCTGCAAAAAAGCACCTACATAACCATTAAAGGCTTTTTCTAAGAATAGAGGTACTTGTTACTGGAGAGAGTATTTGATTATTACGAGAGAGCCGTACTAAATATCTATATTACTTCTGTATTACTTAAAATATTTAGTCTTTTTTTTAACTGAGTTATTTGGTACCTGCCGGTTACCCGGTTTGTGGTAATGTGTGGACAGATTAACTCGGATAATCTGGGTTCTATTGCACCGATATAAAATAAACCTATTAATAGGCATTCAAATTTCCACATTTTATTTTTTTTTCCCCGAGAAATTCTTATAAAACAATAAAAAAAGTAACAGTCGATTCCGCTTATTGTGATCACGGTTAATGTTTTCAAAAATGACTGGTCCCAGTCACTTCTATCTCTAATTTAATGTTCAATGCGCCTTTTAATGTAATCAAATTTTCGCTTAACGTTCGCTTCATCAAAATTTGGTGAAATCCCCTTAAAACATCCTTTTTTCGCGTTTGAAGGCCAATTTTAATGCATAAACATACAAAATGAGTCATTAATTTATTATTCATATATGTTCCACTCTCATTTTTCTTTAAGGATGCATAATTTACAAAATACAAACTAAGGAATTGTTTTAAATACTTCAATTAGGTCTACATAGTTGTGAGTTACACTGTTTGAAACTTTCTAATATCAAATCGCTTATTATCAATCGGATATTGTTATAATTCTTCTCTTGGACAAAAGTGATCACATTAAGCGGAGTCGACTTAGTATTAATAACCAATAAATTTTTAAAAGGGTATTAACTTCTGTTCTTATCAAAATTAAAAACTTACTAGCGTATTATTAATTTTTTTTATGGCGGGACCTCTAATCTTAAAATTAATGTCTCTAGAAATACTGTTAGTATTAAATTTAAGCTATATAAAATGCATAGGGCTTGGAAACGATTTTTGTTTGGCGTAACCATTAGCTTTTAATATGAAGGTAAAAGACGAAATTTGTTTTATGTTGATCGATTTTAACACTGACTGTAAACACATTTTTCGCATATATTCCTCACACAAAAAAAATAAATCTACATATAAGTAAATATGTGCCATCTCTCTCTTACTAGTATTAAGTCATATGATACTGCAGTTAATCTAATGTGAATTATGTAGTTAGTCTATATTCAAACCGTATTTGATTTGTTTAAGTATTAATAAAAGAATCATTTCCTTTAAGCAAGCCTAACGTAAATGTGCTACAAAAATTATCTACTTTCTTGGGTAAAATTCTTCAGTCTCTTTCAAAAAAGCTAATGATGGGGTTGCGATGTTTCAAACTTTTTCCAATTCCAACGAAGATTTTTTTCATCTTTCTAGTTTTGTGTGAATGTCCTTGACTTATGAGACTCTTTCCAATGGTAAATTTTCATAATTGAGGCAGCTAAATTATTTTTATTTGTTTGATTTGCTACCTATAGTACATATGAATGCAATGGGGTATTTTATCTAGTTTCTGACTTTTAATATCATGATCAAAATTCTAAATCTACATAGTATTATAGTGCTAAAAATCTTCCACATTAGACACTCTACATTTTGTCAGTGATTTTAGTAGAATTTGTAAATTGGCCTTTTTAACTTAGTTATTTTTTCTGGAGTTTAATTATGGTTTATGAAGGGTAGTTTTTATTTGTTTCCGTTCTTTATTATAGAAATCTCAGAAGCTTTTGTTGTGTTAATTCACTTCTCAACCAGATCAAAAACTTTTCTGATTTTTTATAACAATTTTTAATGGTGAAAAAATCAGGGTTGCTTGATATAAATCAAAATGTTAAACTTCCACAATTTAAAGAAATTAATTAGTAGCATTATTTATTTATTTTTCTTTTCAGACTTTTTACTAAAAAATATTTCTGTTTGGTGACCATGGCCATTCCCAGTGGCATCAATCAGAATTGTTTTTTAGTTTTTTAAGAAGTACCAGCCACAGTCAGCTAAGAATTATACAAGTATCAGCTGTGTTAATTCACTTCTCAAATAAAACATATTCACTTCCTTAACTGGATGAAAAACTTTTCTATATATGCAGTCCAATGTCGCTTGGGATGCTTCATAACTAAACTACTTATTGAGGCAAGCTTAAAAGGGCTTAGAAATTTTCTGTACATTTTCCCCATCCCCACTTGTGCTCACATTCATTTTACATTTAAATTATTGTATTGTAAATTCACATGAAACTTTTTCCTTTCAGACTTTTACTAAAAAATACTTGTGTTTGATGACCATGACCACTCTCTGTGGCATCAATCACACATGTTTTTTAGTTTTTTTCCAAGATGTAACAGTCACAGTCAGCCAAGAATAACGTGTAAGTATCGGATTATTTTTAAAAAAATAACCTAAATATTTGAATAAAAACACATGAAAGTTGCTACTAGATTTGGTTATAAAAACTTAAAATGTAATATATTATATTATATTGGCTTTACCTGCTCCTTCAATCAACCTAACTATTGCATTATTCTGATGTATTAATACTTATTACTGATTACTACTACCTTCCTTTAAGCACTTAAGTCATGGGAATAAAAATGTATGTTTGAAAGTATACTTACCTTGTTGAAAGAAGTTCCAAGTACTTTATAGAGTGATAATTGTTTTCATTTCTATAGATGTTACCGGTAAAGTGATTAATCGGGCATTATTAATAATGCCCGAAATAGGGAGGCGGGCAAAGTGATAAATTCCATTGAATTTGCCCGATTGATCACATTGTCCGTAACATAATACATATACAGCTCATAAATAACTCTTAATATTTGAATCATAAAATTCTCTACAATATTTATTTTAAATGGATTTTATCCCCATGCAAGTTAGAATTCAATTATCCATTTTCAAATAATCTAAACGAAATATTATAGCAGAGAAGAAAAGTCAGGTTTCATTGTGATTTTGTCATCTGCCATGAAAAGGGAGATAAGGGAAGGATGGAGACAGTTGGCTGTGTGGATTCCCATCCCCCCCACCCCCTGTGGGAGGGGAGGATTGCAGCAGTTTGACCTTGACTGTAGATAAAAGCAGTATGTGGTGGGGTGAAGGAACGAGAATACTCCGGCGATTCCACTAATCATTATGTTCTTTTTTTACAGAAGTTGTCTTATGTTTAAAAGGAATTATCACATTATGAGGAGGATTCCTAACTTGTTAACTTTCCAAGTGCTCTTTAAGTCTAAATCACTACTTGAAAAACTCTGCTTTTTTTTTGGTGCTGAAACACATTTCATTTCTTAGGTGTATAGATAGGTTGTTTCTTAGATCTGTTACAAAACCTACAACATCAATTTGAGATAATATAGGTTAAAAACTGACTCATTTCACCCATCAATTTTTTAAAGTTTGGTTTCTAAGTTACAGTTTAAATACCGATTCTGTTTACAATGAATCTTATATTATTTCTTAAGTGTATTGTTTCAGATAAAATAGTATTATGTACTTAAAATTGGACTGGGGTTAACTGAACATGGTCATCAGACATTTTTCAGTAAATGATCGACATACCGCTACCTGTCCAAGGTATGTTTAAGTACATTTGAATCACTACTAAAAAATCACTATGCTGACTGTAATTACATTAGTATTTCATTTTAAAAGCAGGGTAGGATTAGGTTTCGAGACTAAAAGTAATTTTAAGTGAAATCTATAATTACTGTTTTTTTTTATTATGTGCTGAAAAGTGCTCCATCTAAAATCTAAAGAAAATGTTGACTGTTAATATTTCATCCCTAGAACTAACTACAAAACAGAAACCCCTAGTCAAAGAGGTTTTCAAACCACTTAAACTGACTACATCAATAGTGATTTAAATCAACGAATATTCATGAATGTTTTCGAAAGCAGGCAAACAAATATGAGGCTGGATCAGTTCGGAGAGCATTCCAATTAGCCTTCACACAATTAAATCTCAAAATATAGTTTGTGTATGATCCTCAGTTGTTTTTAGATTTTCTGGGAGTGTATGGTCTCGTGGATCTGGTTAATTTAATTTAAAGCTGATTCCACATTCTAATGAATACACTACATGTATTACACTACATGTAATTAATTAGTAATTCACATTGCAAATTACATACTTGTAGTTAGTAACATGACCCCCTTTTAAGTAATAAAAATATTAAAAGAAATTAAGCTCATCTCCCCCTATAAACCCTATTTTTTACCTTTGAAAGTGCAAGATTGTCAAGCTATTAAATAACAATTTATTATCTTTATCAGAATGTAAATAACATTCCCTAGTTTTATGCTAAACTGAAAATATTTAACTGAAGTGCATTGCATAGCATTAACAACTTTTATTTAATCTTTAAAAGTAATTTGCATAATATGGTTAAGGTTAAAGATTTTGAGTTTCCTGAAATATCATTTCACATTCGTCAATTTTAGCTACTATTTTGGTGTTAAGGCAAAGTTAGTGTCAAATGTTTTTCAGAATCGGAAAGCCTGTTTTTACGCTTTTATTTTTTAAGATATAAGGATTAAGGGGCCCAAAAAAGTCCTCTTTTCTCTCGTAAAATCTAATCTAATTACGGGTAAAAATCTTTAGAGAATATTTGGCTCCCTCCCGAAAAAAAAAATTACCCCTTGTGAGTTAATCATATATTAACCAATAGGCTTTCTAAAACCTATTTCGGGGATAAATCAATTATTCTTTTTAATAGATTTATAAAGATAAGTAAAGAACTACTAATATATTTATTATTTCGGAGAAGAACGTAGTGTGAAACTTTACTAATATTGAATGAATTATCTTACAACCAGCAGAGGAATTAAAACACATGCACACATAATCTTCCCCTAAAACCATTGACCTTAGAATTAAATATTTGATTATGAAACTACTTAATGTTTGAAACTATTACAACACTTTTAAAGACTAAAAATGAATGCATAATCAAGAAAGGTAAACAGCAACCACATTTGAACTGCCAAAATGTGTCTCATTTACTAACGCAACGTTTAAGTGCAAAAAACTTATTTATAATTGAAATTGGAACACACATATTTTGTTTTTAATTTAGTTTATTAAATATTCCAATTCTATTTTTTGAAACTATTAATGTATTTTTACAAAAATAAAATGAGAAGAAACACTTTATTTTCTCTGTTCAAAATGGGACGAATAATCTGAAAATTCAGCTAAAAGGTGGTACTAATGCAGCTACCTATTTTTTGAAAATTTATATTAACTCTTGGGGGTTATTCTAATGTTATGTATCCTCTTTTTCCTACGTTTTGACTTTTTGTGCAAGTTTTTAAAATCTTCTAAATTTTAAAGTAATTAAGTTTTTAAAAAAAATGTAAATTCAAAACTTCATTGCTTTGATTCAGCCAAGGATATGAGTTCCCTACCCCCTTCCCTGATGGGATTGTTGTACAGCACCATCGAGCCACGCCTTACGAGATTCTCCATTGGTCAAGGTGTCACATTATGTTACCACCAACGCGAACATACAAACAAGCTGAGGGGGAAGGAAGCAGTGAAGAAAATTTATTGCACTCTTTCCGTCCCAATTATCCCTAATCTAGAGAGGGGAGAGAAAGAGGCAGGGGGGAAAGTTCACCCCAAGGCACGTCAGGAAAAGTGGAAACCGGAAACGTTTCATGTGTAGTACAATTTCTTCTCCTTAAAAATACCTTGGGAGTAGACTTTTAAAAAATGTTGTTTTAAAATAAAAAACGCCATAGTTTTCTTACATCAAACACGATTTAGAAATGTCATGCTGATAGGATATTTATTATGAACAATTATTATATTGAGTAAAAAAATCCTCACTTTTCTTTTTTAACCTAGTTTTTCTTATACACTGATAAAAAAAATCCAAGATAAAAAGTGAATCAGCATCTTTTTTTTTTTTTTTAATTGGTTTAGGAGTTTTGGTTACTTTCAGATGAGTTGTAGAGCAATTTTTATGTAATACACGAAGCATGGCATTTTTTATCTAATCCATTGTAAACTAATGCTGGACAACAATGAAATAGCTTCTGAGATGAAAGTACTCGATCCGGAATGAATTTGATGTGCTGAATATAAATATTACGCTAAAAAATGCTTATTAGATCTAATTTTAGAGACATTTGCTCATTTTGTGTTGTAAAGGTGCCCTAACAACACAATGCTATATTTATGCCTTATATTATTTTATGTAATTAATTGTATACTAGTGGCAATTATTTTTTATAATATTTAAGTAATATAACCTGTATAGAAGAGGTCAGAAAGTAATGAGTCCAAATGAGTTTTTATAGTTTTTAGTTTTTATTAATGACCATAGAAAAAGTATGTACTTATTGTTATTACTCTTAAATTCTTATTTTTAGATACACATATTTTTTTTATGCATATGACCTAAGTACGCTACTTTCTGCTGATTGCCGTTTAAATCTTTTCAGAACACAGCTGTGTTGGCAAAAACCCGGGTTTTATTGAAACAACCCAAGTGCGTTGGGTTTTTTTTACGGATTTTTTTAATAAAACGCTGAAAAAAATCATGAAAAATTCGATTTTTCAGAAAAATTGTTTTTTTTTTTTCAATGTTTAATGGATTTTCCAAAAATGAATGGTTTACAATGTTAAAGATGTGTATTTTTTAAAAAGTTGGATGGATATAGTTTAAAAAGTCAAATGAATATTTTCATATTTATATGGGTTTTCTCAAAGCTAAATAGGTTGTTTGAAATATTGGTGTGTTTTTTAAAAGGTACTATGGTTTGTTAAAAATTTTGGTATGTTTTTTCAAATTTATTAATAAAATTGGTTTTTCATAGGTCACATGGGTCGTTTTCAAAACTCAATGGGTTATTTTCAAGTTTCAATTTAAAGGTTAAGTGTGTGTGTGTGATAGTTTTTATAAGTCAGGGTATTTTTTTTTCCAAGTTTTATTTTAAAAACTAAGTCGGTTTCTTCACAAGTATTTTATTTTAAAACTACGTGGGTTCTTTCAAAGATCCATTGGTTTATTAAGAATCAAGCAAGTTCTTTAAAATTTATAACTGTTTTATCAATATTCAGAGAGTGGCTTTTTTACATGTCAGTCATTCTTAAAATTTCATTGTTTTTAAATGTAGTTTTAAAACTAAGTGTTTTTTATAAGTTCATTCAATTATTTGATAATTAGTTGGGTTTTATCTAAGTTGTGCATGGGTTTTTTTTAGTCAAGTAGTGTTTTTAAAAATTTATAACACGGTTTTATAAAAGTTCAAAGAGTGGTGTTTTTTATATGGTGAGTTATTTAAAACAGCCAGATTCTTGTTATAAAAGAGTTTTATCAAAAAAAAAAATTAAGTTATGGCAGCCTCCCCCAAAACAATTTTGTAAAGAGTTAAATGGTTTTTAAAGCAAAAAGGACAACAACTCAACATGAAATCCCCATCGACGCATCTGAAGTTCAAGCAAAGAAAGAGCAAAATTGGGATTTTTCTTGAAACCCCCCTCCCACCCACCCCCAATTTTTTTTTACAAAGAGTGGGGTTTAAAAAAACAATCGTGTTCAATTTGGCCAACCCTGGATCATAGCAAACTAAAGTTGTGTATATTTTGTAATCAGATGTGTATGCATGTTGTATGGCTCCTGTCATGGTGCATGCTGTATTTAACTTTCAACTAAATAAAAAAAACTATTTAAAAAATCAAATTACTTTTAAAATATTGAAAAGCATTGATAAGGTTTTATTGTTAAATGAAAAAGCGTCGTCAACAAGAAAATGTTGAAGGGGTGGATTAGGAATTTTGGGATCCAAACCATGATTTATTAACTAGAAACAAAAATAAACGTTTTACATTTCAGCACCCCTTCTTGAAAGATAAGATTCGTAATCATTAAATTAATTTCTGTCTGAAGTGCTTGTAAATTATTATTAGCTTCACACTATTTAAAAAGGGGCTAGAGGTTTCCCGGGACAAAGAAAAACTCTTCATTTTGAATAATAAGTTGTGTAAACGTAATTAAAGTAACATAAACGCAATTGTGTTAACGTAAAACAATTAACTTTTCTAATGATCAAACATTAAAAATTCTTTATTTTTCATTCATTCGCTCAACTTTAGAATACATTGTAGTATGTATTATCTGGAATCCTTTTTACAATAACAAAAATATATGTATTGAAAGAGTTCAAAATAATTTCTTACGCCATCTTTTTTATAAAAAAACTAAGCATTATCCTCATGATATTTCTCCATGTAGTCTTTCTAAGTTCTTTGAAATTCCATCTTTGAGATCTCGAAGAGATTTGTCTTGCTTATTATTCTTTTATAAAATTCTAAATAGTTCGTTTGATTGTTCAGATACTTTATGTTTATTTCAATTGTCTGTTAAAAATCTTAATTTACGTAATAATTTATTATCTATTATTGTTCATTTTTCATTATTTAAATTTTTATCTGGCCAACTTTCTTATCACTAGATTTTATAAGATTTGTAGTATTCATATTGTAATGAACTAGATATTTTTTCCGAGTCCTTTAGTGTTTTAAAAAGTTATGTGAAAGGGTTTTATACAATTAAGTTTTTCTTTCTCATCACCACTGTAATTTGATTTTATCTGTAGTGTGTGTTTTTCAATAAATAAATAAATAAACTGGTAAAATATAATTTATTCTTTAAAAAAAATACTAAGACGAATCTTTAATATTAAAGGTAGCAAACAATTGAATGTATTTAACTCTTGTTCTGTCAATATAATATAAACACACAGGAGGAGGAGTACATCCGAATGCAAAACTTTTTATATATTTTGAGCTCCCCTTCAAGGAGGATATAACTTGAATTTCTTACAAGAATGTTCCTTTATGCACACTTTCAAAAAGCCATGAAAATGTTGTTATAAAAGAGAGAGTAACATTTTTTGATGCGTCAATCTTATTTCCCTCTTGGGATAGAAACTTTAAAGTATGCCAATAGAGTTAAGGGTTTTACTTTAAAATGATGTTTAAAAAATCATTTTCTCTCTTCATAACTACTAAAAAGTAGCTAAGTGTACCTCTAATTGTTTCTGTAGGGGTAAACCACGGGTAAACACATTATGTTTGTTATAAAACAAATGAAGCATCGTGGTTTTAAATTAAGTTTTCAACATGTTTGGAACCTCTGTGTTTTATTTAAATACTTACGGAGAGTTCATTCGAAAAATATCCTCTTTTTAGGTTTGGTTAATCAGACTACCAGTAAAAACCATATTTTTAAAGATTTTCGTTTTACTGTTCTTGCATCTAAACAATATCTAATTGACTATGGAGATTTCTATGGTAACATTTTGATTTGGCTGACCACTATCTATGAGTGTAGAGTTGGAATCATTAATAAAAACGAGTAATATCTCATTTTAGAAAATGGCAAAACATTGCGGTAAAAAAGCACCCAAGTAACAAAAAAAAAACCCTAGAGATATATTAAGGGTTTTTTTTAAAGCAGCAGTAATTTTTATTCACCCTAACATCAATTACATGTATCTTTAAAACTTTTATAGTTTGTTAAAGATATACATTTAAACATAGGGGAGAGGGCGGCACATTAGAACAACCCACATATCTATATGTTAAATTAAATTTAAAAATCGGAAAAATTACCAATAGATAGCCTTTTGTGTTTGCAAATTTCCTGCTTTGGAAGGTGTAAAGTAAACTAATTCTCGTTTTATTCTTGTGAAAATTCAATCAAGAAAGTTATAAATAGAAATTTTGACTTGTGTTCTATTGTGACATCAATAAAGTAAGTCCTAAAAAGTTACGTTTCCCAATTTCATCTATAAGCATGAAATTTTTACCCTTCTTTATTTCAAACGTATTTTTACACGCTAAATGCTAGTATTTTAAGTAGTTTTTTTAAATTTAATTAGTTAAATTATTCCAAAATATGTACTTAAAAATTCAAACTTTTTGGATTTCTCTAGTTTTAGTTTATATGATAGAATTTGGATAAAATTTAAAAAGGATGGTTTTTCTGTTTAAAAATATAAGTGCTTATTAAGTATTTTTAAGTGTCTTTAATATTTGTCCTGTTTATTCGTAATTTGTCCTGTTTATTCGCTTTTAGCTCTTTTGAAACCGGTTGTTAGATATTTAATATTTTTAATCAGTAAAATTTTAATCAATGTTTTCATCTTATTTAAGAAGTAAAGCTATCTGTAATTGTAAATATAATAACTGTATAAGGTTTAGATATAAAAAGTATGGTAAGAACCAAGAATAAAAGACTGATAGGAAAATAATTAACAAAATATCGTTTATTTAATTACGATGATATCCTACAATTTTTCTTGATGGGTGTTGAGTTGCTAGCTGTTTCACTATCTTAAAAACTCAATAAAAATAAATGTTTTGAAATTTTTTTTCTCGTTGGTTTTTATTAATGGCCAATGTATTCATTGATTATTCCCTCCTAATAATTCCTTCCCCACACAAAAACTTAAAATACAATAAAAATTCATTAAAACGTTTCAAAATGTAAATAATTTAAAATTTAACAAAAAAACCCCTAAAAATAAAATTTCCACCTTAACTGGATAGCTACAAATGTAAAGAAGTTAAATGTACGATATATTTGGTAGCTTGTAAAAATGAATTTTGTACTATTTATGAAAGTGGTTCAAATGTGCCTCAAGCTCCACTGGGGCACATTAGACCAGAATTTCTCATTTTTTAGAATTTGTTTAATCCATCCTAAAGTGGTTCTAAAATTTCAGGAATTAAACTAAGTTTATGAATGAATTGGCAATTAAGTTTTGTTTCAATATCTTATAAAAATAGGGATAAATATTAAATAGTCAAAAATGTACTTTTGGTTGAAATGTTTACTATTAAGTATACAGGCTAGCGTCATGCTTATTTCAAGAATGATATATTTATTTTGGCTATGACTTCGGATTTGGAAATTGAATATTCGTATTTAGCATTGAAAAATAGGCAAAAATACATGTATATTAATGCTATCATAGGTCACAATCACTGTTATTTGATTTTTGGAAAAAAAATTGTTAACAATTTTTTTAATTATCAAACATATATTTTATTTGACCCGATATTGTCTGATTATTTGTATATCATTAATGAGGTCATTCTCATTCATTTCCAACTGAAAACCGATGAACGAAAACTTCTGTTGCAATTTGTTTCAGGCGTGCAATGTGTGAGCGGGACCCCCAAGGGTGACTTGTGACTGATGCGAAATAAAGATAAATGTTTGCTCAAGAGTAGGCTGTGACGTTGATTGATTTTTACAACCCTCACCCCCATCCACAACCGTCGCCAGAATGTCCAGTTTCGGGTCACCCGTCAATCAACCGATAAAGTTTGTCTTCGAATTACACCGACTCATGGGAAACCGATGTGGGGAATAATGGGAAAATGGAGGGGAGGGGAGAACCTTTTCCATTGGAACGTTTCCGGGGGGAAAAAAGGTTGAAGGATGCACGCCTCTAGCGGTCTGTATGAGAAACAACTATTTTTTGTTTGTTCCAAAACAGTAAACAGCAAAAAGTGGTGCAGAAAAAAGAAAGGAAAAGAAAATGAAACAGTAAGTTTACTTTTACTACTTAATTCCAGAATAACTGCATATTTCAGTTAAAGAGTAAAATCTTGTAGTTTAAACTGTTGATACCACCAATAATTTATACCTGCGTAAAATCCCGTTACTTACAAAAAATAAAAAAAAATCTTTGTAAACAAATTATCTTAATTTTTTTTATTAAACTTACAGTATGTTTACTTAGTTGATTAGGAAAAAAAGTTTCCGTTCTCTTTTTATTTAAAATCTTATTCAGTTTGTTTTACCATGACTTCCAAGTTTTGTATTAAGAGTAGCTTTTTTGTTACTTTTTACCCTGTATGATTATGGTTATGTATGTTAAGGGCAAAGTGATTAATCGGGCATTATTAATAATGCCCGAAGTGTAGGCGGGCAAAGTGATAAATTTCATTCATAAATTTCACTGAATTTATCACATTGACCGGGCAATATTAATAATGCCCGGATTTATCACATTGCCCGTAACATATATACCCTGTATGGGTAACTAACGGGATCCCAAATTGTCACCCCTTTTTTTTTCTTAAATTTTAAGCATAAAATTAGATTTTGGATCTAAACTATAAAACATTTCAACAGTATTACTCTTGCACTTACTTTTAAACAGTTTATCATTATTAACATTTCTGTTTGAACTTTGATTTAAGTAAGTAGGCTAAATTAAATGTTTCTATTAATGAGTAAAAAAAGCTGTAAAATTATGTTAATAAAGATCTTTAAAAATACCAAATTGGCCAACGCTTTTTTTTCCCTTACGAAATTCGAAGAAGTTTTTTGTTATTTAATTTTATTTTTTGAAAGAAAATACGATGAATATCAAAACTGTGAGCATATTATCTTCGTTAAAAGGTTATGATAATTGCAAAAATGTATTTCTTGAGTTTTATATTTTTATATTTTGTCCCTCAATTTATGTCAACTCCCGTTACGTTCGAACTAATTTTAAAAATATAATAATAATTATGCTTAAAAAATGAAAAAAAAAAAAAAAACATTTCAAACGATTATTGTTTATTTACTTAAGAATATCTTTTAACCGTTTTTTTATTATTCGGTGCGAAAACTGTCGTGTTTTTAGCGAAATAATCTGTCGTCAAGGTAAGGTGTTTTTATTTATGTCAACTCCCGTTACGGTAATTTTTAATATTAAATAAACTTTTTTGGGGAATTTTAAGCCCAGAAATATAGTTATATATTGATAAAAAAGATACGATGGAGCTTTATTTCAGTTTCCAACTACGCAAGTATGTTTTATTCTGTTATTTTATTAAAATGTCAACTCCCGTTACATCCATAATACTATATCTATAGTAAGAGAATCGATTATTGCTGAGCCACTGATTTGGAAAGTTATTAATATTAATTTACTTTTCTATTTTTGCTATTTATGTTTATTTTTGACTGATTTATCCTTTGCTTGTGTTTAAAATTGATAAACGAAGGATATACAAATGTGTGTTCTTTAAAAATGCATCCGATTATAATAGTTTAAGTCCATTATTTCAGTTTTGTGTGATACCAGGGACATGATGTTTTGTGTTAGAGTATCATTTTACCCTTAATTTTAGGAAAAAGTGTATGATCAATTGCTTTTCCATATACTTTTCACATAAATGAAACACCTATGTTCACTTCATTAAGAAATTATATAGTTTTAAAAAATACTTTTTTTAATGCTGAAATGTAACATGTAAGTAAGTGTATGATGAAAATGGCCCTTAGAGTTTTTTAATTCAAAACTTTGTTTTTAGAGAAAGAATCTCTATAATTTAAATCTTTAACATACCTACTTGTATAATAATTTATTTTGCCTTTGGAAGTTATGAATAGTTATTAGGTCATATTTTTTCAATCAATTATAAAATCTTCCAATTATTTTCAATACCAATATTTTGTTTCACTTCGTGTTCTCACTTTTAATGAATTTGTATTATATGGGGTTATTTTAGCCCACGTTTTGGGGTCTAACTTTAGCCTTATGGTATCTGCTGGAATAAGTGAAATACTCTTTGGGTTTAAACTTTAAGTGAAACAAAATATTGGTATTGAAAATAATTGGAAGATTTTATAATTGATTGAAAAAATATGACCTAATAACTGTAATATAAATATAATAACTATATATATATATATATAATAACTATATAAATGAACTTGAACATTCATTTTTGAAACATTTTTACGCAAAAACTATTAAATTGAATAGGAGAGAGTGGGGCTGGGGCACTCCACTTTTCAGACGCAATTTTATAGTTATGAACTTGTGCTCATCGGTAGTACTAATAAATGATCCTAAAATCTACTTTTCAACGTGTTTTAGAATCTTTGGTGCGTCTGGGTCATTATTTACATCAGCTTTGTTGTTTTGTTTGATGCAAAGTTACAATTACTTGTAGTTTCAAAAGAAATTTTTTAATAATAGAGGTTTATTTTTTATGTTGAGATAAAAATATGTGTATCCATTAATATTTTAGAAGAGAAAAATATTTTTTTTGCTAAACCTAAAAGAGTAATTAAGTTTAGTATCCAAAGTGTCAATTAAAGCACCTTGGGGCATATTAAAAGATAAAAAAATTGTTTTTATCCTTGATTGACCAATTTAAGATTCTTAAGCACAGCTTTATCATATTTGAATCGTCAGTTTGAAAAAAGGAATAAGTCCAAAAAATGACAAATTGTCCTTTTGTGCTCAAAACAATCTCCAATGCTTTTCATACTTAAAGTTAAGCGATTAAAAACTATGAAAATATTAATTTTAACTAAAACTGATGACTAATTCTGTATAAAAAATTAATATAATTTATATTAACATCTAACAAGCACAGAATTTTTATATTTTACTTATTTGATACTTTTTTTGTAAATTAGTCCAAAACTTGAAAAACGTGATTTTTTGATGCCCTTGAGCAGTCTGCTAATATTAATATTTGTACTTCAAATTTTTTACACCTTTTTATAATGCTTCTAGGCTCAAAATAAGAGGGTTTGCATATTGTATTTCAAAAAGGAATTTGTTTTGCTATTTTTGAGAAAAACGCATAAACGAGATTTTTCGATGCTCTTGAGCAGTCTGTTAATATTAATATTTTTTCTTCAAATTTTGAACACCATATTTAATTACCATTAAGCACAAAATGAGGGGGTATGCGTATTAAATTTCTAAAGAATTTTTTTTTGGAACAGTCTATGGGGCACCTTGGGACATTAAAAGAGGTTTTTTAAATTTGTTATTATGAATTTCCTAAAAGAGATAATTGCTCGAAAAAATTTTTATTAGATGCACAAAAGAGTATATCTAATATATTAGCTGTGTTTGAATAAATATAACGGTATAAATAAATTAGAAAAATAATTTAGTAAAAAGTGTCCCGAGGTGTCCCACTCTCCACTATTATAAAATTTTGAATATTAGTAGACAAATGTATGAGGGTCATTTTCGTTCCAAAAGCTTATAAATGAGATAATTATGTCTCCTGTTATTTAATTTCAAAGTCGTAAATATTTTTTTTTTTCTGCTGCGAGTTCGCCCTAAGCAAAATCTATTCACAGCAGAAATATGATTTTTTCATGACACATATAACATAAAGCTTTCGACCTCATTGTTTTGGACCTCGCAGTTTTCTTATTTTCACATATCTTTGCTTTCTAATTTAATTATTGAATTCAGTTAAAGAATAAGATTAGTACTAAATTTTGCTTAATTTTTGTGTTTTCTATTTGTGCTGATATTTTTATTTCATGTTATAACACTAA
Source organism: Tetragnatha montana (assembly GCA_963680715.1). Taxonomy (NCBI): domain Eukaryota; kingdom Metazoa; phylum Arthropoda; class Arachnida; order Araneae; family Tetragnathidae; genus Tetragnatha; species Tetragnatha montana. Next base: position 43,027,762 of record OY796674.1, read on the forward strand.
ATGGAAATTAAGTTTGGTGACCATTTCATGTGGCATGTGGCACCAATCTTTTTTGTCATTTGGTTCTGGAAATCTACAGTACGCTTCTATTTGATGCCTACGGACCTGGAAAAAGTTAAAAAAGTTTACTAAAAATGTTAATTAAAATCCTGAAGATATGATTTACCATGACTAAATGGGGGCATTTTAAGCAGTTTTTGGAAAAATACTTTTTTCATACGGATTTTGGGGTGATTGTGTAGGAAATGCTTTACACGGATGGTTTTCAATACCTCTAATTAAAAAAAAAAAAAAAAAAAAACATGGAATTTATTCAAACTTTTCATGTTTAAAGCTTTTACTCCCCCGTGCAAGGCCGGGTATATCAATCAGCTAGTTTAAATTAAAAAAAAAACTGGATAAAGATTTGTCTTAAAGGCCGCACTAAATTTTTTCGCTAGTTCCTCTGGTGCCATAAATTTTCTATAGAAGTGAAGAGTGGTGGTAACATAATGTGACACCTTGACCAATGGTGTGCTTCGTAAGGCGTGCCTGGACGACTCTTGAAGGAGACGAGGAGACTTCCCCTTCCCGCAATTCGGTCGTATAAGTAGGTATTCAATTTTTCCATTTAAGGTAAACAAATTATTATTTTTAATTTGGGTCATATCAAAATTTAATTAACTGAAGAGTAAGTAAAATTTTTTAATTCCACATAAAATCAAGATGCATATTTGTAAGTGAATTAGTTAAAAAGAAATGGAGATATGGTGTAAAATATTTTTAAAATATTAATAGTTTGTTGAAAATACAATAAAGATGCAGTCCAAATAACATCTGATTGTTAAAAAGGGGTTATTTTTCTATTTCGGATACTTTAGCACACATTGGGTCTAAAATTAAGGAGAAACAAAACGGTAATTTGGTTAAAGCTTTTAAGTATTTTAACAAAGCACTTAACATTCTTCAAAAATCCTTCACTTCACAAAAAATTCACTTTAAGATCTGTAACTTTTACAGGTTAGTTTCGTAGTTTTTCGGTTGCAAAAAAAGCTATCAAGGGCAATTTTTTGTATATTCCTTGCTCTTTTAAAAATAATATACACTATTCATTTTTCTTTGCCAATGGTGAAAAATATGATGCCAACATTAAAACTGGTCCTTTTCTAGGTGTTATGTACGAAATTTCTATTTTTAGTAAAAATAAGTAATTTTCACTTATAATTCCAGATATTCTGGGCCTGTGGGAACCCTGTTTAAATCAATGTAAAACATTCCATGGCCACCCCAAATTTGTTCCACGAACCACCGATTGTGAATCACTGTGCTAATTCATAAAGTAATTATATAAGGCACAATTGTTTTGGGTATTTCTTCAAACTTTCATTTATAATTTATAGATTGCAAATTATAGTGAATGAAATTAATATTATTTTGTGGAGCGGAGAAACGCAGCATGAAGTTCTATAGAGTATAGAGTTCAGGTTATAAGTTAAAAAATAAACTGAATTTATATTTAGAGCAGTTGTTTGTTGTCTTTCTTGGCCCCCTTCAAGAAAAAACATTTTAATTTATTCTTTCTACAAATGAAAAATGTTTTTTTGCTGAGGCCAAATTTAAGTATTGCACAGTGAAAAGCAAACACTAAATTGCACTACTTGAAATTTTTTTGGGTCTTTACTTCCCCTTAACCGCTTCTAAACCCCATCTCTCTGATTGATTCGCTTATTTGATTATAGTTATACAAATATCAGCATCAAATAAAACATGCTTTTATAAGGCAAAATTATATCAGATCGATATTATTAAATTGAAATCACTACCAATATTCCTGCATTCAAACCCAAAATAAATTTTAAGAAAAAATTCATAACCATAAGGCAGTTTCTGGAAATTTATACTGTTAAAATGAGTTAAGCATCTCTGCTTACTTAAATTCTGAAAGAAAATTTTAAACTGGTTAAATATTTTCTAAAAGTATGAGATAGCTTTTAAAATAACAAAACAATTTATGAGAAGTAGATATACTGAAGAGATGTGCCACCGTTTCAAAATAAAACAAGATTCTTGACTTATAAAAACCATGTGACAATAGAAGCTTTATAGACTAAAAAAACCTTGTTTAATGATTTGAGAAGTTACAATATTAGGAGAAACTAAAGAACATATGCATTTTATTTAACACAGCCATGCACAAATTTCCAGGATAAAGTTGTAAATGCAGATGGAAATAAATTAATTTAGGATAATTAACAGCGTCAGTAATTGATTTAATCAGTAGGGTTTCATAAAATAAAAAATAATTTAACCAGTAATTGTTTTAATTTTGTATTTTTCAAAAGAATGTTTAAAAATATAAATTTACTTTGACTATGCTTTGACTGCAATTTATTTATCAATACTATATTTCCTAGTTAACAGGAAGCTAGGAATGTTTCATTAAATACTTCTACTTTTGTTTAGCACTGTAAGAAAGAAAATGTTTTTTTTTTTCTGTAGTGCTAAAATCTTACTTTAAATAAATTAATTTATAATCAAATGAACACAAACAAAATTGGCATAGTATTGAAATTCATATAATACTATACTTGTAATAAAATGTTTGCAAAAAACCTTACCTGACATTAAATACCTACACATCAAATTTTTATTAAAATCCTGATTTTTTATTAGTAAAACTAATGCCTGAAAAATACTTATCCTTAAAAATCATGCCTGAACCTCAAGTAATCTTCCCTGTAAATTTATAAAATAGCTGCGCGGTTAATATATATTTGGTCGAGAATTAGAAAATAATGCTTTTACACTAAAGCCATATGCTATTTAAAAATCAACTATTTAATAATTTGAAATTAAATAAGGAAAATTGCATAACTTATAGAATAGTAAATGTTGGTTAATAAATATTACCCTAAGTAGCCTTAATTCTGTATTACTTTTTAACAAAAAATTCAAAATTTTAATTCACTGCGTTTAATTAATAGTACAAGTTTGTACTATCTGACTGTCAAAATATTAGTTCCTATTAAAATTATAAAATTTAAATTATTTTTAAAAGTTGATACGTTTTATCGAATGAATTCGGTAACGAGCGGGGTCGCGGCAATTCCCGGCGGGGTCGCGGCAATTCCCGGCAGCGATCCCGGAGAATTTCATTCACATACCCATCCCTACCAAAAAAAACCAAACTTCCTTCATTTCGCCAATATAAGTAAAAAGAGCGATAAAGGCCTATTACAGGTTTCCTACGTAGAACCGCAGTTGGCGAGTTATTGCCCTTTGAAACACCCGTTCTCCCAGTGGAGCTAGTGGAAACCGGTTCTGTTTACGTCTTTGACAGTTCCCACTTCGCACCCAATTTAACAACTAGTGGAAACCGGTTCTGTTTACGTCTTTGACAGTTCCCACTTCGCACCCAATTTAACAACTAGAAAAAAGTACCCGAATTGTTCAGATTGTGATAAAATCACCAAAATTGCTGGAGGTATAGTTTAAAACATGCTGAATCCAAAATCGACCGGAAGCACTCTGGCGGAAGCGTTGTTTTGGACTTCCGGTCAAAAACAAAATGGCCACCCGCGGGACTATTTTCGGTTGTTTTAATGATAAAAATATAATTTTGGTGACGAATATTATGTTTTACAGGTCAAGGATCATGATTATGATACAAAAATGTGCAATTTATGTATAAAAAAATTGATTAAAATTCAATAAAATCTCTTAAATAGTGTGATAGAGTCAATCGGTAGGTTTTTCTCAAAACATTTGTAAAGAAGTTTATATTTCGACGGTTTTACATGTTTTTGAGGTGCTGATTCCGAATATCAAGTTTGTTGTCTCGTGGTAGGTCGGCTTTATATAAAAAAAAATTGCAAAACATTTCAAAAAATCTTAAAATGTTTTTCTCTATCTTCAGATTTTTGCTTATGTTTCAAAAACTATAACTTATTTGAAGATGATCTCAGTTACAAATTTAAAGTAAACAAAATTTTCTATAAAATTCACTATTAAACTTCCATTTTCTGAAGAATAATAGTTCAGTTAGAGAAAGCTGAAAAGCAACTATTCTTTTCTTCTTCTGCAAAAAAGTCACAAACGTACGTTATATTAAATATTAAAATTATTTAATTATTAATTAAGTTTCTTAATTAATTTAATTATTACATATAAGATATTTTACTACTCGGAAAATACAACAAAATTCTATGTATTAAATTATAGGAATGTTTAAATGTACTGATATTGTATTTGTTTTCATATGGTGTTGAATCCGAATTTAACGTTTATTTTTATTTAAAAGGTCACCTTCAAATCAAAAATTGTCACAAATTTTTCTCAAAAAGTGCAGTGCACCAAATTTTAAGCAAGTAAAATTTCTTATAACAAGCATATTAGTTCATTTTTATCTTTTGAAAGTGGTAATATCGCCGCTAGAGCTTTCTAAATAAAAGTAAATTTTTCTTCTTTCAAAAAAGTGAAGAACGCTTGCTATTTAACCACCAAATCTCTAAATAAATAATTATTTTCAAACATTTTATACCAAATGAAATAACATTTTATTTCTACACACAAACGCGAAAATCACTGTATCAGAACGCTTAATATGAACACTTAACAACACGTCAGAAAATAAAAGTTAACCATAATGCATCTTACGTACTAATTTAATTTGTTGTAGTACTGCCCTTTTTTGAGAAACTATAAGTTTTGTGAAAATTACGAAAAACTAATAATTAAAGTAAAAAATTTGAGGCAATTTTTTATATCTAATATTTAATAATTTATAATTATTTTTTGAACATGCTTAGTCATCAATTGATCCGAAATATTTTTCCTTATGGTTAATACACCAAAAGTAAAGCGAAAATTGGAGATAAACAGCTGGGAAGGTCTGTTTTAACTGCAAGGCGCAAATAATTTTATTCGCGATTTTCGCTTATCTCCTTCCCCTTTCTCAGTAAATGATAATGTAGGCACTATTTTAGTGGGGAATGAAATTCTCTTTCACGTGGCATAAAAATGTGTGGATATTATTTGTTTTCTAGCGGGTGGAAACGTACGTTTGTCACTTTTTTGCAGAAGAACAAAAGAAGAGCTGTTTTTCAGTACTCTATAACTGAACTACTATTCTTCAGAAAATGGAAGTTTAATAGTGAATTTTATAGTAAATTTTGTTTACTTTAACTTTGTAACTGAGATCATCTTCAAATAAGTTATAGTTTTTGAAATATAAGCAAAAATCTGAAGATAGAGAAAAACGTTTTAAGATTTTTTGAAATATTTTGCAATTTTTTATATAAAGTCGACCTACCACGTGACAACAAACTTGATATTCGGAATCAGCACCTCAAAAACATGTAAAACCGTTGAAATATAAACTTCTTTACAAATGTTTTGAGAAAAAACCTACCGATTGACTCTATCACACTATTTTAGAGATTTTATTGAATTTTAATTAATTTTTTATACATAAATTGCACATTTTTGTATCATAATCATGATCCTTGACCTGTAAAACATAGTATTCGTCACCAAAATTATCTTTCTATCATTAAAACAACCGAAAATAGTCCCGCGGGTGGCCATTTTGTTTTTGACCGGAAGTCCAAAACAACCCTTCCGCCAGAGTGCTTCCGGTCGATTTTGGATTCAGCATGTTTTAAACTATACCTCCAGCAATTTTGGTGATTTTATCACAATCTGAACAATTCTTCCCTGTAACGGCCCTACTATAAGAGGTAAGTGGCTCTATGTTTTCTGATTAATGATAGCATAATGTTCTAAATTTTCTTACAATAATAATTGATTAAGTTAAGATTCTCAAACAATAAGTCTCCATTGCTTGCATTATTCCCTTTCCTACTCGGTCCGAGTTCAGTATATTATATTCTTAGTTAAATTTCCATAATTGCACTTTCTTATAATTATATTTTTGAAAGTTTTATCAAAAGACGACCTGTTTCAGAAACAGTCTCAAGTTGTATTTTTCATAAATGTAGTGGCCGATATTATTGAATCTCTCAGCATAAAGAGTTTAAAGAACTCAATGCTTTGTTTTACAATTTTAATTATATAACATTTGTCTCATTCTCATCCTAATACAGTATAATATGTGTAACTTTCATATACATCTTAATTTTATTCGTTGTGTGCATCTTTATTAATATTTACAATATTCCTGATCTGAATTTCATTTTTAGAGTATCTGAGCAGAAGTAGGGTAGTGTCACTTAATTACTATGATGATTAAGCTTTGTATTTCTATTTCTATATCTTCAATAACAAATTTCCTAGTTATCAAAATAAGACTTATTTAATGGCTCAAGTGACAGATTTACCTACATTTCTCTCAGTACCTACTGATTTTTATTAAGTCAATATAATAGGTTTAAGTTTGAATTTTAAAAATGAAATCATAGTATTTTTGAAACATAAGCATCAAAAGAATGATAATTTTGCCAATGCATAAAAAATTTAAAAACTTCATTATTGAAATTTTTAAACTTTAAATTGTGTTTTCACTTTTCATGAATGTTTTTTAACAAGAGTTGAAAGGTTAATGTTTTAATTGTACCTACCATAATATTTCTCATCATTATATTATGTAACAAGAACTGGTTCAATTCTATTAACAGTCTCCCTTAATACCACCACATGCTCTTTTGGACAAAATTATAAATGTTGTTAAATAATTCGAAATTCATAGACTAAAATGTTTAGTTATAGTATCAATATAAATTGTAAAAATTAGTCGATAGTTCAATACACAGCTGAATGTTTTCATTTTCAATTAGAAAGGTGATGCTTGATTTGGACGTGCACAAATGATAATTAAATTTTATTCTATTATCTTTTCAGAGTCCTTTTCCAGTGCCCAAAATTCTTATCTGTGGATGGTTCAAATTTATACTTAGCCTCTGAGGATAAAAGGTTTGTGTATTCTTAGATTCATTAAAAATTTAACTTCGTGAAAATAACTTGTCAATGACATTACAAATGCCCAAAAAAAGATAAAATTTTAAAATGTTATTTCCATATTTGGATAATACAGATGCACACAAGCATGCCCTGCATAGAAAATATTCAGATTTTGCAGAAAATCTTTTGAAATAATTTATATTTTGATAAAGAAATTGATTTCTCTGTAATTCTGTTGCTCAAGAAGCAAATTACAATATTTAAGTGAACAATCAAATGGCATAATGTCTTAAGTGAAAATTTAAAGGACGGGGTGCTTATTTAATTTTCAGAAAATTTTGGTTTTATCCAAGTCTTGTTATTTCCTCATATTAATTTTACAACCAAACTTCTAATGATTTACCCGAAATGTTGGATATCTAATTGATATTCTTAAGGTAAATTATGTTTTGGTAATTTTCTTGTATAATATCTTTTGGGTCATTCCATTTTAATGTTACGTTTGTCACACTAAACTTTAATACATTTTTTGCTTAAAACACACAAAAAAATTAAGACAATATTTTGTACTCAATGGCTTTTTAAGTGTAAGTATGATTTTTTATGATAATTTAGAACTTTAAGTTTAAGAGGTGCGTGACTAATGTAACGTAGGTTGACATTAAAATGGAATGACCCTTTTCTAGATGAATCTTTAAATGGTAACAAATTTTAAGAAAAGTTTTTTTTTTCTTTTGCAGATGTTGGAAAATGACTGAGTTTCAAAGAAAAAACGACTTTGTCAAGTCACCCCAACAACACCGGGAATCATCAAATCCTACTCATCTACATCGGTTACCACCGCTTCGTCTCGAGGATATCACAGTTCTCATGCTCAAGAATTGATAGATATTGTTTAAACTTTTTTACTTGTACATATTGCCTGAAAATTGAAATTTGAAAAAGCTTCCTTTTCTTGGGAACTAAAAATACTTAATGTAATACTTGGGGGAAATGTAATAAATCTTGTGTTTAGTAAGAAGCTAGCTTTCCTTGTGTTTTTATTCAGATATTAAAACATGGTTTTGTTTTGAGAATTTATAATTGTTTTTCAGTTTTATACTTATTTAAGAAATGTCTTTACTTTGTTTTATTCTTGGCTGAAGATTATAATATCCGATTTCAATCTATTTTTAAAGGAAATGTTCTCAGCTACTTGGGGATTATTCTAGGCACAAATGTCAAGTGTTGTGATTACACACCAAAGATTTTTTCAAATGTTCAAATAAAAAACATTAAAAATGTAACAATTAGCAGAGTTGTTTTTGGTTTTAAGCTTATTTTGCAAAATGTCACCAATAAAATGGAATTGGCAGAACTTGTACCAGGATAGTCCCAAAGTACCTGCTTTTGTAATTAATGGATAAAAACCATCAGAGTTCAATGCGAGTAGTATATATTAGAATAGTTCTATATTTGAATGCTCATATTATACTGACAAAGCCATCTGAGTTAAGAAAAATTTTCACATAAGATTAACTAATTGAGGATGGAGAAGACAAAAGCAACCCAATTTTCTCAGAAAATGTCTAACAATTCTATAAATTGTGATTGACTTAAGATAATTAAGTGCTAAGTTTTGGCATTTCCACGATCTTACAGCTTGGTATCGAAAGTATTTTTCCACCCTGTTTCTTAAAAATGAAATTATTGTATTATTGTTAACTCTAATTAAAATGAAAATTAACCTTTTTATAAATGCCTACTAATAAAAAAAAACCCTCAAAGTTTTAATAAATCCGTACACCAGATGCTCTCAAAGGATCGGAATAGTCGTTCATGCTTGTAAACAAAGCGGAATATAAATAAAGCTAGAAGTAAACAAGCACGCGAGCGCGGGTTTCCGCTGCAGGGCCCTGCCACCACCAGGCAAGATAATGGCGCTGCGATCGCTCGCTACTTGGCTTTCGCTGTTACTATGGGAGTGACGTTGCTTCACCGTGTAGTGCTTTGCGCTGGATAATGCTCCCTTGAAAAGTTTCTAAAACAGTCTTTTCACAAGATCTTGGAGTTTCTTGTGCAAAGATTCTTTTAGTAGCAAGACAAATGGATATCAACCGTATATCTTGATATCAACATGTTTCAATATAAATATAAGGATATAATTAAGCAATTCTATAGTATAATCCAGCATAGTTCTTCAGTTAGGGGCCGTCCATAAAGGATGTCTCAATTTTTCTCCACATTTTTTACTCTCTCTTCACATCACTCTCACCATGTTAAAATTATCTATTAAAACTCTGTTCTTAAAATAACAAACCCATTCAAATTATATTATTTTTTACTGATCCTTTTATAATTAAATGGTCTTCAATACTTCATTTCAGACTTTTTGTTGTTAAAATAGTTGTGTACAAGCTAAGTAAGAACTAATTTATCAATACACACAGCAAAAGCCAGTTATTTTTTAAAGGACCTCTACTGTTAAAATGTAATCTGCAGCTAAATCAAGAGTACCACAGAAAATATAAAAACATTACATAAACTTTATTTCAACCAATTTCTAAGTATACATATTTATATATAGTTGTACAATATATAATCCTTTGATATAATACAGTTACTGCCATTTCTCCCAATCATCTTCATCCTATAAGAAAATAAAAAAAATGTTTCCCTGTTATTAGTGAGATGGTAAAAAAACCCCATTAATATTACTTTGATAAATATAATTGATCATCAGCACTCCTTTTTAACCAGCAGAAAAAATGGTAAAATTATGCAGAAACTCATAGTTTTGAGTCACTAGCAGAAAAATAGCTAAATGTTTAAAATCTATCTTCTGTAAAACTTTCATAATAAATGGATGCATTTATTGAATGCTTTCTTAATAAGAAAAAGGAGCATATACATCTTTAAAATACTTTCGATATCATTCATTGCTGTAAGAGTGATTTCCCTTAACTAGTTCATTTTCATTTTTTCGCCAGTTAAGAGAGTTAACTTCTCAATCAAGAGGAAGTTTAAAAGTAATGTTTTGCAGCAAAACATAAAATAAAACAAGTGAAATGTTTTCTTTAATTTCTTTGTGTGTATAAGAGTATCAGTTAAATGACAAGATAGGTTTTTGAATTCACTTCAGAAGTCAAATTAAGATAAAACAATACTTATGGGTATTTTACACCCAAAAGACAAATTTGCAAATTCAAAACAATTTTGAATGAAAAATCAAGCATAAAAATTATGAAAATGCAAGTTCAACACTAAACCTACCTCTTTGCGAGAATCAAACTCGGAATTAATGAGATTTTTTATATCATTTTCATTCAATTCTAAATCAAAATCTTTCTCCCATTCATCTCCAGTGCTAGATTCTGCAGCATGAATACATCAGATGTTAACATTCATTATGATTAGTGAATAACTTAATCTAATAAAATATTGAACAATTCAAGGAAAGGAAATATTTAAAGCTAGATAAAGAAACACCCAGCAAAATTATAGAATAAAATAAAGATACTTAAAATAGTAAAAGCAAAGTTGGCATATTTAAAGTTTTGAGATTTTTAAAATGATACCTCTTATGCATAGAAAAAATACGGACCTATACTATTTAAATTATTTTACAGGACAAAGCAAAATTATGAATCACTATAGATTTGTAATAAAAAGCTTTTTTATAAATGGGAAATAAAACTAAATAGAACCTTTCATTACTTAATATTACAAGCAAATATTACTCACATAATATAAAAAGTAAAAAGAGCATACTAATAAATATATAAAATCACTTACATTACTTAAAGCTTTGAAGCATATTACGCATTCACTTCTTTGTCATTCAACCCATTATGCACATTATTTAAAGTATAAAAGCATAGTAAAAAGCTGAATTACAAATTGAAGAAACCAAAGCACCATGAAAGAAATTTAATTTTTAAAAAGCAGGTAATACACTTTTTAAATAGCAGTGTTACACAAAACCATTTAAAGCATACAATCACCCCTTGTAAAGAAACAGAAATCCTTGCATGCAGCACCAATATAGCAATAAAAGATAATAAATATTTAATATTATTTGAAAAAACTTAATGATAAGAAAACTTTTACAAAATAACAAATTAAACACAGGATTTTGATATAAACATGCACATGCAAGCAATTATAGAGTGAAAATATATATCCAGCCATATGTAGTGCATATAAAGTATAAACTATAACCATAAATTTAGAATGAGTATGAATAATATAAAAATGAATCATGCCAATCAAATTTGTAGAAACAAATGTTTATGCAAACTAAGAGAATTATGGGTTCATGATACCAGAAAAAGAAAGGAAAATGCTCACAGTACGAACAAGACTTTTATGATATTCAAAACAAGGGTACAGGATAAATATTTCAGATGTCTGACAAAGACAAAGAAATTTTTAACAAAATCAAAACTGACAAATCAAGGTGCATTGGATATCAACCTTTTCCAAGTGACTCAATAGGAGACAAACGACTTCCATCAGAGCTGTCAGCTGATGTAGAATCAGGAGGATTGCCAAAAGTCTCATTACTTATGTTTTCTGATAGAACATTATCAGTCTTTTCATCAGCCAACTTTTCTGGTGAATTAACCAAGACTTCATTCTGGGTTTTCTCATTTCTGTTTGAGACATCAGATTCCTTTTCAATAGTCTCGTTATCTAACCTTGGCTCAAAATTAGGAGCAGACTCCTTTTGATTTGAACTACCACCTTCAGCTTTGGAATTTATATTATCATTTGTATTGTGTTTCTGCTCATTAAGATTGCTAAATTGACCATCAGCAGTATTTAACTCGGTATCTGAAAGTAAAGGAATAATTTTGCCACAGATTCTTTTAAAGAAAACTTAACACTTTCAGCAGCACAAGATGTATAAAGATGTTACTTTACCCCATTCAATGTCATCAATTGATATTTGCTCTGCTCTCCTCATTAAATCAGATCGTTTGGCTTCAGCTTTTTTAAGGAGGTGAACTCTATAGAAGTATCTTTGCCAGAATTCTATGTGGGAAACAGAAGTAGGAACCTACAAAGTGAAGTTTATAAAAACCAACTTTAATATAAAGGAAAAAGCAGACTTAAATAAACCAAAAATATATCCACACACAAAATTTTCTTAGAATATATTTACTTAGAAATATATTCTTAGAATTATTTCTGCAAATTTATTAAGTGCTCTCTAGCTTTTTAGTTTTGACTTAAAACATAATGATATTCACATTTTAAACCAAAATGGAGTAATAAGTGCTTCTTGATTACCCACAGTTCATTAATTCATAACAAATTTAAATAGCTTTAAATTTGTTTTTCAAAATCCTTAAGTTTTTCACTCTAAGGTAGTATTATCTATATTGTCCAAGTCTGGGCAAAGGCACATATAATTATTTTAAAAAATCCTAAGCTCTTTTTATTATTTATTCATATATTTTCAAAGTATAGAGCATTTTCAATCACATGACTCTGCCTAACAACGGCCTTAGCAACGTTGTTTTATTCCTCCAGTGACATCATGTGCGAATGCTGCTATTGGATACTTCTATGTCCCGCCCCTAACAACAGCCTCAGCAACGTTGATTTTGTCCTCCAAGTGACGTCATGTGCGAATGCTCTATACTTTCCCATTAAGTCAAATTATTACTTATGTACAGTAAGTAGCCCACATTAGTATTTTGACAAACACTTATTTGACACATTAGCTTTTGCTTATACTGATACACAACAAATAAATAAATATATAATTAAATTCAGAATCATATTACTCAAATAATTGAAAATTTTAATAAGAGGCTAATGCTCTTCTACAGCCATCAACCAAAAGTAGGCAGTTAATTTTGTCAAAACAAAATTATAAAGTAAAAGCAATAAAAATTCTTGCACTAATATAATATTTTTATTATGTTGAGATAAAGGCTGAAAAAATTAAGCTTACAATTAAAAGATTCTTAAACCAAATTTACTCACAAGTTTGTCATAAATGGTGCGTATTTCAGAGGAAGTCATCATTATTTCTGTCATTTCATCTTGGTATTCAGCTAGATGGAAGGATTCTAGCCAATTCTCATAGATTTCAGGAGGTCCTTCTGGTTCATGACAGAAGGTTTTAGGGTCTTTTTGTATTAAATACAACTGAGTCTATAAGTAAAATAAAAAGTGCTTAAGTTCGGTAAGAAATTGGTATTAGACTAAAGAAATTAGAAGAGACAATATTGCAGTGAGTCAATGCAGGTTAATAGGATAAGAGTATTCAACATGAGAACCACACACTTTAGAAAATATGCTTAAACCTATTTCTTTCAGCTAAAAAAAGCATATAAGATTCAGCCTAGGTTTAAGTTAAAATGTTATGAACTCCTGAAAATAATTTCCAGTTTCATATTACATTTAGTTGCTTAAGGCATGAAAGGGGTGAATATCTGGAAAGCACTCACTTGCCACCAATCCATAACAACGGGTTCTGAATCTTTAATAATCATAAGTTCAGAGTCTTCCAATTCTCTAAGTGGAGGAGCAAATACATCTGTAATAGTCTCTATGACTGAGGTAAAAGATTGACGAGCATGATTAGCCACAGCTTCTGCGTTATCTACCTGAAAATTTTTGAGATATTAATTACATATTTTATCCAAAATTATAATTGTAATTTTGAACTTAGACCATAAAAAATATCTTATCAGTAAAAAAACCTGGTTCTTGTGTACTGTCTCGCCGCTTAATACATAATTAGGGTTACCATAAATTCTAAATTTAAAATCTCAACGCCCTTATAATTATAAAGATTTAAAATTTCTACCTTTAGTGGGCAACACTTTTTTCACATGATTTTCTCTTTTTATACAATAATAAAAATATCTGTGTACATAAAAAAGAAATTTCAAATATATGACCAAACAAAGTATTTCATATGCCCCGTTTTAAAAACGAAATTTTCCGTAAGCATTTTTATTATCTAGCTCCTAAGTCATTCAATTCCTTGATTTACAAAATATTCCACTATATTCTATATATTTAAGAACTTATTATTTAATTTTCTTCTTGAAATTGATGATTTAGATGATTTTTTTAAATTATAGAAGCAAAGAGTAATTTTTAATTAGATGCTGTGAAAATTTTTCTTTTCAATTTTAATTTTTTTTCTCATTGTATGTTTGTGTTCTACCTATTTTGTATGTTATTATTATTGGGTTGTTTTGTATGTGTTTTATTATTTTTTTCTTGTTTTGCTATCATTTTGTATGTTTTTATCATCAATATCAGTTGGAATTTATTTTGGTCAAGTTTCCATCAGCATTTTCAGCAGTATGTGATAAAGCTGAATTCATATAATCTTGAGTTGCTGAGATAGAAACATGAGGGGAAGCCGCCTTAACAATTAAGTTAATATTTCTACATTATAAACATCAATGCGATGATGGGAGAGAATCATAAAAGGGTTCAATCTCAGTAAATTTGTTTTTTCCGCATCACGATTGGAACACGAGAAGAAGCAAACTTACCAGGAGAGCAGGTGCCAAAGAGACTTGTGAGCGATCAATGCGAAAAACTTGCAAAAAAGCCCCAATTTACTCAATAAAAGGACCAAAATTTAAGTAATCGAAAGGACAAGGATTAGCAGAGGAATTTGGTTTTGAAAAGTAAAAATTCGTTTTCGCGAATGGTTAATCTGGGAAATTTTCCAATCCCCGTAAAAGACCGTAAAACTAAATAAAAATATGTAAAAGTTGGCAAGTATGACAGACATAGTGAGTTATTCATCATTATAATCTACCAAAATAAGAACAAAAAATATCAGAACAGTTAGAATAAAATTTAAAAAAATAAAGCAATTTGAAAGCCTAAACATGTTTTCGTATAGCCATAGACTTAACAAAAAGAAAATAGCATCGCTGAAAAGCTTATTTTGTTCCTAATTTAACATGTGCATGCAATTTTTTCTTGTGGTAGAAGATATCATCAAAGAAGTATAGATTTCCAACTTCCGAAGTATTCACTTGACTCCACACAAGCCCCCTACGTACCCAAATAAAATTAAAACTATGGGGTTCAAATTTGACTTATTTTTTTGCTTCTTTGAATTAGCCAGGTGCAATACTCTCTAATCGGACAAAATTAGCAACATTTTATTACTTGCACATAAAACTATTTCAAAAATTAAAAGAAACACTGCTAGTTGAGATAATTTAATGGTGTTTTGATTTAATATTTTATTATATTTAGCGATTAAGCATAAAACTTAACAATTGCACCCAGCTAATCCTAAAGTATCAAATTTAAATTAAGAAAAAGCTCTTTGAGTATATAAACACAAAACAAAAAAATTCAACTTACTGTTAATTTTTCTTTTATTTTAGCAGCTGTAGATGAAACTGCAGCAACTGAACCAGTCTGAACCACTTGACTGAACTCTGTTAAATCTCTTTTCATGAACTCTAGGGCTGTGCTAGACTGTGAAAGTTTAGGGATAACTCAACAATTAAAATATTACTGAATTATTAGGCTATTCATATTAAACGTTTTCAAGATTGAAAATGGGCTTCAAAAAATATTGATTGCTAGAATTTTACAATGAAAATATTTTTATAATGTAATAACCAACAATATAACTCAAGAAAATATTTTTGTAGAAAACAAAATAAACAAAATTAAAATTAAAATGAACACGCATATTGCTTTGAAGAAAAAAACAACAAAATGTTTTGTTTCCACCAAGAATATCTGATTAAGAGTAAAAAAAACTTCCATTCATAGAATATAAGTATAAATGGCGATATAACATGTTAAGTGAGAATTCTTCACAATTTATCAAGGAAAAGGACACTTCATTTTAAGAAATCTAAAACATAAAGATCCACAAGTGTCAAACCTTTTCTTTCGCACTCTGCAACCAACTGGACCCCCATCCCCACCAAGAACTTCCATTAGCTTCATTGCTGTTTTCTTCATCTCTCCTAAAAGAAATGTTCAAAAGATCATCAATCAATAATCATTTAAACATTTATCAATTGTGATTCCCCTGTCAAAAAATTACGTACTTCTCATCATCCATATTGGCATAAAAACTCTTTTATTGTATTTGTTTTGCTCTCGATCCAGAGTTCAGATGAACTGTGGCCATCTATAGAAGTTAAGTACTAAACTACAACAAAACGGATTGAGCATGAAATCTGCGTCACAAACCAGAGATTGAGAAGTAAAAGATAATCTTTGATAAGAATTTCAAAGCAAAGAGTTTCAAAGGTGTATTTAAAATGAATAAAAGAAGTTCTGGTGATAACGCAGGGGATATTTTATTAGCACAATATACCGAAACATAATGGCATCATTCTTGTTGTTTACGTAAACAAATATTGCGCATGGAAATTGATTCCAGCTGACTGACACTGAACCATGCACTGAATTCAATTTAAATTTGTATTTGCGGAAAGATGATCATAATTTAACAAAAAATAAGGTTCCAATAAATTGGTAAAACTAATATTTTAACTAGTAAAGGCTTTTTTTTTCACTCGTCTATATTTTCTGTTTTGTTTAAACATAGTTTTTTCCTTGAGAAATTACCCTTAACTTTAATTTGCTATGGGATCTCAACAACCTTATAACTTCTCTTGGGTAGATCCTGGACGGTTAGCTGCCTTTGGTTATCCATCATCAACAACCCAACTTAAATATCTTATTGAAAATAATATACCTTATTTGGTCACTTTGTCACCAGAGAAAAAACCGCCCGTGACCACAGTTTCAGGTTTGAAATGGTGGGAAATAAGTATTCAAGAGTTTGATGCCCCCTCAAATTCTGACATTATTAAATTTATTAGAATCTGTGAGGAAGCAAGAAGTAATGCCCAGGTTTGTATCTTGAAATGCATTATTTCTGGGCTGGTTAGAATTATCTGGCCTGTTCTATTTTGAATGCAAATGTTTACTGGGAATTTAATAATTTTGTACTTTGATGAAATTGTTCTATAGAATCAACCATTATATTATGAGTTAATTGAAACATTTTTACTCTTAACAAAACAATTTTATGGACATTGCCTCATCTACTTCCCCTACATACAAAAGCATCATGTTCAAAGTAAATAAAGGAATAGTCTTAAATTGTTAAAGCTTATCATTAGAAACAACTCTTAAAAATTTGTTTTCTAAGAGAGTTTTCTAATTAGTGTAAGTTTGAACATATTGAATAAAGGAATCTTCCATTAGGTCTCTGATGCTTCATGCATAACCAATAAAAACTATGAAGTTGGATTACATAAAAAGTAGGATACTTGCGTATTATCCAATTGACCGTTCAGTGACTTAGCTATAGAACAGTCAGTCAATGGGCTTTGATACCGTTTTCGGATTCAGCGGCACAGTCGATGGGATTAATATGTAAGAACTGAAATTTGGACTGGGCGATACTTCAGAAAATATTGATGTCTAGCGGACATTGATGCTCAACCAAAAAATGTAGTGCATTTCTAGGTGGAAAATGGTAGATTTATATGATTACTAGATTTTGTTTTGTTTGATATGCTTAAATTTTATTTAAAATATGGTACATACTTAGTATTATCCCTTTGAATGTGCCACTGGAAACAGAAATGAATAGCCAAAGCTTATTCACTGAGCCTCTGAAACTGATGGTCGACGGGATTATATGTAAGATAAGAACCTAAATTATTAACCCTACTAATATTGCTGAATCTAAATTTTTATTATATTTAAAAGAAATATAAACACATTTAGTATCAATGAAATTGTGTGTCAATTTCAGTTCAGTTTAGTTCATTTAACTGGGGGTCTGTTTAGAAGAAATTTGGGTTCGTTTTCAGACTCTTTACAAAATATTTTGCCTTAAAAACGGACCCTTCACTAAGTATTTTAGCCTTTAAAAGGTCACTATTTTTCACAATACTACAAATATGGGACCCTGTGTTCACAAAAACAGGCTCCTGGCTGAAAAAAACAAAGTTAACGCTAACTTCAAATTTATAAAATTGTGAGTAGATTTTCACAAATTTTACAAAAATCAGACCCTTCACAAAAGGTCTGGACAGACCCCTGATTAATATCTTTGAATACTATGATTTCTTACTTATTTCAAACCTAACTTATTTTTGTACATTTCATTAGGCTGTAGGTGTACATTGTCGCATGGGCAGAGGTAGAACTGGTGTCATGGCTGCTTGTTACTTAATAAAATTTCATAATAAAAGTGCACAAGATGCCATAGCAGACATTAGAGAAATGAGGTCATGGTCCATTGAAACAGCCTGTCAAGAAGATGCTGTTATGTGTTATTATGTAACACTTTGTAAAGAAAGGCAACTAGCAGAGTCTAAAGCCAGTTTACATTATGAAAACAAAGAAAATAAATAGTGTGTATAGTTAAAATTTTTACTGTGTATTTTATGTAATTTTTTTTGTTAAAAATATATAACTTTTATATTTTTCCTCCGTTTCTTTATTTAAAATGTATTACATATATTTTTTTAGAATACAATTGGATCTGTGATTTTGTTAACCTCCTGAGGAAAAATGACTAACTACTTGTGGTCTACTCCTTAGAAATGGCTTTTTTCATTTTACCGTAAGTTACTAAAATTAAAAACTTAAATTTGATATTAGTTAAATTTTTTTACCTTTTTATGTAATATATTCATTAAATTTTTAGTAATAGTAACTTCACAAAATATTTAATACTTGTTATTAATTTACAAATTTATAGCATTAACTGTTTAATGAATTTTACTACTATTGTAATATATGGTTGTAAAATTCATCATACCATAGTTAGTATAAACACCATATATGCAGGTTATCTATAATCTGCTCATATGATACTAACTGAACAAAAAACTTAAATTTAATTAAATAAGTTGCACTGCTATGACAGCTGTAAATAATATTAAAATATTGCACTTATTATGCATTTAATCAGTTGAAATTCCTTTTTGTAAACCATCATTGATAGTTGATAGTATTTTTATAACTTAGTTATACCTAAACTGTAGGTAATACATCTTACCTTTACCTTGTTTTAAAAAGTATACTATGATAATTTCTAATTTTTTATGGCTTTAAAAACTTTTTAAAGTTTATATTTATTTTAACATAAACCTTTTAAGTCCAACTAGTTTTTTTTATTTAAATTTCACATATAATGAAAAGGTTACTTTGAGTTACATGGGCAGGTTTTTTATGCTTTAGAAATATTTGTAAGATTTTTTCCCCACAGAATAGTCTACATTAATCCCTTTTCTATGTAAAACTAACAATTGAAATTCCTACAATATGAAAAATAAAATTCTTTTTAATAGGTTGTAGACATAAAATTTCAAATTTAAAATACCTCTAAGCTGAAGCTTATATACCTACTTGACTTGTATTCAACCCAATTTCGATGCATATCTAAGTAAAATTGTATAAGGAATATTTAATAACGTCTATTCAGGAAATACACAAGTAATGAAATTAATCTTTATTGAAATAAAAACTGTATCACATACAACCTTTTTTTCTACTTATAAGTATATAAAGTTTTTGAATTGTTTATTCAAGACTTGCTTGATGAAAGTTTAATTTCACTTTCTGTAACATAAAAAAAAATATTGTAAAAAACATTTATGTTATTAGAAAAGCTAATTATTTTCATGTGTACTTTAATTATAGCTTGTTTGTAAGGAATAGTTTTAACCTGTGCTTTAATTTTATGCATACAGGTGCCTAAACTGTTACCTATGACTTGAGTTCTGGTTTCAGCTGTAATATATTTTCACTTCTTCACATTCAAAACTTTTGAATAAACTTATAACTCATTGACTCAAAAAATGCATTCAGTTTTTAAATTTTTTACTCAAAATTGGCTTGAAAATATGTTTCATTCTGAAATACTTCTATATGGTTTCAAAACCTAAAACTAAACAATTATTTACTTAGATAAAAGCTTTATGAGATAAAATGTTCAGAGAGTAATCTAACTTGAAGTATATTTTGTAAGTTTCAAATATTTTAACATTTCAAAGGAAAGAGTTTCAATTTGAACAGTTGAAATTTTAAATTGTCTTATTGTGCTCTTCATGTGAATAGAAAGTATCACAATGACCATTTATCTTGAATTTCAAAAGATATATTGCCATAAAAGATGTTTCTTGTTGAATTATCTGTACATCAGACTTGTTTCTTTTTCATTACAATTTTTTAATACTGGTGCTGATCACTTGATATTTATTCTTGATCATGGTTTTTTATGTTTTCTTGACCTCTTCTATTATCTAAAAATATAAGTAACAATTTAAAGACTACTTATTTGTATTTTTACACAAATTTTCAGTATTTTTACACAAATTTTCAATCTTAATAAAGTGCTAAAGTGTTGTGCATAGAGTGTTGATAATTAGAAGGAAGCTGAAGAGACCATAAAAAAATTGAATTATCCAAAACTCTGAATTAAGGAAGTAAAAATCAATTAATTGAAAGTTGAAAACACTAATGAAATATCTTAATTATTTATAACTTCTTAATTAAAGACCCTTGATTTATCCAAAGCACTGTGTATAAATGCCAAGGGATGTATTTTTCACATGATTTTTTTTTTTTTTTAAATTTTTCTCATTCAAAAAATGTGGCACACTTTTTACTTAATATTTAGCGGGGGGGGGGGACATTAAATTTTACTGCACTTGGTAAAAATTGAAAAATGTAATAAAGAATAATAATATAGGAAACATTAAATTATTTTCCATTATGCTGTTTTTGTACTAATAAAAGTTTTTTTTTTTCATTTTAGGACCATATGTATGTGATCTTAGCTGTTCAATATTCTAATGATCTAGCTCATCAAAATGGCCAGTTGTTTTTTCCTAAAAGCTAGTTTAAAACATTTTTGAATTTAGGCAATAATTGTAATAAATCTTTTTAGAATAAATAGTAACTTTTAACTTGGTTAAGTTTTTACTGTATTCTGAAAAATATTTAAGAACTGGTTATTCCATTTGGATAGTTTTTACATTCTGAGTGTTTTTTATTTATGTTACATTTATTTTGATGAAATGTTAATTTGGTGATATTGAATAAATGAAATTGTTTTTTTATCATTGTCTATTCATCATTCTCTATGTACTTCAAAACTGCTATCATTAATCACAATTTATAAAATGAAAATTTAAGTTTATAAATGGAATACAATATTATTTACCTTTCTCTCTTATTTTAATACTGTCTTCTAGTTCACGAATGTCTATTTGGCTTAGGGGTAAATCAAATCCTTGCAGAGCTGGCCATGATCTACTCAGTCGAGCCTCTCTAATAGAAAGATGTCATGTAGTATGTTAGGAACACATAAAAGTTAGGATATCTAAGTAACACTGTGGTATATCAATTCAAACATGTTTAATCAATAATAAACATTTTTTATTACTATTTTAATAATTAGCTTAATATGCTTTTGTATTATTATTATACTAATACATATATTGTTTAAAATGCTTATGTGTATGTTAGTTTCTGTATGCTTAAGTAATTTTTATTCAGATATTTTTGTAGTATAGATATTTTATGTTTTAAAATAACAGGATTTTTAAGTTCAAATGTTTTATACTAAATTCATTTAAAACTCTTGACAGGCCCTAAATTATAAATTTATTCATTGTTTTCTTATTAGTCTTATCCATACTACTTGTATTTGAATTAATAATGAACTTCCAAAATATTTAATAGCTATAAATTCATACTATTATTGATACTTTTGTTGTTTTAGTAATTGTGAAAATCCCTCTTTCTTCATATTCTTCTACATCAAGCTAAATATTATAATTTTAGTTGGTAACCCATTCTGATATTATTTGCTTACAAGAAACAGTAGCAAATTAAGAAGTACCACATTATTTCTTACAATTTAAATAAAACCCTCATTTGATTCCTATTGAATAGAAAATTTGCAAAAATTAAATGTAACTCACTTGAATGAGCTATTAAACTTTCTTGGTTGTTGGGAATAACCATCAGCTTCTGCAACTTGGTCCACTGGAATTGGTTTCTAAGTAATGGGTTTGAAATTAGGATTGAGAACGTCATTTATATTCCTTATAATTTATTTATCTTGAAACATTAATTTGCAGCTCTGTTTCAATACTACTTTTACTAAGTACCTATGTTCATTCTTTATAAAAGATCATATTGAAAGCAAATAAATGGATATTGATGGTTATTGTAGACATTGTCTTATGGCGTTTTCACATATGTAAAAAAGTTATGAAGGTATTTATTATAGAAATGAATATGACTAAATATTGTTAGAACTTTTTTTAATGACAGAAATTAGCAGGAAGTAAAACAAATTATGCAGCATAAAATACAATCTTTAAAAATAGGCTTAATGTACTAATGTTAATAGATTTATTAAACATAATTAGAAATTATTAATTATTATAAAGGTAAACATAATTTATTAAGCCAGGCCAGCACAACTTCATATGCAATGCGGGCCAAATTTTGCCATCATAACTTGTCGTGGGCCAAAAAATCTACCTGAATTTCCAATCTCTCATACATCATAGCAATGAGATAAATAACTAATAAGTGAAAAATAGGGTAACGAGTATTTCATATAATGTGTGTGTGTGTTCAAAACATACTTCAAGCGTCTACATTGTACTTTTAATAAAGTTTATGATGATTACAAGTTTTTATTAAACTTCTGAAAACTGCCTCTTCATTTTAAGCAAAGCAAGCAGTTCAGTGTTTTTATTTGGAAAATCTTTTAAAATCATTACAAAAATTACATGTTAACTAAATCTTTCCCCATTCTTTTAAAATTCTAGAATCATTAAAAACTTGGCCACATTTGTCCCTCGGGCCATATGTTGTGCAGGCCTGTGTTAAGCTGTTCAGAATGTCCAGAAGTTCTTAATTTTTGAAATTTGAATTTTTCCATTATTTTGAAACATTTTTCAAAGCCTTGTGTATTTTTATAGTGTTAATACTGCCATGATAATTAAGTGGTATCTCTTTCTTAATATTTGTTTTTTATGCTAAAATTAGTTTAGGATCGGAAATCGAAGTAATATAAGAGGAATTTTCGTCAATTAATTAGATTTTCTAAACTGATAAGAGGTCATGATATGCCTTCTAAGTTCACAAGCCCCATACGCTAAAAATAACAATATAGTTCTTACTTTAAAAGAAGCAGCTTCCGCGTTTTCTGTCCAAAGATCCTCATACCACATTCCATTTCTGTAAGCCGACGAAACGTTGATATTCTTGGCTTTCCTTCGCGAGGTAACACTAGACATATCAGAAAAATATGGGTAGCGTAGGGCCTAGAAAATACAGAAGGGTAAATCAATGTTGTGACGTCTTGATATTTCATTTAACACAGTAATATGATAATCAATTTGTCACCAAGATGGCTGATGGTCTCAAGCTGGGATTCCATTTGAGCATGTCGGTGAGAAGAGTCAGACCTTCTATACTGATACCTGGAACGATATCTGCCAATGAAATCTGCGAAAACTTTGGAAAGTGGAAATTCATCTGAGAGGCTAGTCTGTAACCCTCTGGCCATTCAGCCTGAAAACAATTTGAACGGTGCAAATGAATTATTACAATTTTAATTTTCGTATTTGTTCTAGCCCTCAAAATCCCTTCAAATATAAATATGATGGGATATTTAAATGCTTAAGTATTATTCAGCATAAAATTGGAACATATGTTACGGACAAAGTGATTAATCGGGCGTTATTAATAATGCCCGAAGTGGAGACGGGCAAAGTGATAAATTTCATTGATGAATGATAAATTCCATTGAATTTATCACATTGCCCGTTCATTATTAATAATGTCTGATTTATCACATAGCCCGTAACATATATAAAACGCCAGTTTTCCAAAATAATTCGTTTGTCCCCCATCTACCCTTTCTTTTGTTTAAATCAAAGGTACCTGCTTGTCCCCTTTGAATTAAAATTTATCGACTTTCCCATGAGATTGATAGTGGATAATAGGTTAAAAAATGAACCCATGAAAATATTTTTCGAAAATGTTATATTGTTAACATGACATTGCATTGGGAAACGAAACTTTCCCTCTACTTCTTTACGCTTAATTAAAGCGTTTTATTAAGTAATAAAGTTATAATTAACAACTTAAGCTAAGATTCCTTTGGCGTATTTTTTTATTTCATTGTGAAGCCCGTATTTTTTATTTCCATGATTTTTTTATTGAAATATTAAAAATTCAAATAAACAAATATTGCTTATATCGAACCTCTTTACATAGCCACTTTAATTATCCTTTATTTTACACAGTGTTTTGAAGTAGTAGTTCATTAATTTTCATCCCTACCATTTGATCATTCATGTTGCATGTTTCTCTGCTATGTATCAATCATAACTAATTAAGGAAAACATACTTTGTCAGGCGTTCCAAGTACAGATGCTATTCTAAATATCTGATCTATTTCACTCCTTCCAGGAAACAGAGGTCTCAGATTGTACAATTCCGCCATAATGCATCCAAGAGCCCACAAATCTATGGGGGAGCTGTAGTTAGTTGAACGCAGAAGTATTTCAGGGGCTCGGTACCTAAATAAAAAGATATCCCGTTCACTTTAATTACATTATTTTAAATAAATAACTGAAAGGTATTGTTTTCTAAAGTATTTTGAAGATTGGCTAGTGATTTGGGAATTTACCTTTAAGCCATAAAACTCGATGGTGTAGAAAAGACTAATATATTTTACGGTTTGAAAATAGTTCTCACCATCTCGTGGAAACGTAGTCCGTGTAAGGGGGTCGAGATCGAATTTCTCGAGCCAATCCGAAATCGGCAATCTTGATTAAGTCGGATCCCATACAAAGAACATTTTCAGGCTTTAGATCGCGATGAAAATAGCCATGCTTGTGCATGAAAGACAGTCCTTGGAGGATTTGGTGAAGAATATTCTTGATTTCAACCTCTTGAAACGAACGATCCCTAAATGAAAATAAGTTACTTGAAACACTTTAAAGCAGGCCTGCAAAACTTCAAAATTTTTCCTCTTAACTTAAAAAGTAAATCTGGACCGATCTTTACGGGCCAAATAAGGATCGATTAAATTTTCTATCACTTGTTCACAATCACGACATTGAGAAAAATTAAAAATAATTGAATAATAAGGAAAAAAGGGGCTATTTATAATCAATGTTGAAAATATACATCAAGTTTTACATAGTAATTTTAAGGAAATTTCAATATATTTGACAATTAAACTTTTAAAGTTTCGCTTTTACTTTTAACAAGTAAAATTTAAATAATTCAACACTTGACGTTGGTGAATTCTTTTGCAAAACCTTACAAAAATTGACCTTTTTAAAATAATTTTCCTAAATCTTTTAAAATAATTTAAAATTTTCGGGCCGCAAAAAGAGTGTCGGCGGCCCGCATGTTGTGCACGCCTGCTTTAAAGCAATATAAGGAAATTAAAACTTGAATTGGAACCTCTATTAGACGATGAAAACAACAGCCCCACAAGCCTTTTTAGTCAAGTAAAGGAATGTTCAAGACTAACCAAGAACTTATTTAAATTTGAGTAACTTATTTTAAGTTGACTTAAATGTCTTAACTCATTCATCCTATACAATATTTAAACTGTATTTGTTTGTTATTGTTATTATTGCATTCAATTTTGTGAAAACTTATGTTCTTCCGCTTCAATACATAAAAATTAGTTAGGATTTAGCAACCAAAAATTTATATAATGTAAATTTTGTATACTTTAAGTTTATTTCTTATTAGTTTTAAGTTATAAGATCTCAAAACACCCCGCCATATAGTGAAGGTTGGCTTTACTGCTATGCATATGTTTTCTGTAAATGTTGTTTTGCTGCGAGAATACCCTTGTTGCAAGGAAGCTTTCATCAAGAGGATTTTCAAGTTAGGATTATCCAATCCAAAATTTTCAAAACATCAACTCCGCGTTTTTTCTCCTTTGTAATCGATCCTCTTTTGCCGATTATGAAAAAACTGATATTATATTAATATTGTTTTAGGATGACTAAAATTTTGAATTACTTACTTGTGTTAGTAATAACACACGTAAGCTTTGAGTAGTTAGACTAAATTTATACCCATAACGTACCATTTTGATCCCAAAATAGTTCCCTTATTTGAAGTTTCCCCCAGATTTATCGACGAGTTCTGAACAAATAATGAGTCACGAGAGGAATTACCTTTTCCTCATGAGCTGATACAGATTCTCTTTCATGTATTCGAATACGAAGTACAGGGTATCGTCCTCTCGTATGACTTCCTTCAATTTTACTAAATTAGTATGACTTAACTTTTTCAAAGACTGTAACAAAAAATAAATCTCTCAAAAAAATGTGATATTTTATCAAAAAACTTCATTATTGCTTTCATTTCTTTTACATGTTATTATTATTATTAAGTGGGAAAACCTGAAAAATATTCACCTTCACTTCTCTTAAACTCATGCATTCGTCCCATGAATAATACTTCTTTTTCATCCTTAAAATAAAAACATTACTATCTGCATAGCAACAACAAACAACAATTGTAATTAAAAACAATTTAAGTTACTTTTAAAAAAAATATCATATGAATGTAATCACATGAAATGTACCTTTTTATGGCAACTTTTTCTCCGGTGTCCAATCTCTTGCCAAGTACAACATCCCCATATGTACCATCACCCAAATGACTCAAGGTCACATATTGGTTCATTCTGTGAATGCATTCGATCAGCCATATACATCTAAAAATTATTTTTTTTAGTATGGTTCATATGTTGAGAGCTAACAAATAATTGAATTTTTCTTAAGATGACATTGTTAAATATAAATTAAATTAACATATTTTAAAAGATAAGTTTATAAACATTCTTTTAAGCATATATTTTTTAAATACAGTTCTTTCGAAAAATTACGTTAAAAGATTTACATAAAATTTCTAATTTAACTAAAACACCCTTTTTAAAGAATATAAAATAAACATTGTTTCAACATTAGTTATTTTTAAACCAAAATTTTCATTCTCGAAATATTTTAGCTCTAAAGGTTTTGAGCAGATTGATTCTAAACCCTACGTGGTACACTATTAAATTTATATATTATGAGTAGTTTTAGTAAATGTCATTCACTGCATAAACACCCTTGTCGCAGGAAAACTGTTTACTCTTTTGAGGGCTGACCAGAGTTAAGTTTCATTTAATTTTTTTAGCGGATTGTAGGGTGGGGTTTAACCCATAAAAAGTTCAGAATATTTTGTTGTTCTTAAAGGACAATTCCAGAACTAAGGGACAACGAGCCCCTTCTATATCTTCCTTCTGTAAAATTATTTCTTCTTGATGCTGATAATCACACTTATTACTTAATAGTAATTGAAGATACAAAGAGATAAATTGATGTGTCGAAAATAGCATTTTTCAAGACTTTGTTTAATTTAAAGAATATCTTAAGTCTTCTGCAAATATTTCTTTTATAATTTGCTCACATTTTAAATGTTTATGACAAAGGCATATGATAAAAAAATTCTTCACAGAAAAATGCATTCAGGATACTAACATTTTTTAAACTTTTGTACTTTTGTTTTATTTTATTGATTGAAATGGTTATTTTATAGAGTAATAAAAAAACTTTAAAGTCTAACACCATCTAATATATAATATTAGATGGCTAACACTTAACCCTAAAATATTTGACACAAAAGAAACTGTTCCTGTTATGCTTTTCTAAGTAGTAACTTTTAACGGTAATATTAAAAGTTGCATTGATGACAGTACCTGAACTGCACTCCTCTAATAAAATAAAGAAGAGAGGAAAGAAGTTGATATTTTAATTGTAAATATACGTTAAATATAAAGTAAAATGTCAATCTTATTAAACGAATTCCAAAGGTAAAATTATCGAAGGAATAATTAAAATACATTAGATGAGAAGTGAAAGATTGACTAATAAAGATTCTAGTTTAAATAGAAAATAGTAGAATTTACCAATTTAAAGTCTAGTTTTTAGTAACACATTTTGTTGAATCTTCAAAACATTTTATTGTGTTTAAGCGCATAATAAATTGAAATGGTTCGATGTAAATAAGGTATTTTTGTTTTAATATTTCCAATAATTGGAGAGACCTTTCAATACGAAAGTAGATATTAAAGAAATATTTTTGACATTAAAGAATAATATTAGACAATAGAAATTTAAGCCTTTAGAATTAAATAAATTAATGAATTCAATAATTTAATTAATTAAAAAGAATAATATCTAAAATCAAAATGAATAAAATAAATGTAAATTCAAAATAATTACCGGCCAATATCTGAAGCACGGAAATAAACCAATAACAGTTCGCACGGAGATCCGGTCTTATCTCACGCACTTATCTCGTTGTCATCACTAACCACTTGTTCACTCGAACTAACCGATTATATACTACTCCTCTGACCTCAATTCCTTACAGTTTTTAGGTTATATAGCAAGGTTATAGTCACCCATACGAGAGATGATGTTGGGTTTGGGAAAAAGGAAAAAGCTATCGGATGGTCTCTTAGATGTCATTGATCTGTTGTTTTTGAAAAAGAACAAACCGATCTGGTGTATTTCTTTGGTTTCTAAGGAGACAGCAATCAATGAGAGGGGGGGGGGATTGAATTGACGGACACTTGCGCAAATCTAATGCCTGGATACTTTATTTACTGAGTGGTTGTCAAAACTGGGAGCGCATTAGTCGGATTCATTAGAGGTAGCGCAGAAACCAGAGACAAGTGTGATATTTGTTATTAAAAAATGGGATGCTCTTGTGAATAAGATTTTGAAGGTTTATTGAATTTTTCAAAAATATTTTTTAACAAAACTAATTTGAACATATATATTAAAATTGTTTTAATTTTTTATAGGGTGTTTCAAATCACAGAGTATAGAGTCTATACTCTGTGTTTCAAATAAAGTAACACAATAGGCTATTTTTTACAATATATTTAGCTGAGACACATATTTCCAGTGACAAATTTTCATTTTAAGAGGTAAAAAATTAGATGAGACTAGTTTCAACTCCATAGGGGGTCTACTTAAGAAAATGCATAAAATGAATTTTTATACACCCCCCGCAGTTTAAAATTTCAAAATAGCCAAATTTTATTTATTATTTTCTGAATAAAACACAAAAATTATATCTCAGTATCTTCAAAACTCAGTGAGATATGTGTGTTTAAATTTTGGGTCGTCACAAATTTATTTTTTGAAGTTATTCCTAACACCACATAAAAACAGGTTCAACTTAAATTTGTGGATGAACCCTATTTTACTCTCAAAAAGGGTGTTATAAAGTGGTGTAAGTCATCAATTTTAAATTTTTAACATCCCAGTGAGTTTAGAAGTTATTGAGATAGAACTTTTTGTATCTTTTTCAGGAAGTATTGAAGATTATTTTAAACTACGGGGGGCGTATAAAAATTTATTTTCTGCATTTTCTTAAGTAGACCTCCTATGGAGTTGAAACTAGTCTCATCTAATTTATCACCACTTAAAATGAAAATTTTCAATTGGAAGTATATGTGTTTAGGGAATGTGTCTAGGAAATAGCCTATTGTGCCACTATTTGAAATTCTCATACTCCCCCTCCCCCTTGTCAGGAAAAATAAGCAAATAGCGAACCCCCCTCCCTCTTAGGTGCTTACGTAATATTTGAACGGCCTCTAATGGGTCATTTAAAAATAAAATAATTGCAGTTAAAGCAAAATTTTAATTAAAACATTCAGATACTTGATGCTTTTTAATGTGAATTAACTAAACAAATTAATGAACGGTTCGTTAACAGAGTAAGAGGTAAAAAACAGTTAAATTAAAGAAAGGGCTCAATTAAAATTTCACTTGATGAACTTATAAAAAAACATGAGACATTTTTTACAAACATGTTTAAAATGCATCAAGTTTTGTACACATTAAATATTAAAAGAACATATCTAGAGCTATCATTTATGATATTCCAGAAAATTCTACTTACCTGGCTCACATTAGAGAAAAATGACATTTTGGGGCAAAAGTTCAAATTCATTTTGGGTTTAGGGACAAAAAACACGTAACCCATAGCAAGTGCTTTCCCCCTTAAATGTTTTTTAGTATCAAAACCAATTTTTAAGTAATTTAACTAGAAAGAAAAAAAAAGTTGTTTTTAAAAGATTTCAGATGATCAGTGAGATTTCATTTCCATAAATGATCATAAAGTGACCAATGCCAAAAAATACAAATAAAGTAACCATTTTTATTGCATGTTCGCTCTCAAAATCGAGCAAATAAAAATAGGATAGTGTAAGGTACTGCATTAAATAATAAAAAGGAGCAACCCTAATGACCTTGGTATTTTAATCTTTTTCAATACAAAAAATACTATAAAAATAGTGTAACTTCTTCATCTGCACAAATTCTAGAATTCAGACGTAGTTCTTCTTGCATTATTATTTGCTAGCGGGATATTTGTTTTAGTAACATCTGGCAAATCACCAGTTATGACATGCCATTCCCTCTTAGAAAAGTATATTTGGCATGATTGGGAAATAAAAGACTGGAACTCCTATTTGAAATATTGAATCAAATGTAGAACTGCTTTGCTTCACGAACTACAACGAATGCCAACATTTATCACATTGAAGAAATATGCCAATTTTTTTAAAGACACTTCATATCATATCAATGTCAAATACATTTCAAACAATTACTACCCACTATTTGCAAAAATATTTTTTATTATTTTACCTTCATTAAATTATCGCACTTGGTTACTTATTTTAGAAAAGGTGCCTTTCGGTAAAAATCTTTCTGGTAAAAAGTAAAAAAAGTTTTTTGAATATAATATCAAATTATCTCTTTTCAGCTGCAATATCTTTTTATTCGAATATAAAATTATCTCCCTCACAAAAATTTAATTTGAAAAGAAGCCTCTTTAGAGAAGGTTTTTTAATTTACGAGAAGCAAAAATTACATTATTCATGCAGTTTATAAAAATATTTTCAAAATGGAAATGACCCTCCCACTTTACTTAAGTTTTGTCTTGTACTTTATTTAACTAAATTCACAATGGAGTTGAAGTACTATTACTAAAGGTGTACATATTTTAAAGCCATGGAAAAAATAATTTACTATAAAATTTGACGATTTTTTAAGTATCAAAACCCAAGGGCGTAGCCAAGGGTGGTATTTTGGATATATATCAACCCCCGAAACTCAGAAATTTTCCTTTTATGACTATAGAAAAGGAATAAAGTTTCCTCATATCGTCTCAAAATACCAATAACCCCCTCCGAAATTTTTTTCTGGCTACACCATTTATTATCACAACCTTTGAGAAATATTTGTCACGTATGTAGGCATTAATGTTTTCAATTAATTTTCAGTGTATTCTCCATGTTCCACTTCCACTTCATTCCACTTTTTATCCCGTTAAATGGCTATTGTACAAACTAATTTCATACGAAAACTGTGTTCCATTAAAATTGTCTCGCACGGGAAAAATTATCTCGGGCAAAAAAGGGTTTCGAGGGTGTTTTTTTTTATTTTGGGCAGGGAGAGAAGACCCACAATACCTCCCCTCATCGCTCACAGCAAAAATTCAGTAAATACCTATTCTCTCCTTTTTACTTTTCCGCTTAGACAGCTGGCCAGACACACCTCCAAGATGATTGGCTGTGATTGGGCCGCGGGGATCTGTAATTGTGACGTCAGTGACCGGCTTACAAAGCGTCTGCTGACCATGCCCCTCAATCGTACGGCATAGGATCAAAGCCAGCCAAAAACCGGTATTCAGAATTCATTCAACAGGTGCTTTGGGGAGAAATGAGAACATTCGTCTTCCGATCCACGTAGAAAAGCTGTTCGTTTTGTCTGTCACGAAGATCCACTACATCTCCTGATTTACTGACTAAAGGTAAGAACGTGTTTTGGAAGCCGAAATCTGACTAGATTTACTATTGTTAATGACATTTAGTTTTTAGTAAAATTTGCTTTATTTCTTAGCTGGGAAAATCAGCTTTTTTCTTGCTAGTGGAAAATAATATTTTTAAGGCGAATAAATTAGAACGTTTCTACCTTTTCCCTTCCTGAAACAGTATCGATCCACCCATACACCATATGGATTAAAGTATTGATCGCCGGTCTCTTTCATACTTCTCCGAACGAGTTTCAGGAAATGTAATTCAGAATTTCAGAACTTATATATCTGTTCGTTTAAATTTTAAATTATTGATGTTGTTGGCATAAAAAGTAAAGCGAATTGCATAGCCATGCTTTTGTTTTGATATGTATAAGATATAGATTTAAATTTCAAGTGTGCCGAGTCACAAATAGTTTTTTGAAATAAATTTTTTAAAAATTCTACAAACCAAAAGGTGAATAAAATAAAAAAATTTTTAAATGGAAAAATGTTTAAGTTTTGATAGAATTTGACAGTTTGGAAGTTGGAATCTCTCAAACGAAGAATTTTTATTTCATTGCCTCTACTTTAATCCGACCATAAATAATTTTTAGAAATTTATTGGTTTCTTTTGTTGATGTTTTTTTTTTCAAAAGGACCAAGTTTTAACTTTTAAGAGAATGAACTTAAACAACAAGCTGTAACTATCCATAACACCTGATAAATATAAAAAATTATAATAAAAATTTATACTTAAGAAAAAGAAGTTTAATTTATAAAATTAATGCGTTTCTCATTACAATTCTAATTTCACATCCAGATCAGAATTCTGGTAAAGTACCTATTCTATGGAAATAAGAAAACTTTTTTCCTTCATATAATTTTATATTCATTATGAAACATAATAATGATTAATAAATTAGAATTTGTAATTACTATCTGGTTTAATTAAATCAAGACTAGATACGTCAGTTCGAATTAAAAATCACTCAGTTTTTTTCTACAATCTTAACATTAAATTTAAAGTTGTTCCAGAGAAAATCTTTAAAAATATTAATAATTTATACTTCAGTCAAAATCAAATAAATTTGAATGAATCTACATTCCTTCATAAAAAAATTAAATATACTACTTCCAATTGCATAATCCATTATTATTTTTTCTGAATCGCTTTTTAGTAGAAATTTACCTATTAATTTCAAGTTAATTTTTCCTACTGAACATAAAATACAACTTCGAAATTATATTAAAAATATGCATTACTTTATAATAATAAGTTACACTTTTTGTCTTAAAATATCAGATTGTTCCCAAGTCCATTATGACTAATACTTTTCGTGAACTTTTTCGTGAAATAGTAAAAAAATGCAAAGCTACCTCGTTTTCTTACCCATTCACTATTTCACATAGTCAGGAACTTCTTTGCACGTTTTTCTTTCAACTTTAAATTTTCTTTCTTTTAATATTTTTAAATAGTGTTTTTTCTCTCTAGGAATATGACTAACAAAAACCTCTTAAGGTTAGGCAAGATACTGAACAGATTTCATACGAATGGATCCAAGCCGAAATTATTTACAAGTAGTTCTGTTCTGAGACAATTCGGTAACCAAAAATTGGAAGTAGGACACAAAGCAAAGGTACCCAGAGTGCTGATTACAGGTAATGGGCAAAATTCTTGGATTTAA
The DNA here is from genome assembly GCA_963680715.1 of Tetragnatha montana. Classification (NCBI taxonomy): domain Eukaryota; kingdom Metazoa; phylum Arthropoda; class Arachnida; order Araneae; family Tetragnathidae; genus Tetragnatha; species Tetragnatha montana. The sequence goes on from OY796674.1 coordinate 43,061,241, forward strand.
ATAAATAAGTAAAAGATTAATTCAATAAGAAATGTTACAGATATTTTAAAATGAAAATTAATTTCGTTTCAGGAAGCTTGGGTCAGTTAGGCACTGGACTAGCACGTAAACTCAGGTAATATTACACTCGTTTTTATTAAATAAAAACATAACTTTCTCTCAGTCAATGGGAAACCACACAAAATGACCATATCTTTACTTTCAGATCCCGATATGGAGCAGATAACATCATCATGTCTGACATCATCAGACCCCCTCAAGAAATTTTAGAGGCAGGTAAGACAGCATCCGACAGGAAAATATGGAAAAAGTGTCCTTGTAAGTTTCATTGACTTCTCTCCATTGACAGGTCCTTACATCTACGCTGACATACTGGATTTCAAGAACCTCCAAGAAATAATTGTCAACTACAGGATAGATTGGCTGATACACTTCAGTGCTCTACTGAGCGCCATAGGAGAGGATAATGTGCCATTAGCGATGCGGGTCAACATTGAAGGCGTGCATAATGTTATGGAACTGGCCAAGCAGTACAGACTGAAGATTTTCGTACCGAGTACGATAGGAGCTTTTGGACCTGATTCCCCAAGAAACCCAACTCCAGATCTGTGTGTGCAGAGACCAAGGACTATTTATGGGGTCTCAAAAGTCCATGCTGAGCTTCTAGGAGAGGTAAGACATTTTGAAACATAGGAAGCAACCTTAGGGAAAATGTGCACAATCAGTTAAACCTTCCATAATTTGAACAACAAATATCATATCCCAATAAGATAAATAACATTTTTTTCACCTATATTTCCTAATTTGTAGCAAATGAGATAATTTTCAATTCGTAGCCAAAGGGCAAAGGGTTAAAGAGCTTTCTTACAATGGTGTATGCTGTTTGAATTTAGACTTATTTTGGTTAGTAATAAATGAAGAAAAAATATTATCTTAATTCATAGTATCTATGTGTTATTTGTGACATTTTTCTTACAAGAATAAAAATTGAGAACAAAAAGGATTTTTTAAAATATGTAGTCAAAGGGTTAAGAAGGGTGGATGTTTTGGATATTTAAGGTCCAGATACGGACATAATGCTCTAACGATGTTTAGTCGTATGGCTCACACCAAGGCAACGTTTCGAATTTCAAAATGATGGTTTAAATTGTAAATACTATTTTAATAGTTTAATTTAATTTCTTTCCAATATCATGCAGTGAACAATAATATATTTTCTTTTTACTTTACATATTATTAAAGTCATTTACTATCATCTTCTGGATAAAGTAAATGAAAGATGTTATAATCACATAAAAATAACCTTTCAGTATTATCATCAAAGGTATGGGTTGGACTTCAGAAGTCTTCGATTTCCCGGTGTGATTTCAGGAGAAACTGCTCCAGGCGGAGGAACAACTGGTAACAATACCTATCTTTTCGAATTCAACCTTAAATTAATTCAGTGTTCAGTATTACACAAATTTCAACCATCCAGTTATCTAACTCATCCTTTTTTCAACCAGTCTTTTTAAAAATATTAACGACTTAAAACTTTCACCTCCTCCCTTACAAATTTAAATTTATTTTAAGTGGATGCCTTTTTTTATTCTTTCAATCTATCAGTAGAAGGATACTTCTGTAAAACCAGATAACGTTATCAATAAAAAATTATAGTTAAAGATATTTCTGTATAAATTTAAATTTCTGTGATTGATGATTTTACTTTTATAGAGAATCAGTTTAGTATAATTGTATAAATGAAATTGAATATAGTCTTACAGGCGATTGAGGCGCTTCTTGCACGGACGTAGCTATAGCTTTTATAAGGGGGGTGTTCAAGAAACTTCGGTCACAGTGGACACTGAAAGTTTAACTAAAACAGGGTTTTCCAACTGGCGGGCCGCATGCGGCCCGTCGGGTCATTTTGTGCGGCCCGCGAAGCTGCCTGAAAACTCCCTAAAAGGTAGCTTTAGAAGACATTTTAGCATACTAAAATTTAAACATTTTTTGGGGAGGACCCCCGAACATCCCTATTTACCTTATTACATTAAGAGTAGCTTTGCTTTGGTCAGTCATTTTCTATGGAGAAAAATTAAATGTTTGAGGTTTCGGAAGGGAGGTAGTATACCTTGAAATTCCCTCTGAGTGTCCCTATAAGACCTCAGGACCAAGGGAGCCGTTACTAGACTGTTTCAAAGGGTTCTGCCCCCCCCCAAATGTTTCTAATAGTTTTCCCTTTCCTAGTAAAATGTAGAGCAAATGTGAATTTTTGTTAACTTAATCACAATTTTTTGTGGTTAATACTTTCCCTGAGGCAAAAAAGGGGGGTCTGGGGGTCCTCCCCCAGAAAATTTTGTGAAATTGGACCCGAAAAAGTTGTATTTTCACTCATTTTTTGATATTTGGGACAGGAACCTTTCTGTTTGGCTGACATAAGGTCTAGACTAAGGGGGGTGTCTGGACCCCCTAACCCCCCTTATATACGTCCATGGCTTCTTGTAACAAGCTAACTGCAATTTAATGCTGTTGGAGTTAACTCTTTCTTGCTTCAAGCGTCTCGATTAGTATAAAATACTAGTGAGAAGTTTATATGAAGTATTATAAGCACTAAATTTTAAAAAAACAAATGCATCCGATATCAACCGAAGCAAGCAGAGGTGCACCATTAAGTTTCCTACTTTCTCAGCATCATCTTTTTTTTCTGGAAACTAACAAAACAAGGATAATTAAATTACCTCACATACTCTCCTCAGATTACGCCGTCGTCATCTTCCATGAAGCCCTTCGAACGGGCAAATTCGAATGCTACCTGGACAAGGACACGATGCTCCCGATGATGTACATAGAAGACTGCCTGAGATCGCTGATAGAACTGATGGAATCACCGCCAGAGAAGCTGAAGCTGAGGACCTACAACGTAGCAGCGGTCAGCTTTACGCCAGAGGAGCTGGTCAACGCGGTCAGAAAACACGTGCCGAATCTACAGGTGGAGTACAAACCAGATCACAGACAAAAGATAGGTACGTTTACATTTCGCTTCTGATAAAGATCTAACAACTGAAAATACGGTCGTGGTGTTAAACACTATGGTTAGGACATTGAAGCTATACTAGACAGCAACTTAAGTTGACCCTATGACGTCACTAACTAACAAAGTAGTTCCCATCGCGGTGTCTGAATTTTGAGTGAAATGAAGAACGTCAATTCAAAATATGATTATTTTGTTAAACCCATGTATATGTTACGGGCAATGTGATAAATAAATTAATCGAGAGATAAAACTGAAAAGTGTCCAAAGGATGTTGAGAGGTTTACATACCTGGGATCCAGCATTGATAAGAAAGGAGGAACTGATGCTGAAATACGGATAAGAATTGCAAAGGCCCAAAATTCTTTTGGAAAGTTATATAAGGTTTGGAGATCAAGTTGTTTGAAACAAAGGACTAAAATCAATATTTTCAATTCAATGGTCAAAAGTGTACTTTTATATGGAACAGAAACATGGAAAATAAGTAAACAACAAAGCAATAAGTTAAATAGTTGGCAGAACAGATGTTTGAGAAAAAGTTTGGGAATTTTCTGGCCACAGACCATTACTAACACATTATTATATGAAAGAACAAAACAGGAACCAATTACAACTAATATAAAAAAACGAAGGTGGAGATGGATCGGCCATATCTTGAGGATGCCCCCAGCCAGAATTCCATCGGTTGCCCTCACTTGGACACCTGAGGGCAAGAGGAGACGGGGAAGACCGGCCTTAACATGGAGGAGAATGGCCGAGGAGGAGAGAAGCCAGGCGGGATGGTCCAGCTGGTCCCAGGCAAGGGCTGCTGCGGCGGACCGGAGGGGGTGGCGGGTTGGCTGAAGGCCTTATGTGCCACTTAGGCACGAGAAGATATATGATATGAATGTGATAAATTCGGGCATTATTAATCCCGGGCAATGTGATAAATTCAGAGGAATTTATGAATGAAATTTATCACTTTGCCCGCCTCCACTTCGGGCATTATTAATAATGCCCGATTAATCACTTTGCCCATAACATATATAGTGCTTTTCAATCGCGTTTTGCGTACCGAAACCCCTCCTAGCAACCCAACATGCTTTGTGTTTACCGATTTCTCCTTCCACATTTGTGACGTACTGGGTTCAAGAAACGTTGTTGTCGAGTAAAGTTTAATTTAGCTTACCTCAATATCGACTAAGTTGTATATTCGGCCGAAAAGGATGTATTCTTTTCTTTTTCTGAGGATTGTAATGATTGCCATGAGTCAATGTGTCACCCAGTGAGTTGGAAAATTTACTTACAGGAATGCTTTTCCTCAGTTCACAGTATTCTCAGTAGTGGTAGAACATAAGCTGGTGGATTCCTAAATGCTTCTTGGCACTTTAGTTGGAAGTGAAAGAAAGAGAGACCACGAAAGGAAAAAGAATGAGGGAGAAATGAACATAAGGATAAAAGAAACAAAAATATTTATTTACCTGAATTTTAAAATTAGTTGTAATGCGGTCTGGCCTAATTAATCATGCCACGATACATGAATCTAGAACAGATTCCCTACCAGCAGTGGGCCGCGAGATATTCGAAAGTGGTGAGTCGCTACACTTTTACAAAGCAGTGTAAAAACAATAATTAGAAGTTACTGGGTGAAATTAAGATATCCATGCATGAGTATAAATATAAGTGAAATAAAAGACATCTAAGACATTTTTCATGTCATGAGATTCATTTTTGGAAAGATGAGACGATTTTTCACAAACTTGTTGCTCGTATCGCGATGCGGAAACTTTTCCTCCAAAATGTGAGCACTCCTTTTTCTGCCACGCTGTCGGCAAACCTTTGCTTTTGAAAACTAAAGTGAATCCGATCAGAATTCAGATTTATTTATTCATCGCTCTTTAGAAATAAAAAAAATTATACGGGATTTAATCAACAGATTGGTAAAAAAAATACTCAAGATTTCCTTGAATTTCTTCAAAATTCCCTGATATTTCACTGACTTTTCCAGAAGTTTCAAATTCCCTGATAATTCCATATTGGTGGCCACCCTGTCAAAGATCCCGAGCACTTCTGTGGTGTACCTATATTCCGTAACTTTGGAGATAAATCGTATTTCCGGTTTGAACTATACAGCTTCTTCAGCTTGAACTATTCATCAGACTCTTCGGGGTCTTTGTGAGGACAGACAGTTAAACTTGTCTATATAAAACATCTTTTGAATGTTTTCAAGCTTAAAGGCTCATTCACACTGTTTCACTATTCATCGATTCACTCCTGTGAATCGCTATTTTGCATAGAAAAGTGAAGGAGAAAGAGTGAAACACCAATTCACACTTTTCACTTTGGATTATTCCTCCAAAACGAACAAAAAAAGTGATAAGTCTGAATGAGCCTTAAGAATCATTTACACTGTTCATCCCGAGTGATTCACTTCTTTGAATCGATGGTTTGCATTGAAAATTGGAAGAGTTAGAAGCAAAATGACAATTTACACTTTTCAATTTGGATGATTCCTCCAAAATGAATACCTAAAGGGATAAGTCTACTGAAAGTGTCTTTCGAATTTCCAATGCCGTATTAAGTACAGGATGTAATTTTTTTTTAATAATAGATAATGCATTTATTTTTTTGTCCTTCTAAAAATGTACAGACCTACTACTGTAAAAAAATAGTTTAAAAACTAAAGCTCACAAAAGAAAATCACCCAGATGTGCAACAGAAATTTTAAAACTTCTTTGAAATCTGAAGAGGGATAATTATTTTGATATGAAAATTTGTGAAGGGCCATTCGTATGAATTTTTATTTTGTGATAAAGGGCTGTTTTAAAAGAGGAAGATAGTAAATAGTCTTGTGCTGCATGATCAACAAAAAAAATACATTTATTGACATGAAAAATAATTTACAGCATTTATTGAGAATTTATCAACTGTTATGGCATTAAAAATGGGGGCGGGATTCCTAAGGCCAAACCTTAATAGTAATTGAATGTTTGAAAATATTAAAGAATCTCTCAGTTTGTGAACCACTAGTTAAAGGAAGATTTTATAGTATAGAGATGGTTAATGGATGATTACAGTTTAAAAATATAAATAGGAATTTAATGAAAATTTTATTTACAGCTGATTCATGGCCACAAGTGTTTCAAGATACCAATGCTCGCAATGATTGGGGTTGGAAACACGAATATGGAATTGATGAAATGTGCAGTGCAATGTTCGATATATTAAAACCCATATATAAATGATGCTTACCTTGGTAAAGTTTTCCCTCTTTTCTTGTATAAAATAGGTATACATTTTGAATTCATATTATTTGAAATATCTATTTAGTAAAGCAGTATTCTTGCCTTTGAAATTTGTTCAATAATTTCAGCAATCCTAATATATTTCATGACCTTTTACCTTCATTAACATTCCAGAGATTTTTGATAAATAAATACTTGTTATTAGTTAATTAGTAGCTTATTTTTCTTTATCAACAACAGTTTCATGATTTTACCAACTAGATATTCTTACAAACCTTGATATAATTATAACATATTAGAAGATAAAATGATTTAAAATAGATATAGTTAAAAATTTTTAATACAAAAGAAGTAAAAACTGTTGACTCACTGATAAAAAGCTAACCTTCACAATATAAAAGCTTACATTCTCATGAATCGGAATGAATTAGATGGTAAAATAAGGGCATGACTACTAGAAAGATTTAATGGTAGCAGGATATTTAATAATAAAAAAAGTTCAAGCATATTTTTTTAGTTACACGCTTTTATTTCAGATGCACAATATATCACAGCTATAATAAAGGTATAATTTAAAATAGTAAAACAAGTAAAAAACAAGAAAAGAAATTGAACATTTAAGCACAATGCTAGCAACAAAGGCAAGTTAAAACACTTGTGCTTTTAAATATAAGAAAGAAGAAACTAACAAAGCATTTTTAAAAATAAAAGTTAAAGACAACAGAAAGTTACCTTTAGGCTAGATCTTAATTTAGCCTTTACCACACTCTTCAACACAATCTCTACCTCTTTTCAATGTTATCCCCTACCAAGGTAAAGCTTTTTATAGCTTGTATTATAAAAATAAAGATAACATTGAAAAAAGTATAGAGATTTTCATAGTTAAATGAGATCATAGCTGAGATCCTTCAAAATAAACTCTAAAAGAAACTTTTTAAAAGTAGTCACATATTTGCAGTTTCACAAAAGAAAATAAAAACAAGATGGAGAAATCAAGACATCTAATAATTTGAATAACACAAAAGTATATTATGTTTAGTAACAAAATTTTTAAATACAGTCTCACAACCTTTTAAACTTGATATGAAATGTACAAGACAGTCAATAAATGCATTTATAATTTCAAAGGTTATTTTTAAATTATTGGCACAGACAAACAACAATATTATAGTCTTTTAAATAAGCAACAGTCAATAAAGATTATTAATTTTGAGATAATCAGTCGATATATTTCCAACCTATTTTGTCTTAGCTCTTGACTAGAAATTTTATTGATTAACAACAGTTTACTTTTTAAGATCTGGTTTAAAATTGCTGTTTCATTGTTTACATTAACTTAAAATTATACCATTACAGAAAATTCAAGTTATGTATTGCACCTTTGAATCACTTGTCTAAATAAGTAGAATTATTTCGCTACTTACCAGACAGTGTATTTTTACCTTGGTAAAATTAAGTTCCAAGTGAAGGCCTCTCTGGTTCAGATAATAGGTAATGGCATATTCAAGGATGGAATTAAACAAGAGAAACATGCTGTATTTTATGCAGTATAATTTTAGATTATTGAATCAACAAATATATGATAAAGCATTAAAATAAATATGAATTTCAGAAATTTGTTTTACAATAATAAAATATGAATTGCCTTTTAAATAAAAAACCCAGTTTGTAATATGCTAAGTTGTCCCCTATTAACATATTTATCTCTTTAAGTAAGAAACTAAATATTCACCAAGTTATTAATTTTGCAAATTTTATAATCAGTATATTATTGTTTAATGTGCTTGCTACATGTGCAATCTAACATTTCACTGCTTGTCAATTCCTATTTTAGAAAGCTTTAAGGCACAACTGGTGACATATGTTTTGTTGCTTAACAAACTTTATAATACCGAAGAACCTCAATATAATGACCCATTGTGCGACTAACAACATAGGGTCATATCGAATTTGGAAAAAATAATCAGAACAAAAATAATAAAATATGAATATATAGTACCTGGAATGACACACTCTCACCAGGTGCAAAATGAAAGGCAACCATTGCAAACATTCCAAAACATTCAAAATGCAATCATTCAGAGTAATTTTGGTTTTAGGAATTCTTGCCCTACCTCTTTTCTTTCATTCAATTTTAACAAAAATTCTGACTGAAATTGGTGGTCACTAGAACATAAAACTCATATATTAGTGGTTGCTGTAACAATTTAAAAATAACATTATTTCTATAATAAAATAATCAGTACTTAAATTACCAGATATTGTATTGTTAAACTGTATAAAGATTTTGTTAAGCAACAAAACACAATGCCAAACAAGATCCAACTACATCTTAATAACGCTTCTGCAAAAAGGAATTGACAAGCAATAAAAGACTAGAAAGCACACACAGCATCTTAAGTGACAATATATTAAACACAAAATACATACTTCACAGATAAAACATTGCTCTTACCAATAACTGAAATACAGGCAAATTCAATAACTGAGTATAACACACATTTTAAAATATAAGCCACACTATTAAATTATATAAAAGAAACAACAAAGATAAGTACGTAAAATACCATGATTAATCTTACAAGGGATGGCATGACTTAGAAAACTTACTTTGGCTTCAAACTTAATAGGTTTGTTGTACACCCCTAGAGTATCCTCTACTGGCCCATACATAGTATGATGCACTAGTCAGTAGATCCAGTGAAAAACCTCAAGTTTTTCTTATTACCCCTCACTTATTTTCTAATGAATTAATTTTCTTCATTGTTGTTGGAATACGGAACAGCTTAGTCAGTAGCGTACTTACTTTCTAACTGACCGGCCTGAAGAAGTTATAATTTTTAATTATTAAAAATTAGTTTAAAATTACATTTTGCTACAAATAATTTTTTTTATCTTCACTAGAATAAAAAAAAATATAAATTACAAACAAAATCGAAGTTAAATTAATATTTTGTTTAAAAAATAGTTTATTAATTTAAAAGGTAATTTTAAAAATAAAAATAATTAATTTAAATCCAATTTTGATCAAATAAAAGTTCAATAATAAATATAAAAAATATAATAATAAACATAAAAAATTATTTACAGCATAATTTAATTTTCAAATATCTTTGAGAATAATTTTGAAAATTTAAAAAACGAAAACTGACTATCACCACAAGTAGGATCGAACCTGAGTTAGAAAGCAAGTACACTACTGACTATATATGCTGGCTGAGTATAGTATAAATAAAATAGGCGGCTCACTACTACGAGGCAGTACAATGGAAATTAATTCAATTCCACTGTACTGCTTCGCAGTAGTGAGCCACCTTTTCTTTCCACACAGGCTGTTCCATGATAATAATGAGTGAAATGAAATTAAGTTATAAATGAGTAGTAGGTGAAACTTAAAGGTTTTTTCTCCAGACCCACTGGTTACTGCATCATACTACGACCAAAATAGGCTACCCTGTGATATACTACAAGCCCACCAAGTTTAAACCCGAAGTCAGTTTTTGAGGTCTTGCCACCCCCTTGTTAAAAACAAAACATACAGCACACCAAACCAAACTATTTTACTTAAGAAATTGCTGTGTTATAGATTCTATGAAGTGATTTACATACTTCATTATTATTTTTAAACTAGGTAAAAATATTTACACATAAAACAATCAGCTTTTCCTTAAGAAAGCTCAGGAAAAGGAAAATATTTTATAGTATTTATGCAATAGTTATAAAAAGTTTTAGCAAAGTATTGTGCTTCAAGATACTGTTATCTTTCATGTAAAGTGAAAAAAATCAGTTCTTTATACTTTGAAGACTGTTACTTCTTATTGATTTAAAAAAGATAATTTGATGCCCACACAAAAAGTGACATTTAAATTCCTTGTAATTACCCCCCTTAATTTTTTCTAAATTTAAATTAAATAATTGAGTTGGCATGTAAAATTCTAAACATATTCTATTTATTTAAAACAAATGGTTTCAAAATTTTGTTTTTACTACTGTAAAATTAAACTTAATTATAGTGTTCATATGGTAAAAAAATAACTTTTTGTTACTGTGGAATATTTAAAAGATAAATATTTGGTTTACAAAAGATGTTATGCCTTTTTTTTTGCATATTTATACTGTCTTAATACTGACATACTTATACTTAATTCTTATAGAATAAATAGGCAACAACTATTAAAAAGTATGCATTGCAGGCTTGTATATACTTTGCTTTGCAAGAAAGAAAGTTAAAGATAGCCAATAACTAAGGCTATAAAAATAATTAGGACATTAATGAAGTGGCAAGGAACTCAAGTAATAATACTTTCATCACAAAAATGCATATTTTTAAGTTTAATTACCACACATTACTTTGGGCTTTTGAGTATGTAATTTCATAGCAAATAGTTAGAAAAGATATTACCAGTGGTACATTCAAATTTGACAAATAGTTAACAAAGTAGCATATGAGATATATAAACTAAAAATAAATATACAAAAAACATTTAAATAAAAATAGTAATAATGAATATGTGCTAGAAAGGGAATGTAAATTAATCCAATAAAATTTTTAGTAAGGATCAAACTAAAATTAGACTTAGGAGTGATTGAAGGTCATCTTTATTAAATTTGAAAAACTTCTTAGTAAATTTCACAGAATATTAAGAACTGCATCCATTATGCAAAAAAGTTTTATATAATTTGTGATATAAAAAGAGGCTTTTTTTTGGCATGAAGTAGAAGTTTTAAGACAAAATGAGTGCTTTGATCAGAGAAAGATGAAATAAATCTGAACAATGCAGTACTAAATTTTATTTAACTTCTTTTTATAGAGACAACAGACAGCAATAAGATATTTGGTATTTCTAGTAAAAATTCTGGCTTTCAGTAATAAGTGTTATTGCCTCCATATTTTAAAGTGCTGTTTTCAAGTAAACCATGAAAATTTAAACTGGTTTTTCATCCTTAAAGCATATGCAAATTTCCAGAAAATAGTTTGTCTATGGTATGTATAACTTTTTTTTTAGTCTCCAAATAATTTAAAACATAAAGGTCTAGTAATAAAATGTAGTTCTTTTCAAACACTAAATGATTTTTGAGCTTTGTGATAGTTATGTCATTCTTTTATACATTATCAGATATCTTACATAACTCTGAATGTTCATAAAAAGTATTTGAATATTGCAGTTTGAGTGAACTTTGAGTAATGCAATTCTCAGTTTGTTTTAATGGGGTATAAATAAAAGATTACAATTACTTTGATTACTTTATTTATAACTTTGAAAATAAAAAGTAGGGGAAGGTATTGTACCTTGGACCTATTTTTACTTTTTACCCTGTTTTTTTTTTATTTATTGAAAGTAAACTGATGAAACAACTTTCCCTTGATACTTTAGCCTTTCATACATAACACAATTTCCCCCCGGAATTTTTATTGAAGTATTTGAGTATGTAATTAATGATAGAAAAAAACTGAAAATAAGTCCAAGGTACAACACTGGTAGTGTACCTTGGTTTCAAGGGTAGTGTACCTTGGACCTATCAAGAAACTTCAGTTGTACTTTACTTTTAAAACCAAAATAGCAATGCAATAAAACTAAGTTTAGTGACTTTTTTTAGTAACTCAAGGTAGTTAAGTGTATTGTGGATAGGTCCAAGGAACAATACTTGATCATTTACTAAAAAATGTCAGACCAACATGTTCAGTTTACCCCCAGCCCCATTTTAAGCACATACTATTATAGCTGAAACAATACACTATAACACATAAAATTCACTGTAAAACGGAATATGTAATTTTTTTACTATAGCTTAGAAGCAAAACTAAGAAAATTTACTTTTGAAGGGTGAAATCAGTTTCTATTACAAACAGATTACACAATTTAAAATAATATAGGTTAAAAACTTTTAGCCTATATTATTTCAAATTATGTACTTTTTAAAATCAAATTTAGCTAGACTGAGAGCTCTGGTTGTAAGGATGCTAACTATGTTTGTAGTGTTGCCATACTATAAAAAGCTTAGCTAAAACCAGAGTAGGACAGAGGTACAGTTAGGTTTGAGGTACAATACTTTCCCCTACAACACACCTTAGATCTAAAATTGATTGTTTGTAAGTATAGTATTAGGAATATGTAAGTAAGGATAGTATTTAAAATTAATGTTAATAGTTTTATGCATTAGTATTAATACAAATGCTTACATGAAGTTTCCCCTTATAGCAATTAAAATATCAAATGAACTCATTTATAGTTTAAAAAACAAGAAGACAAGATGAAACAAAAAAAAAAGTAAAAGCTATACTAGACCATGAAATGGTAAAAAATTCTTCTGATACTAATATAAAATGGAAAATTTATATAAACTGAGAAAATAACTGTTACAATATAAAATTATTACTGATTATTTAAAAATGAAGTAAAAGAAAAACTTATGGACCCAAGTTTAAATGAAAATACTACATGTTGTGATATATCAATAATTAGGAATAAAAAAAGCCTTTAAATACAATGTTGTACAGCTCTCATTTTAGTTTACTTAAGCTCCAATTTGTTGTATACATACCTATATTCAAAAGTAGAGATTCATTTTTGTATGATTGTTAGCTCTTTATAATACAGGGTAAGAATTAAGTCAAACACATTCTGAAACCTTATCTAAAAAAAAATGAAATTATTTAAAAAATCCTTAAGTTGTAGTTTTTTTGTGTTAAATAAGGATTCTAAAAATTATTTAAAGGTAGTTATTGCAAGAGTTTCAAACTTACTGCAACAGGAACTGAATTGTCTCTAATAAAGAAGTCAATTAGGAATTGGTGTAAAAATGTAGTAAAAAATGATGCATGAAATAAAAAAAATTGCTAAAACTGCAACACATATGAAATTAAATACATTCTGTTAATTTAAAAAATATATGAGAGGAGCTCATGCAGAAGTTTTTTTACAGCTATAAAAATAGTATGTAAAAAATATCATTGAGCTTATAAATCCTCTAGTCTTTAGTAATTATTATATGTGTTAGACTTTAAGACCACCCTGTATACAACCAATGTTAAGGACCAAAAAGTCATTGACATAAAAACAACAGCTTTCATGCAAACAATTAACAAATCACAACAGCATGAGCAGGACTCCTGAACAAATTCTACCTCTAAACTCTAATGGGTCATTCAGGAAGGGTTCATTAAATACAATACTGTAAAGGGTTATCAGCTTACAAATACTTAGAAACACAAGCATTTTAAGCAAGTTTAATCAGCATCCGATTTTATTCTTCGATAGTAATTTCTTGTGATGTAAAGGTCTTCTTCAGAGTCATCTGAATCATCATGGTAATCTTCTTTGACTGGGGACTCAGGTTTTTCCATCTTACTTAAGAGCTTTTTATCCACCTTGGTGGTGGCAGCTTTTCCACCCTCATGTTTGGAGGAATCGAGAGGATTGGCCTGAGCTTTTGTTTTGCATCCACTTCGATTGAAAAAACCTGATGATAAAAAACTAGGTTTGCCAGAGATGTTCTGAAGAAGGTTCTGCTTCTTTGGAGAAGCAGTTCTAAAAAAGTACACGAAATATGGCAATATAAGTAAATTTTTTAATACCATACATAAAAGGATAACATTTTGACTTAAAGAAAGCTCTAGTTAGTTGAGAAAAAAATGCATTTCACTTGTTTTGACCTTATTCCTAATCTAGGTGATTCAAAGAAAACTTCATAATGTGTTATTGGTTATTATCATAATTTTGTGGATGCAACTACTATGTACTATGGAAACAATAGTAACACTCACCACAATTTAAGTAAATGAAATAAACTTTTATAGTTCTCAATTCTGAACCACCAATTGATCCTTACTGAATTAGTAGTCTTTCGAATAGTCCGATGCCCTCCTTTTGAAATTGGAGTTTTCAATTTTCAAGAAAAACTCCATGCCAGAAGAAAATCAGTATTCACACACCACAAAGTAGTAACCTACAATATCATGAGCCTGCCTAATTCAGGTGTGTATGCATTGAATTAGCAGTAGATGTCCATGGATAGTCAAACTATGGTGACACATTTTTTTTCTTTAATATCAAAACAATTGCAAAACTGCATGAGTTTTCTGCATCCCCATAAAAAATCCAAACTGTTTTAAGGATTTTTCTGAGGATCTGTCAAGATGTTTCAAGCAAAGTACAACATCCCAGCGGACCTGGAAAAAGTTTTAACCTTCCCCCGAACCTAATAAAATTTACCCGAACCTAATGTATTGCTCCTATGGAGCTGACAGGGGCTTCCCCCGAACCAGGTTCGTAGGTTCGGGCACTTTTTCCAGGTCCGCATCCCAGTATTAAAATATCCACTTTATTCACCTGACCTTGCCCTACTGTTTCCCAAAGTCAAATCTGATTCAATAGGAACACAATGATTTCAGTGAGTTGAAGCTGTGAAAGAAAATGCAGAAATTCTGCATAGGAACTCATAGAAGGAGGCTTCCAGTATGTTTCAAACAATAGATAATTTGCATTTTTCCATAAATCAATAGATTTAATACTTTTGTTATTAAATTGTTTGATGATTTACTCCCAAACAATATTAATGTAAAAAATAAATATCATGCTTATTGAAACTTACCCAGAACTTTCAAACAAATTAGAGGCATTACTTTCATTTTCAGGACTCAGTAGAGAAGTATTATCATGTAAAAGAGGTGTGTCACTATTATCAGGATCAGTATTTCTGCACACAAATAAAACAAGCTAAATTTATATACAACTATTTAAAAATATGGTACTTTAGGATTAGCTGGGCACAATCATCTTTTTTAATGCTAAATTGCCAAACATAATATACCTACCAAAATAAAACACCATTAAAATAAGTATCTCAACTAGCAGTGTTTCTTTTAATTTTTGTTACATTTTTTTATGTATAAATAATGAAACATGGCAATATAGCCCGATTGCAGATATTACTTGTCTTTGCCTGGCTTATCCTAATGTACCAACAATAGTATATACTATAAACCAAATATTTGTTTCAAAATAGAGTTATCAGTGGCAATGATTCTTTAGGGGTAGATACACATTTTAGTGCAGAATTTAATAAAAAATCACACTTCACTGCTGTGCAAAAATTAAGAACGAAACTGTTGTTTCAATATCCCACCTAATAGAATTATTTAACATCCATGAAAATCATTCAAAATATGTTCAAAGAATGGGAATATAGGGGACAAGATAAAATTTAACAAAAAAAATTTTTTTTTAAAACAGAAGTATCATTTTTTTTGCAAAGAATCAAAAGGTTAAAAAATATTTTTGTTCCTAAAAGAATTCAATAAAAGGTCAACTGAAAAAATATTATGCTTGTATAAAATCCAGCAGATTTATTAAATAGTTTTTACAATGGCATATGTAGAAATTTATTTCGAGAGGAGCCCAAATATTGTCTAACAAAATTAGTCATTATCAGGTCTAAAGCTAGATTTTTGCAGTGGGGGAGAGGACCCAAAATTATTCCTTAGCCCCTACCATACGTATTTAATAGATGTTCAATATAGTTTTTTAATACACTTTTATGTAGAATTTGCATCTTAATCTTAAGGAAATTGATGTAAGAAAAGTTGTGAGTGATATAGTTCCCAAGTACTAAAGGGGAGGTTTGGATGTCTTCCCCCAGAAAATTTTTGGAAATTGGACCCTAAAAAACAGGGTTTTAACTAGTTTTGGTATACCTTATCCGAATTTTGGACATTTTTTGGAAGGTACAAAAGGGTGCCTGGGGGTCTTCCCTGAAATTTTGTTTTGGAAATTAGACCCTGAAAAACAGGGTTCTAACTAGTTTGTGTACATTTGCCCCTGGTTTTCCCATTTTCTTAAAATAGCAAATTTGGACTTCTGATTTGTTTCTGAAATTTACAATTCAATTGTCAAAAGGCTTTCGGGTTAAAAAAAACAACCGATTAAAAAAATTACAATCTCTTGCTTGAATATAACTACTTTACATTTGACATATTGTTTAAACAATAGTTTAAAAATGATATTTCTGTACTTCATATAAAGGAGACAACTATACAACTTACTTAGAACTTGCTCCTGATTTATATCCTTTTCGTATGTTGCTACCACTACTTTCAGTAAAAAGTGGATGACTTGTAAAAGAAGATTGCAGCCAAGCCATGGTCCATCAAGAATAAATACCTAATTGAATTCATAAAAGCTTTTATCAAATAAATATAAATAACAAAGCAAAAAATATTTTTAAAAATTGATAAATTTTGTTCACATTGCTAAAATATTTGCAAAAAGTACAAATTTTTTTATGTAATAGATAAGTGTGTAGTTCAAAAGGACTTATGATTATAATAAAAACTATTGTGTATCAGTACTTGGGTATATATATAAATTCATTTTGGGGAGGGTTTAAATATCCTTCTAATGGAATTAAATACATAAAACTGTCAGGCCAGCAGGTATATTTTGCTCCTAAAGGAGGACACAAAATTATTTCTTCCCCCTTGTAACACAATAGGGTTAATATATAACTTTTTACAACATTTTAAGTTAGGATTTGCACGTTGATGAACACAGTTCTTATCCAAGTACTAAAGAGGGGTCTGGGCTTCCCTCAGAATTTTTTTTTCGGAAATTTGACACTTTTACTTTTAACTAGTTTGACTAGCATTTACCTTTTTCCAGTCCACAAATCCTGATGGCTAAAAATATATCATGTAAATTTTTATTTAGTTACAAAAAACATTTTAAAAAATTGGCACAATTTTGTTATCTGTCGTAATCTGTGTAATATATAGAAATTTATTACAGAACAGGTCCAAACTTATTCCTAAGCCCTTCCCATGGATATTTAATAAATCTAATGAATTTTATTAATTCATTTTAATAAAAAAATTCATGTTTCAAAAAATTCAATATTTCAATTCAAATATTTCAAAAAATTCATATTTCAAAAATTTCCATAAAAAAATTCACGGAAAATTTTCCAGAAAAACATAGTGGAAAATTTTCTGACCCACATCACTACGTAAACCTAGTCCAAATTTTCTATGCCTACATTTTTTGGTAGAATTTGCATTTTGATGAATAAAATAGAGTTCCAAGTACAAAAGGGGATCTGGGAGTTCTTCTCTAGAAAGTTTTGAAACTTGATCATAAAAACAGGATTTCAACTTTTTTTTGGTATATACATCTAGTCCAAATTTTGGACATACATTTTTAGGAATAAAATAAATTTTTATGAGGAATTGGATTGTGATGAACTTATTATAAAAAGTTGTGAATAATGTTCTCAGTACAAAAGGGGTGAAAATTTGACCCTAAAAATAGAGTTTTAACTTGTTTTGGTACACCTAGTTAGAATTTTGGGAGGGGGGGGGGGCAGGGCCCCTTCCCCCCCTATACATGCCCCTGTTATCCGTTCATTAAATACTGTCATGCTGAGTAGGTCACCAAATATTCAAGTTTTTTAAGGATGTCACTAACATATATCTGAATGTTTTATTTGGTTGGTTGCAATAATTTTGAAATATTTCTAACCTTGGGTGGGTGACCAATGCAGCTTGAAGATATTAAAATCTTTTGTTAAAAAATTTGTGTGAAGTATACTGCATTTTTTTTTACTTTATTAGCTATAGTTTAGTGACTACAAGGAAACTAAACAGATGCTTTACTCACTGCATTATTACAAAGTGCGCAGAAATCGGCAGACACCAAGAACATTAAGAACACACATGATTTGATAAAACTGGATTTTTGAAACGTGGGGATTTATTAAACAATAGTACTGTTCCAAGCTTATACTAATAATTAGAAAAAAAACCAATTTCTATAAGAAAATTTAAATACAATTAATTAAACTTGATAAGAAAGTAACAAGAAACATACTGATCAATTTATCTTCCAATAAAGAGATCAAAGTGATAGTAAAAAATTAGTAATAAAATGCGTATATGTCTTTTTACTTTTTACAAATCGCATCCGGCAAGTTTGGATTTCTAAAAAATAATAAAAAAAAAATCAGCAGTCCACATAGCAACAAAACAAAAACAATGTTGAGTTGAGTGCATTGGAAGAAGGAAGAAATTTTCTATATAATAGACTCTCTTTATTTACTCAAATACTATCTTTTTTTACAATTTTGTAAAGATCACTGTTGAGATTCACGATTTCAAACTCTCGCAGTCAGAGGAATACTTATTTTTATTTCTAAAATGCTAAATAAACAGCATGTAGCGTTTTTTTTCAATGAATTCTACACATTACAGACTCCGGGAATCATAAAATAATCGTTTATGTCATAAAACTGTAGGAATTCAAGTCGGGAATTTCTGTCATACGCTAATATATCGTGCTGAAATTATGTTGTATTTTTGTACAAATTCACATAAATTCAAAAAATTAAAAGTCCTCTTTTAAAAGTCCGCTTTTGGATGATTTTCCCCTATCCGAATCACCGAATCAACTATTGTTAAACTTATCAAACTATTTTGGAAGTTGATAGAAGGCACAAGTGAAAATGTTTTTAAGTTTTGCGATTTTGGCTAAATGGGCTAAATTATCAAACAAAAAAAACAAAAAACCCTGTCGATTTTATTTTCTGAACGCATGCGCTGTAAAAAAATATTGAAATACGATAGATATTGGTGCTGACCTCTATGGGAAGAGCATGATAGTATTCAACATCCTTCATCAAATTTTTTTGAGCATGCGTAGTAGGTTTATTGCAAATGGCGGATTCTGTTATTGTTCCATGGCGAACGTCAAGGGAATAAATTCATGCCTGAAACGCTACCATTTCGAGGTAAGATTCAATTTAAAGTGCAATATTGTGATTATTAATCGTTTCTTCTTTGCTATTCGCGATATGCGGTGTTTATACTAGCCATCCTGTGTATGTAATGAAGAAAATTTTTTCGGAACTTTAATGTTACAGTGCATCGACTCCCTCAGCTTCCCCTGTTGGTGGGGTTGGTTCTCTTTTAGGATAGCGATTCAGGAAACAACATTACAATATGTTGTTGAGTTACGTTGCAAATAAGATAGTATGAAAAACTTCATTCTTTATATTGCAGTGCTCTCTAACGGTTATTCACAAGATATATTGCTTTGATGCGCACGTATTTTGTTTAGAGGCTAGTTTAGTATGTCGGATAGAGCGTTTCGATAAAATTCATTCTGCAATCGTCTGCTTTTAACTCTATCTCAACTTTTCATCCTAGAAACTTCATTTGTTGGTCAAAAACTATTTCGCAATAGATTTTTTGGGATTTATTTCCTAACATATCCCGATGGTTTTTTATTTTGTTTATTTTTTGCATCCATGGCCCCTTGCTGTAAACCAGATTTACATCATCTGATCCTTTGAACATGTTCCTGTAATCTGATATGGAACTAAATCGAAATAATGTGAAACTACATACGGTGTTTGTTTCCAAAAAGTGTAGGATTCCATATATTATACTTATATATTATATTACGAGTTTTACTCTTAATTGGTAATTACGAATCTTAGCATCCGAATCATAGGGATTAATAGAAAGAAACTTTCGCGATCAATTACTTTATAAACATGCATGTCATAGGGTTATTTTGACTTTTCATAGCAAAATTTTGGTGAAAAGCAGTTGTTGTAATCTGAATTTGTGTATTGCCCAGATTGTTTATGGTTGTTTATATAAACGCTACTATGTAGGTTAGCGATTGGAACGACTAGTGTTTTCAAGAGAAGGCATCTTTTTGAGTATTTTACATTTTGTATGATATTTTAATTTTAAAAATGTTAAAAAAAAAAAACTTTGCACAATTAGATATTGCGAATTTTATTATTTAAATGCGGAAACAACACATTAAATGGATCAGCTCTGGCTGTGAGTACTATGTGCATAATTGAAAAAGGACTAAAAATTCTTATTTATGATAATTGATTATTTTTTTAAAAATTATTCTGATTTCTAAAAATTAAATATTTAAGTCTGTATTTGTAAACAAACATTTCAAAGGATCACCTGTATGATTCTGTAGGAAATCATCTCTTTTATTATTAAGCCAATTGTAAATATATTATAAGTAAGTTTTTGGGTAGGAAAGGTGCCAAACTAATTGCAGATGATTGAGTTACACTATTCCTTTTTTTTTTAGATAGTAGTTATCAGTTTTTTACTGTTAATTATGGTAAACTGTTTTATAGCATTAAAGTATATAATATCTATTTTTAGCCAAATTATGTTTAATTAATTTTAGAATAAACTGTATTATGTATAATAGGCTTTATAACCGTCCTATATTTTTGACCTAATGTCCTATATTTTTTACCACTGTCCTATATTTTTTCTCCAGTACAAAAACTAGTTAAAACACAAAATTCATCCAGATAGGTACAGTAACCTAGCTCTGGGCCTAATTAGGTAGGGCTGTATCCAAGGGGGTTAGTGGCAAAACCCCCACTTGGAATTTTAACATAAACTTTTATACTATTTCTTTGATAATTGTGTGAATTACAAGGAGGGGCCCTCTTTGGGTTGCCCTCTTTGGGTGTAACCCAAAGATAATTATGGTAAACTGTTTTATAGCATTAAAGTATATAATATCTATTTTTAGCCAAATTATGTTTAATTAATTTTAGAATAAACTGTATTATGTATAATAGGCTTTATAACCGTCCTATATTTTTGACCTAATGTCCTATATTTTTTACCACTGTCCTATATTTTTTCTCCAGTACAAAAACTAGTTAAAACACAAAATTCATCCAGATAGGTACAGTAACCTAGCTCTGGGCCTAATTAGGTAGGGCTGTATCCAAGGGGGTTAGTGGCAAAACCCCCACTTGGAATTTTAACATAAACTTTTATACTATTTCTTTGATAATTGTGTGAATTACAAGGAGGGGCCCTCTTTGGGTTGCCCTCTTTGGGTGTAACCCAAAGAGTGTCAAAATGACTACCCTTATGGGTAAAAATTCCAAAATTTTTCTGGGGAAGGACTCCTAAACCCATTTGAAATTTAGTGCTCTTTGGTTGTTTAATCTATAGTCTCAAAATTAGGAGAAAATTTTTCTAGGGGAGGACCCCAGCCCCCATACTTTACTTAGGAATCAATCACATTGCAAACCACCTCCAAAACTTAATATGATGCCAATTTTTTTCTGTTTGATTTCTCTTGAAAATTCTGCCACTTACAAAAAGCGACTCCTTTGGGCCTAACCCGAAAAATTTGAAAATGAATAAAAGCACTAAAATTTAAAAATTTTCTGGGGGAAGACCCCTAACCCCCTCAAAATTGTTGTCTACTTATGTACTTTTTTTCCTTGAAAATTCTGTGGTTTACAAGGACCTGTTCTCTTTGGATATTACCTAAAGGGTCTCAAAATATGGTAAAACTATTTTTGAAGGCACATTTTCAAAATTTTTTTGGGGATGGCCCCCCAGACCCCCATTTTTACAGAGTTCTTATCGTATACAAAGTTTTAACACTTAAGTGTTCCAAGATTCAAACATTACTTCTAGGCATGTGCGTCGATCCTGGGGGGGGGGACAGAGGGACGCGTCCCCCAAAAAATTTACGAACATCGTTTAAAAATGTTTTTTTTTTAACTTCTGAGGAAAACCGAAAATTCGCTGAATGTGAGTTTCTCTCACCTTTAATTATAAAAGGATATACACATTTAGCATTTAAATACAATTGCCTGCAGTTTAAGAAACAAATGTTACTACCATAGTGACCCTTGATTGATGACAAAATGGTAAATAACAAGATTTTGGAATCAATAATTTAATAGACTAAACAAGAATTAATTAGTTAATTCAAGAATAATATATAATATTTTTACCTAGTATATCAACTTTTTAAAATGTTTAGATGATTTTTATATAAAGCTTATTTTTACATTTTTAGTTCTCCAATCGAATTTTTCTGGTATTACATTAATATCAATGGTTTGATTTTATTTTTTATCACTAATTTGTTGTTTTACAGAAATAAACATGTATATTACTTTAATGGATAAACATATTTTAACTAATCAATATAACTCAGATGGATTTCAATTTTTACACAAAAATCAGGCATGATTTATTCAGTAATGTATCAAATATAATTTAAAGATTTAAGTAATAAAGTTCAATTATTCATTCACCCTTTCATAATGGGCATCTCGCCGATGAGATGGCAGTGGACTTCTTCCCTTAATTAGCTAATAAATTACATTAATTGGTGCATAAAATAGGTTAGAATGTGATGCAAAATTATATAACACAGAAATTATAATCAATATATTCAGTTTCAGAAAGTACAGAACTGTTCAATTCATTTTTAAGTAAAAAAAAATAATCAAATTTAAATCAATTAAATCAGATTTTTTTAAATAAAAAGTCAGAAACCCTGGATTAAATTGATAAAATTTATTCCCAGTTCATGACTTCATGAGACTATTTTTACTATATGTCCTTCATAAAAAATTCTTTTCTCTAGGATAATCTTTCGAGCAATTAATGAGGTTAAAACAGGGTAAAGAATTGCCTGTGGAATGAATGTCTAATTACAGTTTCAATACCTTTAAAAGTTTAATTTAGACAAATGGAGCTGTCTACCAAGGTGGACTTTACTATCTATGATTTTATTACTTAGAATTCATCTTTAGAACTTGACAAATTTTAGATTGTTACTCACAATCAATGGCATAGAATAACTTAAATTTTAAAATATTTTAAGTAATGAACACATCATTTTCACATATCTTATTTCTGGATTTTTTTTTGTCTGAAATTGAAAGCAAATTAATTAATTTTTGTTAAAAATCTCAATTTGTTTTCTTTGTTTCTATGTTTATTCTTTTTCATTACAAGCAAGTATAAAAAAATCAATTAAAATAATTGGAACCCCAACTTCTTAGTTATGCAATTTTGGAAATTTTCAATTTTTTTTCTAAATTGTCTTAAAAGATCGCTCAAGTTTCTACCCCTTTCTGCACAAATATTCTGCTTTCTTCCTTCAATTTCTTCTTTTTTTGCTTATTAAATTCTTAACAGCCTTCAAAATGCAAACACTGCAACTGTGTCCTAGAAAAGGTGAAAATAAAAGAATACTAGTTCTCACTCGATAAAATAAATTTTGTTTGTGTCACTTTCTAAAGCATTTCCTCCAGTGTTAACTCATGATCCAGACTTGTTTGTTCATGGTATTTGTTGAGACCAGAAATATTTCTATGTGTCATCTTTATAATTAAGATGAAATCCCAATTTAATGACAAGAATCAAATATAGTTTGTTTAGACTAAATAAACTAAAATTGATTTTTCAGAATCAAATAAAAAGATTAAAACCTTATCTTTGAAATGTAAATTAAACATAAACAAAGACTCCAAAAGAGAACCTGATCTTCTCATCCCCTTCAAACAGAGAATCCAATGACAATTTCAGATTTAAGAGAGGGTCTGGATTCTATTAAAAAAGGATTAGGTACAAATTTTGGAAAGTATAGATCCAAACAAAGAGTGGATTTATAAGACAAAAACAAGGCATAGAAAAACTTTCAAGTAACCTCTTATTTATGAAGAAATTTTAAGGGAGAAGAAACAGTCTTTAATTCATCAGACTTAGATTTTTTTAAACCTTTTTCATCAAAATAACTTGATAATGTTTTTAAAGATAAAAACATATTGATACTTACTGTTGTATTTTCTGATATTAATAATTAAATAATAATCTTCAAATTTATATATTTTCTTTCTCTGGTCCCAATTGAACATAATTTGTAGGTATTTCTATGAAAAAATGTACCCAGACTTTCACGGTTATCGGTTGGTTCTACCTATCGTGTAAGTCCAGGGTATTACTATAATTAGTAAAAAAATTCAAGAAATAAGAATAGTTTCTTTTATGTTTTTTTCATTTAAAAATTTAAGTAATTTATCATGGAATTCCTTCAACCTTGTCCTGTTGGTAGAAGTATTTTTGTCTTAAGACAAAAAGTCATTCTAAAGAAAGAAAGAAAAAAAAAACAGTTTTTTCTCTAAATTAAATTTAATTACAAAATAATTTATTACTAACTTTAGGAAATTCTCTAAATATTTCAACAATTGATAGTTTAAACTTTCTTTCAGATATGGAAGGGGAGGACTTAGCAATTACAGTCCTCACATGTGAGGGAGACATCAAAGACCCCACATTCCCTTTCAAACTCAAAAGAATTGTGGACAAACTTCAAAATCTAATCTGTGATGGTATGAAACCCTTTTCATATAATGTTTTGTATTTTATGAAAAGTTCTATTATAATCTAAGACAGGTCTGTCCAACTTTAACATTAGAAACTCCAGGCCAGTCATTTTAACTGTTTTACATTTTAGAAGTGAATTCTCTTGAAAAGTACAGCAGAGACCTGTATATCAGAGAGAGTGAACAACGCCTAACTTAGATTATAACCATGTCTACATAATAAGATATTATGTAGGTTTGAATGTATATTTTAACTTTAAAGCAAAAGTATAGCAATATTTAAAAGATATTTAAGAAAAGATATAGAAACTTAGAAGATAATAGAATTCTAGAAAAATTTTATAGCTTGGTTAAGGGTCATTATACAGTATTTGACTTCAGCTTGAAAAAAAAATTAAGTGTAATATATCATCTTGAAATCTCTTCTATTAAAGTTTATTGACAGAAAATCTCCGTTTGTATCCTAAAAAGTTTTTGTTTTATTAAACTTTTTGGTAGTTGCATTACATGAAATAAAAGAAACAAATTTTAAAAATAGTTAATTATAAATTTTCAGTACTTAATTTAATCTTGTCCCGTATGTAACAATTTTAAGCTTATTTTTAATTTTTTAACCTCTAATACTGATGACAACTAAACAGTGTTTAGTTTTCTTTTCAACTGGTATACTAACTTCTTAAATAATTCAATTAACATATTTTATCTTTTAATTTAGATGGTGGGCATGATAAATAAAAAGTGTTATGTATGGGAGAAAATGCAGAAGTTTCAATTAAAACTTGACAATAATTTAATTTTTAAACTATGTTAATAATTTTTTAGCCTCTGAAGTCATCTGTTCTAAGCTTTAACTTTGTTTGGATACCTTTGGGTTGATTTTTAGTTCTCAGAAGCTTATTTCTCTTACTGAAATTCAAAGTCATTGCGTCCTTGATAATCATTATAAATCAAAGTCGTCAATTACTATACTCATCTTTATAGCCCCACATTTCGCATTTTCGTTTTATTTTTTGGGGCCCATTTTTGTGTGAAAAAGAATTTTTTTTGTGAAAAACTGAAGTTAAATTATGTTTTAATTTTTTAAATTATCGTAAAAAAACATATTTTTATTTGAAACAAACAAGATTTTATTACTGTTTTTTTTGGAAATAATCATTAAAGCTATTTTGAATTTTGTGAAGCGGCCGTTTTAGGAGGTGGAATTTTGTGAAGGGGCCGCGAAAGGGCCCTAATTTTTGGCTGGATCGAAAAAATAGAAAATATAATTGATGTTCTGGGACTTTTAAACATGTAATTCATTTTTGAATGTTTACCTTTTTTAAAATGGAACTATATATGGAAAATCCTAACATAATAGAAATTAAAATACTTAAAAATCATTAATTTTTATAATTTCTATAAACATTAGGTTAATAGAGCTAGTAAATTCATAAAATACTTATTTATGTTACATTTTAGTTCACAATTCCTAGTAATTGTTACTTCAAATCACATGTCCCGTATGCAACAAAAAGTTTTGTCCTGTACATAACAGAAATAATTAGCCTTCATCAATTAATGACACAACTTAAAAAAATAATTTTATAGTTAATAGACAAAATGTGTATTTCTGCTTCTACACTAAAAAAAATTGTGAAAATATTCTTCAGAGCAAAGTGGGAATTGCTGGAGGTACTTTTAAAAGTTTTTTGTGATGTCCCGTACGTAACAAAACTTAATTGATTTTTAGAAGAAAAAAATATTGTCCCAAACAAAAAGAAATTTACAGGAATTAAGTTCAAGTGGTATGTATTAAATAAAATAAAAAATGATTGCAAACTTTCTCATTTATATATATTGATATTGAACACCATACAAATATCTCAAAATTTTGCTGTGAATTGTCCCGTACGTAAAACATGAATACTCTGGAGGAAGGATCTTAATGCTCCTTTAATACCGAAACTATTTATCTTTCTTGCTAATAAATAATTTTAATCTGGATCATTCCCCCCAAATTAACAAAATAATTGTTGCTAAAATATTTATTTTCTAGCTTGTAAATAATTTAATTGAATTATTTTTTAAAGTATTCAGCTAGTCTACTAATTATTTATCATCAACCATTTTAGCATAAAAACCATGCCTTTAAGAAACATTAAAAAGTTTCAGTCTTGTAATTTTTTGAAGAGTGGCACCCCATGCCACAGTTCTACTGCGTGATTAGTTTTTCTTTTAGCGAAAAAACAAAAAAGCGTCAAATATTTCAAACTTTATAAATTTTAATTACTGCAAAACTAATTCAAAAAACATGCGACTTGCAAAACTTCATATCTAAGAGTATGTGGCTGCAAAAAATTATGATTCTGCTGTGAATAGTTTTTGCTACAGGTGAACTTGCAGCCAAAAGTAATAATTTTCGACTTTTTTATTAACTAACTCCTGAACTAATAATCTCATAAGTTACCTTTTATAACAGAAATTATCCTCATACATTTTTCTTCAAATGTTTGAAGTTTTATAAATTTCTGTTGAACAGTTTTTGCGTAAAAATAGTTCAAAGTTTTCAGAAATAAAATATTCAAAATCAGCGATTGTGGTCACTATTCCGTTTTTTAATATGGAGAGATAACAAAGATTAGAATAATTGTGCTAAGAAATTTGATTAAATGAAAGAATTAAAGAAAATTAAAATAGACATTTAAGAGCCATTTCAGGATTTTGGTAAAGAAGAAAATTCCTTTCACACCTTTATAACCTGATTTTTTTTTCTTCTCAATTACAATAACAACATGCAAACTATAAAAAAACCCCAACATATTAATCACTAATGGGAAAGAACCCATATAGGCAAAAGATAAATTACTAAATTGTTATACATAACGAATTGAAATACAAAGAACAAAACAAAATACTAGGAAATATCAAACAAAGAAACCATTATAGGTTGAAACAAAATAAGATAAAAGGGCACAGCAAGTACAATAGCAAAAAAACCCTTTGCTTCTCTCTAAGATATTGGAGGAAAAAAACATCTAAATTTTCTATTTCAATTAGGAATTTAAATAATAAGCGTTTAAAAGTGCATAAATTTGGAATAACTTGTAAATCAAAAGGTAAATTTTTATATAGTTAAGGTGCAAGATAAAAAAAATGCTTGCGAAAAACTTCCTTACGGAAATGAGGAATTTGATAAATAACTGTTGGTCTTCTGAACTTGCATTTAAACTTTGTATAAGTCACATACAATTAGTAGTACAGGACTCTCTCCAAGAGGAGAATTAACCCCTTTAAAAAGGTTTGATGGCTATTCTTAAAATGTTTTTTATTAATAGGTGATTTCCTGTTGTTTCCTCTCGGGGTTCACCCAGAGTCCCAAATGTTCAAAAATGAGTAAAATATTAGTTTCTCCATTTCAAATTTTGTGACAATTTATTAATTTCAAATTTGCTTTGAAATGAGAAAACTTGTGACAAGAGAAAATTGTTGGAAATATCTTTCTCTTACCAACAATAAACAATGAACTTAGCATATAGTAAGTGCTCATTAGGGTGGTTCAACAATACATGGTAAAAATAAAAGTTTCAAAAACAAACCGGGCCACCCCTCAAATTTTTTACACTTGTAGACAGTAATCTTCTGGGAAAATTTCAACTTTATATCTCAACTGCAAGGGGGTGCTCAAGCCCCCCGAACTTTATAAGTTAGTGAATTCTATTGTAACTTTCTAAAAATAGTTTTAAAATACCAAAAAATACAAAATTTAGGTATGCATTAAATATATTACAATCTTTTAACATAAGAATAAATCAATGTAATAAAAGTACAAAGTAAATTTTTTTAATATTTTGCCCTTGTTAATAAAACTACAGTATTGCGCAATTACTAAGGGTTGGTTGTTTTCATAAGTGAGGGAAGCTACGATGGGAGTATTTCATTTATTCCTACACTAAACAGTTGAAAGCTTTTCTTTCCATCAGTTGTTTACAAAAAACAACCTAAGATCCTGGGGTGGATAGACATTAAAGCTGCTGACATCTGACATGTAATGGGTGGCGAAAGACAAATGGGACTGCATTTGTAATCAAAACCCCCTGGTTGACTGATTTAGTGGCCAAGGGTTAAAAAGGTTCAATATCCCATGTATTTATCTGTCATTATGTCTATTTTAATCTTTTCAAAGCATGAATATTAGTTCCTGAGTGTGTAAGTGCCAGCGTAATTTAAAGAGTCTTCCAAACTCTTCCACGGGTGCTTCTAAGGTGGTAACACTTCAACCGCTTATAGTAAAAATCCTTGCTGCATATTTTTATTAAATCTGGGTCTTTGAGGAAGGGTTAGGACCCTTAAAAGATGAAATGTGCAAAAAACACCAGGAAAAAATAGTTTAAAATATCCTCGATAATTCTTAATGAATTTTTGCATTTTTAGGGGGTAATAACCCCTTAAACCTATCCATTTGCTAAAAATTTTCATATTTTAGAAATTTCAAACTTTCTTGCCCTCTCAGGAGTAATTTAAAGACTTAAATAATGCTTTTAGACCCTGAAAATCGAATTAAAAGTCACAAAGCCATCGAAAAACGTAAAAAGGGGGAGGGACTGTTCCCCCGAAAATATGAGGCTGATCAGAAAAACTGGGGTCATACTCTGATTCAGGGGGTCATTTTACATAAGAATCTGCATAAATTGTTTCAGATGCATTTTGACCCTATTTTTTGTTGACCACTGTTACTATTTGTGTCATTCCCTATAGGGCCGCTAATGTTAATATTAGGGTTCACTGAGCACCCTCTTAGAATTTGAGTAGGAAGTTAAAATTTTTTCAGCACTATACTGTTGATAAGTCTAAAAAAGTTAGGGGGTGGCCCAGACTCTAGCTCAAAAAAAGTTTTTTTGAACCACCCTAGTGCTCATAATAAGGCACATCTGAATTAGAATCAAATCAAATTATTAGAGCATGGTGTTTTGTATTAAATTATAATTATCTGCTGTGGATACCCCTGGTAAGCAGAGAGATGATTCATTGAAATGTACTTAGATCTAGTTTTAAGATTAAGTTAAAAATGTTATTAGAAATGTCCATAGTTGGATAAAACAAAAAACTCTCTGCTCACAAAAATTCCATCAAATATTATCTGCAAACTAATTAGTGCCCCTAATCGTTTGAATTTTGACTTAAAAACATAATGACAGTCTTATTGGTTACCTAAATACTGCAATAATGCTTCATAAGCATCAATAGCAAGAAAAAATCAATTTATTTACCAAAAATGTAAATTATTTGAAAAGATTTTCTGCAAAATTCTAAAACTAGCTGCGCTCGGCATGCGCGTGTGCTCCTATATTATCCAAGTATGGAAATGTCTTTGAAGACAGATACAAGTTTTTTTCGGAAACAATTATTGGTTCTAAAAGAGTATTATATACATGTTTATGCTGTAGATAAAATGAATTATACACAGTAATAATTGGGTCACATGACAGCTGGTGAAATTTTTTAAATTTAAGCATAACTAGTATGAGTCATTCATTTTATGTCAAATCAACATTGATTCACATTTGATGCCTCAGATTTTCTTGATTTTTGTTATTTTGCAGCAATATATTATAGAGTTATGAAAAAAATATCAAATTTCAGCTGCCTAGCTCAAGTACTTATGAAGTTATAAAATTTTAAAGTTTAATTTTTTTCCCAGAAAGTTGCATGTTTTGATATCTTCAATTGCCTGTAAGTTAGCAACCAATGACAATACAGACTTGGGAGTTGTATCCTTTTAAAGCTCTTGAGTGGGGCTTCAATATGATATGGGATGGACATGTAAATTGTTTATGAAAATTTACTGGAAAAAAATGGTATTTTTAAAAATTTGGAAAAATTACCAAAAATAGTTTGTATTGGCTACATATAGTATATGGCAAAAACTTATAATGGAATCAGATGATAAAGGGCATCCCCCAAAATAACGTTTTGTAAAAATACTGGATTTAGTGCTCTTTTAGAAAAGTTTGGGGCACGAACCAGGTATCTCCACTTTCAAACCAAGTATATTCACAATTATATTCGCCAATTTAGTGAATACTCTTTCAATCATCTTTGCCTTAAAATGCAGATCTTTGCCTGTTGCCAGATATGAGTTCTTAAACTGCAAGTCTGGCAAAAAATACCTGGGCCTCAACTTCCTTAGAGACTTAACTAAGTGAAAACAACAGTGTGGTAATAGATCTTTAAGGTTGAGGGTAATAAGTAGCTACATTTTTAAAAATCTAAGGTCGATATTGTCTGCGTGAAATTTTTAAAACGCAATAACCAACTTAAACTTGTGCACAGAGGGCTTCTAGTACAAATACAAGGGTTACTTTCTTGACTTCTGTATTTATCCTCACCTATAGAAAGTTTATACAGCAACTGTAAATCATTAAAGTAAATTGGAATTGAAAGTGGAAATACCTGGTTCTTGCCCCAATGGCCTCATTTGTATGAATTGAATTGTATAAGGTTCAAGGCATTGATAGAGGTATGAAGACATGAAATTTTTGGGTACTATTGGCATGGGTAGGGCTGTTATGTACCGGGTGGCCAGTTCTTCAGTTTTAATAATGTACTGTTCAAGAGACACAAATTTGAAGTCAATGGTGTACAATAATTTGTCTTTAATCAATTATTTGGTTTTTATTTGATATTATAGGTTTTTTTTGGTTGCTAAATCTTTTCTGAAGCTGAATGGCATTTTGCAGAAACTGTTCAATGGACCAGGAAAAAGTTGTAACCTTCCCCCGAACCTAATACAATTTACCCGAACCTTATGCATTGCTCCTATGGAGCTGGCAAGGGCTTCCCCCGAACCAGGTTCGTAGGTTCGGGCACTTTTTCCAGGTCTGCTGTTCATGGAAAGGGTCTAGGCAACAGGGTAGGGGCTGCAGTAAGAAGATTAGCAACCATAGAAAGCTGCATAAAAACTAAATAATGGATGCAATACTCTTTATTTGACATATGACTTCAAATTTGTCAGTCTTGATTAGTACTTATATTAAAACTGAAGAACAACTGGCCAGCCAGTACATAACAGCCCCACCAACGCCAAGTACCCAAAAATTTCATGCCTTCATACCTCTATGATAGTCTTGAACCTCTATCATACCTATTTAAGGAACTATTAGCAGTTTTAACTCATACACATTTTCTGAAACAGCACTAAATCCAGTTTGTTTTGCAAAACATGTTCTTTCAGATGCCCCTTAGACTGTTCCAAAATTTTTTTTTTAGAAATTTAATACACATACCCCCTCATTTTGTGCTTAATGGCAATTAAATATGGTGTTCAAAATTTGAAGAAAAAATATTAATATTAACAGACTGCTCAAGAGCATCGAAAAATCTCATTTATACGTTTTGGAAAATGATAAGCGCTGCAGAAATTCCAAATGGCATCCGGCAAAAGCGATAATATCCTCGGTGGGTGGCTATCACTAAGAACTTTCGAGACTGTTCACTACTTTAACTTTGAAGAATGCATCTTTTAAGTCGATTACGCTGAAGTTTTTACAGCCGTTATACTTGGACAAAATGTCATCTAACGTTGGATAAGGATACTGATCCTTAATCATGTACTTGTTTATGGTACTTTTAAAGTCACCACATAGACTTATTTGCCCGTTTTTCTTTGCTGCGTTCACTACAGGAGAAGCCCATTCTATAATTTGTTCGTTGACGTCTACTGGTTTTAATGTACCGTTGCTGACCATACGATCAATTTTAGCATCTGCTGCTGATTTCAATGCCTAGGGTACAGGTCTTGCTTTGCAAATAACAGGTTTGACATCCTCTGTCAGCTTGATGTTAACTTCAAAGCTTTGGACTGTTCCCAACTTAGATTGTTCGAATACATCCGGATAGTTCTTTAAGATTTCTGCCTTTAAAGATTCGTGTGTTTCATTGATGTTAT
Organism: Tetragnatha montana; assembly: GCA_963680715.1. Classification (NCBI taxonomy): domain Eukaryota; kingdom Metazoa; phylum Arthropoda; class Arachnida; order Araneae; family Tetragnathidae; genus Tetragnatha; species Tetragnatha montana. The sequence continues at coordinate 43,093,588 of OY796674.1, forward strand.
TAACCGAAAATTTGGGTTCAATATTAACCTTTTACCTGTTCCCAAATGGGAACATCACTTTAGGGAATTTTTTCACCACTTAATTTTTCATGCAGGAATTTGATACTTGGTAGTAAGTAACTCAAAGATATAAAAGTTATTTTACATGCAAAAGTTTTTCACATGCAATTTAATCCTTTTTATGGAATTTATATCAAAATAACATTTTTGGCTCTTCCAAAAGTTGCACAAGTTTCAATTTATGATAAATTTAAATAAATTTAGTTTTAAATAATTATGCTGTGTTTAGGTAGCTTAAGTACACATCTTTTCAATTGGCTTGGCAGAATAGCTCCACATTCCAATTTTGGAGAGTAATTACCAATTCAACATATATGTTCCCAAATGGGAACATCGGCGTTTGAGGTATAGTTTTTGAGGGGATTTTTATAACATGTAAAAATTCAAGCTATTTCTTATTTTCTTTAATTTTTTTAACCTTTTCTATCTCAAAGGATCTAAACAGGTTAATTTAAATTTCTAAATCAATAATTTAAATTTTTTTCACCTGATTTATCTGTTTAGCATATTCCTACTTTTGTATATTTTCTAACTCCCTGACCGATTAGTTTTCAGTAATTATTATTAGGGGTTATGCAAAGGGCATATTTGGAGTACTTCTGAGGACTTGGGTACTTATTTTGTTCAAGTGCACTTTTTTACATAAAAATTTTAGGTATAAATTTGAAGAATTTTGAAAGTAATGAAAAGTGTGAAAAACACTCCTCTAACGTAAGTTGGATGTAAGAGATATGCTGTTTAGTTTGGAATCTTCCATGAGAAACGCAACTTTAACAAATCAATGGAGATAGTTATGATTATCACTTTTGGAAAGCTAATTAAATTTGAATGCAATTCATGGATTTTATGCTAGGTATCCGGCTAGAACAGTAATTAAAACTAATTTTTCACACAGAAAGATAACTGTTTAGCTTTAAAACGCATGGGAACATTCTTTTGTATTTTTACACCGAAAAATTACCCATTGTGCAATAAAAATGTACGGAAAAGTGTCACGCATGTAATAAATATAATGTTTTTCTTATGAAAATCTATAAAATTTTACCCAATCTTCTAACCATGGGAATTAAATATGAAGAAACAGTCCAATATCATAAAAATGTTCAAATTTATTGAGTAGAAACCTATTTCAGTAGTTTTACTTGAATTAATTTTGGTACATGACTTTTGGAAATCTCCCTAAAAACTTTACTCCAAACGCCGATGTTCCCAAATGGGAACATCCTCAAAATCCTACTTAGGATTTTTTTTCTGCCAAAAAATGTCAAGATTGGTTTTAGTAATGATGAAACAAGCCATTTAAGCCAAAAATCAGAACCTTTAACTTGAAATTTGAATTGCGGCGTTTAAAAGGTTAAAAATTTTTATAAGATCTTGTCCTAATATTGGAATGCTGTCACCGGGTACTACGGTTAATGAGCAGGAATCCTTTGTTTGTGTCCCAATCTTTACAGATGCTTTCACCTCTCCTAAAGTCTTGATTGGCTTATCAGGATACGCAATCAGAATTTTGTTAAGCGAGGCTTTCCTATCTTTTTGTAAAAACTTTCAGGAATTATCGATATGCTAGATCCCATGTCGTATTGAGAAACAATTGATTTTCTATTTATTTCAACCGTCACCTCATATCTGTTCCTGTTTTCTCTACTTTTGAAAATCTGATGAACAAACTCTGCTCTCCCAGATCTTACACACACTTTCTCGAAATGCCCTTTTGTATTGCAAGCTTTACACATAGCTGTTTCAGCTTTACAGCTCTCCCCCTTCTTATGTTTCTTGTTCCCGCATCTTATGCACATTGTTCCCTTATTTATTTGAAATTTGCTCCTCTTAGTATCCTTTGAGGTGGTGTTCGGGGTATTCTGTTTATACGGTTTCCCACTAATTTTGTTCACTCTGGAGTTAGAAGTGGGCTGTTCTGATTTATAAACCGATTCTATCACTGCAGCGTCTAATACAGCCGACTCAAAATTTAGAGCTGTTTTCCAGGGGTCTGTTTAGAAGAAATTTGGGTCCGTTTTAAGACCCTTCACAATATATTTCGTTGTAAAATCGGACCCTTCACAAAACATTTTACCTTAAAAACGGACCCTTCACAAAGTATTTTTGCCTTTAAACAGACCTTTTTTTTATAATACTTCAAATATTGGACCCTATCTTCACAAAAACATGCTCCTGGCTGAAAAAACTAATTTACGCTAACTTCAAATTCACAAAATTATAAGTAGATTTTCACAATTTTTACAAAAACCGGACCCTTCACAAAAAGTCTGGAATGACCCCTGTTTTCTCAACATCTAGTAAAGTAGAATTTCCGTCTGGATGCCCCCCTGAATATGTGTTCCTGTATACGCGGGGTCGTTAATGCCAACTACAAATTGATCTCTTAAACGTTCATCAAGTGTTCCCGAATTTGCAATTTACTGCTAGTGTTCTAAGTGCAGATATTAAATCTGTAATGCTTTTGGAGGGCTACCACCTCTCAACCCACCCACGGACAAGCAGCTGACGCTTACCAGGCTTTATGATACAACTCCCTGAAGCATTCCACCAATTATCGCTTGAGAGGAAATGGGTGACAAAATATGTCACTGGCTCCTGGTCTATGAATATCTTTCTCTAAAATATGAAATTTTTTCAATTTTAGAAGGCACATTTTTTATTTTTTTGATGGAAAGGCCAAAAAAATGCGCTGTTTTTCAGTGCTCTCTAGCAGCCGAACTATTAGTCTGACAAAAAAATTGTAATAGATTGTTTTACTCTTTTTTTATATTTAAAATTTTCATGAGAAACCCATACTTTCCTTTATACGAGCAAAAAACCAAACAATAGGGGACATACTTGCCAACTTTTACAGATTGTCCGTAAAATTTACAGATATAGTTGGAATTATCCCAGTGACAAGTTATGTTGCGTATTTTGGCCTGTATCACATTAAATTTTTCCAAGCCTGATTTAGAATTTCCTTGTTAGTTCTTGATATATTTATATGCATTATTGTATAACTTTTTATGTCTTCTTCTAAGAATATTAATATTTTTTAAATGTTTTTTTCAGAGGAAAATCTTATCAAAGTAACTAAAGTTGAGCCGTGGAATAGTGTACGAGTGACTTTCAACATCCCTTTAGAAGCTGCCCATCGTTTGCGGCAGTTAGCTGAAAGAGGTGACAGAGTGTTAAGGGAGCTTGGCATTCTCTCTGTACAAATAGAAGGAGACCAGGTAAATTTGCTTTACATTTATATTTTCTGTTTGAAAGTAACTTTTCGCTTTGATCTATCTGTTATCCTTTAAAAGTCAGGAAATTATGTAAAAGGTCAGGGGATATTGATAAAATCTGAAAAATTTGTTTAGGGAAATTCAACTGGAAAAATCTAACTTTTTTAGATGAAAAATTCTGAGTATGAATAGAAGAGAAATTCAAGAATGTTGCCCCAGTTATTGCTGTGCCTTTCCTCCCATGTTTGCCCTTTGTAGCATATTTTCTTTGCAATTTGAATACAAAATATAGGGGGAAAACTTAACCATAAGGATTTGTGATTTTCATTCAGAATGACATTGTTTAAAATTTATATTGATTTCCTGGATTTCTGTGGCTTTTTATTGAAAATTTTCATTGTAACTTTAAGGAATAAATAATTGCCTTTTCCTTATAAGGATAATTAACTTTATTGAAATTCCTTACAACTTTTTATTTATGATTTCATATGTATTATTTACCAAAGTATTTTATTAAAAATCACAGAATAATAAAAAACATTCTTAGTAAATATGGGCAGCTAAATACCTCAAAAACCCTCCAAAATATCCATCTTGGGTAAATACTGTGGTATTATACCCTGATTATTTACCAGCAAAAATAAATACTCTGGTATGTTACATCACCTGCTGTGCCCATTCCAGTACCCACCCATTGGAAATAAAAAAAAATTTACATCACTGGTTGAAACTCTTGAGCTCCTGCCCCTTGGATACAGCCTTTATTCATGGGTTTGTTTTTGTGATATCAGGAATTTCATGTGTAGATATGGATGTTATCAGCACTGTAACTAATTCAAGGGGTTTATATTTTGGTGCTCATAATAATATAATAAAATAGGGGTAATAATAATGGTAATAAAATAGGGGATCTGAAGGGTACTCTTACTCTAAGAGAAAAATTTTAAATTTTTCACTCTTAAAATAGTGTTTTAACTTTGACATTCTTGGGTGGCATCTAGGGAAGAATATCCCCTTGAATATCCCACAGAATATCTGTCTGCCACTATTTCAAACAATTTCTCTCATATCAGCTGAAAGTTCTGCTCTTTCATCATTGCTTTCACGAATGAATCCAAAATCTGGTTGTTATGTGTGCCATCCATTTAAATTTCAAGAAGAAATGGAGATGAGAAATAATTTTATTTCTAGATTCTTTAATTTTATTTATAAATGATCACTGCTTTAATAAAAAAACTTGATTTAAAAGTAAAAATTTTCTCTCTGCTTATCCTTGATTAAACCTTGGCTTACCCCTAGTTGAGAACTAAGGCCGTAGACTCACCCTCCTAATTTTTGGCTAAAAAGTTTAAAAAGTTCCCTAAAAAGTGATAGATGTATTAAATCAAGGTTTAAACTCGAGAGCTTTCAATTTTTAAAAAGACTGTTTTCTACAGGTATGGCTGGTTTTAAGCTTATAAAGCCTGAAGTATTAACTAAAGGATCTAGGTTGTTGCATTTTATTAAATATTTTTAGATTTTCTTTGTATTATGTGAGGTGAGTAAAACAAACAGATCAGAAGTTACATTGAATTTATAAGCTTTAAAGTAAACATCTGTAGAAAACACTTTTTTTTTTTTTTAAGTTTTTTCAGATTCTCACCAAAGAACATCTTTTTAGGAGCTTACTTAAAAAAATTTGTAATTTATACATTTTATCCACTTTAATGGATATTAAACGTTTTTGAGCAAAACAACCCTACTTCTAGCTTTTTAAATTAGGTTATTGGTTTTATGGGGCACAGTTAGTAGTAAAAATAAATGTAATAACTAAATAAGAGTTCTAAAAACACATATAAGCCAGGTTTATAACATTAGCAAACTCAAAATATTTTCTTAAAATTATTTTTTTCCACTTTTTCAAATTTTACAGCTCTATTGTAAACCCTAAAAAAAACTTAAGGGGGGCTGAAACTTCATACACTATCTATTGGGACCAAAAGGAATGGGAAAAGCCTCTGGGAGTGAGGTTTTTTATTTTTTGAGACTCCATTGTGCCACCATATTTTATATAACGTTTATCAAAAGTCTTTCAAACGTCATGCTAAAGGTAATTTCTGAATCAGCAGGTCAAATATATACAAAAACAAATTTAGTAGCTAAGGCCCCTAGCTAAGGCCCTAAAATGTGTGTAGACCTGTGGCGAGCTTACTCACCACTATAGTATGACCACTGTGGCTCGCACTTGCCACAGACCCGTCTTACCAACATAGTTGGATAAAACAAAAAACTCTCTGCGCACAAAAATTCCATCAAATATTATCTGCAAACTAATTAGTGGCCCTAGTCGTTTGATTTTCACTTAAAAACATAATGGCAGTCCCATTGTTTACCTAAATGCTGTAATAATGCTTCATAAGCAACAACAGCTAGAAAAAATCAATTTATTTACCAAAATTTTAAATTATTTGAAAAGATTTTCTGCAAAATTCTAAAACTAGCTGCGCTCGGCGTGCGCGTGTGCTTCTATATTATCCAAGTATGCTTACCAATGAGTTTTTATCACCTTGCCCAAAATGCGTGACCATTATTAATAATGCCTGGATTTATCACAAGGCCTGTAACATGTATTATACCAAGTTCGGTCCAAATCAGTCAAGTAGTTCAAAAGAAATTGACCCACATCTGATCTGCACATACCCAGACAGGCAGAACTTTATTTTATACATATAGATTGGTGGGGTGATTTAAAATTCATTTTGTTGAAAATAAATTTAAATCATGCATTCATATAAATTATATGATATCTGAAATTAGTTATTTTACATTTTAGGTCATAACCTTAACATTAGCCAGCCAGTATAGTGAGCCTCAAGAAATTGTTCTAAGAAAGACATCAGATGAACAAGGAGATGTTGCAAGTGTATCGTTCAATTTGCCCAATGCCGAACCTGTGCCTGGGCCTAGTACGGCTGAACCAGCTCACAAAAATATTAGTCAGTTCCTTGGACATATTGTTGGAGGAGCCACGTCTTCTGCTGTTGCTGTGAGCTCAGCAATAAGGCTGGAGAAGACATCTTCTCCTAATCCCGAGTCATCGATCAGCTTTCGTTCGCCTAATGTCATTGCCCCTTCTAGTACAGAACCTATTCCATTCCCTCCTTCTGTGGTCACTACTACAACAGCTGTGCTGCCTAGTTCTTCTCGCGTTTCCCCCAATGTTTCCACAAAGTCTCCTGCTGGCTTTGGTCCTTTTCCTTTTGCTAGCATGACCCATGCTATGAATACTAAAAATAGTGCAACCAATCCACAGTTTCAGTCTGTTCTGCATGTACAGGGTGGAAATTCTCGAACTTTGTTTACCACTTCTACTGTGCAAAGTGCAAATCCAATTCTTAGTTCGTCAAGCAGTACGATTGCAATACCCTCACCTGCTCCCAGCAAAGTGTCTAGTTCGACCATCAAAGTGCCCAGGACTGTAACAAATTCTGCGTTCAACAATGTCATTTCTCGAGCACCTCCACTAAATGCAATAGCCACCTCATCCAGAGCAAATGTTGCACTTTCCAGCCCCCTACTTGTTAATCTACTGCAGAGTGAGACATCCAGTTTGCAGCAGAATAACAAACTGATGCCACCACCATCTCCAGCTTCTAATCAAGCAGCTAAGCGCAAGAGAAAGCCGAGAAAATCTAAAGATAAGGCCTCTGATGAAGATTCGCCATCTCCTGGTTTTACTTCTTCAATGTCTCCTCCCTCTTACCAGTCTCATTTAGGAGCAAAATCTCCTGGTGGATTTGATCCTCTCAGTGTTCTTGGCCCCATTAGTGTGCCTCTGAATAATACTATTTCTCCAGCCAGTCCCAAGGTGGCCAACATTCACTCCATGGCCCAAGGTCAATCACCTGCATCTAGCATTAAGTCACAGGCTCCTAATATTCATCCCCCATCGCCCGGATTACTACCAGTTTCCCTGCAGTCGCAGGTTCAAGGGCAACCAATGCTGTCAACTAATCGACCTCTGAGTCACCAGACTCTCTCTGCCTTTAGGCAAACCCAAGGGCCTAGGACAGTGCCAAATATCCATCCACAGGCACAAGGTCAACCTCAAGTTCACACGGGTAACCTTCCTCTTCACACTCACATACCAGTTAGCACAGCTCATATTCCTAGAACCTCATCTGGAAGCTTGCAGTCATATGCTATGTCAGCACCTCGAACAATGCCTATGAGTGCTGCAAGGCCTGTTTTCTCTGGCAGAGACGTCTCATCTATGATGAAAGTGGCAGAGAAAACTAATAAAGATGCTGGGCTCCTCAAGTCAGAAAGGTCCAGTGCTCCATCCACCCCGAGCACATCTACACCAGACTCTAATCCCTTCCCATCACCCCCCTCTTCTACCGATGGGAAAACAAAGCATTTAATCAATCCTTTCACTGGACAGTTGGAACCTATGCCAAGCGATGAAGAAGAGGAAGAGTCCATTGGCTCTCTGCCACCTTTCCCAGATTTTGAGATAGAATCTTCCGAGAAGAGTCATTCTGAGCGAAGTCTCTCCGATGGTGGCAAAGATACCAATCTCTCCTCGGATACTGATTCTGGAATCAGTAAGTCTATTACAGATGTTTCTCAGTCGTCGACAGATGGACCAGCTGCTGACTCTGGAAAAGACAAGAAATTGGAAATGACCAGAGCTGACAATGTTCCATCAGCTTCTGTCACCTCCTCCATTCCTGGGGAAAAGATAAAACTAAGGTTGAAAATAGACTCAAAAACTATTAGAGAATCAAAAGAAAGTGAAGCTAAAGAGAAGCGTTTGAAGGACACCAATCCTCAATTCAATCAAAAGATTGATGTGGCAGTAGTCAATATTCCAGGTGTAAAAAAGGGCATGACTGCTACTTCAATCTGTGTTCCCGAACCTCGAGTGCCTCCTTTACATATCTCACTGCGGGGTCCTAACTCTGCAGTAGTCGTAAGTCCCAGAAAAGATGACTCCAGGCCTAGGCATGTATCGAACAAAGAGGATCACACTACTCCAGATGGACCTTCTAAGGGTAATCCAAAGAAGATCCGGTCTCCAAGATCAGCTCGGACTGGAGACATATCTGCTGTTGCTGTATCGGCAGGTGGCCGAGTAGGAGAGGGCATAGAAAAGAGAATGAGAGGAAATAATGCAAAAGATTTCAAAAAAGTCAAAGATGATTTTTGGAATCAAAATGTAAAAAACGTTGCTGCGTCTGTTGGAGGTATTGTGGAGGTGGGTGACAAAGTGTCATCGAGCTGCATATCTACCTATGAAGGATACCTTTCGAGTCCGTCAACTAGCGGCTCTGTTGGCCCGCGTAAAACATCAGGCGTGTTCAGCATTGCCTCAAGGGACACTTGTAAAACAGAAGTGATGACTTTGACTTCTTGTTCGACTGGGGAGAGTGTTACACTACACACATTTGGTGACACCAAATCCCCATTGCCTTTGCAGGTGGCCGCAGTTTCAGAAACCGAAGGAATGTCTGTTGAAGCTCCTCAAACTTCTAAAAATGGAGAGAACACTAATGAATTATTAACTGAAAGAACTGCTAATGTGGATTTACCAGTTGAGCAAGTCTGTGAAACACCCGTTTCATCAGAAACTTTAAGCACTAAGGAGGAGGCATTACTAAGTAAGTTCTACTTTAAGCTTTAATTATCTCATAAAACTAAACCTAAGTTTGATGTTAGTTGGTATTCATCTCAACAGCTATAGTTAGTCATTTTAAGGGTGTATCCTAAAAAGTGGTAAATTGGGAAGTATTTAAGACAATTTTTAAAGAGTCCTACAAACAGTCTCAATAGTAGTCAGTGTACTATATTTGTTTCCAAGAAGTTATAGTATTCTCTTAAACTAACTTGCCTAATCTTAATAAATTTTAATTAAGTAACTTATTAAATAAAAATTTCAAAATTTTTTCTTACCTAGTAATACTTTATAAAACATTGGTTTTCTAGCTTGTTGTTATTTCTTTGTTAAAGCTGTTATCCTGTGTATTTCAAAAAGTAATTGGTTAAGTGGGGATATTAAAATGCCTTTTCAGTCAAAGTATTAAAAATTTAAGTAAGTTTTCCTTGAAATGATAGTCATAAAAAATTATAACTTTCATTAAGGTTGAGTAAATTTTATAATAGAGAAGTGTTTCTAGTTATTTCAACACTTGCCGTGTTTTTTTCCTGTATTCATTTTTTCTTTGTATTAAAATGCCTTCATTTTTCAGATTCCCATAAATCACCTCTTATGCAAAATTATCTACCTCATTCACCCAGTGCACCAGCTGATAGTAAAACTGTTGTACAGAAAACCATCTGTCCTAGTGACCAGATTCTGTTACAATCTGCCAGTAGTGTTAAAGTAGTATCCACTGTGCCTCTGAGGTCTAACTCGGCCTCGTCTACTTGCAATGCATATGAAACTGCCTCAACTCCAAATGTTCAAACGCAAGTAAGTGATTCTACGGATGCAAGCATACTTCCTACACCCGAGAGGACTCTGGCTAGTCCTCCGAGTGATGTTTCTAGTTCCACAGACAGCCAAACACTTCAAAATGACCACCAGTGCAATACTCAGTCTATTGTTAGTTTGACCCAAGATATTGACAATGTAAATAGAGTTGAAAAAAGTGTACAAAATGAACCCTCTCTTTGTAAATCTGACGACATGGACGTGTATGTAAATGAAGTACAAAAGAGTGTGGATGTAAATACTAACACTACTGCCAACAGTAAGGATAGCTCTGAGAGTGAACCATGTGAAAGTGTAAAAATTCAATCCTCAAATTCTTTGACTTCTGTGCCGTCATCCTGTAATGATAGTGACAAGTGCAAACCAGTTCTGTTTTCTAATCATGCAGAATCCTGTGATTCATCGGTTTCATGTGTAACATCAGTGTTAACTGAAGAGATTAATGACGTCAAACATGTGACTGATAGAAGCATGTGTATAGCAGAAAATAAGTCTCCAATTGCGCAGATAATCAGTATCGATAATTTACCTATCCAACCCTATGTGATCGAAGTGCCTTCTCAGCAAGCTTCACCGGCAGTGCCAAACACTTTGGCAAAATCAGTGCATATAGCTGAATTAAAATCTCTTGTACCATCTTCTGGCAGTGTGTGCATACCAGTTCTAAGTGTGCCTCCACTGCCAGAAACCAGTGGCATTTCTATGAGTGAAGTGAGAGTGGCTTCTGATTCCAGTGAGACCAGTACTGGCACAGTGACTCCTACCAGCTCCTCTCTGCCTATCGGTCTTGAGGCAAAACTCAAGTTGTCTAACCATATTGATAGTGTTGCGCAAATACAACCTCAAACGAAAACGAGTTCACCGCCAAGTTCTTCAGCAAATGTGAGTGAGGAGTCAAGCATGGATTCCATTGATGAAGAGAGGCGGAAATTTGTGCAATCATCCGAAGTCCCTATGAATACCATCGGCCCTCCAAAACCTGCAGGTTTGAATTCTAGTGCTGAAATCTCATCAAAAGTTGAAGAGGTACCTATGGAAGTTACTTCCTTGGTTCCTTCTACTTCAAAGGAAGATAAAGAAGTTGTTACCAAAGATGAGGCCTTGAATCCAACAGAAACAGATTTAAAGGATTCATCTATTGAGGGTAATTTTTATTCATTCTTAAAAGCTAATTATCTGTTTAGGGTTCATTCCACAATATTCATGTGTTATGTCGGCACAATTCACTGCAAAATTTTGAGAAATTTGTACAGTTTTCAATTATCAAAATATAAATGAGAAAGTTTGCAATTATTTTTATATTTAACTAGGGAGCTACTGCCCCCTGCTTGCAATCACTCACCAACCCCCATCAATTGCTTACACAAGACCTTTTGAATTGCTTCCTTACAAAACCCCAGCTTATGAACTTAACTCACTCATAAAACATATTATAAAAATTAGCAGAAGAAACGTCAAACAAATTTCCAACCATACTTCACAGGTCATCATTTATTAACTCTAACTAATCAATAATTCAATCAAAATGTTTTCCTTAAAAAATATCCATTACCTCTATTAATAATATTATTAATCAACATTCTGAAAAAAAACCCCAATCTTATATATTAAAATAATTTGGGTTTTCTTTCGGCCGGCCGCCAGGCCGAACCCCTGAACAGATTTGGACAAACTCGGTCTTGATCGAAAGCTTACCACCCCTAGATGAGCCAATAATATAACACGTTCCTCCAAAACCTTCCATTTTTAAATTATGCATTCTTTTCGTTTTTCCCCCATTTTAACTCTATGGGGAGGTTCCGTTCGGCCGGCCGCCAGCCTGAACCCCTGAACCAATTTTGACAAACTCGGTCTTGATCGAAAGATTTTCAACCCTAGATGAGCCAAAAATGTGTCACGTTCCTTCAAAGCATTCCATTTTTAAATTAGAAACTTTTTTCAATTTGCCCCATTGTTTTCAGTTAATATTTTTACCAACACAGGTAAAACGTCTTTTAAAGAGCGTGAAAAAAATCTACTTTGAAATTATCAAACTTCAATTTTTTGACGTTTTACTAGATTTATCGCAACAGGATACCTACTAGGCATATTTGATTTATAAAAAAAATACTGGTACAGGTTTACTTTCAGGTGACGTCACAACCGGTTATTTTCTTTTAACTGTGAACCTTCTGTAGGGCTTTTAACTGTTGCTAAGGTATTTGTTTATCTGTTGCTAAAGGCGGTTTTTAGGTATGGGGTCACGTGATTGCAAATGCTCCAATGGAGGAATTCCACGGCCAGTCATTTCTGTAACTGTTAACCTCTGTAGGGCAAAAAACTGTAACATTTTCTGTTGCCAAGGCCGTTGTTAGGTCTGAGTCATGTGATTGAAAATGCTCTATTACTTCTTTCTCTTCAGATGACGCATAAGAATAAATTAGTTGTTGTTAGAAAAACCTGTAATTTGATTGAAAATATTGATTAGTGTAGCGCTGACGATGAAGCTTAAAAAAAAGTAATTGTAGAAAATTTAACTGCGCTGCAAGCGTGTGGTAATAACGAGCGAAGCTTGCATCAGCGCCAAAGGCGTGTAATCTAGCTCGTAAGACGCGGCTTTGCCGGGTCAAACCAGCTAGTGAATCTTTTAAATTCATATTATACCGCCTAGTACTGTACTTAGTGTTTTATCATTCATATATTTTTTAAATATGGACTTGATAACAACACCTTTTAAACCATTGAAAATAACAAGAGACAAAACCTACATGACACTCAATGTTTACAATTAATTGCTTTGAGACTAAAAAATTATAAATTGCAGACAAAATGTGTGAAATTTTAGTAGGGTCACTTGGGGTAAGTGGGTCCCTGGGGTAAGTGGGTCACCCCCCTCAAACTAAACTATGTAAAGGACATTTCACACTTATTCACATTGATCATGTTACATTTTGTCACACTGATGGGTTTTGCATATATTAGAGTTTTGTGTCATTTCTTTTTAAGATTATAGAACTATTGTAAAAAAATTTCCATAATTTTTTTTTTCAAGAGTTCAAGATGCATTTTTCCAAGAAGTGTTTCCAGGAAAGTTTTCACTATATTTTAATGTTTTTTCAACTGTTGTACCAGGTTTGACTTAAAATACATACTGCAATTTGAGTTTTCACAAAATCTCTTATTTAAAAATTTTTAAGAGGGGGGTCCCACTTACCCCGTAATTTAAGCAAAGTAGGGGTAAGTGGGTCCCCTCATTATGGGGTAAGTGGGACACCCTAGACTCACCATTTTAATGTTTATTGAAACATTTATAAGTAATTTATTGAAATTTTATATTAATTTTGTGTTTTAATATAAGCTGTGGTAAGTAAAGAAAACTATTAAGTTGGGGTTTTTTTATTCACATTGCCGAGAAATTAATTAAAACACACAGTGGGGTGGGGGAATAGTTTCGAGGGTTTCTTTATAAGTCTCCCGAACCATTCGAACCTGAAGAAAACATTCTGTAATTGTAGTGTTCCAAAAAGGGGTCCCACTTACCCCAACCAACCCTATTAATATAAATGTGAGTAGATATCTCGTACATGGATTAAGTTACAATAAAATATTTTGTACCTAAAACTTCTATACTTTATCAAGTAAGACCCACTTACTCCCTCTTAAGTTTTGCTTGCTTTCAATCAAAATAAAAAGGGGGTGACCCACTTACCCCTTCCTATGGGGTAAGTGGGACCCCCGTCTCATTTTTTACAAAAAGACCAGTTAAGAAAAATGTAGAACATTATTTTAGAACTTAATTATAAATTTTTGTTTATTAATAGTGTCTTAAATAGAATATGTCATCAAGTTCAAATTGAACCTCTTCAAAAAAATTTTATGAACCTTCAAAAATGTACTGTTCCAAAAAGGGGTCCCACTTACCCCAAGTGACCCTATATTAAATAGCATATCTATAAGTTTTTAGAATATTTTTACAGTCTGAATGATATTTAATTTAAAATAACTTTTTTTAAAACGTGAATATTTTTTTTCGTAAAATATACTATCATCAATTGGTCATTGTGATTGGTTGCATAATAAGTTCTTTGACAGTACTTGCTTTGTAACTGCAACCTTATCCATAATCTATAAAAATGGAAATAATTTAAACATGAAAATTTTTTTAGAAATTTTAATAGTTTTTTGCATATTCTTAAAAGAATTGAACAGTTTTATATCAAAAAGGTGTTATACAGATCAGTAATTAAAAAGTATTTATACCTGGAAACTGTTCACCAAAAACCTTTTTTTTAGAATAGAGAGATTCTCTAAAGAATCAAACAGAAACAAAAATTTGCTACGAATACTGATCAGTAATTAAAAAGAAAAGTATTTACCTGAAAACCAATCTAACCTTTGTCAGAGCAAAAGAGGAACACTGAAGTCTTGTGGTTTATAGAAGTGGCAGATAATTGAGGTTCTACTGTTGCTGCCTCCACTCCCTTTTTTTATACATTAATTTGTGAGACACTTATTTTGCTTTAATTAATTTATTTTCTTGTATTTTTCAGCTAACACCTCTGATGATTCAAGTTTAAAACTGAACTCACCTGTACCATCCCAAAGTAATCCTCATACCGAAGTTGCTGTCCCTGATACAGTTAGAACTGTGAAAGAGAATGCAGTGGAAGAAAAAGCTTCCACTAGTTTACTTTCAGAGAGTTGCACTCCCTCTAGTAGTGGGATTACTACTCAAAAAGAAAACCAACCTGACTCCAATGTTGTAATAACATCAGATGCTTCTCCCTCAGTGTTAGTAATGCAAGATGTACCAGCTGTTAGCACAGAAAGCAAGCCAGTACCTGTAAAGCTAGAAGTTAAAAAGGACTCATGCTCTGAATCTGTTCATTTGGTCAGCACTTCCAGTAATCCAGTTGTAACTTCTCTTCTATCTCCAGTTAAATATTTACCCCCTGAAGTTAGCAGTCAAAAGTTTAAGCTTATATTCAAAGGAGGGCAGAGAGCCTCTTTGCAAGGAGGTAGCAATTCACCTACCGGTCTAGTTGTACCTAAATCTATACCAATAAAATTACTTAACATACCTGGGGGTGCTTCAACTCTGTCTGTTCGTTCAACATCTAATCCAAACATAGTTGAAATAATTGGACCCAAACCTGCTTCATCTCAGAGCATGCCTTCTTCTGGTAACCCTCTTTCATCATCTCCTGTGCGCTTAGTTGTGTCAAAAATGGCACCAGGTCTGGCCTGTGCAAATCAAGTTGGAAACCGAGTTGTGGTCAAGTCTGTTGTCATGGCTGGTTCTTCACCTTCCTCCTTGAAGCTTGTTACTTCCAGTAACCTCTGCCCAACAACACCAGTGTTTTCTGTTTCTGGGGCTGTTACTACCTCATCAGGCATGCAGAATGTTTTATCTGCTTCAACATCTAGCAATGCACCCAAGCTTCCAGCTGATGCAATAAAGGTTGTAACTAGTGTTGAAAATTCTATGCAATTAGCCTCAGTCAGTTCTCTGTCTGATCAAGCAAATGTTGTGGAATCTAGTAATTTACTCGAAAATAAAGATGGAACTGACAGCACAAAAAATTCTCTCAAAGCTTCTGTATCCACCACAAGGTGTTCTTCAACTGCCGATAGTACAACTAAAGATTTACTTCCTTCTGACTCCATTGTAAAAAATTCTTTATCTGGTGGATTTACTTCATCAAACATCATGCCTGCTGATTCGTCTGTAAGTAGTACTGTTTCACCAGATACCACATCACTGCTTTTAAATAATGTACCTTTGACTAATGCAACAACATCAATCCCAAACAATACTGTGTCACCTGTGACTTTAACAAGTGCATCACTTGTTGTTAAAACCAATGCATCATCTTTACCTTCATCCCTTGTATCAACTCTATTATCAACCAGTACATCCCGTGTGTCTTCAGTTGAATTACCAGTTGTACATTTAAACAATACCACTATCCCTTCAAACAATATTGTGTCTGATGAACCTTCTAGTGTTATATCTTCTATAGCCAATTCTCCATCTGCTTTTTCAACTGTCGCTTCATCTTCACAGTCAACCTTCACTGTAAGTGTCCCTCCGGCTGTTGTGACATCCAAGCCCCCATCATTTTTGTCAGCACCAACCATAATCACGACTGTTTCCTCAGCCAGTACTTCTGTGCTATCAGCTAATACATCTGTACCTTCAACTAGTGCATCAACATATATGTCAATTCTTTCTGCAGCTAAGATATTTATACCTGCTACAAGTAATGCATTTGTGCCTCCCACCATCATCAGTTCGTCTACAGGTTTCCCTTCTCGATCCACTACAAGCATGGGTACCATACTCTCTACTAGTACCAGTTCTGCCTCTTCACGACTAACTTCAGCATCTTCAAGCATGGATTCCACGTCATTAGCAAGTACTACTTCAACAAGTACCACTTTGGTTCCTTTTACCATTACCAATTCAAACTCACTAAAAAGTGTGAACACCATTTCTACTGCTACTGTTATTTCTGCACCCTCTACTAATGTCAATTTCTTACCTTCAGATGTAATAAGTTCAGTACTTTTAAATAGCAATGTGTCTGTTTCATCTGGTGATACTTCTGTAATTTTGTGTGCAACACCTATCCCAAGTTCCAGTTGTCAACCTTTAACCAGTACCAGTGTACCTTCAAGAAGTACCACATCCATACTACCAGCTAGTACATCTGTACATTCTTTGAGTACCACATCTGTACCTCCAAGTGCCACTTCTGTACCTCCAACTAGTACAGCATCTGTACCTCAAACAACAACCACATCTGTGCTCCCAAACAACTCTGTTCTCGAATCAATAACTAGTGTTTCTACGCATTCAACTACTTGTGTATCGGTACCTTCACCCACTATTGCTTCTAAAAGCACTAGTCTTATATCTTTGACAAAAACTTCTCTTCTACCTACGACAAGCAAGTCTGTAAATGATACATCTAAACCTGAAGTAACAGCTAAAGTTCCTTCTAACAAAAACTCTGAACCTGTTCCTTGTGAACCTTCTACTAGCTCATGTGATAACAAAGAAAGTTTGATGAAGGTTTTAGCTGACACAACAACAAATAACTCAAATGAACTATCTTCTGATTTGAGTATTGAATTAAAAATTCACAATGAACCTACTCCAGTCAAAAATGAAAGAAAAACGTCTCAAAAATTATCTGACAGTGTTGCTTCTAGTATGAGTGAATCAAAAAATGACAATACCTGTAATGAAAATAAAACTTCTGCAGTTAATGCTACAACTGAATCGGGTGACTCAGTAAAAAGTGAACAAACTGATGATAGTGCCATTACTACTAGTTTAAATTACATATCTAATGAACCTGAGTCTTCTGATGCAGTTGACAGCAGTTCTACTACTGACATGCCTTCATCGTCAGATCATTCAAAAACTAAGTTAAAGTCAAACATTGAAAACATGGGAGTTAATTCAGACACAAAAGTAGATAATTCTGTAGAAATAGGTTTTGTAAATTCTTGTGAAATTGAAAATGAAGTTGTAATAGCCAGTAATGTGGAAGTTTCAGCTTGCGTGGAAATTTCTCAGAATAGAGAGCTTGTATGTAGTGATACGCCTCAGTCGGGACGTTCCATTGCTGCTGAGCCTGCACAAAATGAAATATGCAAGGATTCCAAAGTTGCGTTATCTGACAACTGTGACTCCCTCGATGCAAAATGCAATGTTGAAATGCAAAAATTCCGTCCACTGGGTGAAGAAAGCATTGTAGATGCTGATAGTACAGAAACTGACAGTGCACAAGTGATTGTTGAGGATTCCCAGCTCGAGATATCTCTAGTCTATTCTAAGCCCTTAAAAAGGAAGTGTTCTGAAAATGCCGCTGAACTTATTAAAGCTTGCATGGGTGTAGAAGATGGTCCAAAGAGGGCTGCTCTAATGAAAGCCAAGGTTGCAGATGAGATAGTGGAAAAAATAGAGAGTGAAAAGCTTGAAGAAAATGTTCGCATGAGTTTGAGAATTCGCAAAGATGATTCTAACGTCAAGAAAAGTAAAGGTAAGCTTTTCTCTTCTTAATGTTTCTAGGATGCAAGTGTAAATAAAAATATATGTTGTCTTACTAAAGATTATAATGGTAGACATAACCTGCACTTTAAGGTATATATAACAGGTGTTGAGTGAGCTGTATTTCAAATATATGAACTTAACCGAAATTACATTTAAATATGCATGCAAAACCTAAGTATTCTGTATTTATTAATAGTTGATATCTAAGCATTTTCTGAATAAGTTCTAGACTTACAATAAAGTCTTCTGTAGGCAAAAATAACCTCTGTACTTTGAATGATCCCTGTATATTTTTTACAGGAGAGAACCTAATTGCTTTACTCAAAGTACAGTTTTGTTGTGAGATAAAATAATTGCTCCAAAATTGCTTTATCATTCATCGGAGTTTTTAATAGAAATTACTGATTATTATTTTATTGATAATAATTGTTTATAAAATGTTAAAAACTAAAGAACACTAAATTGAAAAATACATAATTACCCTACTCATAAACATCTTACTCTTGTTGATACAGTGAAAGTAAAAACCCTGGTTAATTTTTTTAGTTTTAATATTTAGTTTTAACTCATTTCATCAAATTTGATCTGCTTAAGAAAAACTTTTCCATGGGAGGGGGGGTTGGAAATGCACTGTTAAAGTGTTAGAAGGTAATATAGTACAAGGGCGCTACAAAAAGCAATTTTCTCAAAGCTCTTTTGTTTAAATAGACAAAACATAATTAAAAGCAAGCTTTGCATAAGGTACAGCAGTATGCCAACTACTATCACCATAAATTTGATCAAAATTGAAACTCTTGTCAAACCGTGGGATAGTTAAAAAAAATGAAATATGGAGAGTTTAGTCAAAGAAAAAAGTCCCTTTTGTCTGATGGAATTGCAATGATCAGACTGGAATTTCTTTAGATGTGAGAAAAGATGGAAATAACTAGAAAAAGATCGAAACTAAACAGTGGAAGATTAAAGAGATCCCAGTGGATGTAGATCAGAGATGGTCTACAGATGTTTTCCTGGAATTTCGTTGAACTCTCAATATTGCACTTTTATAACTAATCCTCCAGTGTGACGAGTGTTTCAATTTTGATCAAATTTATGGTTACGCAAGTTCGGGCATACTGTTGTACTTTATTCAATGAATCTTCTCTCTCAATTATGATTTGTTGATTCTATCTCTCTTGGTGCAATATGATCTAACTTGATTGATATGATGATCTAATTCTAATCTAATCTAATCAATATGATCTAACTTGATACTTTATTCAATGAATCTTCTCTCTCAATTATGATTTGTTGATTATATCTCTCTTGGTGCAATATGATCTAACTTGATTCTTGCGCCATAAAACTACAATCAAACCAGTTGGGATTTATTTATTTAAACGAGCCTTGGGAAAATAGCTTTTGTAATACCCTCATACTACATTATGTCTTAGAACTTTAACATTGCATCACTGACCCCCCCTTTTTTTATTTAAAATAGGTAATGCTTATCTGGGGGTCCCCTCTACCTACCTCTGAAATGCCTTGTATGAAATCCATTAATTTGAACCTAGATGTTGCATGGTTAATTTTTGCTATTTTAAAGTTTATCTGCATTTATTTGTGTTAATCCATTTTAAAGGCTGATCCTACTCTTCCTTTGTTTTATTCTTGAGCATAGTTGTGTGAATGCAATAAGTGTGAGTGTTGCGTGATATGTTTATGTTTTATCCTCATTTCATATGGGAACATATCTTTTTTCCCCAAACAGACAACTAACTTTTTCAGTCTTCCGAATTAAACTTATATTAGTCTTTCGTTATTGAATCCTATCAAATTGAAGCCCTTACTGCATGGTTTGGAATTCAATATTTTGTTATACTACTAATTTGGTGGTGGAATCAGTAAGGTATAAACAAATTTAATACTTTTTTCATTAAAGGTGCAAATAATGAGGTGTTGAATAAATTTTTTTTCTGAATCATCCATTACTGAATTTTTATATTTTAACCTACCTTATGGAAACTAACATTATTTTCTTTAACAGCCTTAATGTATTTTTATTTTTTTACCTGCATACCAAAGGTATCTATTAACTCATTAGTTCAGAGGAATGCTCTTTTATACTGTAATGTCTTTTACTTAAGGACTATTACTACTATTATTTGGCTAAAGGGTTCAGCGTTTTCTTCCAATAACTCAGCATTTCTCAAATAATAGGGTCTACACTCAACTCTGATTGCTCAACTGATGAAGAAATAACTCTTAGTGAACTGGTCACCAAGTCTCGAACAACGAGAGAAAAACTGCCGAGAGGTAGAATCAGCAACAGGGAAAGTTCCATAGAGCAAAACATCTTAAGGCCTGGTAGACGGCGGTCTGGTTCTAATGAATCACGACACAGTGAAGAGATCAAAACTCGTGCTCCGCGAGAGAGCAAGAGAGAGGCTAATAAGAAAAATGAAGCACCTAAAAAATTGCCTGAGCGAACAAAAAGGGGGACTTTTAAAGGTGTGTTTCAATTTTAAAATTTGACATTTTGGCTCCTTTGATTTTGATTTTATGATTTGTTTTATTTCTTTATGAAATTCTATTTTGACAACATTTTTATTTTAGTTTTGAAAGGGTGGGTAAATCAAATTGAGTTTTTTGAAAAATTATTATAAAAACACAAAGATGTGCCGTATTATTGATTAAAATTTCGACTATTTAATTTTATTGCACTAAAGAACATTTCAAGATTTGTTTGCGGATGACTCTTGTTTTTTGGTGGAATTAATCTTGTTGATAATACATATAAGGAACATATGTTTCACATCCAAAAATATTTGCTTGTGAAATTATTTTTTGCTGCAAGATTTGTGGTTTTAATACTTGGTAGGTAAGTGTATTTTAGCTTACAATTGATTCACTAACAAACAATTTTTTTACCCACCCTTTGTGATGGCTGCTGTTAATAGCTGAGATTCAATAGTCACTGCTGAGGTTATTTATTGGAAATACCTTTCCAAGACTGCAGGGAAACATCATCAAAATTAACTCAAAGAAACTAAAGATGGGAATTTGGTATAAAGCATCTGCTGATCTAGGAGTGTTAAAAAGTTCTGTAAAATTTGTACTGGATTGTGCAGGCATAGTAGTTAGTGTATGATTCAATTATATATCAGGATTTATCTGCCAATTGATTTGCTCATGAGATTATTAATTTTTAATATTTCCTCCAAATCTTCCAAGTATCAAAACTCCATGGCAAGGGATTTTTGCATACTTTAAAATAATTATTTTTTGAAAATCACAAAAAATAAAGTATTAAAATTAATAAAATAGAAAAAAAAATCCTAAGCAATTATTACATGAAATCCCTAAAAATTCTTATGATCAATCAGTAATGAAGTCATTAATGCTAAGTTCTCTAATTATCATTTTGAATTCTTGACAATGCTCTGTATTTGAAATGTTATTATTAGCGACTCTTAATTATTACCAACAAATCTATCAATAAGAATTTACCTTCAGTCTTTGCTATTTTTCTCTACTGTGAGTTTCAAAATTATAATTAGTGTGTTATTGGGTAAAAAATATTATGTGTGGTTGATTGGTGTACTGTTTGCTTTTGGCTGTTTTATTTTGCAGTAAGAACCTTTTTGTTCAAAGTTGATTGTATGTTAGTCTGCTTTAAATGTAAAACGAGATGCTTTAGATATTTTAGCTATGAAAATTTAAGTTTTTGCTGTTTGCTTTAAGTGGATTTATAGTAATACTATTTGTGTTCCATGTTTTACATTTAGAAAGTCTTTGATCTATTATGATTACAACATTTCAATCACATGGTTTGGCCATCTTGCCATGAAAAATTAACTTCAAAAAAGAGAATGAACAAAAATTATCATAGGTGTGCGGTGGTTTAAAAAAACAGATAATAAAATTTGTGTTTTAAAGATAAATAATACTTTTTTTTGGGAAAAGGGTTGAAATTATAAGGTAATTTTAGCTTTTTTTTTCCCCCAAATTATATTTAATTAAGCACTAAAATCAGTTTTATATTGTTAAAAATGAATTTCTTCCTGTTTTTAAAGATTCAACCAAAAGTGTTAAAACTTTTCCTTTAAAAATAATTAAATATTTATCTTAAAACATCCTGGAAAAGAAATAAATGATTCATAAGATATAGACTGAGATCTAATTTTTAAGTTATTTACTTCAGCTATGGGTGTATGGTTATTTAGACTTTTTTTACATTAAAATTAATAAGAAGAATTAAATATTTAATACCTATAGCTGAAGGCATAAAGTTTCAGTTCTGGATTGACTAAACTGACCAAAATATTTATTTGTCATTGTCACTGGATTGAGGCACCAACTGTGAAGGTATATAGTTTGATTTGAAACACAGCATTTTAAAAGACAAAATTTATTCACTAACCTTAAATATTTTATTGCTGATGGCTAGTGAAAGTTTTGCATCCTATTCTTGGTCTTGTTTGTACTCTATGGTATATCTAAGACAATTCATAATTTTTTTTCTCTATTTCAGCTGCTCAAGATCAAGTTGTTATTTCCAAAGTGGGAGTTCAGAGGAGTGGTCGGTTAAGGGATCAGGAAGCCAAAGCAAACTTATTGAATAACAATAAAGAAGAAAGTAATTCTATTGGAGTCAAAAGAAAAACACGAGCTACTGCAGGTAATACTGAAGTGTTAATAAGTTTTGAATGAGGTGTTTGCATAGGTGAGCGATTTGCTTAATTTTTCACTTTTTTGATACTTTATAGTTTAAAACTCTCACATATCAGATTTTTAAGTTCAAAAATATGTTTTAAATAACTTAAAATTCAATTTTATTTTTGCCAAAACACTAGTAAAGTCATGTGATCAAAAAACGGGATTTGACGTCACAGCGCCCTTGAAAATTATTGTTACTAAAGGTTTGGGTTAATTTAATAGACTCAGGGCAAAAATTTAGATATTTCCAATTACCCCCTACCTATGGAGGAATTGGGGGTCATGGGTGCCACTCTTCCGTCCCCAGGACGGAATTCCGTCTTTTTAAAATTTCAATGAACGGAATTCTGTCCCAGGTATATTACGAAACACAAAATTAGTACTAAATTCCAATACCTACATTGCACATTTGGTTCAATTCCGTTAACGTTCCTGCTAAATTGCCATGCTTTTGAGAATGTCATACATTCAAGTATCAACATTTTTTTATTTTTATTGAAAATATGAATAGTTTTTGATCTAACTAAACATTTTAATCTGAGTCTAAAATTGTTTTAGCAATATATTACTACTTTTTTAGTATCCAAAGGAGCATAGCGGGAACATTAACGGAATTGAACAGCACATTTTGACCACAAGTAACATGGTTTTACTCACATACAGCTTTATCTTGATTTAGAATTTAAGGAACTATGAGTTTCATGATATTTTATGAATTTTCATGCAATTAAAAAAATTGCTAGACTGGATGGAAATGATTAATACGATACTTTAAAGTTCCGTCTTGCAAATTTTGAAAAGTGGCACCCATGATGGGGGTAATTGTGAACATGAAAAACTGAGCCTTTAAAAAGCTCAATTTTTATCTTTGACATGTTTGGAAGTTCAATGAGATCTGAATCAACAAGTGTATGCAGAAACACAAAGTTTTAAATGCTTTTACTTAGTTGTTTTTTTACTAATTTCAGAAAATACAACTATTAGCCGATTCGGTACAAAATCTTACTAGAGAATTCATTTGTTACGTAAGTTTAAGTTAGAATATTGAGTCAACCTATTATTATTTATAATTATGATTTTATTTTATATTCTTATCCTTCAAACACTTAACATTAATTAATTTCCTTTGATTTGTCACGTTGGAAGTGAAAAAATTAAGTAAAAACTTAATTCTAAGGAAAATTTAGGTGAAATAAGGCATGTTAAATTAAGTTGGAAACTAGCTTTGTAAGATTTTGTACCGAATCGGCTAATAATTGTATTTTCTGAAACTTAAGTGAATTTTTTTGCATGGTACAAATCGTATGAACACCCTCAAGGGAGTTTTTAAATTCCCCATGAGTGAATATCTTTTTTTGTTAAATTACATGGAATGTTTAGGGACTTGCAAAATTTCGAGAATTTTTATTTTTTTTTTACATGATCAAATTTTATTTTCAACTTGAAATTTGGCAGAAATGTTTATTTTGGGAGTTGAAAAACTTTAAATTTACGTAATAAAAATTTTTTTCATAATTTTTTTTTTTTTTAAATTTTTCCCCATTTTTTAAAAAATTTTTTAAAGAAAGGCAGTTATGTTGCACATCAAATCAAAGATAATAAAATCACAAACAAAATGGCACTAATTTCAGGTTTTTAAGTTGTATAGTTATAGAGTTATTAGCTGTTTTAAAATACAGGAAAAACAACTTTACAAGAGTTAAATTTACTTTAAAAAATTTTTACTATCGAAAGAGGGGTGATAGAAGAATGGAATCTGGAACATTATAACTATAACCATATTAGATTTTCATAAAAAAATCAAGAAGAATATGGGAGGGTTTAATCTTTGGTTTTTTTGATGTTTTGTAAAAAAATCAGTATTTTTTTAAAACTTCAAGGCTTTTGGGGCACGTGTTATTATTATCCGAATGAGCTTAAATTTTGCATACATTATTATTTTCTATAGTGACACAAAACTAGGGGGCGTCACCAACGGAATTCCTCAAAAAAAATTTTACCATACAAATAAGGACCACCCTAACGCACGTACACCAAGTACTCTTAAACATGAGAAAGTACCGGTGAACAGAGAGATGAGTGATACACACCTTCTCTTTAAACCAAAACCCCTTCCCCCCTAGCTTCTCATGTGAGATTACTTTAACTTTAAAGCAGATATTTTGGTTTCGTTTACGATGTCTTGGGATTTCTCAGAAGTTTAAAATGCACATGAATTTTCATTTCTTTACAAAAAGAAGATTCAGACAATGCGCATTGATATTGATATACACCTCATTTCTTGATTTTTCTTTCCGTTTCGAAGAAAAATGTACTGTTTTATGGATTTTTTTTTATTAACTTATAGTTGTAACAAAAAACCTCAGACATCTGTCTCCATTACTTCCGGGTTCGCCACAAAAAAGAATATAAAAATTTATGGATTTATAATGAAGCGTTTTTATTCAGTTTTCTTGGAAAAATAAGATGGTTCTCATGGTGTCTCCATGATTTATGTCACTACCAGGGCCGTAACCAGACTTTTGTTTCGGGAGGTTTTGACTCAAATATTTTCTGAGGTACCTCCTTACGGGTACTTTAATATGTTAAGTTTTATATGACAACACTGGATTGAAATTTTGATGCACTAAATTTCAAAATTGGATAAACAATATGAATTCGAAGTAAAAGGGGGGTCTGGGGGTCCTCCCCCAGAGAATTTTTGGAAATTTTCCCCTCAAAAGAGTGTTTTAGCTCATTTCTGAGACCCTTCAGATTACACCCATAGAGCACCGCTCATTGTAAGCGGCCAAATTTTCAAGGTAAAAAGAAGGTATATTGTAATAAATGGCGAAATGTTAAGGGGGTTTTTAGGTTCCTACTCCAGAAAATTTTTTGAATTTTTCCCCTAAAAGTGGTATTTTAACTCATTTTGAGACACTTTAGGTCACATTAAAGAGGACCACTCCTTGTAAATCACACAAGTTTGAAGGAAAAACCGTATAATAGATTTCAAAATTTCGAGGGGATTTGGGGGTCCTCCCCCAGAAAATTTTTGGAAATTTTACCCTTAAAAGTAGGGTTTTGACTCATTTTGAGACCCTTTGGGTTATACCCGAAGAGGATATCGCTCCTTGTGAGACATAATTTTCAAGAAAAATAGCAGCATAAAAATTGATGTCAAAATTTCGGGGGGGGGGGGGGGGTTGAACCCCTAACCCCCCCTTGGATACGGCCCTGGTCACTTACCTTAGGGCCCTTTTTTTAAATAAATAAAATTTTAATGAAACACAGATGTTTTTAATTTGGAGTATAAACCTAGGAATTTAAATTCATTTTCAATGAAATGGTGGGCCCGCAGCCTTTTTTTCTTAGTTTAGGTTCAGTTTACTTATAAAAGGATTTTTTTCAAATGCATTTGAAATCTATTTAAAATTGTAACTTATGCTAACTTTGTGAAAGAATGGTGACCTTGAAGCAGATAAGTTGATTTTTATAAACAGAATGTTAAATAAAGGGGATGGCTATAAAGGTGAAGCACAGGGCAGTATAAAGTAATACTGGCATGGGATAGCATACCAATAAAGTGTTAGTAAACTTTCTATCACATATAGCCTACAAGTAATGGGTGTCTTCATATTTTTAGCTAATTAATTACAATCTAAATATATGTTGCTTCAAATATTCCTAAGTTGATCTAACTATTTATTACTGTTCTTTTTGCAGAATCACAGGAAATGTTGGTACAAGTTAAAAGGCGACGCTACTCTAAGGATGGTCACAGATAACCCAGAGCTGTATTGTATATAGTCAGATTGTAATCTACATTTCTCCTTTTGTATATAGAATCACTGTAAATACCAAAGTTTGACATTCACTTGTATGTGCATTCATGTATAGAGAATATAAAAAGAGTGGTGGATTTAATATTGTGCAATTGTTTGAATTTTTTATAAATACTTGCGTCTAGCATCAAGACAGCTTAAGTTATTGTTATTTTATTTGTCACATCAGAAATTTTATGAATCATCCCATATTACCAGCTTTTAGCTCTGCTTCAATTTTTGTATAGTTTTAAGGATTAAATAAACAATTGTATTTTTGGACCACTAAAGAAGAGGAAATTTCACTTATGTTGGATCAGTTATTTGTTAAGTTGTTTCATTCCTTTACTTCAGAACAGCCTGACATCTACACTTAACACCTTTTATAGTTGTCACATATTTACCGCCTTAAATAATTGTAGTTTTTCGTTTTAAAATTTTATCAGTGTATAGAAGATCATTTATTTATAACTGTATGAATATTTTTATGAAATATGCAAAATAAAAAATACCATATTGATTATAAATATTACTTTCAACTGGTTCATATACATTTTTCAACAAGATATAAATGCAAATATTTTATTGGAAAATTTAGTATCAAAAATACTTTATTCTTGAAATTATTGTTCTGTAAAATTATCTAAAAGTACCAACATTTTAAGTTGTTTTAAATGCTTCCTAAAAAGAAAATATTTTGGGACTTGAATACCCTGAGAAAAGAGTCATATTAAGTTTTAAAATTAACTGGTTCTAGAACATTCAAGATTATTAAATTATAGCACAATATGTTCTAAGGATTTGAAATGCATTTTAATTTATCTGAATTTTGTTCAATTTAAGTCCGTTTTTTGCACAGTAAATTTGTTCTGTACCCTTGAGGCTTGAAAAAGTGAGTTATTCAGTTTAGTTGGTAGGTATTTACGGTTGACTTTTTGATTCAAAACTTTTTTTTACAGGAAAAATGCATTTTTCTGTTTTCAAAGAATGTGGGAATTCCCCATTGCCACTTTTAAACCTTTATAATTCTTTGGAAAGTTAATTATAAAAGTTCTTACTTACTATAAATAAGTAAATGGGAAATAAGTAATTTTACCAACTTTCTTTTGCAATAAATTGTTTCAAAAATACCTCAGAAAGAAATTAGGAAATGCTCAAAATTTAATGCCAAGAAAATAATAAGCTCACACCTTTGCCTAGGATGCAAAATTTTAAAGGAGAAATAAAATAACCATCTAAATTTTCAATTAGTTTATATGTAGAACTAAATGATCATGAAAGTGAGTGATAAATGGTTGTTTCCATCCTGATTAAAAAAGACTCCAGACTCAGCCCTTCATCCCTCCGGGGTCGATAAAATGAGTACCAAGTTTACTTGGGGAAATCAAGAGGGGGTTGCATCAAGCTAGCCATTCCTCAGCTGACCGTGACTTTGTCACATGTTCTGCAACAGTTCAGCTCAAGCCTCACACAGTGGGGCTGGTTATACTGGAGTTTGAAGGTCCAACGACCTAGGTACTCCTTCAAATATCCCCTTGATTTTTTTTATAAATTTATATCTCCTATAAAAATGGTTTGAATCCACAGCCGTTTTCGTTTTCAAAATAGAAATGCTTCCGGATGTTTGCCTGTAAAGTTGGCATTTTGACGGCGTGGACGCGGGCAGAAAAATCCACTTGACGGTCGGTTCGCCATCGCATTCTTCTCACTTGGCTTATCCTTGGCTTTAAATGCTTGTTTTTGGATAAAGTGTTCTTTTATTGTAGTCCAAATGAAACCAAAATTAAATTTTCAGTGATTTTTTAAATAAGGAATCAAGTTAACGGAGAAAAAAATGCAGAATTGCCTGAATTGTTTATTCATTTTATTGAGGCCATTCGGCCGAAAATCCTCCTTTAAGATTTTCCAAAGAAATGTTCTAAATATCACCCCATATTACTAAAAACAAGTTTAAACCAAGGTCGTAAATCGTTTGTTTTACTTTTACCCTATTTTTAGTGTCAATTTACAAAACATTTATCCTCATTTGGTGCAGAAAAAAACTATGTTAGATGTATAGAGTAATTTCGTGTTTTTTTCCTGCTCCTCTCTATCCCCAGTGAGAGTTGCCTGATTTTTACCATCGCAATTCTTTCCCTGCCTTGAGAGGCAAAGAAAGATACTTTGATCACGTGACCTAACTAGTATTTTGGCAAAAATAAAATTGAATTTTAAATTATTTAAAACATATTTTTGAACTTAGAAATCTGATATTTGAGAGTTTTAAACTATAACGTATCAAAAAAGTGTAAAAATAAGCAAATCCCTCACTTATGCAAATACCTCAATTAATATAGTCCGACCGCCACGAGAAAAAGTTTTGACGTCATATGGGATGGTAAGGGGCGGGTTATACTCAATTTTGGGGGGGGGGTGATGGTAATTCATAAACGGGAAAAATGTTTTATGTCGAATCGAATCTGTTGTGTAGGGCTACACCAGACAGGCCCGTTCCTGGGTATGAAGGCGCCTCCGTGCCAATAAATTACGGCGCCCCTTACACCTCACTCCCATTAATAATTAATTCTAAATAATTTAATTTTACTTTTAATTAATTAATCACTTATTTTAAATTATTTGTTAATTTTAACTAATTAATAATTACTTTAAACAAATTTGATATTACTTAACTTAATGATACAGTAGAACTTTGATAAAGCGACTCCTTATGGTGCCAACAAAATGCGGACGTTTTAACGAATAAAAATAACAATATTGTAATAAAAAGGTGCTTTTATTATCGGTTGTTGTAACGCAAGGGTTTCTATAACAGAGGGTCGTTGTAAAGGGGTTCTACTTATTAATAAATAAATAATATTGGCATTACTTATTTAATTAAAATTAGTTTTCAGTTAAAATAAATTAAGCTTTTTTTAATTAATATATTGTGGGGAATTTTTACAGTTTTCAATTTAAAGAATAATGATAAACTCATTTTTTGGTGGTGGTGAGGGGGAGGGGTTGGGGGTCCCCCAAGAAAAATTTCTGAAATTTGACCCCTAAAGTAGTGTTTTAACTCATTTTGAGACCCTTTAGCTAACAACGGAAGAGAATTGCTCCTTATAAATTTGCAGAATTTTCAATGAAAAACAGTATAAAAATTGATGTCAAAATTTCGGGAGGGGTTTGAACCCCTAGAACCCCCCCTTGGATACGGCCCTGGGCCATAAACTCAAAAATATTCACTTAGGATTACTCAATTTTCGCCTAGTTCTCGATAGTGGCTGTATGGTTTGGCTATTTATCTAACCAGTAACTGGTTACCAGTAATTGACACTTTAAGAACAATATAAAAATTAATTACCTATTGCTACTTAATAAAACTACCCTGAAAAAAACTTTTTTGTTTTGAAAAATTAAATGAAGTGTCAATATTTATCTAGAGAACAATTTGTTTGAAAAAGTTATTATTTTCTATTTTTAAAATATTTTTAAGTTGGAATGGTAGCAGCACCAGTAACCGACACCCCGAGAAATTTTGGCACCAATAACTCAAAATTTGAAATACCTTTAATAAATTAAGCTTATAATTAGGTATAAATGAAAAACAACTGCTGATACAAAGAAAGCAAAATATCAATCTTAAAAATCCAATAAGGAGAACTTTTTAGAACATTCTTTTTTTTATGATAAAATTTAGGTTCTTACGTACTATGCCGTCGACCGTGCCGCTGAATCCGAATCCGAAAACGTTATCAAATCCTATTGAGTATTGACTACGCTATACCTGTACCGCTGAATTTAACGGCTGCTGAACGGTCGACTGTATAATACGTATAAGTACCAAAATTTATTTCTCTGTGCTGCTTTATATGAAACTTTAATATCCATTGTATCGAAAAATTTTAGATTAAATTTAGACAAAAAGATCCAGTTGCAAAACAGGTACGATACATAAAAATATGGAAAACAATCTACTAAAAACTGATTAATTTAGTTTAATAATAGATTAATTCAAAAGTTTTTGTTTATTTACCTTCAGAATGATACTGGATGTTATATGTTATCCTATCCAGCTAGTCCAGTTAGCTTGTTTTGTTTTTATTTGAGATTCAGAAATATTTTTCTTAAACACGTCTGTCATTTAATTATCTTTTTTATAGTTTAACTTTTATTTTTTAAAAAGTGAGAGGGAGAGAGAATTAAAATGGAGTGAGTCACTAGCGACTAACCTGATTCCTTTCACTTTCTGCAGCCATGCCATTTTTAAACCAAAGAGCACGACACCAAAAACTCAACTATGTGTACCTCTTCATCCCGGCGGTACTCTCTCTCTCAGCTGCGCGACATCCGTCAACACCCTCCCAGTAAAAATTATCCGTGCTCGGGCAAAAGCCCGGAGGTCCCCCCAGTCGCCACCCTCACAAAAATGGCGGGAACTTTTTATGTTTTCTGCCCCCTCGTATATTGAGTGAAATAAACAAAGACGCTTCTGAACTTGAGAGCACTAATATTTTTTGTTTTTGTTTTTATGTAATGATGAGAACACCTGTTCATCATCTTCTCCCGTCTCCAGAGAACTTAGTCGCAATAATAGCTCTTCTCTCTCTCTCTCTCTCTCCCTCACTCTCCATCTCCAAGTATTTGTATGGATGGATCTAGAGCAGTCATAGACCTTGGAAGGGAGCAGTGGTCCCCAAATCAAATCAAATGGATCAAATGGTACAGGGCCGCGGGCCGACCATTCATTGAAAATGAATTTAAATTCCTAGATTTATACTCCAAATTAAAAGCATAATAAATCACTTTATATTTATTTTTTGGTGTAACTGTATTTTATTTTGAAAGCATATGTATAAATACGATTAAATCAAAATTAATAAATAAACAAAATAGTTCCTCAGGTGTGTGCTTCCAACAAATTTATTTGTGTGAGATATTCAAGAGCAGGTGCACCTAATAAATTTACGTAAGAGATATCCATTCGGTTTTTTACAATAGTCTTCTTCAAAACGTTTTTCACAAGTCAAGGGCCTATTATATAGACATTTTTAAGCTATTTAATAACTGGTGAATCAAATCTCCATCCAAGGAGGGCCGCCTATTAATAGATTCATACAATTCGGTTTTTATAAGACGCCTTACAGCTTTCAAGTCCGGAGTGTTTAAATTTTCACTCACTCAGAATGGGCGCGCTGGGCGCCCTGAATAGATTCATTTGATGGGGGCGCCCATACAATATGGTATAGCTTTTAAAGTTGGGAATGTTAAAATTTTCACTCGCAGGTCTGGCGATCTTTGATAAATCCATTTAATTAAGACAACTCATACAATTTGGTTTAGCTAAGTAAGACGCCTTACATATTTCAAAGTCGGTGTGTTCAATTTTTCTCTCAGGGTGGGCGCTTTGAATATATATTTATTTGATGGGGCGCCCCATACAATTTGAAAGCTAAAAGGAGTCTTCCTTATAGCTTTCAAAGTCGGGCATGTTAAAATTTTTGTTAAGAGTTGGCACCCTTTAATAGATTCACTAGATGAGGGCGCCCCATACAAAAAGTTCAAAATGCTCTTCTCTTAAAAGGCGCCTATATTAGTTCTCTTAAGAGGACGGGTGTGTATAACCCAGTAAGGGCGCTCTTTACTCGTTTGTAGGCGCCTTTTGAAGCTTTTTTTTGTAAAGGAAAGGCAATCTAGCTTACTGCTTAGGTTTGTTTCTTTTGAGTCAGGACGTAACGGAATATTTTTCCCTTAAAGTTAGGGGTCAAAAAAATTTTCTAAGGCGCCCCTTCATCGGTCGGCGCCTCCGTGCAGGCACGGCCAGCACGCCCGGCCGGAACGGCCCTGACACCAGAGGGGGCCCATCTGACACTGCTACCAGTGACGTCACTGGCAGCGGAAGTGACGAGCCAAAGCTTACACTGGCCAATCAGGCTTGTTAAGGCGGAGCGTAAAGTTTCCATGCCACCAGTATCTTTCTATTATCCCGCTCAAACTGAAAGTGATTGGTTGTTCAAACAGTTAGGAGGCGTTACAAATGACGTCACTGGCAGCGGAAACGAGACGTCACGAGCTTTTTCCATGTCTATGTGAAGAGCCAACCTTATATTCTATAAACCTTGGGGCTACACTATAACTTCTTTTCGAAGGTTTGCTTTTCTGTTGAAGTTTTTCTCGTGGCAGTCGGACTACTATTAGTATTAACTCTAACTGAACTGCAGAGAAAAGGCATAAAATTTTTACATTCGATATCATTATTTCACCACTTGCCCGGAGTGAACTGATCATTTCCAAATTCCCTTCTGTTACTCCTTCCCCTCTGGTATTATGGAGCATAACTAACCATTCACTGCCACTAAAGACAATAGCAAAATTTTATGAAATATTTCCACTAAGCGAGTACTATTCAACATTTCAAGAGCTACTAAGACCGCGAATCTACCTTAGTAACGAATTCGAAGAAAATATAATTGCCTTTTCTTTTCATAATCCCAGTGACATAAGATTCTTATCTCTGGCTGTGAGTTGTGGTTCGGTCAGCTTAAGAAAGCTTAATCTTGGTCATTATTAACACTAACCATGCGTTACTGCCTGCCGCTAACAATGATAGCAAGGAGTGGGCCTGGCTAACTGGCTCAGAACCTGAGGGATGACGTCATCCT
This sequence comes from Tetragnatha montana, assembly GCA_963680715.1. Lineage (NCBI taxonomy): Eukaryota > Metazoa > Arthropoda > Arachnida > Araneae > Tetragnathidae > Tetragnatha > Tetragnatha montana. The sequence goes on from OY796674.1 coordinate 43,126,524, forward strand.
TGAAGTATTGTGAGAGTTCATTTTTCATTCTGGAAAATTATGCTAATTATGCTTTCATTCGCTAAATTATGAAATGAAATACCTCATTTAAAATTTAAAAAAAAAATACAAGTTGTGTATGAAAGGATAAAGTATCGGGAGAAAGTTGTTTCATCAGTTTATTTTGAATAAATAAAAAATTATAGGGTAAAAAAAATAGGTCCAAGGGGTGTCCGAGGTACACGACCTTCCCCTATTTATGAATTTTGCTTCAACCGAGTTAAGTTTGATCCACATTAACTAGGTCTAGGATAATCGTGATTCTACTGTATTTCAATTACAGTTTCACATGAAGAAAATTCTACGAATTAAATAACCATTGCAGGTAATGAGATATTGATGGAATATAAATAAGTAAATAAAACTGTTTATTTTAAATATGTATTATATTAACTATCTCCTTCACCTTAATATACATACAATAAATTAAGATGTTGTGTAGATTTATTCTTCCTTGACTATTAAAGATACTTTTACTCTTAAAAAAAATAAAAATTCAGAAATTCCACTTTTACAAAAAGTGACTTTAAAAAATCTTTCTGGGTGCTCTCCTTTCCACGAGAAATGACTACTTATGTATTTTAGTAACAAGCCACCATTTTGGAGAAGTTGTTTATTTGAATTAATTGACCGCAAAAATGCCCAAAAAAAGATCCATGAACGAAGAGAAAACCAGACTATTTTCCTCACAGTTAGGATCTAAGAAGTAAAAACTTTTGAGTTTTGGCTATTTTAATTTCAATATAGATTTAAGTTTTAAGACAAAACATTGAAAAGTATGCACAAACAGACTTTAAGTAACACCAATAATGAAATGAATTTCAATTAATAGCTTTCAAAAACCATCTTGAAAATTATTTTCAAAAGGAAAGGAGAATAAAACATCATCCTTAGAATTTAGAATTATTTATTATTTTTTTGGTGCTAGGTCATGGGCAAAGTACGGCCCTCGGGCCAAATGCGGCCCGTTGGATGAGTCAATCCGGCCCGCGGCATGGTTTTGAATAACCCCTACAATTACACATAGAAGAAAATGTTTTTTATATGACCACCATTTAGCGTCACTACTGCGAATCGGCTCATCCCAGTTTCTACCAGATTTTGAAAAACTTTTAGAAGCTCAGTATCACAGTTTCATCAGTCACTTGCGCCTTCATACTCTTCTAAAGAACAATAAATTTTGTAACCATTTTTTTACCATTGTAGCATATAACATAAGTTGTGTGTGATGTAAAAATCAATAAAAATCCCTCATAAAAATTTGTTTTGTTAATTTTTTTGTTTCCGGCCCGCCTAGATATTTTTTTTGGCACTGTCTATTTGCCCGGCAGATATACTCTCTAACTCTAGTCCTGTTTACCCGGCACTCTGATTGGAGCTCCGGGACCGCGAGACCTACGGCGCATGCGTCAACCAGTGCCAACTGCCGGTTTTACCGTGGAAATAGACACTTCGTATTTTTTTTTAAATTTTATCTAGCCCTCCCCTTAAAAAGTTTGCCCATGTCTGTAGCTAGGGTATTCTTCTGTATGCATAGTATATTTTTACTGCTTCTTAAAACTAATTGCCATTTTCGCAAGGCCAGACAAAGGGGCAATTTCAACCGCATGTACAGGTATATTCAAAACTCATGGGAAAAATGAGAGAGGTAGTAATACACAACCCAAAGGCAAATGAATCAGAATCATTGAAAAGGGGACCCTCGCTTCAAGCAATCCTCTGATTCGCTAGAGAGCAGACAAAAGTTGTCAGGAGTCACCAATTGTAATTCTTTAACTTATATATTTAAAACTGAGTACATATTTTGTCCGTTTAAAGATGACTCCTTAACATGGGTGTCATTTAGGGGGGGGCAATTGACACCCCAAAGGTTTCCACTGGTATGTGAAAAATAGTTGCAAGTCCCTTGAATATTCTGTAACTCATAGGGAGCATCGTGTGTAACCCGAAAAGTCTCAAAATGTGTTAAAACACTACTTTTGAAGGTCAAATTTTAAAAAAAAATCTGGGGGAGAACCCCCCTTTAAAATTTTGAAGTCTGTTAGTTTTACAGTTTTTCCCTTGAAAATACTGCTGCTTAGAAGAAGCGTGACCCAAGAAGAAGACCCTTTGTGTGATCCCCAAAGTAGTTTCAAATGAGATAAAATACAAGTATAAAGAGACAAATTTCAAAAAAAATTTAGGGATGAACCCCCAGCCCCCTCGAAATTTGATTTCTATTAATATTTTTTTTCCTTGAAAATTATGTGGTTTACAAGGAACTGTTTTCTTCGGATGTTACCCAAAGGGTCTCAAAATGAGCTAAAACATTACTTTTACAGGCAAATTTTCAAAATTTTTCTGGGGGTGACCCCCAAACCCCCCATTCTTATACTTGGAAATTTTATAAAATTTTGACATTATTGCACCATAATTCAAATATTACTTTTAAGTGATCTAAAACTAGTTAGGGGGTACCTTAGAAATGACGTTGACGTTGAGTCAATCCCTCAAAAACAAAAGTCTGGTTACAGCCCAGCACCACTAGAAAAAATCCTTGCCCCCCTCCAACCAAAAACTGAAATGACGCCCCTGTTCCTTAAGGAAAAAATTACTTAACACAGGTTTAATAAATTAGCTCAAGTATGATAATTGACAATGATTCCCAAATATTTTCTGAGGTAGAAAATATTTGGGAATTTTACTTTAAACATCGTGTTTTAACACTTTAACTCCGGGACTAACTTTCACTTGCAGAAAAGGTTATTCTTATAGAACTTATAGGTGTTTCAGGATCAGGGGGCATACCACTACTTTTTTGAAATTGCCACTGGATGTTCCATATTTCTTGCAGAACCCTTGAGAATGCTTCACAGAACTTGGTTGGGAATGGAAAACTATGAACAGGATTTAGGGTGAACACTATGTGCACGTGATTTTATTATTGACTGAAGTGAGGTCTAATTGCTCGAGGTAAGTGATGAGCGTAACTAAACAATATAGCCCCTGAGAGAGGGTATAAGCATCATCCCTAGATGCCGCGAAACCTCTCCAACTTCCTGATCCCTATCTCTCAAACTACAATCGAGCTGACAAAAGTAATTTCTCTCCCCTTCGACTAAGCAAGACCGAAAAGAGATGGAGATATCCTCTCATCCATTTTACCAAAGCCGCCACCGTCAGTGGAGTCAACAAACTTTCCGCACCTATGGATAAATATGCGAAACTAACTAGAGAAGGTGCTGAACATCCGTGCAGGGAGAAAAATGACGTATATTCCTGATGACTCTTGAGATAAACATGACTACGTCACAAGGTGGTTCGCTCCAGTTACAGCTCTTTGACCGAGAGGTCCACCTTTATAGAGTCGGAAGGTAATAGAGGGAGCATGACATTTATATCTTCTATTTTAACGATCGTGTCAATATCACATGCCGTTCAGGAGCCCTAGAATTTCCTAGAATTGACGACAGAGCTTCTAGGCGTTTGTGATAGCCGGGTTTCCATCGCATTTTTCAATTACTTTCAAGCGCAGTCTCCACTTGTCCTATATGTTTCGTTACGGCAATCTGGAGAGATCACTTCAGCTAGTCACAGAGAGAGGGCTCGCAATAATGTCACTTTTGTCTCCCCCTGATTTGTCAACTTGTATCGACAGATTGCGTAACGCAACAGATCGAAAAAGTGGAAACTCTGCCTAAGGAGAACCATCGTGTAGATTGTAGATGCAAGTAAGTATAAGATAGTAAGTAACACAAACACACAGGCCAATATCTCTCTGTTAAAAGTACGGTCTTTGTCAAAACGAATCCCTCTGATGTATACTTATCGGCCAATATCAACATTTCCCAGTACTGTATTTCAGGCCCGTAACCAGACTTTTGTTTCGGGGGGGGGTGACTCAAATATTTTTTGAGGTACCTCCGTACGGGTACTTTTATATGTTAAGTTTTAGATGACTACACTGGATTGAAATTTTGATCCACTAAATTTCAAAATTGTATAAGCAATATGAATTCGAATTAATGGGGGGTCTGGGGGTCCAACCCCAGAAAATTTTTGGAAATTTGCCCCTCAAAAGAGTGTTTTAGCTCATTTCTGAGACCCTTTAGATTACACCCATAGAGCACCACTCATTGTAAGCGGCCGAATTTTCAAGGTAAAAAGAAGGTATATTGTAATAAATGGCGAAATGTTAAGGGGGTTTTTAGGTTCTTACTCCAGAAAATTTTTGAATTTTTCCCCTAAAAGGGGCATTTTAACTCATTTTGAGACACTTTAGGTTACATTAAAGGGGACTACTCCTTGTAAATCACACAAGTTTGAAGGAAAAACCGTATACTTTATAGATTTCAAAATTTCGAGGGGGTTTGGGGGTCCTCCCCAAGAAAAATTTTGGAAATTTTACCCTTAAAAGTAGGGTTTTGACTTATTTTGAGACCCTTTGGGTTATACCCGAAGAGGATATCGCTCCTTGTGAGACATAATTTTCAAGAAAAATAGCAGTATAAAAATTGATGTCAAAATTTCGGGGGGGGGAGTTGAACCCATAACCCCCCCCTTGGATACGGCCCTACTGTATTTTGCTCGTCGTCAATATCACTTCATTGATCGTCAAAAAAGAGGCAGTAAAATCCGTTTTCTGTTCTACATGTTTATTTTACTCAACCTGTTGTTTAAAATAATTTTTTACCTTCTTTTTAATAATTGAAAATTCCCCAAAATGCCCAACATTTTTTGACTTTTGCGATGTTGTTCAATATTACTGCATCACTGATCAATGTTCCTGTACTACTTGGGAAGATTCTGACTCGAAACTATCGCCGAAGTTTCCTGCAAAAGAGAGGAGAGAGTAAAAGGAGAGAGAACCGGGAAATGGCAGAGGGTAAAGAGGGAAGAGGAAATGCAGTGTATCAGCCGGTGCGTACTCAGTATCATACTCTACTTATACGCATCCACCAGCAGACGGCTGTTCATTTTCAGGGTTTCTTCGAGAGGAAGAGTCCGGATTAAAGAGCTTGATCGATGGATTTTTGAGTCAACCGCTTAATCTGCTGTGTACAGTTTGGCCAAGTGCATCGAGGGGTTGCGAACGGTGGGACGTTGACATTGCATGAGAAGGCTTGACCACTGGGATTAGTGATGGCACCGCTGAAAATATGGTTTGACAGTCATACACATGATGGAATGTTTAAAATTAGACTATGATTATGCGGGGCAGATTTGATTATTCATATAATGAGGACTATAATTGTAATACCTGTAATCCCTTAAAGGGCCTGTGCACACAGTGTAGGAGAAAATCACATCTCTTGGAGCTCCAGAGAATAGAGTTTTAAAAAACGAATTCAAATTACAGAGGAGAGTGGGGCACATTGGAACAAAAAGTACATTTTTTACTATTCCTCCATATATTTATAAGATATTAAAACAAAAACGGATTGATTCATAAGCTTCAGAGTTCTTTTACCCTTCGAAAAATTTAGATGAAGTGCTAAATATACAGCTTAATTAATTGCTGAAAATGTAAGCTTTAATGTACAATGAATTTCGTGGGTCATTCCAGGTCAAATCAACAAGGCACTCAACCTGACCCTCTCAGATTTCAATGAAACTTTCAGGAATTGTTCTCTCTTATGTATATTAAAGCCCTGGATGAAGACGTTACTTCTTCAACAACAAGCAAGAACTCGGTATATAGACGTATTCTGAGGCGAGGATTATCAACACGAACTTTTCCAAGTTCGAAAATCGAATATTTACGAGTAATTAACGATTTTATGGTCAAAAACGCTTATTTCTCCATTTCTCTACCAGAGTAGATCCGCTTGACTCACTATTGTAACAAATGAGATTAAAACCTCAAAACTGCATCTCCTCTCAAACTACGCCGCAGGCGTGGCCAAAACTCGGTATATAGACGTATCTAGAGACGTGGGTTATAAATACAAAGTTTTCCAAGTTCGAAAATCGAATATTAACCTGTAATTTAACATTTTTATGGTTAAAAATGCTTATTTTTCTACAACAGTAGATCTGCTTGACTCACTATTGTTAATGCTTATTTTTCTACTAGAGTAGATATGCTTGACTCACTATAGAGCATTCGCACATGACGTCACTTGGAGGACAAAATCAACGTTGCTAAGGCTGTTGTTAGGGGCGGGACATAGAAGTATCCAATAGCAGCATTCGCACATGACGTCACTTGGCGAATAAACAACGTTGCTAAGGCCGTTGTTAGGCAGAGTCATGTGATTGAAAATGCTCTATTGTTAATGAGATGAAAACCTTAAAATTAAATATTTTACTAGGGGAAACTATAAATGTGCAACGTAGGAACTGGATGGGTTTGAGTATATATAAACAGTTGGAACCGGGATGAAAAAGGCGCCGGGAACGCCGGGATATTAAAATTATCGGGAACACTGGAATATGAAAAATTACCGGGAATACCTGGATATAAAAAATTACCGGGAACACCGGGATAAGAAAAACTACCGGGAACATCGGGATGATTGGTAACTGAGGTTACAGAAAAATTAGACATGTAACTTGAGAAAAGTTTAAAAAAAATAAATTGATATACTACACCCGTGCAAGGCCGGGCATATCAGCTAGCTACTGGCCCTGGATGAAGACGTTACTTCTTCAACAACAAGCAAGCTTCAATCAGCAAGTAACGTCTTCATCCAGGGCTTTAATGTATATCAAAAAAGTTTTTTATTGCTCAATTTTCTTGGTAATATTTTTTATTAAAATTTTTTGAACAAAGGAAGAAGATGGAATTTCTGGCTCTTTAACCTTACATAATTCCAGTTCTATTTGTCTGAGAAAACTCTATCACCCCTAGTTTTAAAGATAATTTTCCAAGGTTTAATTTGATATAAAGTTTGACTATATGTCCACGAAAAAAAATTATTTTCATTATTTTTTTTTTACAAAAAAAGTAAAAAAAAAAAAAATAATGTTGGTATCCTTGAATTTTTTTGAAAGTTATTCATATTTTTGCAGCATTATAAGGTATTAAGGTACGTCGAACCGCACTTATTTCCGCGGACCAAATCGTAATAGTGCGGAAAACTTGCCTACCCATAACAGTAACTCATGTGTGAAATTTTAGCCCTATCAAAAAATATCTTCTGTTCTGAACCTCGGCCTAAAGTTTTGACTTTTTACCAAAAAATTGCTATTTTACCTTATTTCTTACCGTTCCGTGACCTCCTGATGAACATAATTTTTTCAGGTGGTGTGGTAGGGGTCTAGGGGGACTTTTCCGTGAACCCAATCCTCGTACCCCCCTTTCCCCCTACGCGAGCCGGGGTTTTGTGGGCGGGCGCGCAACTCAAAATGTTGGCTTTCCCTCCAAACTCCAGCCCTGCGCCCGCCTTCGTTGCCCATTTTCTACATCAAAACCTCACGTAAACCAATTATTTTCATAAAAGTGACCCAGAACCCACTGTTGAGAGGTATCTTTCCATCAGGATCCATGGATTTATAATTATTTTTTAAATTTTTCATTTACCTTAACTCTTTTTTCACAAAACAAGCATTTTTATTACAATCTACTTTTTTAAGGCATATCTGTTGGTTAATGAACTCTGCTACAACTCTGCAACTGTTTAATTACCTGTCATTGGAAGAAAAAAACCTTTTCTACCAAGTGGATGTCTATGGTAGATGTATTGCGTCTAACTAGCTGTTATACAGTCAGATTTTGTCAGTGTCCTCTTTCCTTGATTTAAGATTGGCTCCTATTCTTATTATAACATAAATATTATTTTACAAATAAATGTGCCATAGATGGAGGAAAGAGTAAGAGTAAGAGAAAAGTGTGGGACGTGATTTGTGAACGCCCATTCCTTTAAAAACTACTCATATAAATTTAAGAGAGAGATATCATTCTATTATCTGTTTAGCACAAGCATAGTGCCCCCCTTATATGCGTCGAAAATTTAGGGTATGGGGACTATAATAGTACACACTTAGGAAGTAGGTAAATTAGTTCATGATCACACACCAGATGAAATTTCAGAGTGATATCTCGATCAGTAAATGTGGATTAGCAGAAGAGAAAAGAGGTAAAATCAACAAACATATTTTCATTAATTACCATATCTCACCTGTACCTCAACAACCGACGGAGGTTCTGGGCTCTGCCCCGTCCATGCCATGTACTTGCTCCTTATACTATGTAATTTCCACTATAGTTCAATATCATACTCATTAAAGATGTTTCATTAAAGATGTTCAGTATCACGAAATAGTTGACAATTGATTAAAAGGCCATTTTTGCATTACCAGAACACATCTTGCTGAGCATAATGACTTATGAGAAGGAATCTGTTAGAAAAAACGCCCTTAATATTTTCTTGGCAAGAGAACAAGCAATTGGTTCTAAGTGTTCACAACTTAGGCAATAGGCATAATAATGTTCTTACTTAGCATTTCAAAACTAAACCCTATTTTGAAAGGATAGATTAAAAAAGTGTTCAGATAACGTTTCCATCATTTCTTAGGAACTGATACATTAGCTCACACAGAATATTTGTCCGAGTGGGAGTTCTCAAAGTTCTCACCACACACCGTGACAGTGGAGAAAAGGGTACAGTTAGTTACTAGAGCTTCCAGAAAGGTGTGTGGTTCCAGGGGCGTAGTGAAAGGGGGTAATATCCTTCGATAATAAGAATTTTCCTTTTTTTAGAACAGAAAACACTGAAATTACTTTAAATTCCCCCGAAATTACACTATTCCCCTCCAGATTTTTTTTCTGGCTATGCCACTGAGTGATGCCTCTTGCTCGGAACGACTTCGTCAGATACTTTCTTAAATCAAGAAAAGAGCTGCCTCAGACATAATCAGACTGTATAACAGCACTAGTTAGACGCAAATCATCCACCATAGACATCCTCCTGGAAATTTCAGTTTGTAAAAAAGTATGTAATAAAAATGCTTGTTTTGTGAAAAAGGAGTTAAGGTAAATGAAAAATTTAAAAAATAATTATAAATCCATGGATCCTGATGGAAAGATACCTCTCAACAGTGGGTTCTGGGTCACTTTTATGAAAATAATTGGTTTACGTGAGGTTTTGATGTAGAAAATGGGCAACGAAGGCGGGCGCAGGGCTGGAGTTTGGAGGGAAAGCCAACATTTTGAGTTGCGCGCCCGCCCACAAAACCCCGGCTCGCGTAGGGGGAAAGGGGGGTACGAGGATTGGGTTCACGGAAAAGTCCCCCTAGACCCCTACCACACCACCTGAAAAAATTATGTTCATCAGGAGGTCACGGAACGGTAAGAAATAAGGTAAAATAGCAATTTTTTGGTAAAAAGTCAAAACTTTAGGCCGAGGTTCAGAACAGAAGATATTTTTTGATAGGGCTAAAATTTCACACATGAGTTACTGTTATGGGTAGGCAAGTTTTCCGCACTATTACGATTTGGTCCGCGGAAATAAGTGCGGTTCGACGTACCTTAATAAGGTATGATACCTAAAAATTATAGAATGTTCCAGCCATGGGATCAGGAGTTTTCTCGGACAAATAGAAATTGAGTTACTGGAGTTTTTTTATAGTATATTTTTATTTAAGTATCAGAACTAAAATCGATTGTTTTTTTTTACTGCTCCAGAGCATAAGGGGACGTCCATAAATTACGTGAGGTGGTTTTCCGAATTTTGGACCCCTCCCTCCCCCTTGGTGAGATTTTGCTGGACCCCCCCCTCAAATTCTCACAGGAGATTTTCTCAATCACTAGTTTCGTCTTATGGGCATTACCATTACCATCCAGATTGCAAAATTTGACTCATTGAAATCGATAACATGATTCGAACGTATAATTATCACGACTGACTGGCTAATGATTTGCTGTTTTGACTAGTCTGAGCATTTTTTCAAACTTGTGCTAAAAAAATTAAAGAAAAAACGTATATTTTCTAAACTAAAAGTTGACGTGATATTTTAATTGACTCCCCCCCTCCCACCTGGTGAGATTTTGCTGTACCCCTCCCCCCTTCCTCACGTAATTTATGGACGTCCCCTAAACAAGCAAGCACAAGGACATTAGTTTGATTTTTATGAGACAGAAAATATAGTAATAATAATAATAATAATAATAATTTTTATTTCTTTTTTAAAAAATACAATTTACAAAAATAAAAATTGGTCACCAAGAGGCAACTGAGCCAGTATTGGTGACTACTTGCATGACATAGGAAAAAATATAGTTTACAAAAATCAAAACACAAATGATAAAAAACCACAAATAAGGATTTAGAACTAGGAAATGAACACAAGACATAAATTTATAAAAGTATACATAATTAAACATTCTGGACAAACTGGAAAATATAAAGTAAATTCGCTTCTATAAATGTGGAAAAATAAATCGATATCGTCAATTTCAATTAAAAATGTAAATAAAATTTTCTTGAAATGATAATAATTGTTTTCCGACTGCAACTCAAATGGTAAACGGTAAACTATTGTATAGAGTATTTTCAATCACATGACTCTGCCTAACAACGGCCTTAGCAACGTTGTTTTATTCCTCCAGTGACATCATGTGCGAATGCTGCTATTGGATACTTCTATGTCCCGCCCCTAACAACAGCCTTAGCAACGTTGATTTTGTCCTCCAAGTGACGTCATGTGCGAATGCTCTATAACTTTGGAGCTAAACAAAGAAAATGCTTGCGATAGATTTCTTTACGTATTATTGGTAATTCAAAAATTATATTTGGACGTCTATCTGAAATATTTTCTTTTAATAGAGCATTCGCACATGACGTCTTGGAGGACAAAATCAACGTTGTTAAGGCTGTTGTTAGGGGCGGGACATAGAAGCATCCAATAGAAGCATTCGCACATGATGTCACTGGAGGAATAAAACAACGTTGCTAAGGCCGTTGTTAGGCAGAGTCATGTGATTGAAAATAGAGCATTTTCAATCACATGACTCTGCCTAACAACGGCCTTAGCAACGTTGTTTTATTCCTCCAGTGACATCATGTGCGAATGCTGCTATTGGATACTTCTATGTCCCGCCCCTAACAACAGCCTTAGCAACGTTGGTTTTGTCCTCCAAGTGACGTCATGTGCGAATGCTCTATGCTCTATTTACATTGTTTTTTACATTTATTTTTACTAGTAAAATAAATCATAGAATAAATAGTACTAGTATATTAGTACTATAGAGCATTTTCAATCACATGACTCGGACTTAACAACGGCCTTAGCAACAGAAGATGTTACAGTTTTTTGCCCTACAGAGGTTAACAGTTACAGAAAATGACTAGCCGTAGAATTCTTCTATTGGAGCATTTTCAATCACGTGACCCCACACCTAAAAACCGTCTTAGCAACAGATAAACAAAGGCCTTAGCAACAGTTAAAAACCCTACAGAAGATGCACAGTTAAAAGAAAATAACCGGTTGTGACGTCACCTGAAAACACTCTGTACTACTATTCTATTTTCAGAATAATGGGTGTTCTTATTTTCCTATAAGAAGAATCTATAACAGCGAAAGAGAGGTAAAATAAACAAATAAAATTAACCAAATTAAATAAATAATTGGGGATCTCCAAATTTGAATTCTTTTCAGTCAATGATGTTATTAACTTTTCAGAACCCCGGCATCAATTTTTCTTTCATTTAAGTTTCCATTTTTTGAAATTGGAAACAAAAATCGTCAACGTAGTGACAGTGAGGGATTGTTTTGTGACCTTGATAATGGAGTCAACTGTGTGTTCCATTCCTGAAACCGGATTTAATTTTGAAAACTGTCAAAGGTAATTTTAAAATTTAGGTATAAATGTTGTAAAAAAATGTAGTAATGCATTTGTATTATAATTTTTAAATTTATGTAGGTACGTATACCTACTATATTGCATGCATAATAAAAAGCATATTTGTATATATTAAAGTACTGAAAGTGTTTACAATTCAGTTAAGATAGTGTTTCATAATGCGGACCTTGGTTTCTAGGAATTCTTTTTTGAGTCATAAGGGATTTCCTGCTCCTAAAGTTAAAAAAACTGGCACTACAATTGTCGGAGTTGTATTTGAAGTGAGATTTTTCTGTTTGTTTTTATATATGCTTAATTTTATTGATCTTCAATTCTTTTTTATCTTACACTGCAGATACGTAAAACACTTGCAACGTTAAGTTAACACAATAATGAACACTTCTAATCAATCAAAATAGTTCTGATTGTGTCGTGAAAGAAAGTGTTGCTAAAATCTTATACAGAAAATATGTTCTTATAGTGTTTCTATCTAAATTTAAGAACTTTTTCAGATTTTAAACATATTTTAGAACACTATTTTTGTAATACATTTCTAGATAAAATACTTTACTAACACTTTTCAAATATCTATTCAGAATACTGTTGCAATTTGCAATACATGTTAAGGTGCTAACAACACAACTAAAGTGCTGTTAATTTGAGGTAAAAAAGTGTTCTTGGTACAATTCCGTTAGAGTCCCCGCTAAATATCGCCAATATCCAAATCTCTAAATATACCCAAATATCAGCACATTTTTCTGACTTTTATTAATAAACTGAATAGTTATTGATCTAATTAAACATTTTAATTCAGGAGTTTGAAATTATTTATGATTATTTCTACTTTTTGTTGTCTAATAGAACCGGGTGATATTTCGTGGGGACTCTAACGGAATTGAACCGTGTTCTTAAATGTTAAAGCATTTGCAATCTATACTACATCTAGGACCGAAATATTGTCAGTAGGTAGCAGGGTTTTCAACCCACCCAGAAAAAAACACCCGTGTCCCGTGTCAGACTGACTCCTTTAATAATAATTTAGAAATGTGTGTTAAACTGAAACCTTTTTATATGTACTCAGATATAAAATACTTTAGTTTTAAGTAGTACTTCATTATCAAATACATCTGACATTATTCTTTTTAAAAGTTTTAGATTTTTATCACTTTTAGATACCTACGCTTACCATCTATTACTATCTTTAGTAATCCTATTTTTATAGCTTTACAGAAAAATAATGCAGACTGTTTTTAGTTTAAATATATAATCTTAAAACGAAACTTATAACAGTTACTGTTAATGGCTTCATTATTTATTTGAAAAAGAATGGTTAAAAACATTTTTAGAACAATTTTTAATGCAGTCAGTCAATATGTATTAATTTTTGATAGGGGAGAGTGGGGCACCTTGGGACACTTTTTACTAAATTATTTTTCTAATTTATTTATACCGTTATATTTATTCAAATGCAGCTAATATATTAAATATATTTCTTTGCGCATCTAATAAAATGTTTTCTGACCAATTATCTCTTTTAGAGAATTCATAATAACAAATTTAAAAAACCTCTTTTTATGTCCCAAGGTGTCTCACCAGTTACCCACCTAAACTTATGTTATTTTGAAAAATATAAGAATAACACATTATATTATGATAAAGCTACGCTTAAGAATCTTAAACTGGTAATAATTAATAATATTTTACATTCAAAAATGTTTACTGATTTCCTCATTTTTGTCCATAAATCACTGCTTTTTTTATTTCCTTCCAGAAAATTTTTTCCACCAATTTCTAAATTATAATCCTCTTAATTCTTAAATTATATAATTTTTTTTTAACAAGAAACAATTTTTTTTATTCTTGAAAATGTTGGGGTATCTTTTATAACATGTCCCAAGGTTCCCCACACCTGAGTGTCTGTCCCAGGATGCCCCACTTGACAATTTGGATATAAAACTTAATTACTCTTTTAGGTTTAGCAAAAAATGTTCTTTTTCTTTTCTAAAATATTAATGAATACACGTATTTAAATCTCAACATAATTATAATAGCATAAACAAACCTCTTTTATTAAAAAAAATCTTTTGAAACTGCAAGTGATTGTAACTTTGCACCACGCAAAACAAGAAAACTGATGTAATTAATGATCCAGACGCACCAAAGACTCCAACACACGTTGAAGAGCAGATTTTAGGATCCTTTATTAGTACCTATAAGCACGAGTTCATAACTATGAAATTACGTCTGTAAATTTGAGTGTCCCAAGGTGGGCCATGTCCCAAGGAGCCCCACTCTCCCCTACTCTACTTAAAATTTAATTAAAAGTTTTCTGAGTTCCTAAGAAATTACTTTATATTAAACTTTTTTGAAAATTACCATTTTCTTAGCATGGGGTTGTACTTGGTGCTGATACAAGAGCTACTGTTGGATCTATCGTTGCCGATAAAAATTGTTCGAAAATACACTATCTAGCACGTAACATTTAGTAAGTATTTGTTCAATACCTGTCCTTTTGCCTTTGTAGTTATTAAGTATTATTTTGATTGTCCCACTGAGTGGACATTAAAATTTTCGTACAAGCAATAAATTCTAATGAATAAACCACATTTGTATGTAACTTTTAAAAGATATGCAATATACATGCTAGTTTATCTCAGTCTTCATATTGGATTTTACATTGCAGCTGTTGTGGCGCAGGCACTTCTGCTGATACTGAACAAGTTACCCGATTGGTTGCATCTCAGTTGGAGTTGCATAGATTGTCTACTGATAGAATTGTACCAGTAAAAGCAGCCGAGCGTTTGATCACTCACCATCTCTTTAGGTAATACGTTTGGCATTAAAAATTTTTTCATACCATGAATTTTCACTTCTTTTAGCTTTTTCATACAAAGTTCGCTTGTAAAACCCCCAAGGGGATTGGAAAATACTGTAATAATCAAAATAATAGAGAAGTCATGTTTGCATTAGTACTACTATATTATATTCTGTTCATTTAGAATTGAACTGTAAAAAATCGGTCACTGAAGTTGTGTGATGACCGTTATGAAGCATTATTGAGCGTTTTTGATCCTGTTTCAGGCGCCAATTCTAAATGAACAGACTATAGTATGTACCATAGTTTATAAGTGAGTAAGGTTCAGCCGTCTGGACAATTGTGTGTCAAGATTTTATTTTCCAGATACCACGGTCTGATTGGGGCTGCCCTCATCGTCGGTGGAGTCGATTTTCATGGACCACACGTTTGCTCTGTATCTCCATGGGGTTGCTCAGACTTTGTGCCTTATACTTCAATGGGGTCAGGTTCTTTGGCAGCCATGGCTGTTCTCGAAAAGAGATGGAAAGACAGCATGACCGTAAGTTTAACAGCTTTTTAACTTAAGGTGTTTTCAAGTTCTTAATGGTCTTTTATGCTCCCCCTAATAATGCTTCACATTTTTAACGAATAGGGAAAAAGAGTTTGTAATATACTTTTTGAATGAATTTTAAAAAAAAGTTTTAATAGTTATTTTTAATAGTTACCCTAAAAAATGTCATTTTTTTTAGCTGGAAGAAGCTAAACAATTAGTACGGGATGCTATAGCGTCTGGAATTTTCAATGACTTAGGATCTGGTAGCAGTGTTGATTTGTGTGTGATTACCAATGAAGGAGCTCAGCATCTGCGACCATATGACATTGCCAACGTTAAAGGGGAAAGGTAATTGACTTATAAATGTATTGAAAGAATTAATTATGCATATTAAGCTATAAATTTGAAACAATTTAACTAGCAATGTGAACCTTGTTCCAATTGAAAGAATATAATTCAAAGAGTTAAAATAGTTCTAAAATTATCATATTACCACATTTATGACGTTTTTCACATTCATAGAACACATATTACAACATTTATTTGTAAATTTCTTTAGTTACCAAATAGTATTTTATCTTTCATTGCAAAAAGAATTTTTTTCATTTCTCTCTTTTCTTTATTTCTAAAAAGTTTCCATATTAAAAGGTTGTAATTCAATATTATCAATCACATATTATTTTTCATTCAAAAATTTTCTGGAAATTACAAAATTTACCCTGCTTTCCAAACAACAGGGTAAAAAACAAATTTTAAATTTTTTTTAATTGAAATTTTTTAATTAAACTGCATTTATCTCAAGAGAATCAAAAAAATTTATTCCGTTTGAAATATTTGAGGTTTCATGAATATTAATAAATTGTTATACGAAATATCGGTCAATGTTAAAACTGGTCAGTAAGAAACAAATTTCTTACATGGGTAAAACCCTAAATGTTTTGACCGGTTTTTACTAGGAATAGGAATAGAAAGAAAATAAAAAGCAATTAAAAATGCAACTTTATGCTTATTTTATAAATGTAAAAGTTTATAATGTTTTTCCAGAAATTTATTTCTGAATACCTGGTTCCAAATTTTTTACACAATCCGAATAAAAATGTTGTTCTGCAATGCGAGAATGTGAGACAGATTTTGCTCTTCTTAGGACTGGGAAATTTTGCTCACACACAAGTGCTGGCAAAAGTCGTGATCATTTTCAGACCGTGTTTCCACACATTTGGACAGTTTTCTGGTGGGAAAACTTAGGAAACAACTTTTCTCTAAATTTTTCCTGCAGCCCTTGATGTATGGCTTTGTAATTATCTCTCAGTTCCAGTTCTAAATTATTTAGTGTGGTGGATACATCAACAAAAAATGGGTTTTGAAACAAACTGATTTCGCTCTTGATGCTTTTAATTTGGAAATTAGATTATTTTTACAAGAAGATTGGGAGCCAATGGGCGTCATTTAGGGAGGGGCAGTGGGGGGGGGGCAATTGCCCAAGGTTTCCACTGTTATGTGAAAAATAGCTACAAGTCCCTTAAAAATTATGTAACTTTCACAAGGAGTAAACCCAAAAAGTTTCAAAAGCAGTTAAAACACTCCTTTGAGGGTCAAATTTCAAAAACTTTTCTGGGGTATTCCAAACCCCGTCCAAAAATTTTACACCTGTTATACAGTATTTTACCCTTGAAAATTCTTTCCCAGTTCTGTGTTTTCCCAGTAGCAGTTGGCAGTTGGCATAAGCTTATTTGCATATTCCCGGAAAATTTTCAAAAAAATTCTGGGGGAGGATCCCCAGCCACCCGTCGAAACTTTGACGTTTACTTATAACTTTTTCACTAGAAAATTCTGTGGTTTACAGAAATTGTTATCTTTGGATGTAACCCAAATGGTCTCAAAATGAGCTGAAATACTACTTTAAGAGGTTTAATTTTCAAAATTTCAAAGACCCCCTATTTTTACTTCGAGCTCACATAGTAAAATTCTAACTATATGTTATATCATTCAAATACTACTTTTAAGTTATCTAAAACTTAACGTATAAAATGTACTCTTTAGAGAGTAACTTAAAAATGACGTTAAATCAACCAAACCCAACAAATAATGACCCAACCAAAAACTGGAATGACGCCCCTGGCTACAAGGCTCAGCTTCACGGCCTAGTATGTTAAGCACCACTGCTTGTGCTGGGTAAAGTACATCTTTTATTCATGAGTGAAAGTTTTCATTACGGAGATGAAAATTTCTCATCTTTACAATTTCTTTCAATATATTTGGTACTTTTGTAACAACCGTATTGGTAATTCTAATTCTAGTAATATAAACAACGTTTAATCTACAATATAAAAACATTTAAAATAGAAAACAATTGTTTCGGGGATCATAAGATCCCCTTCATCAGTGCTGAATATAATTCCCATGCTTTAACCATAATGTTACTGATGATAGTATTGTTTTGTTATAAAATAAAAAGGCAGAAACTTGTTTGCCCCATTTATTGGTATTAAGATATATTGTTTTCTTTTCTATTAAGGCAACAACTATATTCCTATGCTAAAGGAACTACACCGGTTTTGGCTTCTAAATCTGTGGAAATAGAAGTGGTTGACACCTGTGTGAAATTTACTGGTTATAAGAAAAAGAAGTCAGATTTTGTGTATTACGCAGGAGATATTAACCGTGAAAACTCAACTGTTTGAAAGCATTCACTATTATGGACTATTTCATATTTAAACATGAAAATTAAAGCTTTTCTCACACTGTTTACCTATATTTGAGAATACTGTAACAAAATTGTCTAATAAAGTAACTTTTGTTGAATAGATGTTTTTTCTTAACAATTCACGAACGTATTATGCTGTGTACCTCCTTTGTACATTTTTTCCAATAATATAAATTTCTTTATTATGAATTAGAATATATATTAGAATTATAATATAAAATTCCATTGCTCCTTTCAGTAGAGAAAAATACATATATATGCTGAATTCTTCTAGTTTTATAATGCTTTTTATTAGTAATACTGGCCATGGCCAACAACTAAAATTATCCTTGGAATATTTTTGTGTTTTACATAGATTTTGGGGTACTAAAACCCTAAGCACTCAAAATTCTCCATTATTTAAAAAAAAAATATAGAAAATATAATTAGCCAGGGGGAGAAAATTAGGTGCCTGTCTTATAGTCTAAAAAGTTTTCATTTTATGTGAAAATAATAGTCTGGAAGTTTAAGCTCCATTTATTACATATTAAACCTTATTTTCAAGATTCAAAGTTTGAAATAACAAACAATTTGTCAGCTACAATTGTTTTCTCTAAGATAAAAAATGTTAGGCGCAAGTTTAGAATTGCGTATGCGCCAAGTTTTTAGCGTTAAAGATCACTATTATGGTAACCCTAACTCATGTTAAACGAATGATTTGGCTTCTAAATGTGCCGCTAAACAGCCAAAACTCGCCAACATACGCAACTCTAAACTTGCGCCAAATGTTATGTTGTTTTGTAGTTATCAATACTTAAAGCAATAGAACTGAGTTTAGGTTTAAGCAAATAAATTGATTTTTTTTTGGTAAAGTCAAAATTTTCCCCAGATAACTGTTTTAGATCAATTTATTCTCTGACTAACGGTATATAATGAAAATCTGTCCCAAACCTAACAGTATAAAAAAGGACTGCTTTAAGCAATGTATACAAATCCAAACCAAACGCTTAACTATCATTTCAACAGTTAAAAAATTGATTATTTTTAAATAGAGAATTTAATGCACAAATGCAATACTCTTAAAAATGTAATACATAATAGGTAGGATACATAGAATATGTCTCTTGGATGAAAATACAGTTGACTGGATATAAGAATAACCAAACACTCTATCTTATAAAAAACCTCTTTAGAAAAAACTTGGGGGATTTTAAATTCAATGGCACCATAATAATAAAAAAAAGAATGACCAAGAGGTATGCTCCAGTGGCGTTGTCAGAAAAAAAATTTTGGAGGGAGATATTGGAATTTTTAGGGGAACATGAGGCAAGTTTAGTCCATTTCTTCTATCGTCAAAAAAGAAATTTTCTGACCACGAAAAACTTACTAGTATTTTGGATTTTCTACCATACATTCCACCGTTTTTGTAAAGAATATTGAACCCAATCTAGAGCCCCTTGGGTGAGAAACAGAAACGACAATGCTTCTTAGGAGACCGACCATAAGATCGACTATCTTTTTTTCAGAAACACCGATCCCTTGTTCTCAGAATCTAAAACGCTTAAATTCATAGGACTGCTAAAAAGTTTCAATAAAAACTACCTTAAAATCTGTAGATAATTGAAACTGCTGTCTGTATCGGTGGTTCCCAAAGTTACTCCATTAAATTATATTTAGTTACTTTTTACAGTACACCAGTTCCGATCCCGTCGATTTAAACGGAGCGCTCTCCCAGCTTGGCGACCTTCCCACAGCCGCCAAACCCGCCTCTCTCCATCAACTCTCCCCTCTCGACTCTCACTTTTCTCTCCGCTCTCCATCCGGCTGGATGCCACTCGTTTCTCCGCAGACGGCTACGGTCACGTTGTGCCGCCTCAACAGGAAAACAAACCCAACTTGAAAAGTGCGGTCTCATACGCCACGAGAAGTCGAGTATCCGGATGCCTGTGTCACTGTCTTTTTCATAGCGAGCTCAATTCTTCCCTGGATTTTAGTGAAAAACACCCTTGGATTTTACCTGTCTGATTTGGATATTCCTATGTGATGTCATAATCTAATATTCTGAGAGCGTTTGTCTAAAAATTTTCCTCGTACGGATACTATCGGCCGTCATAAGTGAAATTTCATTCTGTGGTCAGATTTTATGTTCATCTGCTTCGTGCATTTAGTTGTGTGATTAGGATAACCTAGAGCGTGACTGCTATTTCGTGTGTTTTCCATAGAAAAGTATTATCTAAATTCTTCATCTGATTTGTGCAAATACTGTTTGATCAGGTTCGGCTTATGGATACTCTTTATCTTGACTTGTTCTGCTGCGCAATCAAAATTATCTTCTGACTTCTTTTAATGGATATTCACAAACAACTAACAATACAATATTTTATACAACCTGATTTTTCCAATTCCCTCATGCATCAATACTAGCGATCACAACTAAAAGTGGTGACTTAGCTAACCGTATTACAACTCACTCCCTCGGATAATTAACGCACAGATCAGAGCAGCTGATGTGAGCAATAAACACAATCGCAATAAAAATGTCGTTTCGCGATAGTTTTCCCACCAGTTTTGGCAACAGCAATTACTTATTCCCACCAGGACGGTGATCAGTACACCACAACAGAACATCAGCTGAGTGTTGTGCATCACCATGAGTTCACTGTCCGGCATCAAGTGTTGGGGCGAGCCTTTGCCACCCCACGAGTTCCTCGGCAAGTACGGCCTTCCACAGGTGGTTCGAGTTTTCGAGGGCAACAGGGTGCAGGGTCCGGCTAGAGTGGACCTGGACAGGCCCCTGTTGCTCTATAAGGCCTACGTGTGTCAACAGGTGCATGCCAGGAGCATAGACAGGGACAAGAATGGAGAGATTGTGACTGTGGGACCGCCGTTGATCTTACCCGATACCTATCCCGGTAAGTACCTTTTTCTGTTTGACAATATCAGTGTTGATTTTTAGAGAAGATTTTGGAGTGTTGTGCTATTTTAAGACTGCACATAATAGGTTTATTGACTCATTTGTAATGCACGGTTCTAGCATCGATAATAATTGGCATTATCGAAAATTAATAGTTTGATTTTTTTCTATCTTCTCGCTTTTCATTACTTAATTTTTTATAAGATCAAAAGATGTAGTAATCATGCAAATAAAAAGGAAACTTATAACTTTCAAAGTTTATCATGGTAAACAAAGTAAAGGTAAACATGGTAAAGGTCTTTTCTAATGAAATGATCTTTTATTTAGAAATTTCATTGTTTGTTATTTTTTTAAAAATTACTCTCAGAAAGCAAAGTGGGAAAAAAATAGGACTTAAGTGTAAAATGTAAGCATATTTTTCTCTGGTCTGATAGTTATTAAGTTTTTTAGTTGACTTCAATCAGAAAATCTTAAAAATAGTTAGCCCCTAGGTTTAATCGCAATTGGCTTATTGGTCAGTTTAGTTCAGCGAGCGTTTATCCAATTAAATTCAAGAATGTTTTATAATACTTGGAATAATTACCTAGTTGAAAATCAAAACATGCACTTGTCTGAACCCTTTGGATGGGTTTCTAATGAGGTTAAATAAATCTTGTACATAACCAAAATCCACTTAAAATTCTTAAGACATCTGAGTACTTACAAAAGTATTATTTTAGCATAAAAAATTAATTTCGTAATGCTAGACTTAAGATATCTTCATTAAATATACTTTTAAAATTATTTTCTACGGTCCAATTGACTCCAGTTAAAATTTATTTAAATCTTAAATTAAATAGAGGCTCAAAATTGACTGTAATCTCAGGAAACAGTGTACATATTTAACTAAATAATAATTCCACGCTCACTTTTAAAAATTACTATAATTTATTTAAAATTCATGTTTAATAAACGGAACGCAATTTAATTAGATGATTCATCCGGGACTAATCTTCATCATTTGTTGCATCCATATTTTCTTCAAATAAAGTGGGGAAATTTTCAAGAGAACTTTCCCTGCAAGAAACTAGTTTCTACAACGTGCAAATCGCCGTAGAAACCCTTTTGCATCAACAAAGGGCAACTCCAGTCATAAGACTGAATTCGTTAACCTTCAGACCAAGCAATTAAGTTCTCATTTTGTATGCGATTATCATGCTTTGATGATTACTTTGCAGGTGTGATAAGTCTTGAAATGTGTTATTACACCTCGAAAGGACTTTAAATTGAAATTTTGTTTTTCTGAGTGGCCATGAACTTCATTTTTCGTGATAAAACAAAATTTAGCTTGGCACGCTTTGTTCTTTTTACTGTAGAAACCACGATTTTTCGCTCTTTATAGTACCTACTTCTTTTCCCTTTAAAACTTTAGTATCTACATTTTGAAATAGTTAAATATTTTAATATCAATGTTTTTTAAACGATGAAAAATTTTCCGATACCAATTTACTATATTATTTAAGCTCTCATTTTAAAATTAACTTTCTTCATAAAAAAAAGTTCGTGATATTTTTTCTCTTCTGAACAAAATTTTATTTGTCTTTATATTTATTTTGAATTTTTATAATTTTAATAGCAAAAATTATCGTTTTCAAAAATAATCCAATGTATTGAAAACCTTATGTTTGGCTAGGTAGAAAGGTCACAGAAGCAAATTGTCCCAAAAATAAGTTCAGATATTAATTTTTTTTAAAGATAGTATATAATAATATATGCATCCCCTTTAAATGTGCTAAAGTATCATTAGAAAATCAAATCAACGTTTGAAAATATCTGACTAAAAATTTTTTTTATTGCTTAGATTTTCTTGCATGGTAGGAAGGTTTTATATAGTTTTAAGTTTTAACTATTCGAAAAACTTTTTAGTTAAGTGTTTTGGGGAAATATCCATCGTACAAAAAATAATAAAAGGATCATTCCCGCTGAAATATTTCTTAATGATTGTATTTGCTACTGATACTATACTTACGGAATATTAAAGCTCTTCATGGTAATACCAGTTTCAACCTCGTAAGAAACTTGTCGTACCGGTTAACGTTAATACCACCAGTTGAAATAGCAGAAAAAGTTTAGTAAAACGCATGGTTAGTTTTTTGATTCACGATTTGAGTCAGTGAACTCATGATAATTTTTCTACTACTGCTATAATTAAATTTTTAGTTAGACACCGATGGATGCGTTCCTTGAAAACAGTTAATGTTCTACTGAAAATTAAACAGTAATGGACTTTACTTGTGTGAGCTCTCATTGGTTGGCACGTTCAATTCTAAATGAATGTGTTACGCCGCAAAATCGAAAATAGTTAACATTTTACGAAAATTGTGAAATCATAAACGCAATATATGCTATGCATGCATTTAATAAACTAATCGTATGTCTAAAGATAAAGTGCCTTGTTTCTCTCGGCATTCGGACATTGCGCTGGGAACTACTTCCTTCGTTTGCTCTCAGTCTCATCTTTTTCTCCATTGACAAGAAACGTTGGAGTCTACAGTCTAGTATAATAGTCAAACCACCAGGAGAAAAACTGGCGGGATGGCTACGGACAGAAAAACGAAAACTTCGAAAAGACGTAAAAAGCCAAATGATAGTCACGCAGATTTTGCACAAAACATTTTTCAGCGTTTAATGAATCACCATCACCCCTGAAATTGAGTGGAAAAATCCGTTCCCATAACAATTGCAACAATATTGAAAAACGTCAAATGTTTTTCTCCTGGCGGTATGACTATAATTCGACCGTAGAAAATTATTTTAAATGCTGGTTTATTTTATAGAGCGAAAACAATACCTTTTTTGTAACTCATCACTTAACTAAGGGTTTTGGATCAAAACATTGCCAATGAAATTTAAATATCAATTACGTTGATGGTAATGGGAAAATATACTTCAAAATTAAAAGGATCAGTTTATTTGTAGTTGAGACTTTTTATGAATATTCTGGCATAGGGCTATAGAGAAAATAAATCTTAAAAATGAACTGGTTTTGGGAAAATTCGTACTTATATGAGTTTTTACATGCCCCGGTAATGTTGAGCATACAGTAATTATCAAGACTCAGTGCAATATCGATTAATAGGTACTTTCTATACTACCTTTATTTTTCAGAAAAATAAATCTTTGATCATTTGTAAGCCACATGGGCATCTAGTAGGTTTGACGAAGAATTATAATATAGCGTTGTTAAAAAAAACATTCTTCACTGCTGTCTAAAAGCTTTTCATCAATGCTAAAAAAGGAAGCAATACTAATTTAAATGTTTTCTCTCTTCTGAAATTAAAAATATAAGTTATCAGTGATGTTACAGTAGCCCCCTAATATTAATCAGAAGACAGACCTGAAATCCCAAAATGTTACAAATTACCATTCAGTCCTTCATAGACCACACACTTCTGACCCTCTCTTGCTTTCTGTAATGATTTCATTATCCAATTCAAACAAACGATTGCAGCCCCACTCACTTTGGCCACAGATGACCATCAAGAAACACAAAAACCTCAATTACTTTTATCCTGTCTGAATTAAAACGGGGGTGGTCATCCCCTTCCACTCTCCAAACCAGATAACCCTCAGAATCGTGCCTTGTTGAGCCCACGTCTCTGGAGCAATCTGATTCAATAAAGGGTGAAGAGCATCTGCTGAATAATGGACCTCCTAAAAAGGCCCCTGTTAAATATATCGCTCCTTTCCAGCCGGTTGAACGACCTCCACTTTCATATCTCACTTTGGAATCGGCGAAAGTCTCGGAGGATGGGATAATTAGAATGGTAGTGTGGTTTTCCCATCGTAGGTGGCTGTCTTCGAGTGATTACCGACTATCGTGTCTGATTAGTTCTGTGTGCCGCTTGTCTTAATCGTTTTTTTTTTCTTTAGGTGGATTGGGAGTACCGGTTTCGGAACGGTTTTTTACCATTACTTGTGGGTTTCTTTCTTCGAGGGAATTGAATGTTGATGCGAGGGTAATTTTGGTTTTACCTTTTACCTAAGGGTTTGAGGATGAAATTGCAGATTCAGTGATTCCTGAGTTACCTAAAAATATTTTTTCATAATTATAAGGGAGAAGAAACTCCTAGCTATCATCATAAAATTGAATCGCTGCATGTGACCGTAATGGGACAGATGCCTATAAATTGGCAATAATCATTGGAAAATTATTACACTTCGTATATTTAATGCCACACTCTTTTCTCAGTTTCATGTAACACTTCGTTCAAGTAAAGCGGTGTGAAAATGTCTTTCAGCCGATGAATCAAATGAATTTAAACTTTTTAAAATTTATATAGAAGTAATCAGAGATGTAGAGGGATTTTATAGGAGGTTCAACCCCTCCCCCCGAAATCTTGATTACTACACTTGTTATTTCCATGGTACAACAAGAGTACAAGATACAATAGGCGGTCTTTTTCGGGAGTCAGCCATGGAGTCCCAAATATCAAAAAATAAGTTTAGTTTTAATTACTGTTAAGAAAGTACTTTTAAGGGTTGAATATCGAAAAAGAGAGGACACTTGGAGACTAATAGGAATTCTTCACTTGTTGCTAAACTTGTTACACTGTTGAAGGTTAAAATTTGATTGATATGTTTTTAAGCCAAATCTCTTTTAGCTTCGGCTGAATGCGTCAGTTCCACTAATCTGATTTTATAGATGTTTTCAGAACTTCTTTCATGGACTCAAAAAAATAATTTCCAAACATTTTTTAACTCTTTCATGGGCTAAAACTAGAGCTGTTCAAGATAATTCCGATGCTGAGTGATATGTGAAATCGGCAACGTCTTGACATAAGCCCTCTGTGAAAGTGTTCTTCCGACAACCATCTTTCGCACTTAGTTCGAGTAGTGAGTCAACCTGTGTTTCGGCCCCGACTTGTCGTTCGCCATCAAAATATCGGAACTGAAGTGGCGAACCGGAAAGATCGGTTCCATCTCGCACGCGTGGGTCGCGGGTGTTCTTTGACGGCTCTCTACAAAGAGTGTGAACTTTTCTTGAGGGGATGAAGATTGGACAGGCTGTTGATCAGTCTTTGAGAACTGAAAAAGGAAATACTGTAGTTAAGTTGTGCGATGAACTAAGTTGGTATAGGACGTAAGTTTCTACAATGGGAAAGACGGTAAAAAAATGGAAGTGCAAAATAGTTCAGGTTTTTAATTCTACTGTGAAAGACGCTTTTCCCTCAACTTGGGATTCTCAAACTTTCACCAGTTAGTAATCTGCATTTTAAGCTTTATTTCTTTTGTCTATTTATAGAATTGGAAAACTTTTCTCACTAATCGTAATAACAGCAAGGCTAACATATCACAATCCTTGTATTTTTAAAAAATTAAAACCCCACCTTTTTTAGATATAAAAACATTTGCCTTCTGGTCAGTATTATTCTGAATCTCCCGTCAAAAAAGCTTCAGTTTACTTTTCTGAAAAATTTATTTGGCTCCTACCACATAGGGTTTTAAACTAGTTTGTTGACAGACATGGGTTAAAGTTAAAAAAATGTAGCAGGATGGAACAGGGATTAGCAATTTCTTTCAGAAATAACGTTTCCATTTTCCCTTACTTTCCTGTGGTAATTTTCCCCCTCTCAAAAAATTGCTTGGGCGGATTTCCGTCCTTATGAATGAAAACTTTCAGCCATAGTTAAAGAAGCTTTCATTACTAGACGATTCAAAAATAGAATGAAAAACATTCCCCCAGAATTTAAAGCAATGATTTCCAACCAGTGATACTTGGGCCGAAGGTAGTCTGTGAGAGCCTGAGTCCAAGAAAGGGAAAAAAAGTCAGACAGCACAGCACACATTAAAAATTGCCCTATATATTTTGAAGGCTGTAGGCTTTGAATGGATGATTTGAATATCTAAAAGCTGATAGCTATCAACTAGTGAATTTAGAGGGATGACAATCCAAAAAACAATCTTCAATTCTCTGGAATTAACTGCAAAATAGTTTTGGGTTACGAAGATAACTAGCAAAAGTAACTATTACTACTAATAACAATAAACAACATCTATAACGAGCAATTTCAAAGCAAAGACCCGTGTCTTCAAACTTTCTCATCCCCAATCAAAGGAACAAGTGAAACCCAATTCCAAGGCCTAACCATGTTACTCAAATTACGGCGGACAACCTCGGAATAACAACAACACGTGCGAAATGGAACACAACCCAGAAATCTCCCGATGGTCCCCTCTATTACTCCCCAAGAACACTTGTAAAAATGGATTATTCTCGCCATAATTAAGCGTGCAGATTGTTCCGTTGCGCATGGCCGCGCGGAACTGCACGAAACCGTTCCGTAATCGGCAGTGGTCATTCTGAAGGCCCTTGCGTCAATATATTTCTTATTGACTGACTTGAAGAGCTGATGGTAGCTTTTGTTAATTGCGTGGATCGGCTTTTAATGAATGAATGATACGCGTTGCATCAAGTTTTGTGTGCGATTAGCAATGCCGTTATTCGGACAATGTGATTTCATTTAGATATCTTTTCTTGATGGTTTGTGATGAAATGAGTGTTTTGCTGGTTAGTTTTGGAGTTTCATAATATTGAGTTTTTGAAGATTGCATTATGTAGATCTGGAGATAATATTTGTTGGCCTTAGCCTCGATTAACTCTTAAAGAAGCGGAGCATCACCTTTTTAATGCGCTTTGGAGTTATTTGTTCTTATAAAAAAACTTAGAATTAGAAGTGACCTAATGAATCTAGAGGTCTATTGACCTCTTCAGTATTTGACCAGAGTAAAGGAATATATTTGTATAGTGAAGAATTTTTTTAAAAATTCTGGGCAAAATTAGTGTATATGAAGTGAACGTTTGGATTACTCTCATGTATGAATCAAGAAGGGAGAGGATATGGCTTTGAATTGAAATTCAATTGTCGTCATGACTCTTAAATACAATTTTATTTCTTTAAACTGCCTTTTTGTACAAACTTGTAAATGTTTTACTTATCGTTATACTATATTACAACACGTCTTCGTTTATACTAATACAAATACAATACTTTAAAAATTTGTAGATGTCGTTTTTACAAAAAGAGTTTTACCGAGTCTTCGCCTCGCCGGTGCTTTGCCAAATTTCGCGAATTAAAAAATTTCCAACTGGTTTTTATTGAAATGATTACAATATTGAGCGATAGCAGCTCTGGCTGACACTAAATAAAATAGGTCTAGGTGGGGCGTTTTAACTAGCTTGGCTGATTTCACTTCAGAAATGTAAAGTTTCCCATGACTTGGGAGGAGTGCTTTAATGCTTAAGTAAGATACTGTTTACATTTTTTTTTGCAAAGCTTTCAAGGTTTAATGGATCTGTGCTTAACTAGAAAGGAATCTAATTTAATGTAAACACGTTAGCTGAATTGCATAAAATCGTGAGTAGTTTGTGCTACTTGAGTTAATGCCCCCACCCATTACGTGAATAGTTTGTTTTTATTCTATATAAAAGTATCTTAAAAGTATTTTTTAAGATTAAGTTCTTTAGTTGAAAAACGGATTTACGATTAGCTTGTAAATGACTGCTTTTAGTCAGTACAGTACTATATCTTTATTTGATGTTGAATAACGTTTAATCTGTTTTCGTAATATTTTATGTTTTCCGTATTGAATTTTTATTTTTCAAATTTGAACTTATTGTTTTTAACGAGAATTACAGGTAACAAAATAATAACAGCTTTTTGCTTTGCTGTGTTGTAGACTACCCAAAATCAATTCAGAATTACATAAAGTGGGATGCATGAAAGTGCAAAGACGTTTTCTCTCTAAGGAGATATAGTTTTCAAAATGTGATAATAAAAAATGCGCCAATAAGGAAGTCATAGCAGCATTTTGGAGATGATCTTTAAAGTAAAAGAACTTATTAGGTTTCAACTCATTAATAAAAACTGTTATATTGTGCTGAAATTGTATTTCTACTCTTGGCAACTTTTGCCCGGCCTCTAACGTCGTGTACGTTTGGGATCCCACTTTCTAATGTGATTCTGGATTGCCTTCAGGTAGTCTACACTCTCTAAAGTTTGTCACCTTTTCTGACCATGTGAATCTTTAGTTCCAACCATATCCGACGGGCGAGGACTTTGATCTGAGCTATTTGAACCAACAGATTTTTCTTTCTTCTTTCTGTCCATATTTCTCATTTTAACGACCACAATTGCTTCCTGTATCACTATTTCCAGTCATCCCAACATCACCACAAGCGTATCGACCGCAATACGCTATAGAGAAACCAATGGAGATAGACGTTATTTGGGGGCTCTCACTATTGAAAAAGACCCGACAAACACAGATTAGTGAGCTGTGGACGACTCAATCAACTTCTGACCCATATTTCAACGCGCTTTTTGAGGTAGGAAAAAATAGTGAAAGGATGCCGGTTCTTCCCCCTTTGGAACTTTTCAAAACGATCGTGTGAATAATGAATTGTTAAACTTGGGTGGAGCATCCCGAAGAAATGGAAAGGTGTATATGACAGGCCTCTGCGGGGAAGTTTTTTTGTTTTTCTGAAGCCGGCTGTCTTTTTTATTCTGACATTGTATGGGTTGCGTGGAAAAACATTTGGCCTATTTTCCTTTAACGTTATTTTCATTAAGTAATGTATGGTTTGAGTTCAAGATTAGGTCAGTTTCTAAATTATTACTTTGTTAAGTCGTTTCTGAGTGTTTCAGAACTATTCAAATTTTATTTATATCTCTTAAATTGATGTGCTTAAGCTTTTGATATTGTTGACAGTTAAAGTAACTTTCTTTTGATATGGATAATGGTTTAAACCTTGACCTCAAGAAACTTCATCTTTAAAATTTCATAACATAAGCATTGTAATTCAGATTAGTAGTTTTGGTTAGAACTTTTAACTATGTTGAGAATACTACACTGATATGACTGGGATGCAGTCATTAGCTTAACACATTAGTCACCAAATTTTAAGCATGAAAATTTTTACAAGTACCTATATTGAACGCGAGTATAAAGCTTAAAAGAGGCTGATGATATACTTAAGTCATAATAATAAGTATAAAAAGTATTGTCTACTATTAAGTGCTAGCGACATTGATGGTAAAAGCAATACATATTTCAAACTTTTTGTTTAACTAAAAAGCAATGTCTCCAATCTTTAAAACATAGAATGTAAGAATAAAAAAATAGGGATTTAAATTCGGAAATTCTGTTTTAGCTTTGAGTGGAGGTGCAGTCCAATAGCAACACCTTTGCATTTTGCCACTGCAGACTGCACCTCAGTATAGTATTAAAAATCGAAAAATCGATCAACTCACGGCGATTCGGAGAAATTCAAGGTTCTACAACGACCCTGAGGAGGCAGTCCATTAGAGACCAGTAATCTATGTTGGTTTTCTCCCTTTCTTTCTCTGGATAAAAGAAATGAAACAATCAGCATGACCAAAAGACCCCTGCAATCAAATGAATCACCGCCACTTCCTACATGCCTGAACGAATCAAAAATAACGGCTATAATTGACACCCCCAGACTTTTTTTTATCCCAACGCACCATTTCTGGAAAGTTCCAGAACA
Source organism: Tetragnatha montana (assembly GCA_963680715.1). Lineage (NCBI taxonomy): Eukaryota > Metazoa > Arthropoda > Arachnida > Araneae > Tetragnathidae > Tetragnatha > Tetragnatha montana. Next base: position 43,156,824 of record OY796674.1, read on the forward strand.
ACCTTTTCGTCGAAAGTGAAAGCAATCGTCACTTTCTCTCGAACCTCTCGCCTGTGTCTAAATATTCGAATGCCGGCGCCGGTCCCCTTTATTCTATCTATCCCTCACGAAGTGCCAACTCGAGCATTTCGGTGAACTTTTAAAAATATCATGCTTATATTTAAGATCTCCTTTTGGAGATTCATGCTTTAGCGCGTCGATGACTTTCTCCGCTTGTTGTCTTTGTGTGTAGCAGCCATAGCAACTGGAGCGGGGTGAGAATGTTGGCGTTGAATGTCCGGCTGTCTTATGGAGAATCATTGACGTTTTATTATTTACATTCTTTGTTTTGTATGTTCTTGTGAATGGAGCTTGTGTGGAAGGAAGGAAGGGAGAAAATGGCGACGGGTGAAAGTTTTATTTTCGCGGTGGTGTGCTATGGGTGGAGCTGAGTTTGCGAGTTCCGTGAGGATGTTTTCTCGGGATGTGATGAATTTGAGTTTTTTTCTGTTTTTCGGTTCGGTTGGAGGGATTTCTTTTCACTTTCAGCTTTACGATCTTTGAAGTATTTTTTTTACGTGTGAACGAAAATTAATTTCACTGGGTGGTGGCAACTGAGTGACTTTTTGTTATTGCGGGCTCCAAGCAGGATGTAGTCCGACCTCCTTGACGCCCCAAATGAAAATAATGTCTTTCGATTCACTTTCCATCTTGTTCCTCCTAATAGGCGAGGTGGTCATCACTTCAGGAAAATATGTTTTCAGACAAGTAATTCAATACAATAGTGGTCTCTAAAAATTTTTAATTTATAAAATTTTAATTTGTTTTTGTAACTTAAACGATTGTTAAAAGGTTTGCTTTAAATTAGGATCATTATAAGTAGTCTTATGTTTTGATAATATTTCTCCAGATAGGAATATTTTAAACCTTTTTATTACATTAATTTTGAGAAGGATATTTTCCCGCTTCATAAATGAGTCGAAAATGACATACAAGAGGAATGTTAAATTTTGAGAACATGAGGGAATGCTTCCTAATGAAGCCAATTAGTAAAATTTTCTTTGAGAAGAGCATTATAACTTCTAAGCTCTACTAAAAAAAGTAAAAATCAAATTCTTCCAACTCCCATAACTTTCTCGTTTGACACATCTGGACATCAATGAGGACAAGCACCACTCGAACGCTTAATTCAAACCTTTTCAAATAAAACTCACAAGAATTGGTCAATATTTCCCATCAGCAGAGGAAAGTGAGATGCTTCTCCAGGTTGTTTACTCAACTCTCTCATTAACTTTCCCCACAACGCGCTCCTTCAAACTTAACCTGAATCCAAAAACCAACAAGCAAATCACACAAACATTACTGGAGAGCGGTTCCCGCCAATTCAAGCATGGAACTGTGTCAACCCGATATCCCCTGTCCACTTCAGTCTCCGTCCCTGAAGAGGTTTTAAGGAAAAACATTGCCAAATGGCGACATCTTCCCAAGAGTAATCCTCTCTCCAATTACTCAGATGCTCGCTAACGAGTGAAAAAAAACTTTGAAACTCGAAGCCCACCTGGCCCCAAGAACAATGATAAAAGCGCCGACGACGAGGAATTTAATTCCTTTTGTTCTGTCCGAATGCTTAGTATTCACTCGTTGTAGCTATTACACGGTTTTTCTTTCTTTCGCCTTGGTGGTGTTGGAGTCACGCCCGTACTACACTCGGCGGACTTTGTCCATTTTTCTGCTCTGTGTTCTAATTTGTGGGATGATAATTCTTTTCGAGCTTTCGCAGCGCCCACGCTTTCGGCTGGAAGGTTTTTATCGCTTTGAGGGAGGACAGGGGTGTAATTAATGAAGATCTTGGAGGGATGGTCCGTTGCTGGCTTGAATCATGCTGCATTTTGCCATTCGCAAAAAAAAAAAAAATTAGTTTAATTTTAAAGAAAATTTGCATCACAAATATAGTTTAGGCATTTTTTTGACATGACACAATTTTGGTGTATTTTGCTATAGTATTGGGAAATGAGTTTATCTTAGGCCAATTCTATGATCAGTTTTGTCCTTGAGGTACTGTAAGATTTCAATGATGACCTAGTTTTATAAGATTTGCATAACCCATTTTTGTTTTCCAATTTTTTTTCAAAAATGGATTTGATACAAAATATTTCTTCTCTGTTGTGTTAAGTTACATTTAAAGGAAATTTCACCCGCACGTGCACACTTTAAAAATAAAATTCTGGAAGTAATTTATATATTTTAGGGATTCTGTTTTTTAATATGCTAAAGTATTTCTAAATCGTGACAATATTATGAAACTTTTAAATATGAAATTAAAACATTTTTTTTTTTGAAATTTAATTTTTAATCAAGTGAATCTTAAGTTTCTTCATAGGACCCAAAACCAAACTTCATTCCTTATGAACACATAGGATCCATCGCATAATAGAAGTATCTTCAAAAATCTCAGAGTCGCCCGGAGGACAGAAGATTAAAGTTTCCCAAATCGGGAAAAATAGTTTTAAATTTGTTTCTAAAAAACATCCTATCCCTTTTCATTTAGCTTGAAAGAGCAAAATGTTTTTATATCATATAATTATAGATTTTATCATTGAATTGATAGAAATATAACAGGTATGTTACTTTTAAAAAATGGAATTTTTAATTTATTATTAAAGGTTTCAATGTCATTTATTGACAGAAAATTACTTTATATACTAAATTTTAATAAAAGTTCCTGTCAAAGAACAAAAATTCCATTTATTTCACTCTTTAGTTCTTCAATTGGAGACCTAATCACTTTAAATTAGTCTTTCCCTATAGATTCAAACTGGATTCCGTAGCTAAAGAATGCGATAGACATCAAAATAGCATTTAAATAATATAATTTATCATACGTACTACAATATCATGATCCAGTAATTATTTATTGTAAAGACCAATTGCAATATTAAACAATTATTCCTTATTTTTTATCTTTTATCAAGGTGAAATCATAAATATCAAGCTTCATTTTAAATTCATTCTGTTATCAAAGGTTAATTTTTGTTAATTCCCTTGCTAACCATACCCGACGTTTTTTCCGTTCTGTAGGCTGTAGGTGTGTTTGAAGATAACATCTCAAAGGGTGCGTTCCATAGTTGATATTTCTAATAAGCATACAATTATTCCTTTAACGGGCCGTCTTTTAGTATCCACGTAACGCATATATTTATGTGTAATTGGTAGGTTACATGTTACATGTTTCTCTTAGCATCGGTTTGTAATTTCAAAGAACGTTTAAAAACATACGAGTCATTGAACGATAGGTAATAACTCGTCTGTATCCGAAATGGTGTCAATGTGAACTGGTCAATTCCCAAGGACGTTTCTTTTATTTAACCAAGTTATTTTTTCTCTTTGAAAAATCTTCACTTCAGTCTGCTTCTACGAAAAGGTTCGCCATTTATGTCATCGAACCAACCACTACGCCCCTCTGAAGAATCCAGACCAGGAAAACAAAATGGCGCTGTAATGTTTTCGTATCGAACACTTAGTCGATCGTTTAGCGATACTATTGTTAATTATGAAACATTATTTTTCTGTTCCGTTTATCATTCCAATTAAGAGTCGAAACTTCCTGATTTGTGGTCTCTAATGTGGGTTAGGCTTCTCCCTTCCACGTACAGATTAAATTATTTTTAGCGTATCTCCGAAAACGAGAATTAAAGAACAATGGGAATTAGAATTGAAATGGCTGCCGGGCTGTAAGTAATAATTCACGTTGGCAGTGAAGACCCTATTTACCCTTTGGTAACCTTAATGAGTTGATAAGTCCTGGTAACCGTCTTCTGCTGTAAATCAAGTTCGTCGTTTCTCTTGGTGATTTAATTTGTTTCATTGCGTGTTGGTCCTTCAATCCGATTGTTAAGCTGCCTATCGTGAGGTTTTGGTTTCATTGATACGGCTTTATGAGGAGGTTAATTAGAAAAGCATGTGGATTCCTGTTGATTTGTACACAATCAATTTCTTTTAAATAAAGGATTCGATGTCAACAATAGGATCTGTTTTCAAAAAATGCTCTGGAATTTTCCATACTAATGACATTTTAATTGGATATTTTACTAATATTAGTATCCTTGTTTTGACATCGTTAAATGACAGGATAACGGATGACTATTTTTGGATAGTTTCGAGGTTCTGCAACATTTTCCAGTTGAAATGGATGTTGGTTTGAGAAAACGGGAAGAGGAAGTACTTTTAAAGCTTTCCTGTCACAAAAGTATGCTTGCAAAGAAACAGTTTTACAGGAATCCGTTCTGCGGTTTTGCCGAATTTCCAAGTTGATTTTATCGAATGTGTCCCTGTAAAATTTCCAGAGTTTGTCTTTAATAAGTTACTTTTTTGTTAATAACAGGAACTTTTGAAGTCAATTTATTAAAACCAGTACCAAATACATTCACTGCTATTCCATTGTATAACAATAACTGAATTTATATTTAAGAATTTATTTATTTTTTGTCAAAAAGATTGGGAACTTGTTTTAAGTTATAAGATCATAATTTGACTTCCCATATCCAAATGCAATCACTTGATGATTTTATGGAAAGTATTACTTCTATCCTTTGTACCTTTTAAATTTTAAACTTTTTAAAATGATTATTAATGATTTTTTTTTGCCCAAATATTTTATTAGGTTTGTCTTGAATCTATAGTTCAAAATTATCAGTGGTACTAAGATTCTTTTGTAGGGACTATTCAATCAAATATGAGTTATCGTATTTGGTGGTTATGTTTAAGTTGAGTTCTTCAGTTGAATAAATAAAATCTTCCGACGACAGTGCCCAAATTTATTTAATGGCTTCATGAATCTTTATGAATGAATCAATTTACATTAAGAACATATTCTACATTAAGTACCCCAGTAAACTTAAAAAGTCACGTACTTATCTTCCTACAAGTCGCATTTCAAACTTACGGAAGTTTATTGTTGAAAACGCCCAAATTTCTTTAATGGCTTCTTGAATCTTTATGAATGAATCAATTTACTTTAAGAACATATTCTACATTAAGTACCCCAGTAAACTTAAAAAGTCACGTACTTCCTACAAATCGCATTTCAAACTTACGGAAGTTTATTGTTGAAAACGCCATATCTTTTAAATCCCGTTAATGACTGTTAACTCATAATCTCTTTTTAAATACACACTATCTTTTAATAAATTCGAACTGATGTTCCTGATGAACTCCAAAATTCATCAAAAAGCTGTAAATCTTTTTCGGGTCACTGTGGCTTTGGAGTATTCGAACCCACCGTTTCTTCAGGTTATATTTACACGTCAATAAACTCGTAATCGGTCAGCAAATATAGAAACTGCGTTCACACGTATCTAATGAAAAGCTTGTGGAGGAACTGCCAAGCCATTGGAACGCTTTTAGATCCTAGCAGTAGGGAGTCTGTTTGGCAAATAAAAGTAAAAAACTGTTTAAGTGCTTTCAGAAAAACTGAACTAATTTTGAGAAATAACTTGGGAGTTGAAATTGATGGTACGAGATTCATTTGAATGTTGGTATAAATACCTCAGGGTTTATGAACTGGAAATTTGTAGTCTGTTTTTGCTTGTTGTTGAAGGAATATGTTTATGAATATACAGAACAATATTTTTCTGTCTACAGTGTTTCAAACTATAAATCGACCGAGTAATTTTTAAAGCTTTTGAAAATAATTGTTTTATGACTAATAAAAATATTCTGTTACATTTTGCATATTTTGTTTCATTCAGATTTAAAAACTTTAAATTAAATAAAAATAATTAGATTTGATTGGTAAATCCCGGTAAATCCAAAAGGAGTGCAAGTTTTCTAAAACACTGAATAAATGGAAAACCTTATACCAATATATCATTCCACGTATCTTTAAAATTTTAAATTCTTCATCAAGGGGAACTATAATTATCCACGAAGAATTTTATTTGAATCATAGCAAAATATTTTATTTTAACTCTTAAGCATATTTATCATGTCTGAATTTTCAATCGAACATCTCTTGGTAAAAAAAAATATTTTTGAAAGATAATCATAATGTCAAAAAATTTGAAGAATATAACGATTGCAACGACTACAATGCAAAAACTTTTCATACTTAAGCAATCTTTATGCTTAAGAAGTTAATTAATTTTTTCTTTCATCATTAAAATATTATAATATGGATCAAATTGTTTCTTAGGGTGTTTTATTTTTTCCCAAAAGGGGTGATTTTCATGTAGCATCGAGTAAGACGTACAAACGATAGTTTATCCCTCTGTAGTACAGAACATAGATAAGGATCCAACCAATCCTTGCCGCACCTTTTTTAAACTAAAAAAGATAGTAAAAATATTTTGGGTGGTATTCAGAATTCTGTCTAGTCCAGACGCCCGTATATGCACCCCTTTTTGCATTTTTAATCCTTTTATTTGAAGAATTTCTATTATTCTACTAAGCGCACAATTGGTACAGAAGAAAATAACTCGGCCTTGGCGAACCAGACTTACCTGTTCGAGTTTCAAAATCTTTTTAATAACACTCCGGTGATGTACGGATGTTTTGACTTTTATGGGACGTACCTTTTACTGAAGTTTCATAAAAGGGAAAGTTTTTTCCCCCTTTTTTCTCGTCTTTTTGATGAGAGAAGTGTTCTGTTGTGGCTATTCAGATGGACTTAGGGTGTGGGTGCATTTATGGGTGCTTTGAATGAGCTTTACACGTGTCGAATTTTATGCAAAATCCTGTTCAACCGGTCTTGAATTTTAGACGTTTCATGTTAGTAATAGTTTTCAAAAAGGAGGGAAGGGGGATATATGTATTATGACGCATTCAAAAATCTATAATAGGCTATTGTTATTTTCATTCTGAATTTTTTTCTAGGAAATCAATTTAGATATACATAGACCTACCACAAGAAACGTGTAATTTAGTCCATTTAACAAATTTATATTTTTATGCTGCCTAAAAAACTTCAGGTACTGTATTGCCCTTATAGAAGTTCATAGAACTTTTAGTTTATTTGTTGCTGAAACCAATCACTAAAGTTTTTATAAATTCAGTAATTCGTCTACTTAAAAGTAATTTATACCAACACTCTTCAGACCTTAGAGGAATAGTGTATATTCACAGAACGTTTTAAGTTTGCTAGTGGAACAACATAGACAATTACAGCTTGCTTAAGCTAAAGAGTAGACAGGAATTTAACTGCCAATGATGTGCATTTTCTTTTTATATTTTTCCATTTTATCCTTTTCTTTAGAAAACCTACGTTTTTGTAACATACCAAAACATTGACACACAAAATTTAAATTCATACAACATCTTTCAAGGACATGGCTGACCACAAATGGATGATAACACGACTTCGATAAAGCTTAAGACACTAATTTAATGAGATTGAACAATCGGTGCCTTTCTTCATAACGCATTAATTGTCTCTTTCTTAATATTAGATTGGTAATTGATCAGGGGGTGCACTCGACCTTAATTAAAATTCCATCAACAAGAAAGAGTGACACCAAGGTCCCGAGTCCATTCATTATTACGAATCTACTTTCTCTTATAGTACTTGGTAATCCCAATAAGGAAGTTACATCACTCTGAATAGAGTCCTCGAACAGACAAATCCAACCACTTGTACGCCCCTCACAAAAAGGTTCACCGGATGCAGAATCAAACTTCGATTTATCATTTCTTCTGAAAAGACGTCGATAAGAAAGAGCTATGCTAATGAGAAATGGACTTTCTCCGACGTATCGGAAGGGTGGAATTCTGTTTTGTGAGGTGCAGAGAGAGAGTTTTTTGAATGAGGAAACGCCTTCCGTGCCCCGAGGGGGACACCGATTCTTGAAATTTGAAGACTGGGTCAAGGTTATGCTCACCGAACGTGATAATTGCGTTCGGACGCACCTCGATGCATTTTAATGATTCGATCCAGATATTTGGCGACAACAAAGAGTTCTGGTAAATATCTATCGGGTTGTTATTTCGCATACCTATCGCATATGGGTTGCTCGGTAAATTGGCGGTTGGAACCGGGTAATTAAGGGAGAGTAATTGGAATAGGATTTGCATTGGGACGAATCGAAACTTGTTTTCTGGATCCAATTGAGTTCTCTTTTTTACTGGAGGCATGTTTCTAGATAGTTTAACATGTGCTTGCCTGCTGTTTTGACGTGCAAAACCACCTTTTGAGTTAGGCCTTCGAAAGCCTCATATCAAAACGGTTGTTAGTGTGACTGGAATCTTTAACTTCGTGTGCGTCAATATCAATTTTTATGTTTAATCTATTTGGTCCATTTTTGAAATTTAAAATTCTTCATTGGCTAGCTTGAAACATTTAACGTTAAGTTGTTTCATTACAGGAACAGTCTCATTGAAAATCATTGCACATTACAGGTCTCTCTTAGCGCTCTTGTTTTCAAGATTCAGAGTAGGACGTTTAAAAACAACGCTTATTGTCAAGTAAAAAAGTATTTATGTGAAGAAAACGAACAGAATCCTCTTCTCTCATGAGTTCCAAACTAGATTTGCCTACTTAAAATTCATGTTATGTATTTAAAAGGATTTAACCTTTTAACTACCAAACCTTGTATAATACTTAACCAGAAAAATGCTAAGTTAATTTACCTTAAATGTACACAATTTCAGAATTTTAAATAAACATGTATTTTGCATTAATATTTATTTCTCTTTAAAATAGAACTGACAATTCGTAGGTGTATAATTTTTGCTCTTTGACCAGTCATTGCCCTAACAAGATCATTGTTTTTGGTTGTGTTAGAGATATATTTAAAATAATACAATGTTATGCTGTAAACTTAAAATATTTAGGCAGACTTTGTGACTTCCACAAGATTTTTATTAATGTAATTAAATTTTTTACACTATGCATTCGGGTTTTTTAAGCAAATTTCGATGACGTTATAGGCTTCTTAATAAGCATGCTGGAGCTATGAATCTAAACGAACCAAACATTTTCAATTTCCTATTTACCTCAACAAAACAATAGTTTCTAGATAGATAAGATCCCTGAAGTCTCCCCGTCTTTTATTGAAATACTGTCCAACTTGTCTCAACTTAAACAATCGCACGCTAGTCCTAACCTAACGGAACTAAATCAAATTGATTTACAAGGGACTGGTGGGGTCAGCAGCTCGTGCCGTATGTGTGCCAAAATTTATTCATTCAAATTGTTCTCCCCCACTTCTCCAGTTCTTTTTGTTTCTGCACCTCTGACACGAATATATTCGGCTGAAGTCCCAATTGCTTTTGATTGACCCTTTAGCATTGTGGACTTTTCTGCCCTATTCGGAGACAATGAATCCCTCCAAAAATAGTGTCGTTGCCGTACTCCTTTTTTTATGGGTACTGGAGTACCCCGTGCTTTTTATGTCCCCCATTAACCTGTTCGAAATTCCGGAAAGCGGGAGACTTTCGCGGAAGCTGAACTCTCGAAGATGAAGTACTGTTGACCGTCTTGATGGGAGAACAATAGGGAATCGGTATAAAGAAGTTCGAGTTTATTTCTCGGAGGGAGTTTTTATTCGGTTTTGGAGTATTTTGCGATTTTCTTTACTATGCGGAAGTGAGGTGAATTTTATTTAGTGGGGACGTTGTGGAGGAGGTCAACTGGAATTCAATATCCGCGGAATGTAGGACAACTTGGGGTTTGGGGACGGTAATTGGTAAATTTCATCACTAAAAAAGTTTTTTAATCCAAAATCAACGTCAACATTCCTTTAGGTTTTTAGTTAATATTGTTTTTGTTAGGTGGAGGCGAGGATAAAGCATTGTCCCAACTAAATCCACACCATTGTTTGATTGCATTAGAATAAGAAATAATATTATCGGGAAAAATAATATTTAGATGTTCAAAATAATGAAATTCAAACGGTGAAAAAATATTCCCTTCTGACTTGAAAACGCAGCTTAGTAAAAAAAAGAAAAATACACACTAATTGAGGTGCTTTTAGCAAAAGGAGCTAATTTCAATGTGAATTTGTTGGAGTTAGCTCATTGTTGGAGGGGGGTCTACAAACACCTCACTCAATTTTTCCGGATTTCCCGGGAGATTTGTAAGTTGTGCTTGCTAAAAATTTCGAGTCTGACTTATACACTGAGGACGAAGAACCTTTTTCCAAACTTACCTCTCCTACTGGTTTATAAATAAACTTGAACTGCGTAAGGTGAATTTTAATTTTTATCCTTTAAAAAAATTATTTTAATCCAAATCCTTACCAAAAAGAAGATAAATCTAAAATTAAAACCACACGCATCGAGGTACTTGCTCCACTTAAATAAAAGTGGTACGATCTTAAATAAAGTTGTGAAAGCTATCGACCTCGTCTTATTTAACAAAAAAAAAATGTCACCGAAAGTGCCCCTAAGTTCTTACCTACGTGAACTATGCTGAGAACGTGTGAGGCATTCCCAAAGGTAAATCTCGATTTCATCTAAGGATTAATGCACTCGGTGATAAGAAGGGTTATGCCCCGTTGTAGTCAAGAGGACAAGTCGTTAAAGCACTGAAACTTATATGATGGGAAATGAGGGAGGATTAGCTGCATCGTGTGGGTTGGTTGTGGTTGTAGTATCTTCTTGTTCTATTAGTATGCGTGGATCGTCCGGAAAAAGGAAACGTGATATTGCTTTCTGTGGTGAAAGTGACCATTGGTGGAGTTTGGAGTCGTTACTGTGAAATAGGAAATTTAACGAGTTTTTGAGATATTTTGGGGTTGTAAAGCAAGTTTAAGGTGTAAAAACCTCAACGAGTTGATAACGCGTCGATAGATTAATTCAATCTTTATTGTTTTTGTGAGGTTTCTTCTCGCTTTTCATCTTATTGGAAAAGGGGTTTGAAGTGAATTCAGGTGTTTAGACAGGCTGGTTGGTATAGGATTTTTTATCTTTACTCATTAGTAAATCAACTACTAGACTTTCCTGAGAATATTTAAAATACGTGTTATAAAAATATTAGGATTTTAATCATGTAGAATTAATTGAAATATTTCTTGATATTGATTAGATGGTGGATAGAGGTATTTGATTACTCTTAACGAGCTGCTTAACCTTCTAGTCCCCCCCAAAAAAAACATTTCTATTTATATAATATTTTTATTTGGTTTATTGTGTCATATTTTAATATTTTTGATGCAGTTAACTTTAATTAATTTTCTTCGTCTTGATCTTCCATATTGTCTTCAGAGTCGGGATTTTTGCGATTTCATATTAACTTTCTGTAGTAATCTTTAAAAATTTCAGCTTTTCCTTTAACCATCTTCTTATATTGAAAATCGTATGGTTCAATTAGGGTGTTCGATTCTTTTCGTCTTTGTTCCTCTTTTTCCTTTGTGATCACTTGAGATACTCTTCTGATCAGTTCTTCACTATTTTTGATCTTGTCTGTAACTTCTTGATAAAGTATGGTTCTTGATATTGTCGTTTTTATCTAGCTCTATACTGGTTTAAAAACAAATAAAAACTACTTCATGCGATTTCTTAACCGCATTGGTTTTTATTTATTTATCTTTTGGGTAGATAGGTTTTCATCTTTCAAGTTCCAACTGGGTTGCGAGTAACACGATTCATTCAAACCTTAAATGGCAACTGCATGAATGAATATTTCAAAATAGATATAACTTGCATAATGTGAAACATTTTAAAATTAACTAAACTGACTCTCAATTTTACGTGACGAATGAATAGTTTCCAAGAGCCGACGGACCTTCGGATTTGCCAGACTGAGAATTCGTGACTTTTCTCAAGGAACCCTAAACGCTATTCCCAAATGAGAAAGAATACACACGCATTTAGCATTCAATTACAATTCCAATGAGCAAGCAACAGACACTGGTGGAAAAAAAGACTCCAGCAAAAGCGGGTAACTCGGAAGTGAAAAATGACCTTTTCGATTACGTTCATAAGAATAATGACTCTTCTTTTAAAAGAGTGGAAAATATCCCTCGGGATCTTCGTATCGGCCATTGTTAAGAGGCTGTATAATAAGCATATTTTATACAATACTGAGAATCGGCGTGATTGGAGAGAAAAATGAAATGCTCGTGATCCTTTACGGCGGAAGCGGGCAAGAACAAGAGTAAAAACCGATACGTGAACGTTTAGGAATCAAATGAATTGCACGATTTCTTTGTTGTGTTAAGTGGCTCCGTCTTCGTATATTGGCTGACCTCTTAGTTGATGCTAATGGAGCTAGGTCAGTTCGTACTCTTTCGAAATGAAATTTCAGAGTTTTTAAATAAATGGAAGGATTTTTTATTGGTTTCCCCATTAAATTGAATGAATGATTAGAAGCACTGTTACAGTAATTTGAAAGGGTTACCCGGAATATTTAGTAGTAATAAGTGTTATTGCTGGTTTCGTGAAGGACGTGTCTCCAATAAAGTTTGAGATCTTTATTTTATAAGCAGGATCTTTGATAGGATCTTTTTTTTTCTTTCCCCATTCATCTATAACTTTTTAAAAACTCTCATGGGAGGAGACCTCACGATGGTTCGTCCCCTCCAATCTGTAATTGCTTAGATTTATAAAAACCAGTATCTAACCCGATCTATTTCAAAGAATGCTAGGGCCTTGTGCCATTAAACTCCAAATAACCAATCAAAGAATACTAGAGATAAAACTTCGTTTTGAATAATTGGGTTTTCCCTCATTCCAGATTTCTTTTCAAGAGACCCTTCCCCCAAAATATATTGGAAAACGCTTCAAGAAGTTTTCGCGCAGTTACTTATTTAATGTTCAACTAGTGTTCTGATATGTTTCTTATCAAAACACAGCTATACTTATTCATTAATTTATTTGAAATATTGCGGCCTATATAGTGTTTTCAGGTGACGTCACAACCGGTTATTTTCTTTTAACTGTGTATCCATAGGCGTAACGAGGGGGGGTTATTGAGGATGTAACCCCCCCCCATTGAAAATCAGCTCAAAAACGAGTTAAAACTCCTGTTTTTAAGGGTCAAATTTCAAAATTTTCCTGGGGGACCCCCAGACCCCCGTTTTGTACTTGCAACTCTGTATCACCAACAATTTTTCACGTATCAAGTTATAAGGACGCAAATCCTACTTTACGATTTCATAAAAAGCTACATAAGGTTTAAGGACATTCATAGGCGTAACGAGGGGGGGGGGTTATTGGGGATGTAACCCCCCAATTACATCAACGGTTTCTAAAACATGAAAAACTGAAAAATTTTCTCTTTAAAAGGAAGGTCCACTTGCTATCCACCAGTCCACCCCCCAACTATTTCCACCCAATCGCCGCTGAGGGCATCACAGGTATAGGAAAAAGCAGGTGGTTCTCAAGGAACTGTTCTTTTAGGAACTAACCCAAAGGGCCTCAAAATGAATTTTTAAACACTACATTAAGCGACAAATATTTAAAAATTTCTTGGGGAGAACTCCCAAACCCCCCTCAAAAATTTTTACGTCTGTTATACTGTGTTTTTCCCTTGAAAGTTAAGCCTCTTAGATAAAGCTTTCCCATCGGAAGTTCTGCAAAAAAAAAAAAAATATACCTACATTATGAGAATATTTTTAAAGGGAGTAATATGTTGGAGTGGTTGACTGGTCGGAGTAACACCCCCCATTAGTCAACTCTAGTTACGCCACTGTGTGTATCTTCTGTAGGGCTTTTAACTGTTGCTAAGGCCGTTGTTTATCTGTTGCTAAGCCGGTTTTTAGGTATGGGATCACGTGATTGCAAATGATCCAATAGAAGAATTCCACGGCTAGTCATTTTCTGTAACTGTTAACCTCTGTAGGGCAAAAAACTGTAACATTTTCGGTTTCTAAGGCCGTTGTTAGGTCCGAGTCATGTGATTGAAAATGCTCTATTGAAGACCAAAAGGCACACAAACATGTGGATACAGACTCGGATAAAACAATATCGTTACGCAATGCGTTTTATTCATCGATTGTATGAGGAAAAAAGAAAATTAAAAAAATATTGGTCCAGCAAAAAATGTGGTACCTGCTATCTGGAAGTTATTATGTAGTCTTAAATATGATGGATCTCTAAACTGCGAACAATTTATAGGAGACATTTCGTTAATAACCCTTAATAATATGGAAAATAAATTTTAAATAATATTTCCATTATAATTATATCGTAAAATAACTACCATTTCTCAGTATGTTTTTGTAACTCGATGAAATCTAATTTGATACTCCGAAAGGAAATCGCAAAACTTATAAAATTTGAATTCGACAAACTTAATATTTCAAGGGAAGTATAACATAATAAACACTCGTGTTTCCAAGTATAGATTCAAAAAAGTTTCCATTAGAAGCCGCCCCATCTGAAGGCAAGAGCGAAGGGAAAGAGCAGATTCAACAAAGGCTGTGGGAGGTGAAGGAACGAATTTGAAGGAAGGATACGCAGAAAGGGCATAAGTCAAAGTTCGGAAAAGGTGAAAATATGAACATTCATGAGTAATTAATCACATGAGATACGGGGTGCCCATATTGCTTTAAAGTTACTACATAGAAACTCTTAATAAAATTGACGTTAAAGTAGTAAATTTTTTCTTCGGTACATTTCCATCTACTGTTCAAAATAATGGATATTTTCTGAGAAAGGCAGTGTGGTTTTTCACGTTAATCTAGCAGTTGTATATGGTTTCTCCCACCGCATTTTTAGTCTTCCTGATAACATCTTGTTATTTTTTTTTGCGAACACACCACCGTCGCGTCGTCATAAGGAGGGATTCTTTGTATTCTTATAGGGAGAGTCGGAAACGAAAGCCTGATGTGATGGAGAATGGTACTTAAAATAGTTTTTTTTTTTTAAATTGAAGTTATAGTACCCAATGGTGATAGGAATTGTACTCATATCGCACAGAAAACAGACGCAAATATTTTTAAATGTAGTTTAAAAGTATTATTTTTTTTTAAATATGGTAGCTAAATACTAGTATTAAAATTCTATTTTTTTAAAGACTGCTTTCCAATGAATGACGGCTCCATTTATATCTATAAAACTATTTCTTTCTGGCTCCTTTCCTTTGCAAGATAGCTTTAAAATTTTCCAGTACTCAATTTTCACCGTTCCTAATAAATTATGGAGGAAACCTGATTTTAGAAAACCGAAAAACCTACATTACGGAAATTATCTTTTAGCCATACTACAAAAACACAGTTATTAAATTTTCATCATTATTAAAGAGAACAAAAGATAAACATATTTATTTCTAACTGCACTATATGACAAATACCGCTGCAGAGATTCATGAAGCATCATCAACTTCTCTCAATTCACGAATATACTCCTCTCGTGCGTTTCCACAGTATGATTTCCAGCAATAAAAAGGTGGGGTCTCATTTCTACGACAAACGGCACTGCGTACTTCCCTTTGCTTTGTATGTATGTAGTTACCTGATCCCTATCTCGAATTAGCAGTGATGAAAAGAAAGGATTCTGAGGCGAAAGTTACTATTAAAGCTCGCCCCGTGTGCGCGGCCTCGTATCATTAAGAGATGCCTACCTCTGAGAGATAGCAACTATTTCATCCTTAACCGTGACACCCGTGGCAAGCTTTGAAGTAATAGTGTCTTTTTTCTCTCTTTTGTCCTTGAGTTCAGTTCCTTTCTGACAAAACACGCGTTTCTGCGCTTCTATAAATTGGGGAGCATCCAAAAATTGTAGTATTACAGTAGAGCCCCGATTATCCGCGAGTGCCACGAATTTTTTTTTAATTACGAACGTAACTTTTAATTAAGAAAAGGTGTTTCCGAAGCAAAAGCGAATGACTGATTTTTTAAAAAGGCGTAACTGAACACTTTGTGCTAACAGTAGGTGTTTACTGTTCTTTATTTTAGTGATTTAGATGTAGTATCACTACATCATGTAGAGCAAAGGTTTCTGCTGTACTTTACATATTTTAAGTTTTACATATCGTGTTTTTTGTACAATAAAACATAGTTTTTATGCTAAAATATTTTTTTTCGTGTTTTCACCTCATTTTTAGTCTTTTTTCGGGTTATCCGCGATTTTCGCTACCCGCGGTACCCTTGCCACCCAATTCCACGGATAATTGGGGCTCTACTCTATTCTAAAAGCGGTGTGGGAGGGTTAATCTTTCATACATGTTTATGGTAGTGTATATGTGCGTATTATTTGTATTGCTTATCTTTTCAAAAATCTTTTATACATGATATTTGTCTTGTCAGAAACTGCGACCTTACGAAAAAAAACCTTAGTTTTAAGCTTTTACAAATGTTAATGTTTTAGCAAGCATCTTTTTGCTACTTTTGGGGATTTTTAATTGGTTTGGGATTGCATGTTCTCCTGGTGTTTGACCCCTGGTGATTATTTTTTTATATGTAATCGATATTTTTGGTGGTTTATATATTGAAGTACTTATTTTATTTTTCTCATTAATAATAATGGTGGAAGAATGGTTAAATTATGCGTATGTAATTTGTCTCGTTTAGGCCCTATATTGTTCATACCACATCTTGGAAATATTTAAAGATTCAAAATATCTAAAATGATTCCTAAATTTAAATCTTTCTAAATTTCCAAATTCCCATGGTGTGAATAAACGTTTATTATTTTTAAAAGATGTATCGCCAGGTAAAATATGGGAAAAACAAGACGGCCTTTAAACATTTTCAAAAAGTAAAAACTTATTTTTAACGTCATTACATTGCTGACACTACTAAAAACAAAATTTCACACGGTGCTAATACAAAACAACTAGATGAAAATATTTTTCTCACTGTGAAAGTATAACCGAGAAACTGACTTTTTTCCAACACTTTTCCCCTCAACATCCTAATCATATAAAAGTGAAACCCACAGAACAATGACACAAGTTTTTTTCACAAGAATACCCAACACCCGCGTGTGATGACATAATCCGTGAATACGATGAATTCAAAATTTTTTCTCCATACATTTATGAATGGTCCCTAGTGAGAAATGTGACTGTAAGAGGCAGGTAAACTCGAGAAAAGAAAAGGCTTTTTTTATACATGCGAGCGCTTTTCCTGCAAGGTTAAAGAGAATGAACACTTTCATTTGATGCCTCATTAATTTCCAGGCAGAAAACGCAGATCGCCGCACGATTCCGCGTAAGCAAATGTTGCCGGTTGCCTTGAACGTTTGTTTACCGTTTCGCTATGGAGCCTCTTGCTGTGTAATTTTTTCTTACCTGGCTGTGTAATTTATTTTTGGGTAGGAGCAACTTTCCCTTTCGGTGTGATGTTACTTTCTCCATGTGACGAATCGCTTTGAATATTTGCTCATCATCGAGGTGTTGAGCACCTTTGAGCAGTTTTCAAGGTAACGCGCGTGTCCATAGGCTTTCATTAAGTAAATACATGAGGATAAATATTACATTAAGAGAGAGTGAAAGTTCAGGTTTTCATGTAAAATTTTAAATAATAGTAGAGGTGAAGTTATTGGTCATTATTCCTTCAGGGATGAAAAATCTTCATTTTGGGGTTTGACTGAAATTACCATTGGAAATCTTAATTGTTGAGGTCTATGGTTACCTCTTGTGGGTTCTTTATTTTGGGATTTGACTAAAAGTTTGCATGAATTATAATTATTTGCATAAAAACCCTGATTACTGCGGTCACGGATGTTATACCTCCAGTTTTATCCTTATAGGAACAATTCATGGCGATGAAATCATGCAATACAAAAGGAATGTAAGTACCTAATGTGGGGACGACGAAATCCTTCTATAAAATACATCAGACTAGTATAATAATTAATACATCCTTGAAATTAAATTTAATTTATCTTGGTATTCGTAATTTAATATTTTTGTAACATTTATTAGCAGGGTCATTCCACGTCAAATCAACACACTTTTTGGCATGACCATCTCGGATTTTCTTGAAATTTGGTACATATGTTCTACTTATAGAAACTCGGAAAAGTACCAACTTTCATCAAAAAATATAAATTGGTTCTGGAATTACAGGTGTGCAAAAGTGGTCAAAATGGGCCAAAAATGGACCAACATAAGTTCTTTAAATTGCTCTAGAGAATCTTCTAATTGGGTTATACAAATGAAGTTGGTGTCATTTTAAAGTATTTTAAATGTTCTTTTTAATGGTGTAAAATTTGATTTAAAATTTTGAAAATCAATATATTTTACAAAACAAAATATAATTAAAAGTTCGATTTCTATCAAATGTACCACATTTAAAATTTTGAAAAAAATTCCAGTAATAGGTAATTTTATTCTAAATAATCTGGTAAATTTATAGAATGGGACAAAAATGGGATCAGTGCCAAAATCTATTAAAACCAAAGTTCGATTTTTCTTATATCCCCTTAAAAAGTTTTAAAACTATCTTTTTTTCATTAATTGGATGTGAATTGAGTTGTATTTAACTGCTGTTGACAATTAGGCCCCCTGCACAAACTAGGTGTAGCACGGGCTTCATATTTACATTATGTGCATTGTTACAATACAATGGCCTGAATTAATATACAGGTTGTAAATATGAAGCCCGTGCTACACCAAGTTTGTGCAGGGGCCCTAATTGTCAACAGCACTTGAATACAACTCAATTCGCATCCAATTAATGAAAAAAAGATAGTTTTAAAATTTTTTAAGGGGATATAAGAAAAATCGAACTTTGGTTTTAATAGATTTTGGCACTGATCCCATTTTTGTCCCATTCTATAAATTTACCAGATTATTTAGAATAAAATTACCTATTACTGGAATTTTTTTCAAAATTTTAAAAGTGGTACATTTGATAGAAATCGAACTTTTAATTATATTTTGTTTTGTAAAATATATTGATTTTCAAAATTTTAAATCAAATTTTACACCATTAAAAAGAACATTTAAAATACTTTAAAATGACACCAACTTCATTTGTATAACCCAATTAGAAGATTCTCTAGAGCAATTTAAAGAACTTATGTTGGTCCATTTTTGGCCCATTTTGACCACTTTTGCACACCTGTAAATCCAGAACCAATTAATATTTTTTGATGAAAGTTGGTACTTTTCCGAGTTTCTATAAGTAGAACATATGTACCAAATTTCAAGAAAATCCGAGATGGTCATGCCAAAAAGTGTGTTGATTTGACGTGGAATGACCCAGTAGCAGTATTAGAACAAAATCATAAAAATTTCATTTTGCTACCTTTACGTATTATAACAAATCTTAAACGTCTAAAAATATTTTGGAACATGCAATAACTTTATTAATCAGATAAAATGGATGGATTTAATAAAAGGTAATAAATGAAAAAAAAAACTTCAAGTTTTCTTGACTATAGCTTGTAAATTTACAGTTTTTTCAAATGTAATTAATTTAAAGATATATCAATCGATGTAATAGTTTTAGTTCGTGTGGTCACATATGGGGGGATTGCAAAATAAGTACTAAAGGCTTTACATTGATACATAGAACAAGCGTGTAGGTTCTGCTTTAAAGTACTGTTTGCGGTATAAAATTTGGTAAATGAATTCGGTGGTTCGATGCTGTCTCCACTTGTATAATTGTTGGCTTTGGATTCCATGGGTGCTCAGATAAGTTAGACAAATTACAGAAACAGAAATGTAAACTTTCCAAAGACACTTACAAATCATTGTTCACTTCCAAACAACTGGTAAATTATACTAGATGAACCACCACACTGACACCATCGAAACTCCAGTCGCAACCCCCTGGGGCATTGCCAAAGATCATCAGTAATGGAAGGTATACCTTGTTGTAATCGGCGGATTTGTTTTCAGTTGTGCAATCCTTTCGCATTAGCAAAAACGAAAAAAAAAATGTGGAACAAAGGAACTGTGTACAAGTTGTCATGCGTAGCCGAACAGAAATAATAAAAACCAGGCGAGATCGTTTTTCTGGAGTTTAACGGAACAAGACGTTTTTTTGCGTGTGATTTTAACCTACTTCGGGTGAGGGAGGGGGTTGACCTTGCTTCTGGCCTTTGGAGGTGCTATGCGTCATCGGTGTGACGAATGTGTGTCGCTGAGACTTTACTTTTATTGACGGAAGATCGATTCTGTATAGTGTCATTTATCATGATCGCATCGTTAACTTTTCGCATTTGGGTTTTGTTTGGAGAGATTTTAACAGACATTGATCAATACTTGATTTTTCGATGGAATTCAATGGGTAAATGAGTATAAAGGTTACTTAAATTTTCAATACACAATCCTGGTCCGTTAATTAGTTTTAGTAACATTTTTTCTATAACCTTTAAAACTTCCAAACTTTAAACACCTTAAATCTATAAAGCATAAAAGAAGTTAGGGCACCTGTAACTATTCATTGTAACTCCATTACCCTGTTTATTAAGAAGATGACGGTCGGTTCTCCAGTATTGTTTCACATGCTTGACAGAAAATATTATTGCAAAATTATTTTATTCATTGAGTAGAAACTTCTAGTTTTAACCTAAAAATTAAATTTGCGTATATGTTATTTATGACATTGAGGGGGAAAATTTAACGATTATTTGTGAAATAGTCCAATTTTTTGAAGCTCGCGCATTTTATGTTGGTATGCCGAATTTCATATTTGATCTTTCTAAATTGTGTTGTGTATGCCATGGACTTCGAATATTTTTAATACTTTTAAATATTTGCGTACTTTAATAGTTACTATCGTAGTTTTGTAAAATATCCTCTACAACTTTATTTGATACCTGTAATGTATAGTTCAAAAATCCGTAGGCCCAAACTAAATATTTCCATAGGTCTATGGTTAAAGAAAGTTGAAGTTTACTAACATCTCCAACAGTCTTATTTCTCTAAATTGACTTCAATCTAACTCCATTTTCTAAAGTACGTATACACAAGTGTTTTAGGCATTCGAAATTAGATTCGTGCTCTCATAGGACGTTACCTTCTGGAAAGAAACGGTGCATTACCCCCTAACTCAGGAAGAAACTGTTTCTTATGGTTTAACGTCCTGCATGGTGTGTCGTTAAAAAGTGGTTTACCGTCGGGGCATGCGGAGAACCTCTCTTGTGTTCTTTCCGGAGATGCCTATGCCATGCCTTCCAAAGAAATTGAAATGAAGTCCGGTACTTAACTCCGCAATATATGCCCCATAATGAGAAAAGCACGGAAAAGAATGGTTTGTTTATATACTGTATCATTAAGAGGAGGTCAGCCACCAAGATCAACTAGGTCCTTTACCTGCCCCATCGCTTGTTGAATTCTTCCTCTTAAGTGCGTTGCCATTTGCAGGGTATGAAAAGCAGATGAGAAATATTCCATGGTCAATGAGATACATTTTCGGTTCCTTCGATTTCCTTTATGTTGGCTTTGATTGGATGCCCCACCTAGTCCACAATTCTTGCCTTTGTTGTTTACCTGGGTGTGTTTCCATTATTTTTAGAGTCAAAAGTCATTCCATAAAGGTTCGCTATATTAATCCCATTTTTTATATTCTCTACTCCATGTCCTCTCTGCTTCAATTTTTCTTGCTACTTTCTTTCCCTTTAATTATGCAAGATTTGTTGCATCTTGACCCGTAATGTAGTTTTCATATGCTAACCTTTTTGTCTACTGTTTATCTAGTTTACATTTTACACTAGTTTACATGTATTAAATATATTTCTTTCTGTTAATAATTGCATTAACCATTAAATAAAAGTTAAAATTCTTTGTAAAGTATCTATTCTTTGAAATTGCATTGTAAAATTAAAAGATAAAATTAATAGCAAAAAAATATGAACGGAACAACGATTTCTTTTTTAATGTATACTCTTCCTCTCTTACAACTTGTCAATGTAAAAGTAGTTTCTTAAGATACAAAATAAATAATTAAAAGAAATGGTTATTTCACTTTTGGAATGTAAAATCAGCTTTCGATATTCTTCTAGTCTAAAGAGAACTTAACTCTTGATTTTTTAAATTGATAATTTACACTCCCTTGTCTTTCGTTGACTACTTTTCAACCAAGTTTCATATTTATAACATCAATTCTTATTGTATAAAACTTTCACATAAGTTTTAAACATCCTTAACAAAATTATTTATACGGATAACCTTTCCTCTAAAAGCAAAAAAAACATCATGCAACTATTGGTTGCTTTTTGTTGTCTCACATACTAAAGTATCAGGTAAATCTGATCCCAGACTACAAGGGAGGGGGTTATAAGGTCACTTTACTTTTTGTTATTATACTGGCACTGGCACCAGATCCTGGGCCAAGGATTCTCTCCCCCCCCCCCTTTAAGTTCCTCTTGATTCATATGAATTTCAAATGCCAGTTAATCCTATCCGAGTGGTTTTCCCATTCATGGCTTGTCAGTGCGTTAGGAACCATGCGGGCATAATAATTTCGATGGCTTCGCATTTTTTAGAATGCATAATCCGTGGGATTTATGTTTCATTGTGAGCTGGAGGATCGGCGCCAGGAATTTGTCAAACGGAACTGTTCGAAGGGAGTTTTTGATGTATGTTTGGAAAGCTAGCTGTTCGTGGGGTGTAAAGGCCACCAGTTCAATTTGACGGGTACAAAACTAAGATGAGGTTGAGTTGATCCTCTGCTGGTAGTTCCACATGGCTTTTTGATCCTAGTTAAACGTTGTAAAAGTATGGAGAGAAAACTTTTGAGGCTATGAAAGGAAGAAATTCACGCGCTTTGAATAAAAATGAAATTTAGTGTGGATTGTGGAATTTCATGTATTAAATTTTAATGGAAGTTAGAGTAATGAAATAAAGAGGTTTACGCTTATTTTGATGTTTTAGAAGAATGTTCATAGAAGAGTTCAATATAAGAAAGCGGTTGCAAATTTCATCAATTACAATACGGTCGGTCATCAAAGGGTACAAGATTTTCCTTAATTCTCTTACGAAACTGAATCCCAAAAATTTATACAAAATTCCTTCTTTAGAAACACGTTGTTAAAAGTAAATCAGTTTCTAACATGGGTATCGTATAACTCGGTTTAGTTGATAACTAGATGCAAAAAACGGCTTTGTTTTATAAAATTAATTCTTCAATAACATCAATTGAAAGAAATAAGTGTACTAATTAAACTTTAATTTCTTTAGAAATATTCAACATCTCTCTGAGATCAAATATAGAATTTTCCATCGATGTTAAAGTTGTAGGAATCTTACTTGAAACATAATGTAAATAATATTTAATTAAATTTAATAAGGTACAAATTTGAAAAAAAAAGTGAAAATCAAATGATGTCTTAAAGCAGAATTAAAGATTAAATCAATTCAAACTAAATAACTGAAGACGACGAAAAATACCTCCTTGACTCTTCATAACATCGCATTCTCCTCAGCTATCTCTTCTACATCACACCATACTTCCCAACGTGAGCGACCCCACCGAAAAACGACAAACAACATTATTTAATAATCCTTCAAAAATAACGCTCCGAAACCACCTCGCAACCAAATCACACAGTGGGCCACTTCATTTCACGCATGGAATCACAACATTAAACAACATTTCGCATTTCAATTTCACTTTTTCCCCTTCCGAATCCAATTTCATTCAGCGACCGCATATAAGAGCCCCCGGGTTATTTATTCCATCCAGCAGCAGAGCAAAAAGCGAAAGTTGGGGGTCAAGGCCCCGTGGCAGGAGGGGTCAAGTGACAACTCAACTCCGGCATCTCATTCATTTCTCTTTCCTCAACATCCTTGTTGTTTCTATGCCTAATGAAAGAGGATGGTATCCAACTGCTCTTTGACTTGTTCTTCTCTTGTGCTTGCCCTTTCTCTCATTTCACCCTTAATTTATCGCGTGTGACGGATTTCTGTATTCGCGAAAGGCACCTTAATGAGGGAAGGAGGGTCTTGACATCGCATTCGATGTTGTGTTGTGGAACCTTTTGTGTTTTTGTTAGAGTCGCCCCCAGCTGGGAAAGGTAGGATGAGGAATGTTTCTTGGGGCTTTGTCCCTCTCTGGTTTGAAATTAGTGTCTGTCAGGTGGAATAAATCTTTGCTTGTTTACCCACATGAAACAGCATCCCGCGGAGTAGTACTTCAGACATTGTCTATTCCATGCTTCGATGTTTTTTGGTCCGAAATGTTAACTTTCTTTTCCAAATATTTATCATTTGTTTTTGGAGAAACTGGTTATTTTAATAGTTGTTTTAATTTTCTACTTTTGAAATTTTAAAATTGTATTTGATCAATGTCCCAAATTCACTTTGTTTTTATAGAAAATTCACTTTGAATATTTTATTTCTCCGCTCCACTCCAACCTGGCAAGTTTCATTTAAAGCTAAATAACCTTTATTCATTTATTTTTAACGCAGCATTTTTCAGTAATACAAACAATTCAAATCAAACATTCTAGTGTCGCAAGTTTATGCTTAGAATTTAGCTTTAGAATGCTTAATTTTTAACTAGAGTAACATGAGACTTCTAATGTAAATCTTTAAAATAATCTTTAAAGCAATTTTTTAACTTGTAAAAAGCACGAAATAAAACAAGCATTTCATCCCTTCTCAAATACGAACTTCAGACGGTATTGTAAAGTTCATATTCAGCATTCTTACAATACTCTGGTGTGTAATTTACCATTTTAAAATTTTGTAGATTAAGTTGAATAAAACTTTCTTAAAGATAGTGACTTTTTTGATAATAACTTTATTTTGTACAGACAAAAGGTTAAATAAATCCCTGAATGGAATATATTTGTACATTGCATTCCAGATGGAATATATTTACATACTATATATATCATGCAATTTAAATCTACTCGTTAAAATAATCACAATAGTTAACTTCATACTCAATTTATGCCCCCATTGTGTTTGGTCCTGAATTCCGGTTAAAAACAGATCAACAAATTAACAATGACACAGACCAGTCGTCAGGGTTTGTTAGTATTCCTTTAATCGTCCTTCCCCATCATCAATGCGTTTCCGTGACGATCATGTTAAGACCAGTCGATCCGATACTTTCACTTTTCACTCTTGCTAGGTGGTCACACGTAACTAGCTCTTCTTGATAGATGAAACAATGGAGGATTTTTCTTTTCGTCTTTGAGATGGATGAAAACTGCCCACTGAGCACAATCGTTTGAGTTTGTTTTTTCCTGATCGAATCTTGACGAGGCTTAAGCTGGATGGTTGACGCTTATTTGGTTTTTGCTTTTTATCGGCTTCGGAGAAGGTCCGAAAGTTTTCGTTGTTTCGTTTCAGAACCAGCTTTGTGATCTTTTTATATCATGCCTACTCCATCTGTCTTTCTATAAGACATTTTTTGAGAAGGTCGTTTCCCTTAGCCGACTACTTTTTTATTCTTTCATTTTATTAGCTTCAAATAAATGTTATACATAATTGATTTTTGCACAAACAGAATCTCCTAGTTCAAGCCAATAATATTTTTTTGGGTATATGCATTTGGCTGAATTCATTACTTAAACACTTGCCATCACCTACAATTTAGCACTTACTAAATGTACCATTTCGGTAAAATGTACCATTCGGTACAATTCGGTTTTTTACCATTCGGTAAATGTACCATTCTAAATGTACCATTCGGTGTGTAAGTCGCCAAGTCTGGTAAACCCCGCAACACTACCGTTGCTTCTGGTAACCCTGGAAAACGTAGCAAAATCGCGCTAGTTCCGATCGCTGGCGCAAGCGCGCGCAATTTGAATCGGTAAGCCCATGGGAGAAATAATGTGTGGTGTGCGCACTGCGCAGTTTGTTTGGAACGTAAATTCATCAGTGTTTACAAGGTGAGAACGAAGACTGCATCTGAAACAAGTAAGTGAGACAGTTTTTAAACAAACAAAGCTTTATTTTGGGGGCGTGAATTCTTGAAGGTTTTTAAGAATCATTTGGAACAAATTTTCGTTTTTGTGCAAACGGCGCCACATGAATTCTGAAAGGTAGGAGTCCAAATGCTTTCGTGTTGTTCCACGATGTACTTTGTTGCGCCATTTTGCCGAGCCCCAGAGTCTTTCAATGTTTTGCGTATGCACGCCGGAGGTAGGGATCGACGAAGTTGTAGCTGATGTGGTTTACTTGATTTTTCCGTTTCGTGAAGAGACTTTCGTCGATTTCTACGATTTTACCGGGTCCTCCAATTTTTTGTACCGGACGTTGCAGGAGACTATGAGTGCATATTTCTCGCATGTACATGTTGAAATCGACTGTAGTTTTATCAGCTATATCTAATTCTTCTTTTCCCCATTTAATTGACGTTAACTCCTAGACCATCAGCTGTAAATAAATCGCAATACTGTAACAAAAGGCAGTCGTGATCCTTGAAACCAAGTGTCACTTCGCAGGGCTACACGTTTGCTGCAATCTTTTATGTAGCATCGCCACTGTTTATCACTTCCTAAATAGAGTGACATTTCGTGTCCATTGACACATTTTTTCTCAGATGGAAGGATCCCTTATAGATTGAAAGTACGCCCACCGCGGCTTCTTCTGTTTGAGGCAAGTCCCAAATTCTCATAATTTTTTTTTAGCTTTTTATGATAGTCACGACAGGAATAGCTAAGAAACCCGAAGATGATCTGTGGGGGGGTTGATTTTGTTTTAAGTGTTAACGCAGTTCCGAGGACGCAAGCGCAGTTATGATTCAATCGGTCGGTAACAATGCAGTGCGCGCACGTCATTCGGAGGAAGTTCGAAATTTTCGAAAAAAAACTCTTGTTCGTGATCGGCCATTTTGCATGCAAGTTAGTGCAAAAATAAATATTTTTATGCTCTTACCGAGTGATATCCTCAGTTTTGGTACATCCAAAAATACTGATTCCCCTTTTTCTGAATCCTTACTGTTTCTGATTACCCCACAACGAGTTTGGTTATAGTTAGGGCAGGGGGGGGTTTGGGGGAGGCGGCAGCCCCCCCCAACCACATGAAACTTTTATTTTTTATTTTCTGATGTCAAAAATGTGTTTTTCGGCGATTCTGATGAAATCCCGTATTTTGGCGCGTTTTGGCGAAATTTGGCGAAGTTGGCGAAAACGATGGACGGGATAATACGAAAGTACCAAAATTTCTAAATTAAAGATAGTTAAAATGTTAGTATAGTTAGAAAAATCTTATTTAAAAGTTACAGTAACCGCCGGTGTCACTGTTTCAGGAAATTTTTACTTTGAGCGTTTCGAACTCTCTACGCCGCAAAAACTATTTGATGGAAAATTTCAGACTACTAAGAACCCTTGGTATTTTAAATTCATTTAAAAAATAAGTAAATATAAATATTTTTCAAAAATGTTCACGTCCATTTTACTTCGGTAGATAGAAATTATCCTGTATGTAGTACATCTAATAAATTGAATTCTTAAATTTATTTCTAACCCTCTGACTTCACTAAGTTAAAACAAAAATAAAACCCCCCTTAGAAACCGCATCTATAATATTCAGAAATATTGAACCAGCACAAACTCCAGGAAATCTTTATGAGTTTTCTCCCCATCAAGGTCGATAACACCTCACACACCCAGAGCTCGTTGCAAAAACAAAAGCGTCCGCTTCCCTTTCCATTGGTCCGGATCCGACCAAACAATGCGAGCGTTTAGTGACCTGATAATTGGCCCTGTCCATCCCGAGGAAAGGGAAAGGCGGCGGTCCATTGTCGTCGGGTTAAGGCCGATAGTGCACGCTCTCTGGCCACGGCGGTCAGTGCCACTCTCGCTTTTGTCTCGCTTCTAATTGGGAGGGTGTCCACTGGAGGGCACTTCCCCCCATTCCAACAGGCATCGTCGTGTGCGAACTTTCAATATGAACTTTACCAAATAACACTTTCAACGTCAAAGTGGCCATGGAAGAAATTTCCCACCACTCAGTTCTTGAAACACAACTGGATTAGGATATAAGGCCCAATTTACACCAGAGTAACCAGAACAGAGTGCTAAGTCCATGGCCATAAGCGATAATGGAAATCGAAAAAATATTTTGGTTATGCCTTGTGTCGCTGGGATCGCATCTACTACTCACGAAACTGAAGCTTCCCTTGTCACGTAACGAGAGGCGGAAAAAAAGAACCTCAATCTTCGAAGGTGACAGATTGAATTAACATGTCACCACCAAATTGTACTGGCTACCCTTTTGTCAATCAGACATTTTCTGTTCTGCCCTCTACCATAAGAGTTTTGGACCCTATCTGTTCAGCTTTTTCGCTGTGATTTACACGATGTCAGTCGGCTTGCTGGTAGAGCTTTCCACTCAAGGTATGCTAGTGAACAGGAACTGGACTGAGGATCGTTCCAGCTACTGTACTATGTAGAAGCAAATTTGACTATTTCTATTCAATGATTTAGTATTTGAAACTTTTTACTCCTATTTCTGTTAATTTTTAGACTTCAAAATATATTTATAAAGCTAAGAGAAATGAAATGCAACGCGAACTACTTTTTGACTGGTCGTAATTGATTTTCTAAGTCGAGAAATGTCAGTATAGGTGAGCCAGTGACCATGTGACCTTTCTTATCATTAGCATGCTAGCAACGTGTAGATTGGGCATTAGAACCAATATAAACGAAACCAGTCGGTGTTCCAATCGAGTTTTCTAGTATTGGAACCCCAACGAGTATTAAAAGCATTTAAATAGTAAATAGAGCTTGAAATCGTGAGTGATAGAAGAATAAAATACAATTGTTATGCATTGTATTGGCTGATAATGCAACTATGCATTTTAGCATCTTCTGGCACTCCGATACTATCATATATTGGGTTTTAAAAAGTATTTTTATACAATTTCGGAGGGCCGATGATAAGTAACATAGAAAGATCCTCCAATCTGTTTCAACATATGCTTAATTGATATTTAAATGTGTGTTATTGAAGCCAAATTAATCACTTAATGTGTAGAAAGTTAGAAAAGTAATTTAAGAGGATTGGCGAAAACTTCGGAGGTCAACTCTACAGTTAGCATCGAAACTCAAGGCCGGCACACGCTCCCTTCCCCAAACGCCAATAAAATATTTTACGACTTTTCCTAATATCTCTGGGTACCAACAATTACACGTTTGCAGAAGAGTTGGATGATGGTAATCCCTTCATCCCTACCCCGCAATCAGAACTTCTCGGAAAAGCGAAGAAGCCCGTTGTAGGAGGACAATGGAAATTCCTTGGCGGGGACCTTTCGTTTAGAATGGCCGATAATGGCACGGCTCTGGCGTTGCCAAACAATAAAAAGTAATTCCGAGTTCATAATGCGCCGGGGTGGATGGAAGGCGTGAACATCTCGGCCGAGTCGAGAGGTTCGGTCTGATGCTGCAATAACCCCTCGTTCGTTGAGGATTAAGAGGGTTGTTTTCTTAACTCCGAGGCTTTAATTTCAAGTGGCTCAATCGCAGAGGTTAAAGGGTTTGGTAACCTCTCATCCATTAACGGATGTTTTTCTGGCTTTTCTAGAAGTTTTATTTCAAAGAATGGAAGAAATTTTGACTTTTTCCTGAACTATTTACTTTGAGTTTTCGATGGGAGGTTTAGGATTAAATTCTTCTTGGAATGTTTATTATAATGTTTCATTAAGGTATGCTGGAAAGGATGGTACAAATACGTGACACGTTTGAAAGAAGGTAAAATATTTAGGTTCTCTGAGAACTAATAAGAATTTGAATAACATGTATGAAATGAAGACATTCTGCACATCCAAGATGCAATTGCCGGATATAACATAACAGCCTATTATGTATTGTCTCATCATTTCAATCTTTTGTTGATAGGTTCTGGCTGTAAAAGAAGGCTTGTGATAAAGATAGTATCAAATGGGAACTCCCAATTGTTGTGTCAATTTTTAGTTTCCTACGATGTCCAAATTCGTAACGCCCCTTCAGTTTTGGTCATTAGACAAATAGTGATATTGTAAAATTGATGGACTGGTGTGCTAAATAAGAAACTAGACTTTGAATGCTGGGAATCTGATTATTTAATCCTTTTTAATTGCAGTATAATAATTACTTGTTGGTCAGAAAAGACCATTCCATTCGTCGCATTTCCTTCTTGAAAAGTTGACTGGGAACCGACTCGCACAGCACTTTTTGAAGTACGGAAACTGCTTATGTCTACCTACGTTACCTCACAATTGATGGAGGAGAGTTTAGATGAGATTAAGATTCCTGCGTCCTTGGCAGGCAACATCGGCGACCTTCCTTCAGAGTGTTCGTCCAGCCTCCTTATTTGTTTCCACCGCATTAGCGCACGATTCGCGGCTGATTACGGCAGAGTTTATCAAGATTCCCGCAACTCACACGAGGAAGGCGGGCCTCTGTTTACTCGCCCTTTAATAAATAGCCAAGGTCCATCTTGGCGAGTCATCGCCCCTTAATAACCTGGGTCGGGATTAAAATTTAAAATCTATCTGATGACCACTTTTTTTTTGGAGCCTCGTGAAGCTACCCGCCCCCGTTCGTTCGGTGTCAGGGGTGAGGTGGTGGTTGAATTTGCGTTGGAGAAGTTGGGGTTTTTCCTCCGTTTTTGGTCGTGAAGATGTGGTTTTTGTAGTTGGAGATGGTACGGCTTTCTCTGGAGATTGCTGTTGTTCCTGGTTGCGTCATTGTTGCGAGGACCAACATTAGTATAAAGTTTTGTTGAGTGCGTTCTGTAATGATGATAATGTAAGAAGTAAGTTTGGCCTGTGTTGGTTTTTATAGTGGGGAAACTCCGAATATTTAATGATAGAGACCTACGTCATTCTTTGTACAATGTTCTCCAGTATTTCTTCTGAATTCTATATTTTCAAGAGAGTGTAAAGAAATAGAGGCTGTGGGCTGGTTAAATTTTCCGTTCCTCGTTTTTGAAGATTTGCTGAGATTGTTTTCAATTGTAACTGTGGGGGAAGAATTCTTTTGAATGTGCATACGTAAACGCATACCGAAACGAACGGGGTTGAATTGTATTTATATTCGAATCCCTTTTGTTCCAATTATTAGCATAGCCTAACAAAGGATTGAACCGTCAATTTGCTTTCACACATTCGATTACATTTAATTGACCTAGGTCTGGCAACGAATGACGCCATTAAATTATCATTTCAGGCATTGTTCTTTTTTGACGCGTTCTGTCCACCGTTTTAAGAATCCGAAAGGCCTTTGCTCTCCTGACACAATCGTGGGAACACCTTTTACGCGGCGATTTATTATTTTTCCCGCCGACGAGATGGAACGTTAAAAGAATTCGAATCATTCCCAGCGCTCGGACAGCGTCTCGCTGTGACAGGTTTTGCTTTTGTTGGAGAGTCATTCCGAGAGCCCTTTGGGCACTCTTCTAAGGACCCGTTCCATTCGGCAGGTGTTAGATACGATGAATGACTTTCTAATCTCGCCGTGTATCTCGGTGAACTTGGTGGTACTGTGATGTGAACCTTTTCTTTTCTTTAACTTGACATATAGGTCTGATTTTGGTATCATTTTCTGTCTACAGTAGACCGCTTTGTAATGTGTCAAATTCGTGACCAGGGACTCAGGATCAGTGTTACCGTAATACTGTGGCATTGTTAATGTGCGGACAGCCTTGAAACTTTTAAGTATTAAGTATTAAATAACATTTTAAAAATGAACGTATATAAGGAAAAACAAAAATAAATTATGCTAAAAAATAGAAAAACTTATTAAAGTTGTATTGGTTACTCAGGGGTCAACGCAGTGACCCATATGAGCAACTAGTGATAGGTAAAAATAAAAATTATTTTAAATAATAATTTTCGGTGTGATATTTCTTCTATTAGGGGAGTAGCTGGAATATGGGGCTAGTCCAAATGTGAGCAGTAAGATAGTAGGACCAAAATACAAAATGGTATTGTCAATTCAGAAATACCTATAATGTAACTCTTTAAAAAACTAAACTGCTCATGACGGGATCAAGAGACTTCAATTAAAATCCTGTATATTAAAACAATAGCTTAGTATCCCTGAAACCTTATCAGTAATTTTTAAAAATGCAAATACTTTGAAATTCTAAATGCTTATTGCAATTCCTTTAAAGAATCTGTATATTTTGGTATTAAGTAGTGTCATTTGGTACTAATTAAAGTTCTGCTTAAATAGTTAGCCACAGTAACTATCTTTTAGAGCTGTTACTTATTTGGCATAAGGTTACTTAAAACATAGTTATTCTTCTTTTGGGTGAAATGACCCTTCCCAATTAAAATGAATCAGTCATGTAGAATTTCTTTCAAATAATTCTGATTAAAATTATACTGGCGAAAATTTTGGTACTTGAATGTAAAGCCATGGGCGGATTAAGGGGAAATATCCTGAGGGACACGTCTTGCCGGATTGCATTGAAAATATCCTTTTCCATTAAAAATGGAATATCCTGAAAAAGTTGGATAGGCATTGATTTCCCATAATCCCTCGTAAATCCACCCATAGCTGAAGTCCTTTGGCTGTGATGGAAATTTAGAAATGATATTATGCATTCGTGAGGGCTGTGATCCAGTACTCATAACATAGTTTAATTTGTTCAAACTCCGAAGCATGGAATTGAAGCTTATCTGAAGATAATATTCCCTCATTCACATAAATTTACCATACGTTTAATTTATGTAAAATAACTTGGAGAGTTAATACATGTCACCCGAGATATTTATCAGTTAAACTATTTACGATTTTCCGGAGCTCTTCTATGCTTGACTGGCCAAAAGCAACAATGGTTATTTGTACGGAATAATAATAAACGTTGGTTTTTTATCAACGTGGTTTTGAAGACTAAATGAAGCATGAATGGTTAGAGTCGCTGGCGTGCAATTCAGATGAACAGATTACACTCTTGTATAACTTGAGAAAATCTCGCAAAAATTACACATTTCACTGGAGTTGCTACTTGGCTTTTACCCATGAAGTTTCTCTGGGGATGCACCTAATGTGTAATCTTTCATCAAACCAGATTGTAGATAGTAGACTGAAACATCCCTAAATTGCAAGAAAACAACAAGCACACGTGCTGGGTTGAAATTGGGGTATTTACGGAATTGTGGAAACTTTTGTCTAAAACAGGTGGACCGTGACTGAAGGATCATCACTGTCATGATTCCAGTTGTAACTAACAATTTTCCATAATCACAAAGCATGTTGCTTTTTCTTTCATTGATAGAATTTGACTAAACAATATTCTTGTACATGACAACTTTCATATTTGAAAAAGTTCAAACCAGATGTTTCCCATCTTTTTCTGGACTCGATACCTTTTTTTTAAAAAAAATGAAGCTTTCCTCTCATGACTTTAAACTCGAATATTATGACTAATAAAATGTCTAAGTAAGGTTTTTCAAATATTACTAATGAAAGGTTATGGATAGTCATGAGCTAGTCTAGAAAATAATAAAGTGTTCATAAAAATTTTAATTCTCCCACAG
The DNA here is from genome assembly GCA_963680715.1 of Tetragnatha montana. Taxonomy (NCBI): domain Eukaryota; kingdom Metazoa; phylum Arthropoda; class Arachnida; order Araneae; family Tetragnathidae; genus Tetragnatha; species Tetragnatha montana. The sequence continues at coordinate 43,190,057 of OY796674.1, forward strand.
AGTTTAATAGTTGATGCACGATTATTAAATTTCTTCCTCCTCTAAGTACAGTAAAACGGTTCAAATGCTGCTCATAAACTTTCAGTATGCGATTGAATTGTTAAGGGTTTTTATTTTCTAATTCGGCAATAGTTTTGTAAAAACCTTACACCGTGACTTTTATTCGAAATTCCGTTTAAAACTTGGAAGCATTAAAAAAAACTTTCACTGACATGAAATTTATACTCTTAACTGGTGTCAAAACGTGAAAGCACTTAAGAGACCGAGGAAAATCCGTGAGTTTTACTGCTTACTCTGAAAGAGTCCCAGGATTCCTGTGATAATTTATGGATGCCGAAAACTGTTCCCTCTTGACCAATTGACCTAACACAGAACTCTTCATGTTGGTGAAACAAGAACTCTTAGGAATGTGCTCTTCACTTGTTTGATTAAGGTTTGCAGCACAAGCTTTGTAAACGATAGTTTTTCCATATCTTTATTTTTAAACGCTAGCATTCTCCTAAACAAGTTATTTTTTGTAGGATCTTGAATTCTCAATTTATATAAGGATCTCATGGATTTATGGAGGCTGTTAAAGCAAATTGTTTTAAAATATACTACATGAATATATCAGAAAAAGGTTGTTAATTTTACTTTTTGGGGTGCTCAATTTGATTATGAAAATATTGGAGAGAGTGGAGCGTTAGTCGCGGTTAGAAGATACGCGAAAGTGGAGTGAAGATATTAGTTTGAATGGACTTATTTATAAAACCAACTTTACTCCATTATTAGTTTTATTGAAAATGGAGAGATGAATGGTTTCTGGAACTTTTCCTGAGAAGGTATTTTTATAAAGCATAAATTATTTATAAGCAAAATAGGTGCAAAATATTTGGATACAGATTTATTTTTAAGAATTAGAATGAGATAAATAATACATTTTAGTTTAAGTATGCTTTTTTGACAAACAATATTTAAAAGTACTCTTTAAAACATTTGGTGGGTAGGGATCTGATTCGCTCAATTTTAAGACAAGATAGTTTTTTTAATTTAAAATATGATGATAGTCTTTGAAGTATTTTTTCTAGTTCTTAAGTCAAGTTTTTCGTAAATATTTTTTTCTGTTTTTTATATTTAATAACAAGATTAAGACAAAAGGTAAATGTATAACACTGAAAGATATCTATTACGATATCATATCTTTGAGAAAGTTTTTATATAGAAATGGTAATACTCCAGCTACCTAATCTTTTCCAGGAAAAGTAATGAAGCCATCTCACCGTTAAAACCATTAGATTCTCCTCATAACAGTCCTCATTCGCTTGCTTTATGAACTCTAATTGTAACCGAACGCATTACAGCAACGGTAGAATCCAGTGATGTAACACGAAATAGGCAACCTAATGAAACAAAAACGACGATTGTGCGTTCATTACAAGAGCACGGCCATCATAACGGAATTCTTACTTTCCCTTTAAAAGGAATTACACTTCAATCAGTGCGACGACTAGCAGAATATAATGACGGGATATACAAAGTATTTATAAAGAGGTCAACAAATCTATAGAGAGGCAACATTCCAAATAAAGCTGCGGCATGAGGGCACCAATTTACTTCTCTGAGGTGTGATTACATCTTATTTCTTCATCCCCAACCCTTTTCACGAGGAGAAACCATCTCGGCCTGATCCATGGTTTAATTCTCATTTCAATTATACGAATGGCAGGTTCTGTGTTGTAACTCTGGTTGCGTGTCCTTTGTTGGCCTTATCGGCCGTGAAAATCGATTTTGTTTTTTTTAGTGGAAAAGTCCTGGACGAAGTTCTTGCCCTCTGAACTCACGGTTTCCGCTCTGAGTGATTATTGTTTTGTGGATGGCAAGAGGGAGAGTTTCGGAGAGAGAGAAAGGAGAGAATTCTCTCTTCTGGTGGACTGTGAAGGGCATCAGGCGATTGGTCTGGGGTGGAAATGGTTTTTGTACGCTTCGGGTGATTGCAATTAATCTTGGTCAGTGAAGTATGTAATTTGTTGAGAGGAAGACTGATGGGAATGTTGTCGAGTTTTTGTGTTTGTGTCCTTTGCACTTTCGTCGAGGTCGGGGTACGGATTGGGAGAAGAGAAGGTATTGTTTATTTACAAGGAACTGCATTAAGCAGAATATGTATTAAAAAATAAAGGCTTAATTTTTAAGAACAAGATTGGATATGTTTTGTTAATCTAAATTGAAGACTATTAAGTTTCTAGTGATAAATACCCATATATATCATCTCGAAAAAATCTCTTAAAATCATCCATAGCAGATTAATAATATCGCATCAACTAATAAATACGCTCCAGTTCTTCCCTAGTCTTTTTATTCCAGTTTTTTTTTATCCCGATAACTTAATGGTACTTCTTAATCCTGATGGACATCTAGAAAAGTCACAACACACTCTGACAATTGTGTTTTGGAAAGAAAAAAAATGACTTCCTCATAACGAACAGAGTCCTCTTATTGGATTTCTTTATTCTGTGACCTTAAAAGTTAAACAAACACCGCGGCGACGTTGACCCAAAAATGTTGCGAAAGAGGCACCCCCTCACTTGGCCCCTGAAGATAAATATGGCTGCTTTCCAAGTGAAATGCATGGCTTCTTAGAGGAAGTTTCGAAAGCTCGATTTTTTCAAGCAAGCCCAAAAGCTGTAATTCAAAAAAATTTACTTAGATTGCATGATATTCAAACATTTCCATACGGTAGAAAGGGAATTTCATTGAATGTTCAAGGCTTTGGATACCGAATAAAGAGAAAAAATTGATAACGCTTAAGTGCATTGAAGCATTTAATATCCTTCTCCCGTTCAGTATAATGGGACAAGGTTACTGTGGTATATGAATTTAGAAAGCTTAGTCACTATTGAATAGATTCTGGCCTTTTGATTCGCCATAATACCTGAAGGCTAACTCTTTGATACTATGTAGGATGTAGCTTTAAAGAGACTGCTATTATGTTATCCGCTTGACGCAGTTTTATGGGTTAGTTTTTGATACAAATAGGATGACGGTTTCAACATTGTCATGTTTGTGAACCGGATGAAAATTTACTAATGAATTCTTAATGGTGTATGTTTTTTTACTCGTGATTTGTTCAAAGCTTCTGTTCTTCTGAATTTAAAACAAATTTGCTAAGCATTTGAAACAGTGAACCATATCTCATCGTTTAACTACCTAATCATAACTAATCATACCATTAACATGGTTCAGTGAATCGGAAGGTAAGAAATGAATACCAAACTTTCTCCATTCTCATTCCCATACGACTAATTACATTCATCATAAAAATATTTCACATCCAACCATAAAGTTACAGATTTACTCAACCCGGAAAATGAATTTCAATTATGAGAGAATCGTCTGGTGCTTGCTTTTGAACTGAAACGTAATAATTTAAATTTCTTTTGCTTTTAATATTTACTACCTTTGTTTCAACCCAACTGAATTTTTAAAAAAAACCTATAAATGTTTCGTTCGCACACAAGTTGGTCTCGGAACCGATTTGTCAAAGTCCAGTGGTTTGATTATCAGGAAACGCGTTACCGTTGACATTCAATATTGTTGGTTGGTGGCAATATGGTTGACTGCTTGCAACGCTTGATTTGAAGGTGCGTATCATGTCGGCATTATTGTTCGATATAAAGTATAGTTTTTACTTTCGAATTCCCTCGGGGCATTCGTGAAAACTAAGTTAACTTCGAGAAAACTGCTTGTTTTCCGGATGATTATGGTTTTATAGATTTCGGTGTTTTGTGTGTCTCCTAGATCCGTTTCTTCGAACTATATACTGATGAAGCAGATAGTAAAGCATTGACTTTACGATTGTTTTTGTTAATATCCATATTCGGAGAAGCAGGTGCTTGTCATCAATCACTTGTAGATGGCTATCGTTCTTAATCTTCCTTCAGTGTATTATGAAATCGATTTGACGGATATTTTGACCTGTAACCATTTTACATCATTCTTCCTGCTTTTCATACAGTTCGTTCCATCTAGTGTTATTTGAGTCCTCTCTCTTTGCCTAATAATTTATGACAGCGACTCTAATAAAGAATGTTGCCGCATTTCCCTCCCTTGAAAATTTAAGAGTATTTTGTAACGAGATTTCATATTTGGCATTTGGATTGCATTTGGAAGGCATTTGGATCGGCAAATGCCTTTCTTTAATTCTAAATAAAAATTCTCAATCATTTAAATTATTTTGCTTAAAAATTGCCGTTTACTTCGTTTTTCGTTTTGTAGTATTTTATCACTCCACATAAGGGGTGGTCAACCTTTTTGTGAAGAGTGCCACTATTTGGGAAACAAAAGTTGTGTGCGTGCCTCTTCCTCTTTCTTCAATAAACCCCAAAATATAAAAAGGTGAAGGATAGTATTTATTGACCTAGTGTGAAAATTTTATGTAAAGAAAACTTTTTCTCATGTATGATTGATAAAAAGGAATATTCAAAAAGTAACAAAAAGGGTATTCTCCTGAAACATTTTAGGGGAATTCTCACTTAAAATATATTCTTTAACTTTAAAATTTAATAAATAATAACTTAAAAAATATGCAAAACCAAGTAAAAAGTTACCTACATATATAACTTCCTAAATAATAGGGAATGATGCAAGTAATTAAAATTAAGCTATCCAATAAAGTTTTTTTTTTAATTTTGAAAACTACACTGATGGGGGTTGTAGACAAATGTCATTCAGACTTCTAAAAATTTGTCCACACACAAATTATTACAACTTAAGTTATTTTAACCAAAATAACTAATAAAACGTAAGAAAAATTAAGTTAAGAGTAGATAACCGGAACAATCCAGTGTTCTAAGTAAGCCCTTTTTGAAATAGCGTTAAAAATTATTTTGGAATAATTTCATAGTTTCCAGTATAGAAATTAATCTATGTGGCTACCATCCCCCCGATTTTTTTTGAGGTACATAGTAAATTAAAAAATTATATGTTGTGTAGTTTGATTAATTCTATATTATTTTTGGTTATAAAATAATCTGGCTATAAAATATTTTGTGTGAATTTTTGTTTTGTTGATTTCTCAACTTGAAAAATTTTTAAATACAGATTCCTTTCGAGAAAGATGTGTAAATATGAGACCAGATCCCTCTGACCCCTCTGAATCTAACAAGTTTTCTGACGATTATAAATACCACATTTACAACTAAAACAACCACTTGGTATTTAGTAGGGGGAAAATAGCTAAAAAAAGGGCCATTTAGGGAACAAATTTGAACAAATGATTTGTCAACGGTTTTCGGCTCTACTAGATGTACTTAATGGGAAAACGAAAGTTTACCAAAATCGGATCGTGGGAAGTGGGTTTTTTTCAAGATGGCCGCCATAAACATGGAAAATCAAGAAATCCTATAAGTTTTGTGTTTAAAACGTAATTAAACGTTCTTCAATGTCTGATTTGAGTAGAATAAGTATGGTACTGGGTAAACTGAATGATATAAAAATAGTTTGCAAAATCTGGCAACCGGGAATGTTTTTTTTTTCCAAGATGGCGGGCGGAACTTTCATATAAAAGGATGTGATGATTCTGAATTTTTATTAAATATATTTTCACATATTTTTATAAAATATATTATTTAATTTATTCTTATTTTAATAATTTTTCATTCTAAGTAATGTAATAATTCTCAGGATACAATTAAGAGTAAAGAGGCAGATTTTATAAGATGCAGTCAGAAATGCGGGGTTCATTATTTTGACCATTTTTTATTTTGATGAAATTTATATTGTGGGCTCTTCTAATGATTTTAGAACACCTGTATTTTTTCTTTTTCCCCAAAAAAAATTCTTCGGCCAACAAAAATTCCGAAAGTTGGTCGTGACCCAGTATTTTTTTCGAATCGACATCTTTTTGTACTCCTTTTTCTCTGTGCATTGAGGGTCAATCAAAGTAATTCTGGTGATAACAACATGACCTTAGGTAGCTAAAACAAATTCTTTTGTGAATTTCATGGTTTCCCTTCAGTGCAACCTGGAAGGGTTCGCCAAATTTTGTCGCGGAAAGTGGAAAAAACGCCGAATTTGAGCCCCTATGCACCCCATCATTGAGGGTCAACTACAGTTTGGGGGTTAACTTGTGTAGTACTACTCAATATTAACTTATTTAGCCCATTTATTGCATCGTTGACCCTCAGGGCTGCCGGAAAATAGCTACTTTTGTAGCTAACAAAGCAAAAAAAAGGTCATTTTGGTGACCCTGTATTTCAGAGCATTAAGGGTCAATGAGGAACTTGAAAATGACATCTGGTAGTATGAGACCTGTACTTTAAGAGACAATTGACAGATCTTTGGTTTTCGGCCTTGCGAGTACTTAAAACTGACTTTTGTAACTGACTTTTGCTTTGTTAGCTATAAAAGTAGCTATTTTCCGGCAGCCCTGAGGGTCAACGATGCAATAAATGGGCTAAATAAGTTAATATTGAGTAGTACTACACAAGTTAACCCCCAAACTGTGGTTGACCCTCAATGATGGGGTGCATAGGGGCTCATATTTGGCGTTTTTTCCACTTTCCGCGACAAAATTTGGCGAACCCTTCCAGGTTGCACTGAAGGGAAACCATGAAATTCACAAAAAAATTTGTTTTAGCTACCTAAGGTCATGTTGTTATCACCAGAATTACTTTGATTGACCCTCAATGCACAGAGAAAAAGGAGTACAAAAAGATGTCGATTCGAAAAAAATACTGGGTCACGACCAACTTTCGGAATTTTTGTTGGCCGAAGAATTTTTTTGGGGGAAAAAGAAAAAATACGGGTGTTCTAAAATCATTAGAAGAGCCCACAATATAAATTTCATCAAAATAAAAAATGGTCAAAATAATGAACCCCGCATTTCTGACTGCATCTTATAAAATCTGCCTCTTTATTCTTAATTGTATCCTGAGAATTATTACATTACTTAGAATGAAAAATTATTAAAATAAGAATAAATTAAATAATATATTTTATAAAAATATGTGAAAATATATTTAATAAAAATTCAGAATCATCACATCCTTTTATATGAAAGTTCCTCCCGCCATCTTGAAAAAAAAAACATTCCCGGTTGCCAGATTTTGCAAACTATTTTTATATCATTCAGTTTACCCAGTACCATACTTATTCTACTCAAATCAGACATTGAAGAACGTTTAATTACGTTTTAAACACAAAACTTATAGGATTTCTTGATTTTCCATGTTTATGGCGGCCATCTTGAAAAAAACCCACTTCCCACGATCCGATTTTGGTAAACTTTCGTTTTCCCATTAAGTACATCTAGTAGAGCCGAAAACCGTTAACAAATCATTTGTTCAAATTTGTTCCCCTAAAAACCTTATTTTCCCCCTACTAATTTCAAAACTAGTGTTCGGCAACTAGAGGTCAAAAAATAGTTAACTACCAACTACTAACTAGTCTGGGAAAATCTAGTTGCAACTAGTAGTTAACTATTTTTTCCTGGAACTGGTTGCAACTAGTAGTTAACTATTTACCAAAGTAGTTAACTACTAGTTAACTAGTCTATTTAATTTCATAACCTATTTTTTGACAAAATTCTAATAAATCTTTCTTATCTATGTCACAAAAAACGTTTATACTTCGGGCAAAAATGGTCATTATTTTTGGTTATGGTATTTGAGTACTCTACCTTTGATAAAAATTTTAAATATCTTTCTAAATTTTAAATAAATTTTTTTTGAAGTAGTTGAAAATTTGAAAGTAGTTTTAACTAGTAGTTGATTGAAAAAGTAGTTAAACTAATAGTTGAACTACTTTAAACTAAAAGTAGTTAAACAACTAGTTAACTACTAGTTGATCGGTAGTTAACTACTAGTTGCAACTAGTTCTAGTTAACTAGTGCCGAACACTATTCAAAACATACTAAGTTAAAATATTTTTTTTTAGAGAAGCATGAAACAACCCCTCACACATCATCCTCTCACTCTATCCACACTTTTCAGCACACTTTCCTAATGGAAGAAAGCGTCCAAAGCATAGTAAAAAAACCCCCACCCACATGCCCCATAACTATCACCTCATCGGATCATTCTCTTCCCAAAAGGAAATCATTCGTCTGAATATCGTCGCAATAGAAACGCACGCGGGGCCGGCGGTCGTTCTCACCGCCCTTGGTATCAGTCACCGACACCGTGCGTCCAGTGTGGGAGCCCCGCAACAAACTCATCAGCAAGAAGAAGCTAGAGATTAATTGGCGAGGATATAAAATGGCCTATGTGGGCCTGTAGGCCAGGGACGGCCTACTCGCGTCTCGAGGGAGAACCTGATCGTGTGGGTCGCGAGATATGCCTCTAGTCAATGGACTTTCGAGGTCCACCCATTGCTGTGAGAAGCAAGCTTTGCTTCTTTTAAAAATTTTCCTGGAGAGTAGGACCGAAAAATTGCGTGATGCCTTGGAATATGTGGAACTATGATTTAAACGATATTACAAGTTAAAACCGTCCGTATAACCATATAAACCATAGGATTTTTTATTATTTGATATTAGATTTTGATGACTTAAATATTATAAATTGTAAAATGCCTATTTCACTTATGTAATACTTTATGGAGGAAGACTCGTCTTGTATCCTGTATCACTCAATAGAAACCGTTTTGTAAGTTTGAGGTATTTTTTTAGAATGGAAAGTTAAGGGTTAAGGGAAAGTTAATTTGGAGATAAATGTGTGAAACCCTTGTGTTGCAAATGTTTAACCCTGGAAAATCATAAAAAGACTGAAAACGCTTCAGAATGGTTTTTCTAGAAAGTTTTTTTTAAACAGACCTGATTTTCCTCGATTAACCCAGATTTCCTATGCAAAATTTGTGATTTCCTAGGTGAGGATCACTCATAATGAACATCGAAAGTGAAACAGTGCAAATGAGGTACAGTGTTTAGGAGGAAACCATAATTAGTTTAAATCTCATTTGAATCAAAAGGCGGCTTTTTCTGAACCCTAACTAAATTAAGCATGGAAAATAAACAAACTTTTCACTTTGCTGTATAGTTATGTAAAAAAATTCAATACCGTTAAATTGGTAAGTTTTAACCGATTTAGTTTATTATTTTACCTCTTTTGGCAGTAATTTTAAAAATTAGATGCGCATGCAATGCTCAATGCTTGTTAGTTGAAAACGTAATTCCCCGAGGGTCTTAAAATATCCGATTAATTTCAAAACAAAGTTACGCAAAATTTACTTTATAGCAATTGGGTTGAAAGCACTTAATATTTGATAGGCTTCTTTTTTATCAAGCGCATGCCTTCTGCTCTGTTATGATTACTTAAATCATAAATCAGACTAATCCAAATACTTCAAAACTAATTTTCATAACGATAAAAGGTCTCTAAACAGGAAATCGTAGTTAAATGTTCCGAAATGCAAATAATGGGAAATTTCTAATGAGATTTCGATTTTTTTTCTTGAAATCCCAGAGTGAAATCCTTTTCCTATGCGAATTAATCATCGGGCCATCCATGAATCGTCTTTTCTTCCGTTTGCGGAAATGGAGAAATGCAAATTAAGTGGGAAAAGGAAGATCACCGTTTAGGTATGTAGGACATTGAACTTACCGCCCTGTTCAAAAAAGCGATTGTCTGTGGGAGAAGATTACCAATTGGCGGCAAGGCGACCCCCGCCTAGAGTAGTTGAGCTACCGTGTTCTGAAGACGCGCCTTTGATGATAAATGGGGGATGACTAAATGGTAGTTAAGATGCCGTGCCAGTGAAGTTATGGATGTGTTATAAATTTGAATTATCCATTTAGTTCTGTGGGAAATTGATAAAGAGACAACTCATACGTTTAGCTATTGCCCTTTTATTATTATTATTTTGGTTTCATTCAGAATAGTTTTGGTGGGGAATTAGTATCTAACAGTATTTTGAAACCAAATTTTAAACATTGTAGGTAACCTAATGCATTCAACACCTTTAAGTTCCTCCCGAGATCGAAGTATTAGTGCATGGAAGTATGAATTCTGAAAGCTTGTTTTTTACATCTTTGAAATGTTGATATTCAATAAATAATATACACTTAAATATAGCACGCAATTTTTTTTAATAGGCCTAAGGTATCCCATTTAATCATTTGTTCGTACATTATTTTAAGTGCTTCATTATATTTGTTTTTCCAAAACAGTACTAAATTTCATGGATATATTCTAGTAATATCATAATATTATTTGATACTCTTATGAAACTGCATCTATTTTATTTATATCTAGCTAGCAATTTGATAGATTTACCTACTAAATATGTCAGAAATATTACGCCAATCTGAAATTTTTTAACTAAATGTTAAATTAATTTTATTCATCAGTAAAACTTAATTATATAAATACTCTAATAAAAATGAAAAATATTCGTATGGTTAATAGATATTTTTAGAGAAACTGACTTCTATCACCGCTTAAAAGTTGACAGCTCTCAATTTACAGCTTTATTTTTAGACTTTAGAACAGATGTCTCTTAACAACACATATTTGTATGATGTTCCCCTTTTATGCCCATCTCGAAAGAAACACCAAGTTACACTGGTTAAAAGCCTTTAAATGTGCACTTTATTTTTTAGGAAATTCAACCATTTTTTGACCGAAAGTAGAACTTTATAACAATCATAACGTCAAGTGAAAGCTTTTTCTTTGAGATTCCGGAACTAGGAAAAATCTGGGTCGCAACCTGTTTATTTTAAGGTGCATCACGTATGGGTGGTGATCTTTTGGGCTAGGAGAGAAAAAACCGCTTGGATTCACTTGTTTAGAACAATAGATAAACTTCCACTTTACCGGCTTTTAGGGGCCCGTAAAAAGGGGAAAATGCACCAAAATAAAAGATCTAGATAAAAATAAATGGATATTTTCCTGATGGGTCCTTTTCAGGTTTTGGGAACTATCTTACCTTGAATTAGCTTAATTTTTTTTTACTTGTTCACTTAAAGTTTATTTTTAGGGATTGATTGTAAAAATAAAGGTAAAATAAAGGTAAATAAAGGTAAAATAAATAGACAGAGCGTAGAACTGGCAATGATGAGTCGGATGGTGTGGTGTCGTGATATTATTTTCGCATGCGAATTTAAGTTTGCTTTGAAAAATCTAAGGTTTTTAAGCTAGGAAACGAGATTTAGGATGGAAATACAGAAAATAGACATGTTCGTAAATGAAATTCCCAGATAGTTTCTCAAAATTTTATTTATATTGAGAAACTAAGATTATTTGTATTGAGATTCAGTATTTTGAGTGCTAAAAATTATGTGTAACAATATTGGTAAAAGGTATAAACTGAGTAATTAATTTTAAATGTGAAATCACTCGATGAAGAATTGGTAGGTATTGATTTAAATGTTCAAAATTATTTGTGGCATTGCAAAAGGAGAAAGGGCGTTGGAATGTGAAACTTGTGACAAGGGAAAGAAGGGGTATAATATATATCTCGAATAGATTATGGGATACAGTTTGTAAATGACTCCTTATTCGAGTATTTTATATCACACAAGGTTTTTCAATAGCTGAGGTTTCCTCAAGAATGCCTGCTCTCCAGAATTAGAAAAGACGCACTTGTTTCTAAAACGTTGCGTAAGCATGGATAAAACACAAGCCGCACTCCGCACCATCTCGTGCATACCAAAAAGTATCAGATGAGCGAGAACAGATTCGTTACACTTGTCAGATCTCTGCTTCGACGGTATTATTAAGTAATCAAACTCATTCCAAGACAATGAATACCTCCAGACAAGACGAACCCTCGGTACTTCCCGCGATAAATTCACCAATCTGACCCACTTTTGCATGTCTTTCCAAAAATTTTACTACAACTCTCCCGAAAGGCACACACTCCTGATTTACGTCTCATCGTAAAGAACCTCTCGAACAATGAAACGTCCTTGTTGCCATCAGAGATGAACGGCTCGAACTCGCGATGACAGTCGTTTTTCCCTGTGTGATCTCCACATAATCCGCCTGTCATCTTGTCGCTCTCTCTGAATCTGCGTCAGAGTTGCTTCTTTAAGCTTCTTTGAGAGCGAGGCCTTGAATCGAGAGTTCTTCAGGTGATTATTGTTTTACCGCGATTGATAGGTGAAGAAGATTTCGAGAGGGCTTAGACGGATTATTATTGCTTTTCGTAAAGGATTCGGGTAGCTCATTGAGCGTTTATTTGTATTCTGATGAATTCGAAGCACTGGAAGAACGCAAATGTTTGTTGATGTATAGAGTGGATAGTCTTGAAAAATGAGCCTTAATTCTGAATAACGTCAATATTGAAGTTCGACAAAATTAACCTCTGAAGATTTCAGAAAATTGTTAAAGATTTATACTCATTCTGGTTCATGTAGTTGAAGTAGTTTTCCTCTTAAAAGAGGGGTTTATTTTAACTTTTCTAATTTTCATAAAAACTTTTCTAGCATAAAAATAATTTTCTTTTCCAAGATATTTTAGGCTAACTTTTGAACAAACAATAAGGTACTTATCCTCGCAGGTCAAGTAAAAACTGCTGTTATACAAATTCAGTTGAAAGACTAATCTAACTTATTGTCTAGACATCAACATAATAGGTACTCAAGAGTTCTGTTCTCACCATAAGTTAGAGAAGAGTTGCAAATTCCATACAGCTTAACATTTTTTTTTAATTTAAAAGCCTAATAGAGTATATATTTGCTGGAAAACAAGTAGTAGCTAAGTACAATAAACAAGCGTTAAACAAGTTGTCTCTAATAGAAGCAGTTTTTACAGATTAACTTCTCAAATTAAAATTCTTGTAAAACAATTATTTTCTGGATTTGAATCTCTTATTAATTCTTTGAATACCTTTTAAATAGCTTTTATATTTTCTGAATTTCCTTTCTAATCTTAAATGAAGTAGACATTTAATTTCATTTACTGGTTTCATTTCTCAAAGTTTGAGACTGATAGACGCAACAAATTTGTTATTTTGTTCACTATACTGAATTAAATAATTAATTATATGGAGAGGCATTACTAAAAATCATCTTTATAATACTTCAACAAGTAAGCTATCAGAAATTAAAATCTTCTCAATATTACGGAATAGTGCAATAGCTGAGAGATTTCGAAACTACATAAAGTCTTTGAAATGTCAAATTATTACCGACCCATCCGTGTCATATAAAAGATAGGTGCTCTGACTGAACAAGCGGTGAAGTAGCAGGAAAAAAGTGAAGGAAAAGTCACCAAAACGTGTAATTTCTGAGGTCGGGCATAATTTTCTGACTCCATGGAGCAGCAGATGTATTCCGAAACGGTGAGTAAAACAAGTGCATTTCGATTGCACGCTAAACGAACTGGATCGTCTGCTCCCTCAAAGCTTGGGAAACACAAGTTCGTATTATGTCAAGGGTTCGGAAAAATCTTTTCCGGTGTTTGGATGTCAAATTCTCGTGCGTTATTATTGAGAAAACGCGGGAAAGAGATCAAATGGGAAAGTTTTATTGCATACTATTAAACGGAAGGGGGTTTCGTAAGGTATGGTCAATAAAGATCTAATTATATTTTCAAAAAGATATAAACTAATTTCCCTGTTAGGTCAATAGTCTATAAAGCTTATTAACTTTCTTTTGTCCCTTAATTTTTGGCCCTAAATTTTCCGAGAAAGAAATCAAGAGATGGAATTTGGAATTGACCCGCTTATTTAAATTTGGGGAATGGGGGTCCATTTGGGAAAACCTGTAGCAGTACAGTATACTTGTAGCAATGTTTTATTAATTTAGTTAATACTAGAATGCAAAACAAATCCCCCATTCCAATGCATCCATAAATCTTAATGGTGGGCTTAGGCTAGCTTTAGTTTTCCAAACACAGTAAGTTTCTTTAATAGGAAAAAATGAGATCGTGTTATAAGAAGGGAAATAAGAAGAAAAACGTTGAAGAACATTCACACACAAGGGGCCGTCCATAAATGATGTCACCCTCCCCCCCCCCTATGTCACAAACTGTCACACTTCCCCATACCCCCTCCTCCCCTTATGTCACATGTCACGTTTTCAATCGAATAAAAAATATTAGAAAAAAATTCTGTTTTTGTTATTTTTGGTTGATTTTCAGTCTTGGAAGATGTGATGTCACAACTTTTGAACCCCCCCTCCCCCTTGTCACAAACTGTCACAAATTGATTAACCCCCTTCCCCCCTCTGAGCGTGACGTCATTTATGGACGGCCCCCAAGAATATTTGAATTAATCTTTTAAAACGCATAAATTGAAAAAGTCTGAAAATTTATAAAAATGTAGAAAATATATGTAAATTCTAAAATTTTCACCAACTTAGGCAGAATGGATATAATTAGGATTGAGGAAGTGTCTTCGCTTGAATTGATGCTCCATTCCATCACTGGCCCAAAGGATCAACTGTTTAAACATCTGTATTTTTTTTAGTTTCCCTGCACTTGTATTATTATTTAACAAACCCTGAGCTTAACCTTCAACACGTTCGCAACCGTTGATTGGTTTATTCTGACCTTTTAAAGAACACAAAAGAAAACACACAGCTGTGTGTGTGGAACATGCTATTCGCCAACAAAATATCTTAAAACTAATAAACCAATGTCAGTGTCTTGTGTAGTACCAGCAGAGAAACCCCACGAGACTATAGAGACCTTGCGAAAGTGCACTTGTGTCCAATCGATTATTCCGAAACCCAAATGATCGCGCAGTAGGTATGTCGCAAGGTGCCATCAACGCCTACAAAAGGCCAAGGAAGGCCCACCGTGGTCGCTAACGACTTTGAATTATCACGGCTGTTTGCCAACATCCCATTGAGTTCTGCAGTTGAAAACGAATTGAAGGAGATTTTTACGCCCCCTACTTGGACAACTCGCATTACCCCAAGGCTCACTTGTAGGCGCCGCAGGTGGTCGAATTTATCTGTTCTTCAGCATCATGGTGTTTTGGGTAGACTTCCGGCAGCCAATGAGCCTTTTTTGTTCAGTTTACCTACTGCTGTGTATTTGCCTTGCCCGAAGACGCCCTTCCTGGTAGTTGAGTGAAGGATATCTTGAAGGAGCTGGGTGGGACTGAAAGTTTAAAATTGGTTTAAATTGACCTTAGTATCTTTTTGATCCCGAATGTTCTGACAAGTCTTGCGTCTGTAGATATTCGTAATGGATGATATTAGCTATTAGACTTTTATGATACTGTCAAGGTTTATTCATGTTTAAATATCATAGTCTGAACCTTATCGTAATAAGCGTCTGGTTTAGTTTTAATAATATACAGTTTCTTCTTCCTGAGCATATAATAACAGTTCTTAGGCAAGTGGTTCTCAAACTTTTTAAACCTAGCTTCTTATTCACCACTAATGAAGACGTCGTCTAATTCAAAACTCCATCCTCATTTTTATAGATTTGTTAAGCAATTATAAATATTTCTGTATTAAATTAAGAGTACCTACACATTTTTCAAAATTCACAGTAAGTTTTTATGGCTGTTTAAGTAACACAGTTTTGAAAAAGTAACTTCACTGCGATGTCTTGTCTGAGTCTGTTCTAATCAAGAGGAGCAAAGTTTTTTCAAGTTTCAAAAAAAGTGACATTCTTATTCTCAACCTCATTTTCACACGGACAACTTTCCTCCAACTTGTCACATAACCCTTAACTTTCCCATTCGCGTGAAGGCCATCGAATGGCCATTCGCCATGGTTAGTGAGAGTTAAGGCTAAGGTCACGTACGCCTCTGAGAATCTTCCCAAGCCTTGTTTAGTTGCTTATTCCAGCCTCGGGGTCTGGGGACGGATCCAGAACGTGATTGAAACGGTGTCCGTTGCCTTGATGGGGTGGGGAGCGTTTTGGATCTGATATAGGGGTTGCTTTTGTTATGTATGGTCCGTTCCACGAGATGGTAAATTGGGTTTCGATCTTG
Organism: Tetragnatha montana; assembly: GCA_963680715.1. NCBI lineage: Eukaryota > Metazoa > Arthropoda > Arachnida > Araneae > Tetragnathidae > Tetragnatha > Tetragnatha montana. The sequence continues at coordinate 43,205,924 of OY796674.1, forward strand.
ATTGCGGGTTGTTGTTGTGGCTGTCGGGATATAATTAATAGGAATCGATAGCGAGAGTGGAATGTGTGGGAAAATTGGTTGGTTTGAGGCGAGGGCTGATATTCTAAAAGGTTGTAATGTGGTGTGTTAGATTTGGTATAGAAGTGCATTAGGTGTAAGGGTCATCATTCCATGTCAAATCAATAAGGCATTCAACCTGACCCTCTCAGATTTTAATTAAACTTTCAGGAATTGTTCTTTTCTATTATATAAGTGAGAAAATACTTTTATTAAATTTTCTTGGTATTTTTTATTATTTTTTTTTTTTTTGAAAATGGGAAGAAAATCCAATTTTTTTTCTTAATCTAACATTACTCCTGTTGTATTAGTCCGAGAAAAAATTCTATCACCTCGTTTTAAAGATAATTTTACAAGGTTTAATTTGATATAAACCTTTGATTTGATAAGAAAAACGAAAAAAAAAAATATTTTCGTGATTGTTTAATAAAAGTTTTAAAAAACAATGCTGGTGTCCATGATTTTTTTTAATATACATATATTTTGCAACTTTATAGGTATGAAATCTAAATATTATAGAATGGGACAGCCACAGGATCAGGAGTTAAGCAAAAAGAGTTGTTTTTAAATAGGTTACAGTGGCCATATATTGCGTAGTACTCCATATTTAGTCACTTTCACTTGCAAAGTGGTATTTCAAAACTCTTACAGAAATATAAAAACCTATAACACAATTTAAACAACTCCCCCATCACTTAGAATTTTTCTAAAGTACTTTTCCTGGGAGAAAGCTTCCCTCTAGTTAACCCTTTTAGTCCATGAGCGTACGAGATTACCACTGAATCCTACAGAATATAGAAAATTTGGATGATCAAGAATAAAAGGGTTTAAGGCTTTTGGACATCCCAGAATGAAATGATCCCAGTTTTCTTCAGTGTTGCTAGCTGGACAGTTGCTATTACGGCGGTGGTATTTGTTGATGATCATGAAGAAGGCAAACGGGTGTAAAAAAACGGCATTCATAATTTTTCATTGTGAAGTATTTCTTCGACTTACCTGTAGACATCTTTTTAAGTTATGCTTTGGCTAATTACATCAAAATCGTTAAGGGTTAGTTAAATTATTTCAAATAAATTCCTTGCTTTTTCACCCAAGTGTAATGTTTTATTCTAACCACAAGAACTTCTAAATTCCTTTTACGAAAGATAAGTTCTAAAATTATTATATGCTCTTATTTCTTAAAAATTAAAGTGCTTTTAAAACGTTAAGAATCTGAGAAAAATATCAAATTTCATTTTCTGTTCAGCTGATTGATTTTTGCTATAATAATAGTAACAACAGAGAAAGCAGCAGTTTCAATATACGTTTCCATCAAACTGATCCAACAAGATCTTCAAATAACATCCATCAGGACATACCAGACCTTTAACCCTTGGAATATTTCCATCGACTGCCCAACAAAAAAAATAATTTTACCAAATCCAACCGACAAACGCAGCGGGAAAATTGAAAATGAGGGGCCACTGGTAATAATAGAGAATCGTATCCAGCAACACAACATGCCTGTCAAAAGTTCTGGTCTCGGAGCGCCATACAAGGTAATTGATCTCGTCTAGGTCCTTCCACCAACCCCTTTCTCTTTCCATTCTGCTACTGTAATAACCAATGATGCCTTCCGGCCATGCTTATCCGAGGTTCATCACAGCAAAGGACCGACTGGCACGTAATTGCTCTAATGAACAATCCACCCAGATTGTTTTTTTGTTTGCTGTTTCGAAGACGATTTATGGGTTTCTTATCATGGACGTGTTTGTGCTCTTCAAAAACTGATCGGAGAGGGGCTGTTGACTTCTGATGGTGGGGTTTTTGCCTCCAAGAAAAAAGCATGGTGTGGGTAAAAGGTTTTCCATGAGTAGTCTATCGGGATTGGGGTAAACATTACTTCATACTCAATGCTAGAAGTTCTGAAAAGTCGACAAATTGTCTCTTAGTAAAGGATATTTATAAAATGATTTCTCTCTCAATCTGCTTTCGGAATGGATTGGGAAAGGTTTTAAATTTAAATTTAAGATTAAAATTTCAGTAAACTATATTCTTTTCTTAAAGTATATTTTGTATTGAGTATCTGTGGAAAGTATGAGGTGCTCTCATTTCATATGAGTGATGCACAGAGTTATTGATTATATTCTTTTACAACAATGTGTAGGTTACGTGTTTTAAAATTATTTTACTAATCTTTCGGGAAATTCGTCGATTCTAAACTTTTCAGAAATCAAACAAGAGTTTCATTACTTGTTCATACAACAATTGCCCAAAAAGTTTTGGTAAATTTAAGAGCTGCAAGTGAATATTTTACATTTCCATTGAAAGATATGAAATTATTCCAGGGAAACGGCCCATTAAAATTGATATGCCCATATAAATGCAATTCTACCAAGCATTAACAGGTTTACAAACAAACATACAAGGTTGCTCACCATTTGGTACTATTATTTTACTAAAAGCTGAAATTTTTGGTAGCAAATGTATTTGGAGAGTTCAAACTCCAAGAAAATTGTATGAAATGTATTCAATATTGAAGATTGAATGGTTTTAATGTTTCATAGGTATAAAAATATCTATATGTTGAAATTGAAAATGGTATACAATGAAAAATAAATTGTAAATCTTGATACTATTTAGACTGAAATATATATAGTAGTTTCATTTGTAAACAATTGAGTTACTCTCCAAAAGAAGCTGGGTTTATACAATTACACGGATTCTTGTACTCTTTTTTCGAACAGTCCTTAAAATTTTATCCATTTATTCAACCTGAACAGTGTGAAGACCACTCACAAAACCACATTAATCTTCCAGAAAATTTAATGAAAATTTCAAACCCATTCCAATTGTTTCCTTCAAAGGCGTGTCAAGCCTCGTCTACACACAAAAGAAGTTCCAATTTCCCGCTACAAAAGACATTATCGTTTGCACGATTTATTCGAACAACTAACTCCACGAGGTGAGGTAGCCGGGAAATAAGTCCGAAGATAACCAACTCAACTCTTTGGACTCGGAATCACCCACAGTAAACGCCCTCTTAAACCTTGCTCGGGGTTAATTGAAATCATCCATCATCACTAGATCTCAGGTACACCCAATCGTTCTTTTCTGCGAGATATTCTTTCCAATGAACACACGATAGAAGATATTTGGTGGAATATAGCTGGATTTGTTTTCGTCCTCATTGGTATTCGTTGCTTGGTTTTGTTTTCCCTTTAAGTGGAGGATTGTGTGACTTGTTAGAATTCGAAACACATAATTTGCTCTGCTTCGGTTGTGGGAAATGACCTGCAGTTTGTGGGATCGTGGCGGGTTTTTGGACTTTTCGTGGTTGTGTGCTTTTGCTTGTATTGCTTTATGTGATGGATGATGTATCAACACTTTTCCTTAAACATAGGTTTAGAGTAGCTTTTGTTGGATTAGAGTTTCGTGTTTTGCAGGGGACGGGTTATTCATTCCATTCAGATATCTTATTAGTCTCGTCGTATGAATATTAGCTTTGTTGTTAAAGTTAGCTAGTTTAGGTTTGTTTACTTTTGTAAAGTAATATTCATAATACACTAAGCCTGAAATTTTCCATCGTCATGAGAATATTTACCAATCCAATATGAAAATGAATGCAAATGTGCTCAAATACTGTCAGGTCACATTTCTTGCAATATGAGATATTAAAAATAAGTTTATTAATAAATCGGTTTGTAATTAAATTCTATCTGTAGCTGCCACGAATATAAGACTTTTGGCAACACAGATTTTAATTTACCTCATTTAATAAATTAAACTATAACACATCACTTTTACTTACAGATTTTGGCGCAAGTTTAGACTTGCGTATGCGCCAAGTTTTTAGCGTTACAGATCACTATTATGGTAACCCCAACTGATGTTAAGTGAATGATTTGGCTTCTAAATGTGCCGCTAAACAGCCAAAACTCACCAAGCATACGCAACTCTAAACTTGCGCCCAGATTTTATTCCAAGACTTTTATTCTTATTTGAACCATAAAATTTAGTCGAATATAATTCTCTACTATAGACTTAGAGACCTCCAGGCCCATATTTAGTGTTTGAACCGCCATGTGTTATTATTTGTTTTTTTATTAAGTCGTAATTGGTGTAATTTAATTATCTTGTAATACTACATTAAATTTAATGAGAAGACTTCGACAAATTGCCGTTTTTTTAAACTTTCATCATCAACAATCCCATCTTATTCATCACAAAGTACCACACACAGAAAAGGAAAACAAACGCTTTCACTCCACTTATGAACCACCCGCCCATTTCATGCAAAAAAAAACCCTCCTGAACAATTCAATTCAATCCAATTCAATTTATTCTTCCATCCAACCCATCAAAACCTAAAAATAACCCTCCATACAGTGTCTCCCACACTTCGTCCGTCACAAACGGTCTGTGTCTCGGGTCACCATTCACTTCAGTCAACTCCATTTATTAAAAACCCTCCACTTATTTCTCTCCTTCACTTGAGCAAAAAATTCCCCAGGCCCCATCATTGTTCTAGAACTGAGGGTTTTTTGCCCAGAGGTCACCCGACCAAACGTCGCTCAAGTGACGTAACCACCGAAGACCGTTTGTTTACCGGTGAGGTCGCATTCCAGCCACAGCTGATAAGGTTCGGCCACCCCCTTTGGAAGTTCAGGTCGAACTTTTTCTTTCTGCTGCAGTCCGTCCGTCCATCATCCATCATACCGCTAAATAAAAACAACTGCAACTTCGTCTCGGGCAGTTCACTTCAGTTCACTTTCTGAAAATGACCAATTAATCCCATTTGAGGTATATTCGGAATTGCTTTCGCTTGCCCCTTTTTTTCTCTTTGTAATGACCGGACATAAAATCAAAGTATCCTTGATGGTGAGGCTTTTTTTTCTCTCAGAGTTTTCGACACCGATAAGTGGTTGTTTTTAGTCGGTTTTGAAACTTGTTTTGGAAGTATAAAAGTAATTTTCTTGGGTAGTTGAATTCGGTGTAGTTTTTTTCCATGGATGAAGAGGTCTCTTTAAATACTTCTATCAACACTGAAAAAGGTTTGAGATCATTGTTAAGGTTCTTTTTTCTTATTGTGATTTGAAGTCTTGGAGGGTTGATGACGGTCTTTAAAGGGATAAACTTTTGGGTTTCTTTACTACTCTGGTCATTTTCATTTCTTACTGTTCTTATCCTCGACTATATAAATGTCAAGATTTTTTCCAATTGAACACCGAAACATGAACTTAGAAATTGATTGCAGCTGAAAAAGTAAAAATTAATCTAAAGAATTGAAAAAAGCTCCAAAGCAAAACTTTTGAAAGTAGTAACATTTTATCAGGATACTTACTGTTTAATAAAAATTTCTTAGTGTTAAGATTATTTTAGTATTCAGCATGTCTCTGTTTAAATTTTAAATTGCCGATACGTTTCATATGTAATGAAAAAAACTAAGCATCCTTATAAAATTTACCTGGGATTTAAAATTACTACTTTATTTTATTATACATATAGATTTTAAAGAATAAACCATATTTATCAGCAGATTTATCTATAATAATAAAAGAGCTTTACCACTCACTCACTCACTCACTCACTTACCAACGCACAGCAAAATCTACCGGGGCTAAAGACTCGAAACTTGGTAGGGTGGAAGACCTTACGGTGTATACGCGCACTAAGAAGGGATTTTTCGAAATATCTTTTTTCTGACCCACAGGGGGGTTTGGAGCGTTTTCGACGTTTTTGAGCCCAGCGGCGTCCCAAATGACCCCAGATTTTTGTTATTTCGCAGGAAGGTACCTAGCAACAATTTCTAGAAAGGCATTTTTCAGATTTTGGATATTCGAATTTTAAGAGGTCTGAATATTCCAAAAACCCGTTTTTGTTGAGCATAAACCAAGTTTCATATTTTCGAAGAAAACAATACCGAGAAATCGATATTACGAAATGAACTGTTGGTAATACCTTCTTGAGAGAATTTCAAAGAAAGTAATTTCTGGATTTTTCGATATTCCATTCTGGAGAGGGTGCACGGGAGTTTGAATATTCACTCCCGTTTTTAGTTTTTGGATCCTAGCATCCACATTATTAATGTGATTGTTATAAAATTTTAGCATGTTGTTCCTCACACCACCAGGAAGGTTTGCGAAAAAGAATTTTCAGAATCAAAGCATTTCAATGAGCATTTTTTGTCCCTTTTCTAAATTCTTATGCTTAGCCTTCAATGTTAAATTTATTGCGATTATTGCTCTTTCAATGACACGCAAAACCTCTATTGTTGGAAATATTTATTTTGAAATGTTTAATAACAGGTGAATTTTTAAAAAATATGATAAAGAAACAATTTTTAATGATTAAATAATATTTTTTATGATAACCAAAAACCGTTCCACTGAAAAATTTTATTCTTTTTTCTATTTAATCAAATTTAAGTATTTCCAGCAAAGTTCAAATTAAACAATATTTCATCACATGCATTTTCAGTGTCGATTCAAATGATGATTACTTTTATTTTATGTTAGAAATTTCTTTCAATGAATGAGTTGGTAATAAATCAGCAAAGGGGGGTTCAGGGGGTCTCCCCCTGATTTTAAAGAAATTATCATTATTAAAAAATGGTTATAAACACTAAATCTAAACCGGTTTTTTAAGATTTTGTTTAACATCTTAAAAAAGTATAAAAGTATGTAGTATATTTAATTGTTTTGTATTTTATAAAAATTTAGCGGGATGAGGGGGAAATAAGTTTTATCTATAGACATTGCTGTTCAATAATATATCTTTATTGTGAAGCGAAGGCGGAGAAATTTGCCTCAAATATACATTTATACCAATTGCAGAAATGGATGGAGGGAGAAAAGGACAAAAGAAAAAAAAATAATGGAGTTCAGAAGGTCCCCTGACTTTATTTCTATTTTGAAAAATTACTCTTTAAAAACGGGGATGGGGATTTCACACATTAAATCTAAACAGGTGGTATTTTTAAAGGTTTTTTTTACATCTTAACGAAGTGGTATGGCATCAAAAAAGAATCCTAGCGGGAAGACTGTTGACTCTCTATTGCATCTAAACGATAATCCTTATTTATTTTAACACACAGTTTGATAAGCATTTTATCCCCCGAGCAACGGCGGGCATATCAGCTAGTTTGATATAAAGTTATAAAATAATCAAAACCAATAGAATGAAAATATTTTTTTTCCACGAGAAATTAGTTTTAACAGAAGTTAAATTATTAACATTAAAATTATTAGGGCATTTATTGCGTATTGTATTGCTTTTTGTTGAGATATAAATACTAAACATAACATTAAAGCATAAAATATGTCTCAGAGTGCATTTTTTTGTCATTAAATTTCAAACCAGATATTTGTGATAGGAGAGATAGATAAAAACTATCATAAATTGAATTGAGCAACATTTTAATACAAGGGTGTTTAATTTAAAATTCAGAGCACTACCCTTTAACGCCTCTAGTCATTCCCTCAGACATGAATTCCTATACTTTTCTTGAGTTTTAGAGGACAAAAAGTATAAAATGTTTACCTCCTTCTCTGTGAACTACAGGATATCCCTCTTGGTGGAGGCCCACAGCCTAACGCATAAACTCCTCAATCAAAACCGCTTGATGAATGAAAGCTGAAAAATGCTGTCATTTCTGACATTAAAAACCCTTTCGTTTGCGTTTTTGTGAAGCTGTCGCTGACTTTTTGCTCTCTCGGCAGGGTGGCTAGCTGTCATCACTGAGGAAGGCCACACAGCTGGGTACTTCAGCAGCGTCTGCGAAGTGGCCTCAGCCCAAGTTCCTTACTTCTTGTCCAGGGACCAGACCCATGGATACAAGGAGTCAACGGATCCCAGAGGAAATACCAAATACGTCAAAGTGAAGGTGAGACTTATTTTAACACCGTTTTTTCGTCCATCAGAGTTGAGTTCGTCACTGACATTATCTCTGAGGTTATAGTCTTGGGTAGATAGACTGAGGGTATAGTGTCTTGACTACCTATAATAGCTTGAAACTAAAAGTATTTTGGTGAGAGTGATGTTTATACTTCTGGTATATTATGTAGGCACAATACTGGTATTCGGTCTTCGATATCCTTGGGTATCAATATTTGAATAGTTAGAAGAAAAAAAGAAATGCCAAATATGTCCAGTCCACGGGCTTAGCCAGAGGATGCAGGGAAAAGGAGTTACTGAAACCAGAAGAAATATTTCGTTATAGGAATTTTTAATTTCATTAAGCTGTACTAATAGTATTTGTAAAAATAAGATTTGGGTATTTTTTCAGAAAAATTGTTTAATTTTTTGTTTGTCTTTTTTGAAATGTGCATAGAATAGTGATGAATAGAAAACTATAAATTTAGATTAAAACAGATAATTCTGTTGGATACCCAGAAGTATTACTGGAAAGTATACAAAAATATAAGTTAAAGTTTTGATACAAAATAACATTAGATACCCAAAAGTACTATAATGTTTAAGTACCAGAAAAATGAAATTTCCTTCAACTTGTGATATCGAATACGTTTAGGTATCTATAGCATTATTCTTATTCAAAGTTTAAATATCATTAGATACCCAAGAGTATTAAGATAAGTAAAATTTATGTTCGTTTCAACTCATGTACAAAGACCATATCCGTAAGACTCCTGTTCTGGAAATCATGAAAAATAGGCATAATTTTTCCGGTTTCGTTACTCCAAGTGAAAGGCATTGAAAGTATTTGAAAACTCCATTGAAATTCATCTGAGAGGTGCGGTCGCATCTTCCACGCGAGAGGTAAATGAGGCTATTCAAATTCAAGCCGTGAGGCTTGAAAAGCACTTTCCCTGTAAAACACACAAAAATAAACTTGACATAAATAAGGTACAAATTGTGTTTGAAAATAGTTTCATAAACAACGCCTCTCTGATTTTTTTTCCTGGGGGAGTAGGTGGATCGTGGGCTGTTTTATTGAGTGATAACTCAAAGGCATTAGGTTTTTTCTTCCTTCTTTCATTAGATCGTACTGAATGCAATTGCTGTATTTTGATTTCCGGTTGATGAATTTTGTCTTTTGATTGGTTGCTAATTACTTACCACAAAAGCCTATGGGTCCTAATGTCCCCCGAAAATCAAAACTTCCTTTTTGGCCTTAATCATTTTTAGAAAAGGATTAAATTTGCAAATATCTTCCCGAATTCTAATATCCACCTCGGAATTTTTTTGGATACGCCACTAATCAAAATCGGGTTTGAATTCCTATTGAAAACATGATCGCTTTAATTAATCGTTAATATCTCTTTTATTCATATTCAATTTCCAATAATTAGTTGTTAAATTTCTATTCAATTTCCAATAATTCTAATTATTAAATTTCTATTCAATTCCCAATAATTCTAATTAAATTTTTATTCAATTCCCAATAATTCTAGTTACTAAATTTCTATTAAATTCCCAAATATTTCTAGACAGGGGAGTAGTCAGAGGGGGATGAGGGGATATATCCCCCCCGAAACACAGAAATTTACCTTTTTAGACCGTAGAAAAGGATTAAATTTACCTCATATCCCCCTCCGAAATTTTTTTCTGCACCACTGTTTCTGGTAACTAAAATCTATTCAATTCCCAAGTATCGATTTTGCCTATCAATGCCTTGAATCTTCGGAAAACAGTTTGAATCCAGAAGTTTACTTGCACTGGATGGCATTCCGCAGCGTTCCATCCCGAGAGATCTCGCGAGAAATCGAAAGCGGTTTATTTATAAATCGCGACCGAATCAACCCGAAGGGTCACAATCAAAGAACCCAACAAAAAGTCAAAGAACCCTTCCACTTGACCTGGGAGAACGAACGACCTTCAGCAGTCATTAAAACTGTTAATTTGTAGGAAAAGGTATTTTTACGAGATTCCCCCGGAGTCTTTTTTGCGAAATCCTCTCGGGCCAGAAATCTAGACTTCCGCTCGGGTCTTCTTTGCCAATGTCAAGGTGAACTGCCGAGAGTCTTCCTTTCGTTTTTTTTTCCTCTCATCATTGCAGCTGAAAGGAAGACTTCGGGGTGAAGGTAAGAGGAAGGCTGGAAGGGAAAGTGGATGCGGCGGCGATTTGATATGCAAGGCCTGGTGGGTGGTATCGGATGATGCAGGGGGCAATTGGAAGGTGAAGGTTTCTGTGCTTGGTCTTTTTGTTTATTGGGAGTCACGAACGGGATGCGTGGAGAAAGTGCTGGAATTGGATTTGGTACGCTGTTCTGTCATTTGCGATTTGTTTCCATCCGGTTAAGTTTGAATTTTTTAGGGTACGTTTTTTTCCCCTGTAGGTTCAACCATTTGAGTCATCCCCCGGGGATTTTAGCTTCTCCTTGAATACCGAAGGATCTATTGGTTACTTTTTAAAAGAGTCTATATCAATGATTCTTAAAATTATGTTGGAAACACGTCCCATATGTAACTAACTCTACGAGTGTTAGGTTTAGCGTAGTAGTTTTAAACTCCTGGAAATCTAAGGTCGACTTAGCCTTAAATGGAATATTGTGCGAGTCACACCCTACCTTTTATCATTGGTATGTTTAGATAGAAATGGAAATTTAATGTTAAAGGTTCATTCTCTCAAATTCGACTGGCGACTTTTTATTATCACTGATGCACTCTTTCGCAGACCGCTTCCAAAGTCCTCAGGGGGCCACATGTGGTTCGCAGACCACAGGCCTACTCTCCTCCTATACCTCACCAACAGAGCTGACCACCATTCCGCAGAGTCAGTGAATTCCTTCTTTGACTGTTGGTGAGCCACAGCGCTGGTCCCTCAGCAGAGAATATGGTCATTACATTAGTGGTTGCTCTTATGCATAATATCGTAAAAAATAAATACTACTTATTTAAGTGGTCAGTCCTATTCAGAGGTATTTTTTAACTCCTCTGAGAGAGTATATTTCACTCCTTGAAAATTGGAAATACTCTTTAAAATACTAGCCAGGAGTATTTTCACTCTTTGAATTTTTCACAAAGGTTTAGCTTTAAAAATTCACCACCGAAATCCACCGATAATATTTTTCTACTCAAAACACCAACTGATATCAGCGGAGACATTTTAGCCCGACTTCTGGCCAAAGCCAATTGCCAAAAGCCACGGCACCCTAATTATCATACTTTTTAATTGTGTTTTCATACAGCCATCGTAATTTTTTTATTTATTGTTATGATGCTTAGGGAGTTTGATTGCGGTTTTCGTGTCCCTGTATATGTAGTCTGTAGTTCCGTATTTCACTCCTCATAATTCAATTTCACAAGGAGTATTTTCACTCCAAAAAAATTCTAAGAATAACACTGGTCCTATTACTAAGCGTCATCTCTTCCCTTCCAGGTGAAAGCGGGCGAAGTCCTCCAGTTCCTGGGCGCCTACGAGGACACGACCTACTCCACCAAGCACTCGAAGCCCCTGCGCTACGCCAAGGTGGTGGACCGCCAAGGGGACCTGCTCTTCCTGCCCTTCCCCACCCCCGGTCGCTTCTTCTCGGTGGCCGGTCGTCGCACGCGCAGCGTCAGCCACGTCTACCGGCTGCAGCAGCTGCTCTCTGCCGCGCGGCTGCCCCTCACCGTGCGCGTGGTGAGCGGGGATCGGCCGCGCTCCCCGCTGCCCTTTCACCGGGCTGCTCCGGCTGGAGTGGGCGGAGCAGCGCCACGTTATTCTGGCTTGCGCCCTGAAGGGAGGCCCCTTGGGCGGAGGGGAGCCCACGCTGCTGGAAGTGGATACGGGCAGCGAGTTCAGCTTTCTCCGGCCGCTGGACGACCAGAAAGCGAGGTTGTCGAAGGCTTTTATTAGGATGCTGAGGTTAGTTCGAGGGATCTACTCACCTTTATGTGTAGTCTGACCGCCACGAGAAAAAAAAATCTTGATGGTAAAACAAAACTTAAGAGAAATGCAAAGCTAAATGACTGACACTTTTGGCACAAAACGTTTTTTTCATTCAGCGTTGATAAATTACCTATACCCCTAAAACTAAAAGTGAGTGGGAAAAATCAGTTTCCATGACATCCGCCACAATTGTACGACGCGACGCCAACAGTTTTTCTCGTGGAGGTCACACTAGTTGTCACTTACATTAGCGTCTATTTCAGATGCTGAGAATGATTGGTTCTTAAAGTTCAAAATTATAAAATTTAATACCAATTATTTTATAATTAATAATAATGACTAATAAAACTAAAGTTCCCTTAAGTCCTGCTCTGCATAAAAATGAACCTCCGAATTCCCCGAAGGAACAACACAGACGCTCTTAGAGAGATGGAAGCCTTCCATTAGTTAAAATTAAGCATAATCCAATGTCTCATTCCTAGTAGCATCCCTCACCTTCTTAACCACGGATGGGTATTTTTAACTCATATTGCTTCCATACAACGTTGTTTATTTTGAAGAATTTAGGAAAAAACCCCATTAATTTCATCCTTTTTCTCACTTAAATTATAAAATTAACTCAGGCAGCAGGTCCATATTTAGGGTTTCTGCGACCTTACGCTATATATCTCCTTATTTCAACTTTTCCCCCTTTAGGCCTCTGGTATGTTAATATTTACCCAGAATATCGTCACGAAGACTCTTAAAAAGGAATACCCAACGATAATCTTTAAACATTTTTTCAGTAAACATGCAATTATACAAAATAATTCTTTTGACTGAGTAATTTTCTATCCCTAAATATTCAACCTCCATGTGCCATTGCACCTGTTTAAAATTTAATTCTTCAAATTTTTTTTGACTCCAGGAAGCAATTAAAATGCCCAGTAGCTCTATCAGGATAATCATTGGAATTTTTAACTTCTTTATTTGAGTTCAACGGAGATTTTATAAACTTTAATTGGTAATTTGCATGCATGCATGGACTTTAGAAACACATAATAAAAATTCTAGTATGATGGTACTTAAGGAAATTTAGCCTCATTTATTCAATTATCGATGTTCCATTTGAAATTTCGTATTTTTCGAAATTTCTTTCCAATCTTAAGCCATTGGTTTCTTTCGTAATATTCTGAAGCTTCTTAATCTTTATGTATATTCCTAGTTTTGGCACGATTATGAAGAAATCTAGAATATCAAGAATCCCCCATTTGTACGCTTTGAAAAGGAAGTTACTTGAATATTTTCCTAAAAAAAAGGTTCCAAAATTTCTTCAAAATTGATTGTAAAGATCTAAAAACGATGGATAACGGTTGAAATACAGTATTCTAACGATCTTTGAATGGATTGGAATGTTCTTGTTCATTCACTGCATCATTAGTTTTGTTATTCAAACTGTAGTATGAATGAATCTTTAAATTATTTTAACTGCCAACTAACCTTTAATCTGTATCTAGCTTTCCCTTATTGATTGAAGAGCTTAATTATAAAAAAATACGAACGTCGAAAATATTTAGTGGAAAAACTTCTACCTAAACATTTTTCTACTATTTTTTGTTGAACACATAAACCCCCTTCATTGCATTTCCCTTATCAGTCTAATAGTCATCAACTTGATATAACGCCGGTTTTTTTTTCTCGTCCAGGTACTGCAGCGAGCGTGGTGAGAGCTGGCGGCAGCAAATCAAAGTTGCCCATCACGTCGTGCCCACAATGAAAACATCCATTTCGTCACAGAACGGTGCTGGCTCCAGCGGTGACACCTATGAAGACGAGGACTCGGCGGTCAGGTAATTGTTTTCATTCATTAGTATGCTCCTCTTAGCCGTGGGAACTGATGGAGAGGAGTGTTCGTCTGAATGGGTTGAAAATAGAGTTGGGAACAAATATTTGGAATACCTCCTTTTTTGTGTGTATCGTGGAATACCCTTGCGTATATTGCGGTTATGAACTTAGGATCAGCTTCCTGTTATATTTATGATTAATTAAAAGCATTGGATTCTTGTATGGTTAGCATTCCTTGAGGGTATTTTATTGGAGTTGGAAATAAGTCAATATTCCAGAGAAGTTGATGGTTTGAGAAAATCATGGTGAAGGTATTTAAGACATTTTTTTCAGAGTGTTAAGACTCTTTCCCGATTCCAATTAAGTTCCTTCAAATTATGCTAACCGTGCAAGAATCCAATGAAACTTTAACAGCTCGTACCTAATCACAAATGTTAGTTAGATACTCAGGACTTCAACTTTAGTTTTCAAATGTAAAAATACATACCTCAATTGGTAGGTCTATGGATAGGTCATAAGATATATCTTACAATCCTTACTTATTTGCCTAACCTTAATCACGAAAACTCCGAACCAAAAAGAGCTATATGTAGTGAGAGCAATAAATTAATTCCGATCTTTATAAGGTTTGTAATTATACTCCTTTCATCAGCATTACAACAATATTCTTGAATATTGCCGTAAACTGTATCACCGCTGACTGGATACTATGAATCTAGTAAGCCTTGCCTGCATCACAATAAATTTATTACTAAACTAGACTGCAACGTTACCCTGGAGAAACAAAACAAAGAAAGTAGTTCCCAGCGCATGTCTGAATTTTGAGTGAAATTAAGAACTTTAATTTAGAAAAATCATTAGAATTTGTTAAACCCATGTAAAGAGTCTTTTTATCACGATTTGCGTACTAAAACTCCTCCTACCAACCCAACCGGCTTTCTGTTTACTCAGTTTTTCCCTTTCGCGTAGTGACGTCATAGGGTCAAGAAACGTTGCAGTCTAGTATAGTATTTTCTTTGCAGTAACTTGTAATTTTTTTAGACCTTGAGTTTATTTTTGGAGTTTTTCAAACAAATTTTAAAACCACGTAGAGTAACTATTCTTAATAAAAAATTAATAAAACCACAGAAAACTGTTCTTTGAATAACTGGCTCCTCTAACTTTCGTTCAATAAACTTCCCACGTTGGAAAGTTTACGACACTGCTGGTCACCAGCACCACGGCCGAATAAAACTTAAAAAGCCACATAAACGTATGCAAATCTGTCCGATTAATAATCCTTAATAGCTTTAAATCAGCTCCATCAAGAAGATTAAAAAACCCTGATGTGTTAATCTGTCTTAGTTACTCAAAGGTGAGAGTGAGAAAAGCTGAACAAAAGGAGAGTGCTGTGGGTGAACAATGCATCTGCATTGTGTG
Source organism: Tetragnatha montana (assembly GCA_963680715.1). Classification (NCBI taxonomy): domain Eukaryota; kingdom Metazoa; phylum Arthropoda; class Arachnida; order Araneae; family Tetragnathidae; genus Tetragnatha; species Tetragnatha montana. The sequence continues at coordinate 43,221,036 of OY796674.1, forward strand.
TCATAACTGAACCGATTTTCGCTCTCTATCGCAATTCATTACCAATCTAATAATGTCGAAACCGAAACAAAATGCTAGAAATGATACTTCTTTTGTTCATTGTAGAGAGACTTTGTCCTGCACTGTCCACAGCATTACGAGCACACTGTCTTATTGTCCGTATGTTAGATATAGTGTAACTCTCTTATAGGAACTTTTTCATGTTGAGGGGGTTATAGATGTTGGAATTCTCTCTTCATAATGATGTATGTTTCAGTATTGTACTAGTATTTTTTTCTTTAAGCTTTGAACAGTAGTTCCAACTTGTAGATTTCAGCAGACTTAATATAGGAGTTAAGTGGTAAATTAAACGACTTTACGTTAGTATATAAAATTTAATCGTAAAGAAAACTTCAAAAAATTTTAAGAAGTATAACACGCGTTTTAATGGACTCGATGCATTGCCGTAGACGTTTTCTTAAATGGGAGAAAATCACATTCTTCTCTTACAAACTTATAATTAACATTTACTCCAAACTGTTGTACTAAAAAGTTGACTGACCAATTCCACGTGTTGATAGTAAGGTATCATTCACAAATTATGTCACATACTTGAGAGGGAAGAAGGATCCTGTAATATATGGCATACTGCTTTTGCGATGCTAAGAGATTTTTAATTTTTCCACGTCTATGTTGATTTAACAGTAATAATGGTTACTCATAAAATAACAACTAAAATAGTGAAGTAAACTTTGGAAATTGATAAATTTGGGTTAAATTTTGTTTCAAAAATGTGACATCGCTATGTGGAGGGGATCACTGAAATTGTGAACGTGACATCGGGGAGGATCTCAAAATTCTGTGACACAATTTGTAAATGGCCCCTCTGAGCCAGGAGTTCATCAACTACTCAGCAATAGTAGATGCATCTCCAATCAAAACTTGTACTTTTCCCAAAAAAAAAACTCATCCTAACCTCCCTCTTTCAGATCTTCCACCGCCAAATCCCTCTCCTCCTCCACCAAATCTTCTGCCTCTTCGCGGCTCTTCAAGCGACTGAAGCTGCTGCACCAGAGCTGGAAGGGAGGCCTTCGGGGCAGCAGCGGCGGGGGTGGCAGCGAGGACAGCGGCATCCGCCGCGACGACCGCGCCACCTCAGACTTCCACCTATACGAGCGCGTGCGGCAGCGGGCCTCCTGGGGACGAGCCTCCTCCGTCAGCACTGAGATCCTCGACGATGACGGATACGTCACTTCCGACTTCGGCGGAGAGGACTCGTCCACTTACGACTCAGTCTGCTGACACCGTTGATGCTCTCTAGTTGACCTTAAAGACTGTCTTGTTTGAAAATCTGGTGGATACCATAGACGCTGTAATGATTGTGGTCTGAAGACATTAGGGTAGAACCATTTCTGGGGAAGAGACGATACATTATTGACGCTTTAATTTTATTGCTGAAGGATTCCTAAGGTTGAGGTTTGATTTGGACAAATAAAAAATGCTCAATTGGTAGAGTTCAGGAAACCTCTAACACCGTACGGCATTTATAAAGACCTGATGTTGTATTTCAGATGTCTGTAGCTATAAGGCTGTTCCCCTGGTGATCAACTGAGGTATTGTTTCCTCCGTAATGTCTGGTGATGCACTAGAAATATGCTAGTTCTGAAGATAGGGTCTATTTTATCTCAATGACCTAGATGTGTTCAGTGGGCTTTAGGGTCCATGTCTTGAATGTCATGCTAGAAATGTCATGTCAGAAAGTCCATGCTAGTGTCTGATCATGTCTAATCTTTATCTGTGTTTGTCCATAAGCATAGAGAAGGTATCAATCAAACAAAATTATATTGGGAGGGTGTAGTTTTACAACTGTCTGATTTTAGGGAGATTTTTAAAAATTAAATATATGTGCATTAAGTTGATCAGACCCAGCATAGCTCTCTGACAAGAACCGCTATGAATCTTACTCTTTGAAACCTAGGATTGAGTTTTTGATTGGGGTTATTGTTGAGAATGTAAAGTTTGTGGAGGATCAAATTCACAACTCGTCTGGTTTTATTATTTTAAAAGGAGACGTTACTTTCTAAATTTAGGGTAAAGGATTTATATTAAGTTTAAAACACAATTTTTAAGAAGTAATAGAAAAATACCGAAATTGATCCAAAATCCATAAACCGTTTAGCTGTTGAGCCAACTGTACACATTAAAGAAATGGAACTTAAATCGTTTCCAACGCTCTCGGTTAGGATTTTTAGAAAACAAAACCCAAAGTTCTGAAGACATCTAAATTTTTTAAGTGAATGGTGTGTCAATAAAAACTATTGCTTATGCAGTCTAAAGAGAGGCTTTTTTGCGGACTGTCTTCCACATTTCGTTTAAAAACTCCATGAAATGCCGCCAAGGGGATCCATCATTTTAGCATGGAAAGGAGCACATCAAGGAATTTTTGACTCTTAGGTGTAAAGAAACTCTTATGTCAATTGCTCTAGTGTAATTTTTATATTAAATTTGAAAAGGTTCAGGTGTCTACGTAAATTATTTGTGATAATTGTTGCTTCTGCTTGAGTGTCTATTCTGTCAACAGGCAACTTTTTAGAGACGATATCAACTGAACTGAAAGTTTTAATCATTTAAATTTGTCTGTTGCTTTATACACTTGTTTTTATTGGAAATGTTGTCTGGATTTTGCTCATTGTGAAGATTTTAGAAAAGAATGTTGGTACTAGTTTTACAAAATATACAATAAAATGCCTTCCTAAAACTTGTATTTTTATTGGATTGATTTCTTAGTATGCTTTTTCAATCATTCTGAAAGAAAAACTGCAAAGAAAAATCGAATTTATACTCTTGTGTCTTAATTTCAGGTTAATTTACTTTAAATTAAGTTTTATCAGATAAGCCTTCCCAACGTATGGACCGCAGTAAAAAATTCCGAAATATGAAACATTAAAACATTTTAATCCATTCCTTGTAATTGCATTATAGCATTAAACTATTACATAATTATAAATGAGGTTTTACTTCTATTTATAAAAATGTTAAAAGCTATATTACAAAGGTATAATGAAAACATCAAAAGTATAACATGATTTGGGGATATTTTCTTATAAACATTTTTACCTTATTATATTGCTTTTGTCTATTATACTACGCAATGAAAAATAATTAGTAAATGTGGACAAAAATATCTCTAATACGATTAAATTAAATTTCCTCTATAAACAAAATGAGAAATTATGGAAATTTAGATGTTAATATTATATTTATACTGACTTTACCCGAGCTAATTATTCTCGCTGAAAATTTATATTATGTTTCATGTTAAAAAAATTCTGTGTATGTAATATAAACCCAACATTTATTCAAGCATATATTTAAAATATTTTTTAATTTGGAAAAGACTAGAAAATGCCCTGAGAAATTAACTTAATGAAGCCAAAACCACAACCACAAGGTATATGTATTAGTTACATAGGAATAATTAACAGATGGTAAAAGTATTTGCTTAAGTAGCTCTAAAAAGAAGCAAATAGTTACTTATGCCCTTGATATACACTTAAGCATACAATTTTTCCTACTTTTTACAAGTCAAGAGATATTATAAAAAGAAGAGTTTTAAAAATATTATTTATCATCGTATTTTACTCAAAGAAATATAAGTACAAACTGTTGAAAAAACAGTGAGGAAATCAATTCTTTTAAAGTATGGGCTTATACATACACGTAAATTATAAAAAAAAGCTAGTACTGGAGTACTTCCAGGGTTCAGTAACATTAAAATATTCCAGTGAAGATGGAAGCATGCAGAATTAGACTTCCAAATTATTTGTTTACAGTCGTAAAAATACGTAATGATTACGTATTCCCAACAAAAACAATGCCCATTCTTCGTATTACGTGTCAGGACAATAAGCTCTACACGGGTTTCTAAAACCACGGCGCTTCTGCAGACACGTATATTTGAATACAAAAGACCGACCGCATCAAAATGAAAAAATCCTCTGAAGCAAATTCAAGTCCATCGCCGACCGAAATTTAGCTGGACTGAGGCTTCGGGGACTTCAAGGCTGAGAGGGAAAAATCTCGTTACTCAAGAACAAAGAAAAAATACAGACAGACGCATTAGGAAATTCGAAGAAGAAAATCTATGTTGGTGATGTGAAAATACCTTCGGGTCGTTTTGAGAGAGCCACAAAAAGTCAGTTTGCCCATTGCGTAAGTTACATAACTGAGGTGGAATTATTGTGGGTTGTGTAAGTAAATTCTGTCTTAAATCTTTTGGGGTTTTGACCAATTAACTTACTAATATTTTTTTTTTCATGTTTAAGGCTTCTGGGAGGTAGCGAAGGAACACATAAAGTTTGATTTACCTTCAGAGGGCATCGTTTGGGACAGGTCCTTAAACTGCAAATCACGGGCCAAGTGGGGCCCTTCAAGGTCTCGTGAACTTTCTTGGCTGGAAATAATGAGATGATAGTTCATTACTGGGTGATTGATCTTGCAGTTTAAAGCTTTGGTTTTGTTTAATTATAAAAATATTTTATTGACAATTTTAATAACTACTGTAGTTAATTCTAATAGTACTAGATTTTTGTTTACAACGATATAATTTCAAAAGTTTTAAACATATGTAGTTTTTTATAAGTAATCCTCTACTACACTCACACTGCTCAAAACAATTAAAGGATATTGGTGAATTTGATACACATAGGAAAGTAAATGAAATATTTACAGTGGTTTATGCATTTTTCATAAACTTAGGGTCATTCAAAAGCTAAATCCATGCAGTTATTAAAAGAAACAAAAGTATTTTTAATATTTTTTTATTAAAATTTATTGGTTAAAAAAAAAGAAAAAACGCTTTTAAATTCAAAAAAAAATTTTTTGGCTAAGTTTACAGGCCAGATAATAAGAAAATAAATACAAATTAAGTTAAATTATAAGTTTAATAAATAAATACGATGAATGGACATTGATTTCGCGAATTCAAAGGGCTATATCTGCAGATAGGGGGTAGTTATTTTTTTCCTCTTTACACTCATTACACTCTTAGAGCGAAGCTTGGAGATTCGTTTTTTACCATTTTTTGGACTTATTCCCTTTTTCAAACTGACGATTCAATTATTCGTCGTTCCTCCACAGAAGAAAACACTCCATCGCGAATGCTAGTCTAAAATAAGACATGCAAATTATTATTAATAGATTTGGAAGGAGTCAAAGACCCTTGTATTGCATAAACACCCCCTCAATATTCTAATAATCCACCACTACCCCCTAAAAAGCTTCAACGCCAATATCACCCACTTTGGAGTCCCTGGCTTATCACGTTTTCAAATCATAGAGTTTACAGATTATTTTTTGTAGGGAAATTATACGAATTTTAACAATTCGAAGATTTTACGAAGATTTAAACATAAAAATTTTAATCTCTATATTTTTACTCAACTATTAGATTAAAAGAAACAAATTCGTTCGGCCTGCTGTTTTTTTCTACCTTTTGATTAAAAAGATTCATTTAAAATTTTCTATTTTTCGGTAAAAAAAATTTCCGAACCTTTGGTTCAGATTTAAATGGTGAAAAAGGCCACTTATTCTACTTTAAGAAATTGTTTTGATACTTATTTAGCTATCAAAAAATCACTACTCGAATGGAATTATTGCATATTTTACCCCTAGGTTCCCTCATGTAAAGTTTGGTTTGATTATTGTTATGGTGAAAGAATCCCCTCATATAAGGAGGTTATTTAAATATTATAGAAAAGCTTGTTCAACGATAGAGTAAGCATGGTCAGTGTCCCTTTTGATAGTAAAAAAAGAAGATATAAATAGTAAATATATAACAATAATAAAAAACACAAGACATAAATATACATCAATAATAATGTTCATATGGGCCTCGAACCATAAACTTCCGTACAATCTGTCCAAAAGCTGCAATTTTCTACTCGAAAAACATCGATTGTCCACCGTATAAACGCCGCAGCCGTTCAAAAGAATAAATTTCATTGTGATACACACACACTCTCCCGATTTCTATCAAACAAAAAAGAACAAACAATGAAGCTGACGCGGTGTTACAAGTCAATAACATTCTTGTCAGACGATACGTTCGATTAGAAAAGACAAATAACTCCTTCCTGTGGGTTATCTATCATGTTCACTGATCAATCTTACATTGTTATTTGACTGAGAAGGCCCGCCGCCGATTTCCTTGAACATCGCGTAATTGATACCTGAGCCTATTTTGCAAATGCGGAAAGACCAATTTAGAGGAAACTTTTTAATGCGATTATGCCCACCTGAAGGTTTATTTAATTTAGTGTTTGGATCGGTCTTTTTTTATGAAGCGAGTTTATAATTAGATTTTTTTTAGAGCGGGTTATTTTAGTGGCTGATTAATATAGGATTTTTTTGATACGTCACGGGCAGAAGCGTGCTTTTACGGAACGGTTGGTTGGTTCATGTTTTGCTAGATGCTTTTCTGTCAGCAATGTCTAATTGATGTTGAATGAACTGGTTCGTTGGGTATTCCGAGCTAAAACAAGATGATTTGTCTCTATTGAGGTCAAATAACCACTTTATATCAAACAAGAGTGATTTGAATGTTTGCAAAAGCGAAAAAAGGTACATTAGTAAGTTAGAAATATTTTTATTTACTTAAGTAAAAATATTTTATCTAGTCATATTTTTTTTTCATCTCATATCCCTAAATAGTTATGAGTGATTACTTTATATTTCTGGGAGTGTTTAGTTTGCGTCATTTCAACTTAACCTAAAATCAAGAGATCGTAAAATAGGTGTTAGATGACCCATATAATATTTTATTGTTCTTAAGATATTCTAGGCACATGAGAAAAAAAGTTCTATTATTTCTGAAAAACTTTCATATTTGTTTAAAACTTTAAAGTATAAATTAATATGTGTATATCCCCGCTTATGACTGGAAAGAAATTAATTTAAATACATTTTTTTTTTACTTTTACTACCCTCAAATAATAATTTAAAGTCAGCCCAAATATGCCAAAAATAAAAAACTTGGTATATTTGATCATATTTAAAACGATTTAGAATGATAAATAAGATGGTTTTATCAAGAGATCAGAGCGACGCAAGTTTCCCTTCCTTTTAGATTAATGACAGCTAAAGAATGTAGTAACTATTGTCTCTAACCTGTTAAAATTAACACGAAAAAATAACATAAATTTTCTGAAACCCTAACACATGATTTTTTCTATAGCTAAATTACATCTTTTCCTCATCGTTGTAATACCACCCAGGTAGCACACGAATCCCGATCGATATTGTATGGTCGATATTGGCCACTACCAAAATGACCCCCCCTTGAACATCGGCCAATACCGATTCTCGAAATCAGATAATATTAGACAACACTGATTAATCTCGCATCTCCGATATTCGTTTTTATCGATATCGGACAATGTCGTCACGACAGCATTGGCCAATTTCGTTCTGCAAACATTGGCCAGTCTCAAAATTAAATATCAGCTAGTATCGGATTGGTATTGATAAATACTGAACATTACTGATCAATCCTGGAGTTTCGATGTTCGTCTTTTCCGAGATCTATCGATGTCATGAGGTATTGGCGATCATCAGACCCCTCAAAAAATATTGGATTCGAGATTGATGAATACTGATCAATCCTGGAGTTTCGATGTTCGTTTTTTCCGAGATCTATCGATGTCATGCGAGATTCTAGAATAATTTAGAACACTGATCAATGCCCGAGTTTCGATGTTATTCGGTCCCGTCAAAAATATCGGCCAATCTCGGATTTGCAATTTTTGAATATCGTACAGCATTAATTAACGCCGGAGTTTCGACCTCCGTCTTTTCCAATAGTTATCGATTCCGTTCGGTATTCGCCATTAAAATCAGCACCCCTTAGAAATTTTTGTGGAGCCTGATATAATGGCAAATACCGGATGGAATCGACATTATCAGATTTGAGATTGCTGAATAGACAGTTCCCCACTGATAGGAATTCTAAACATAACCATTGATGAAAATCACTTTTCCACTTTAATATACCTCTTGTTATTCACAAGTGTATCATTATTAATTATTTTTACAGCAAATGCTTTACAAGTTTTATAAATTGTTCCTTATATATTCCAGACATACCTACTAAATATATATACTCATGCCTAAATAGTTTTTTTTCAATCCTTCATATTTTCTAAACCAGAGAAACCAATTACAACTTTGATCAATATCACTTACAAAAAAAAAATGCTCAATTCCTCCAAATATTCACAGGTGTCCATATCTGAAATACACTTTTATTGCATTTGTTGATAACCACACATAAATCAAGAATTAAATACTTAAAGATTTCATGAGAAAAAAAAACAGCTGCAAAGTAAATATAATACAATGATTTATTTTGCAAGTATACATGTTTATTTTACAAATACTTCATCCACTGAACATCAGAATTAATAGTCATTCTTTATCTGTAGAACATTAATAAATTTGACATAAATTATACCACTTAAAAATGACATATTTTGGGTATTTGAGAGCTACGTCTTGTGAGTTCCACCAGGATGGACATTGTTACTCAATGATATTAATTATTTAGAATGCAAAAATTTTTTGGAAAAAAAGTTTAGCTAAGTTGGACATTTTTATGTTTTATCCCTTAATTAATTTTTAAAAATATATACACAAAATTTTACACATTTGAATTTTTAAAAAAGTCTAAACATATTCAAAATACTCTTTTCTACAGAAACAAAGTAAAATTAATTATTGCATAAAAGTAGTAGTATTATTTGTAGAAAAATTCTGTTTGCACAAAAACTTAAAACAAAGAATAAACTTTAAAAATGAATTTGAATTATAGCTTTTAAATATCATTTTTAAACTAAAGAGGTAAATAATTCAAAAATTAAATTAATAAGATAAAATTTTGTGTTATAATAATTATGACACCTTTTACTATATGTTGAGTACCAATGTCCACAATGGCAGATAAACCCCCTGAAAAATAATTATCAAAATTTTAAATTAATATGAAACATTTGAAGCAATTTTTAACTGTTTTTAGAAAAAAAATTCAGTTGAAAGAATATTTCTATGCTTGCTTGGGACTGATGCAAAACAATCGAGTAATTCCTTGTCTGCATCAGACAGCTTCCTTGTCTGTATATTACCATGCCTCTTCCCTGCTACTGCTAGAAGGAAAGGAGAATAATTAGCTTTAGTGAAAAATGCAGATTAGTCAAATCAAAAGCTTGAACATATTTATAAAAAGATCATTATTGATATTTAAATGGAATCAGTTCCAATTTAAATTACTTGATATATTGGAAACAAACTAAAAATGGATTTTCAAATAAACAGGTGATGTTTTAAAGGGGATCACATAATTAAATTATCTTCATTTCTGTCAAAACCAGATACAAAATTATACTGTATATTGTAGTTGTGCCCTGTTTGACAGTTGAGTTTTGTTAGACGCATCGAGTTTGATTGGCATGTTTCACCTAACCTCCTAAAAAAGACGTAATGATAGGTACTTGATGTATACTTATTCTTACCAGGCGTGGATCGAAGGGGGCACTCTGGAAAGTGCTCCCTTTTTGAGCTAATAAAGGAGGAAAGAAGGGGGGAAGGGGTACAAGAAAGAATAACATTTATTAGCCATTCAAAAAATACTTTTTGTTTTGCCATTTTTTCTTTCTTTTCCCCTCTTGGCCCCTGTATTTGTCAAGTAAAATAGCATGGCAATTGCACAACATTAATACTTATGATGTTGACACAAAACAAATCAATGGGAATTAACTTTTAAATTACTCAGTTACTATTTAATTTTACTTCCCCATCAATTGGAAGTTATTTCATATTGTTTTTACCTTAAATCAGGGTTGCTGATTTTTTTTATTTAAATAGGATTTTTTTTATTTAAATCAGATTTTTTTATTTAAATGAATTACTAGCTCTGAACTTCCCAAAACTGGTTATAATTTACTGATATTGTAATATGCATGTTATATAATAGTTTAGCATTACTTAACATCCCAATATTTATCTATTTTAGGCATTAATTAATTGAATTAATTAAGGGAAGTAGTTTGCTACCATTTCATGGTGAGATGCCCAAACCCATCCTAAAATGGTGAATGAACAATTAATAGAGCATTTTCAATCACATGACTCTGCCTAACAACGGCCTTAGCAACGTTGTTTTATTCCTCCAGTGACATCATGTGCGAATGCTGCTATTGGATACTTCTATGTCCCGCCCCTAACAACAGCCTTAGCAACGTTGATTTTGTCCTCCAAGTGACGTCATGTGCGAATGCTCTATTGTACTATCAGTTACTAAAATTTTTTATCCTTCTTTCTATAACTATTTTTACCTAATTGTGAAATCAATTTTTAAAAGAAATGGTGATGATTTCTAAAAAAAATCTATGCATCAATTTTATGTAAAAATTTTAATTTCAATAATTCAGTTGAATTAATTTCACTAAATGTATTGTGCATTTATTTCTTTAAAATAATAATTACTTATACAAATAAAATCAAATAAGCAACTTATTGACAGTTATGTACCCAGAGTATTCGCTGTAATTATGTTTAAAAAAATAATAGTTTGGAAAACATGACTAAAACTATAAAAGCAAGCTTTCGATAAAAATCATTCTCATGCTTGTGTTTTGAAAAGGGGATGTATACCTGAAAAAAATTTAAAGATTTTTAATTCTAGTTTAATTTATCACAATTATTGATTCCAAACACTGCTATTTACCTCTTTTCGTTGTAAATATTTTTGTAATTGGTAGTACAATAACCAGAATTTAAAAAAAAAATTGAAATTCAAATAACCTTGCAAAGCATTTTAAAGCATACAACTATTTTTTATTTAAATTGTGGCAGTTTAACATTTTTGATTTAAATCAATGATTTTTTTAAAAAAAAATCAGGTGATTTAAATCAACTTGATTTAAATCAAGCAACCCTGCCTTAAATACTCATTAATTTGAATCATATGATGGATTTCTTACCATGGTCACCAGTCAGGCGTTCCTCCTCCTTCACATTTCAATTGAATATTCTGTTGTTGCTCCTTTCTTTTAGCACCTCGTAAACATGAGATACTAACTGGGGCTAGGTCACCAGATGGCAGCTAGAAAAAAGAAAAATCTTTTAAATTCTAGAATTTAGGATATCTTGAAAGGTGAGCCAACAAAAAAAAAAGAGCCAAAATTCACCAAACTGGCTTTAAATAGAAGTTGAAGTTTATCTAACTAGTTTACTGTAATGGAAAAATACCAAAAAATGGGGGACGGGATGGCCTGTTCGGTTTGCTCCTCTGCCTTTCACGCCAGCAGTCTGCGCACTGCCCCGTCGTGAGTTCGATTCTCACCTCGCCCCTGGGTGTATTTTCCTTCTTTGTGCCAGTAAAAATTCTGTTGTGTCTGTCTTACTTGACGAAGGTGTATAAGCGGATCCTTGAGATCAAGCACACATACCGGAAAATATATGTAACCAAAAAACCAAACCAAACCAAAAAATGCATTATACACAGATGCTCCCTGACACGACAGAACTTTCCAGTTTTCCTAATTATAACTATGTGTGGAAAGCTCTATAGAAAAGTATAATTCTGCACTCCAAAATTTTAATTTTGAACTTTTTACTAGGGATTCCAGTTTTACTTTTTAGAAAAACATAAGTCATAAACTTTCTAAAAGCTACATAGTTCCCTAAACATCTAAATTAATTTTGAAGACAATGAGACTGACCGACCAGTAAGAATATTTGACCAAAAATGTAAATTTTGTCCTACGAATCATGTTAAAATTCCAATAATATACCATTTTAAAAGGTTTAAGTAAGTAGTGGCAGCTGGTGAGTAGTTCGAATTGGATTTCACAATTATATTAAATGCAGTTAGTAGTGTATGCAATTAACAATTTAATTACAATTATAGTTATTTATGTTAATATTTACAAAAATAAATATCTCAGGTATGAGCAGTGATAGCAGCAGGCTCAAGAAAAAATATAGGATTTCCCACAAAAAAATATAGGACATCAAAATTAAATCAATCATACCTTTTATTGGAACGACAAAATTTTAATATGCATTAATACACAAGCCTTTTATAATAAAACCAAATTAATGAGAATATATTATGAAAAATTCAATATTTTAAATATTTGGCCAAAAGGTAATTACTTTTAAAAATGCTCAAAATCCTTTCACAAATTTGAAAAATGGTAAATAAATTCCAGCAGACTCAAAAATTTAGATTATAAAACTATTAAAACCATGCAATGGTAACAAAACAATGCACTATGCAATGGTCTCCGCAATTGGTCACTCCGCACGCAAAACGAAACTTACACGAAAAATAGCAATTTTCCGACTTTTTCCACGATAATTAGTCTTTTTTCTTGGAAATAAAAACTATTTCTCGATTTTTAAGAAAGAAGTTTAGGCAGTTTAAGTTTTTGGTTTTGTGAAATGGAAAAAATATAGGACGAATGGCCGTTTTTGAAAATATAGGACAAATATAGGACATTTTTTCGGATTTTCCCAAAAATATAGGAATTATAGGACAACTGCGATCACTGTATGAGGCAAATCATCCAACAGGATGTAGCATTCCATTTTGCTAACCAAACAAACACAAACAAATGAAGACTTCATCATTTACAAAATTATCTACACTGATGGTAACTAAATAAAATATATTGAACGTATAATTTACTTGAAATAAGCATGTGAAGCATAAGAAACTGACCATGAGTGCGAGTGCAAGCGACACGCGAGGACAGTTCAACCTCCAAGAACGAATAACAATTGAATGACGTATTGCCATGGTGTTGCCATTTGCAGAAGGGAAATCCAATCTTCGGGGTGGCTCAGTCCACAGAGTTATACTCGACATAAATAAAACATCATCAAAAGTAAATAGTTTTAAAAAGGAATCTTGATTAAATAAATTTGAAAGTAAAAATGTGCTCATATTTTAATTGGTAGGACGAAATTTTTATTTTTACGAATTCTTTTTTCTCGAGAACTTTATAAAAACCAATCCCGGTAGAGATGAGGAACGGGTCAGCTAAGGCTACAGACATTTTTCATTTTCCTGGCAAAATACTGCGTTTTGGACTTTTTAAACCCATTAAATGCTTTCAAATTTTATTTCTTTGGCATATTCTTACAGATGACCTCAAAATATATCGAATTTTTAAGCAATTGAGTACATATTTAGGGGCTTTACAGAGTCTGGTAAAAAACTGTATTTCGGGGAAAAAACACAAGTCCGAAAAGGCCCAAAATTGGTATTTAATAATAAGTTTGATTTTTTTTTAAATTTTTTTATGGTAGTAGAGTAATGTGGTAAGCTTTTTCCATAAACTTGAGTTTCCATGGTGATTCTGCCATCATCCAGGAATTTTTGAACACAAAAGGGGCTTACTAGTTTTTATGGGGATTCATTGGGTTTTTGGAGATGTAAGAAAAAGGTGGAAAGGGAGAAAGCATGAGTGCCCCCCAAGTATTTTATATCATAGTGTTCACATAGACTTGTAGATTAAGAATATGTAAAGCGTAAGGGGGTAGGATCCATATTTCGGGAGTTTTTCTGGTTTTACTGAAAAAACCTAAATTGGGCGTCACGCCCGGAGTTTTAGAGGTAGGGGTCTGAAATTTTAATGTGTGTATCTCCTTAAAATTCCCTTCAAAACGATCTTTGTCACTAAGAGGTGAGATCCATATTTTGATGTTTTGAGTCCATGAGCTCGTTCTAATTTTCACTTTCAAACACCCTAGCTCCTTTTTACTGAGAGGTAAGGAGTCTCTCTAACATTATTCTGAGAGGTTTCAAAAAGTTGTTCAAGAATATGGTTATTGCTAAGCTTTCAGATCATTATTTCGGGAGAAATCTGTGAAAAACCGTCTAAGAAAACGAAACATTGAATTCTTCAGATTGCGCAATTTTTACACCACCTCTTGGTAAAACTTGCGGTTCGAAACCTCATTTTAAATGCTTTCACAAATTACAAACCGCTAAGCTGTGATTCTAGTAAATCCGGAGCTATTCAATATCAAAGTCAGTACAAGTAGGCTTAACGTGCCACGAGTTAGCACAAGGATATTGGACAATGATGTACCAATACTGGCCAATATCGCGAATATCAGACATCGGAATCACGATATCTGACAGTTTTGATCGATATTGCGTAATTTTTTAGAAGAGAGGGAGATTAGAAATACATTGAAAAACATTTTTTATAACGTTATTTTTAGGAAAAATAAGTGTGAATGTCAGTTTGGACCTTTACCCATTTTTTGGTAAAATCGCTAAAATAATATCGGTGAACTGATTTTGATTAATAATGGCCATTGTCGTGAAATGAATATCGCCATGGCGATTTCGATCGATATTGTATGGCGCTGCGTAACCGACATCAGAAAAACAAGATCACAAGTCAATTCAAAGTCGTAGGAAGGATATTGGCCGATGTTTGGCAGCATTGTAAAATTGTTATTGTAGGTACGATATTGATTGATAATGACTGATTTTTTCACAGAGATGAAAAAAAAAATTTAATCTAACTTCCATTTAATCTGTATGAAAAAATCACTCATTTTCAATCAATATTTTACTACAATATCATTTCATTAGACAATATCATTTCTACGACACCTATTTCAAGACTTCGTCCAATATTTGTCAATATCCTTCCTCCAATATTATCTTAGCAATTTTACCAAAAAGGTGGTTAACATTGTTTCTTAAGGCGGACATAAATTAGAGCCAAGCAGCTTAAGCGAACAGCCGCGAATGACCGTAACTATCCGTAACCGATTTGGCGCTCGTAGCGCGGTGCAAGAGTAAATGTTGCTCTCCGTACGGTTTCAAGGAAGCCGCCATCGCCGCAAATGCTCTCGGCACGTTGAAGAGCGCATTCGCGGCTTTTCGCTTACACTGCTTCGCTATCAATCATTGCTGTCAGATATCCAGATTCCGACATCCTACGATAGTGGTCACTCTCAGTACAGCATTGGCCAATGTTTTCATTCTACCTGAAAAATATCGGCCAATATCCGATTAAATATAAAAATTACATATATTGTTTTGACTGATGAATATTTTAAAACTGTTGTCAGAATCAAAAACTGGCATCAAAAAACACTCGGAAATGAAATCTACATCTAATTTTTTTTTCATCTCTATGAAAAAATCACTCATTATCAATCAATATCGTACCTACAATAACAGTTTTACAATGCTGCCAAACATCGGCCAATATCCTTCCTACGACTTTGAATTGACTTGTGATCTCGTTTTTCTGATGTCGGTTACGCAACGCCATACAATATCGATCGAAATCGCCATGGCGATATTCATTTCACGACATTGGCCATTATTAATCAAAATCAGTTCACCGATATTATTTTAGCAATTTTACCAAAAAATGGGTAAAAAGGTCCAAATTGACATTCACACTTATTTTTCATACAAATAACGTTATAAAAAATGTTTTTCAATGTATTTCTAATCTCCCTCTCTTCTAAAAAATTACGCAATATCGATCAAAGCTGTCAGATATCGTGATTCCGATGTCCGATATTCAACGATGTTCGCGATATTGGCCAGTATTGGCACATCATTGTCCAATGTCCTTGTGCTACCTGGGCAGTAATGAAACTAAACTGGTACCCTGATTTTGCTGAATTTTGAAAAGCACTTAACAAACAAAATAAGTTTACAATTAATTTTAAAGAAACCATGAATAATTCCAAAGGAAATTCGTACAAACGCAAGGTGCAACTACAACGGAATTTTTCACAAACGTGACCCAATACCTGAAAAAAAGGGAGGGGTGTAAGGAAAAACGCACATTCCTGAATCCTGCGATAATTGAGCCCTACTATGGGACCCCCTTTTTAAAATTCAACTGCTTCATAACACCAATTACAACAGCTGGCTACCGCTCCCTCCAAGAACAATGCCCAATACTTTCTTCTCAGGAAGCTCTGAAAACAAGCACAGCTTGAGCTTGAAATTAAATGGGACGGGAACGAACGATTAGAATCCAGCCAGGGAAGGAACTCTATGAGGTTCGCATCGTGTTCTGGCCCTCCCCCCGGAAGAACGTTCTGCGAACAAAAGTGAAATAAATTTTTATTCCATGCAGATTTCGCGTTGTCTTCTTCTTCTGACCATAGGTTTTGCACGCTTTTGCATGTAGGTCAAGCTTAAGGTTTCTTCATAGAAAGCGAAGAGACCTCTCCTGTAACTTTTCCTCCCTTATTGCAATGAGTTTGTTAAGTAATTTAGGGTGACTGGGTATGGTACTTATTTGATGAAGTTTATTGTTATTTAGGACTGTTATGGGGTAATTTGCAATGCTAATTGGTTGTTGATTTGATGATGCCACTAATGGTTCATCGTAATGTCTTCGAATCTCATTTGTCTTTGGAAATTTTGCACGCTTGTGTAAGATGAAAACTAATTTTCATGGTGTTCGTTGGTTTGGGTGTAGAAATGAGCCTTCGTGAAAGAGAATAGGAATGGTTTCATTTAGCTGTATGAGATTCATTGAGCTTTTGCTTTGTGTCACAGTTGCATCGTTACCAGAGAAAAGGATTTTTAGTAATATAAGAAAGTATATCATTTGAAATATAATTATGTATTCCTCTCTGGTGATGTTTGGAATAAGTGGGTTTAGAAAATACAGGTTGTCAATTAACACAGAAAAATGGTTTAAAGAGAAAGGGATTTTACAATAAGTAGGTCGAGAGTAAGTGAAAGTTCATATTGTCGATTAACATAAAAAAGATTTAAAGAGAAAATAAGTTTTTCAGGGTGAAACTCCTTTTTTTCTCAAGAAATGAAACCCTTTGCAAGACTTCAGCAGATCAACTTTAATGAAATTTCTTTTTCCATTATACTTTCCATGTTATTTTCTTTTATAAGATAACTGCAGTCAGTGAATAAATGATTTACTACAAAGTTCCGCGTCCTTTCAATTTTCAACTTCAATTTCGACTTAGAACTTTTTTGATAGATGGCAGCACCAAAATTTAATGATTCAGGAATTAATATAATGTCCTTTTCTTTAACATAAAAGGAAAACAACATTTATGTACTGAAACGGGATAACTTTTATGCAAATAACATTAGTTTCTGATTTTAGCAATTTCTTAATGCAACATTCTGTGCTCTAACTATTGGATGCGTAACCATATTTAACAAAATTTATTTTGCCAAAATATAAGGGAAGATTAGAAAACCTAATTACTTCGGATAAGAGAGAAACTGCAAGGATAATTTTTTCTTCATATTACGAAGCAATATCGTTAATACCTTTAAAACTTAATTCAGTAGAGCTTTTTAGTTATTTTTACTAATAATGTGTTTAGTTTTAAAATTTGGTATAACGATGGGTAATAATTTCCTAAAAAAATATATCCTTTCTGCTTCTTTATTTATCCAAAATTCCGCTGTAAAAATGTTCAAAAGTATTCCCTGTATTGCTTATTTTATGATCAATCACTACAATAACAACATATGACTAATACCCCTCACTCTTCAGCATTGTTTTTGAATGGATCATTGTAGTAATAAGATAGAAGAGAGATCTTCTGTTGAAATTGAATGAAAAGAAAACCATTATGGCGGTTTTCGAACAGGGCTTGCTAATAATAATAGTCTACTGTGATTGGCCCCGCGTGTGGTAGAAATGACTGGTTGCCAGGTTCGTCTACTCCACCTTTTCACTGTCGTCTGCGTTCGTCCCTTATATCATCACCAAAATCGTAGACATTATTTTGCTTTGAAATTTTTCATAGGATATCACTTTGAGTACTAATACTAATTCATTTGTGGGTTTCCCCCGTAGTGGTTTTTTTTTATTTTGTAGTATACGATGAGAAGGAGATAGAAAGAAATGTATTTTGTATTTTATACCACGGAATGCTAATGCATAGAACGAATGTTGTTTATAATATTTTCCTGCTTTTCTATTTATACCTTATATTATAGTTGCAGAAATAGAACTGGAATATATTAAATGTCATTATACAGTTGCTACGTAAATACGATGATATGGTACTAGAATTTTAAAATAGTAGTAATAATGGTGAAAATGTTTTACCATAAGTACCAATACTTTTAAGTAATAAATAAATAAATTGACTTAGAATATTCCTATTTTTCTCAAGAATTTTTAATGTGATGAAAATTTTACTAATTTAAAAGCCCTTATCAAAGTCATCTATCATTTAGATTTCTAGGATATAATTTTCAGTAAATACTATATTTTTACAGAAACCAGAGAAGAGAGACTGAAATTTATTATTATTGGTGACACAATTAATTTTCATCTCCCCTTAGTAACATCTATTCTTGCACCATAAAAATATAACTAAACCTTAGCAATATACAATTTTATTATTTGAATGTTTTCTCTGAAAAATATTCCCCGTGAGTTGTTTGAGGTTAAAACTACGTAATTACACAGTGATGCGGAGTTAATTATATATCTATGTTTCCTAAAAAGTCATGTGAGTTAATGATATTTTTTAAGGCTATATTAATTTTTTGTTTCATATTTTATTGAATCATTACGAAATTGTGTATAAAGTTTATGGGAAAGTCTTGTACCTTGGTCCTACACTGTTTTCGGCTTAACTTTTTGTAACATAGCTAGTAACACTACACATGTAGTTAGTATCCTTACAACCAGAGAAGACTATTTAGCTAAATTACTTTTTAAAAAGTAAAAAAATTGAGATAATATAAGGAAATATTTTAAGTTTGGTTTCTAAGTTATATAGTTAAAAAAAAATACAGATTCTGTTTCAAAAGGAATTTTATACCTTAAAGTGTATTCAGATATAATATTATGTGCTTAAAATGGGGATGGGGGTTAACTGAAAATGGTGATCAGATATTTTTCAGTAAATGATCAAGTAGTGTACCTTGGACCTAAGGAGAGTGGTGTACTATAAGCTGATAAATATTGTTCTATGCAGTGTCGTAGCCACAAAAAAATTTCGGAGGGGGATATTGGAATTTTGGGGGGGGGGGTATTGGGTAAATTTAGTTCTCTTCTATGGTCAAAAAAGGAAAATTTCTGAGTTCCAGGGGGGGGGGTTATATCCCCTAATCCCCCCCTCTGGCTACGCCCATGGTTCTATGAGTTTTTCCACAATGAGTTAAGTTCAGAGGTGAAACTAAAGATTCTCTAGCAATACTAACCATGTTAACCATGAAAGTCATATATCTGTGAAAACAATTAATTTTGCTAAAAGAATTGGGGATACTGATAATATTTCATCCCCACACTATAACTACAAAAAACCAACCCCTCAACAAAGATGTTTTCAAATAATTCAAAACTGACTTCTACGATTGTGCTAATGAATCTTTGAATAAGTACATTCGAAAATGTTTGAAAGCAAGCAATCAAGTATGATGTGATGAGGCTGTGGCTGAATCAGTTTGGAGAGCATTCCAAGTAACCTTCAAACAATTAAATCTCGTCAGGGAATTAAAAAAAAAAATAAGATTTTTTTTTACATAGGTCCAAGGTACACCACCAATGTTGTATGTACCTTCGACCTATTTACTATGCTTAAACTTTCGCTAATTTTGATGAAATACTTCAATTAAAATTCTGAAAAGAAATATATACAATGTTGTGTATGATCACGGCTTACTAGATACTATCCAGGCTAGCCGAGTACGGAAATCATGATGATGGGAAAGTTGTTTCATAAGTTTATTTTGAATAAAAAAAACTACAGGGTAAAAAGTAAAAATAGGTCCGAGGTACACGACCTTTCCTACACATATTTTGATTATAGAAATTTAATATTAGCCTTTTCGGGATAGTTAGCCTCCCGAGGTTTCTTCAAGGACGTGGACAGGAAGGGGATTTGGGGTTAGGAGTTTCTGAAAGTTAGGAGTTTCTTTGTTTATTACTTGTATAGAAGGGCAAACTTATTACATATCCCCCAAAATTGATCATTGTCTTCTTCCAAAATTTTTTAGCCCCACTAGATCTCTGAACATCTTTCATTTTTTTGTCTATTTAATCAATCAACAACAAATCTCTACATCTTTATAGGAACTCTCCCATACTTTTATTTTCATTTGCTGCTATAAGAGTTAACGGTACTCAGTCCTGATATGTTTTTTAAGGATTTAGAAAACACATGGATTCATGATGGACTACTCTCACTGTTCATGTTGCTGATATTAAGATCAAGTGGGGTAATCAACAACATAAAAAATCTACTCTTAAAATTCAAGTTACAGCAATAAACGTAGATCTTTCTACATTTCGTTCTTTGTATACTTTATATATAGACTATGTCGTTCTGATCATCATGTGAAACAGTTTGCTAAAGATATTATTAATAATAAACCGAATAACTCAAAAAACAATAAAAACAAACCCCCTAAAATTTATCATTTTAAATTAAATGAAACGATAAGAAATGAGAACCCCCCCCCCCACAAAAACGAGTATCACCAATAAATAATTCTACAGTTTCCTATGTGGGGTTTAGTTATAACTGCTGTGTTGAGCAATAGATGGCGGTAGTAGAAGTAAAAGAAAAGCGTGAACGCAAATACGGTTTTTCTTATATAGAATATATAGATTAGTATATTTTTATTTTAATATACAAATTATTAAACTTAAAAAAGTCGAATTTGTATTAGGTTATAATATGAAAACATTATAATAAGGGTGAATATCAGTATTTAATTTTGGACTGTTCTAAAACTTTTAAAGAGTGCATACAAGGAGTTAATAAATTTATAGCAAACACATTTGATTTATTATTTACTTAAGATTTCAACTGAACAAAACTTCAACTGAACAAATCTAGCATTTTATTTCCTAATTACAATAAAATTAACTTAGTTGTTACAAAATAGATGAATCAATATCCAAGTTAAATGTCATCGGGCCAATACGTAAATTAAGTACTGTAAAAAAGAGAGATTTTTTTTTTCAACTTTATTATTTTTTTGCATGATTATCTGAAAATATATGTTCGCATTATGTACAAACATATTTTAAAAAAGACGTTAAAACACGAAAAAATAAAAGCTTTCTTTTCAAGAGGGAATTTTTTTCCCGGATAAGTGATTATTGAAGCAAAACATCTTGGAACTTTCTGCTTTACATTTCATTGGACAGTTTCGATGAAAAAATCTTATTATACCTCATAAAGTTTGGAACATAAATTTTACTCGTGAGCACTTCCTCTGACATACGTTGGTGCTGCTCTCTAGTGTACAAACACACAACTTTTATAAAAGTTCTTTTTACCAAAAAATAATTTAATATCTCCAAACTGAATAAATTTCAACTTTTTAAGAAATCCATATTTAATACCTAAACTTTATGTTGTATGCTTTGCTTGAGCATAAGTATCTAAAATTAACTCAATGGGTCTAGCCGGTTGTGGTTGCAGAACCAACGTAGCACCAACGTATGTCAGAGGAAGTGCTCACGAGTAAAATTTATGTTCCAAACTTTATGAGGTATATTAAGATTTTTTCATCGAAACTGTCCAATGAAATGTAAAGCAGAAAGTTCCAAGATGTTTTGCTTCAATAATCACTTATCCGGGAAAAAAATTCCCTCTTGAAAAGAAAGCTTTTATTTTTTCGTGTTTTAACGTCTTTTTTAAAATATGTTTGTACATAATGCGAACATATATTTTCAGATAATCATGCAAAAAAATAATAAAGTTGAAAAAAAAAATCTCTCTTTTTTACAGTTACATCTCGGGATGGGAAGGGGGAAGTTCACGAGTTCGATCCTAGGTAAATCTAATGTGGCCTAAAATAAATAGTTCTATATTCATTACCCAGGTAGCACAAGGACATTGGACAATGATGTGCCAATACTGGCCAATATCGCGAACATCGTTGAATATCGGACATCGGAATCACGATATCTGACAGCTTTGATCGATATTGCGTAATTTTTTAGAAGAGAGGGAGATTAGAAATACATTGAAAAACATTTTTTAAACGTTATTTGTATGAAAAATAAGTGTGAATGTCAATTTGGACCTTTTTACCCATTTTTTGGTAAAATTGCTAAAATAATATCGGTGAACTGATTTTGATTAATAATGGCCAATGTCGTGAAATGAATATCGCCATGGCGATTTCGATCGATATTGTATGGCGTTGCGTAACCGACATCAGAAAAACGAGATCACAAGTCAATTCAAAGTCGTAGGAAGGATATTGGCCGATGTTTGGCAGCATTGTAAAACTGTTATTGTAGGTACGATATTGATTGATAATGAGTGATTTTTTCATAGAGATGAAAAAAAAATTAGATGTAGATTTCATTTCCGAGTGTTTTTTGATGCCAGTTTTTGATTCTGACAACAGTTTTAAAATATTCATCAGTCAAAACAATATATGTAATTTTTATATTTAATCGGATATTGGCCGATATTTTTCAGGTAGAATGAAAACATTGGCCAATGCTGTACTGAGAGTGACCACTATCGTAGGATGTCGGAATCTGGATATCTGACAGCAATGATTGATAGCGAAGCAGTGTAAGCGAAAAGCCGCGAATGCGCTCTTCAACGTGCCGAGAGCATTTGCGGCGATGGCGGCTTCCTTGAAACCGTACGGAGAGCAACATTTACTCTTGCACCGCGCTACGAGCGCCAAATCGGTTACGGATAGTTACGGTCATTCGCGGCTGTTCGCTTAAGCTGCTTGGCTCTAATTTATGTCCGCCTTAAGAAACAATGTTAACCACCTTTTTGGTAAAATTGCTAAGATAATATTGGAGGAAGGATATTGACAAATATTGGACGAAGTCTTGAAATAGGTGTCGTAGAAATGATATTGTCTAATGAAATGATATTGTAGTAAAATATTGATTGAAAATGAGTGATTTTTTCATACAGATTAAATGGAAGTTAGATTAAATTTTTTTTTTCATCTCTGTGAAAAAATCAGTCATTATCAATCAATATCGTACCTACATTAATAACAATTTTACAATGCTGCCAAACATCGGCCAATATCCTTCCTACGACTTTGAATTGACTTGTGATCTCGTTTTTCTGATGTCGGTTACGCAGCGCCATACAATATCGATCGAAATCGCCATGGCGATATTCATTTCACGACAATGGCCATTATTAATCAAAATCAGTTCACCGATATTATTTTAGCGATTTTACCAAAAAATGGGTAAAGGTCCAAACTGACATTCACACTTATTTTTCCTACAAATAACGTTATAAAAAATGTTTTTCAATGTATTTCTAATCTCCCTCTCTTCTAAAAAATTACGCAATATCGATCAAAACTGTCAGATATCGTGATTCCGATGTCTGATATTCGCGATATTGGCCAGTATTGGTACATCATTGTCCAATATCCTTGTGCTAACTCGTGGCACGTTAAGCCTACTTGTACTGACTTTGATATTGAATAGCTCCGGATTTACTAGAATCACAGCTTAGCGGTTTGTAATTTGTGAAAGCATTTAAAATGAGGTTTCGAACCGCAAGTTTTACCAAGAGGTGGTGTAAAAATTGCGCAATCTGAAGAATTCAATGTTTCGTTTTCTTAGACGGTTTTTCACAGATTTCTCCCGAAATAATGATCTGAAAGCTTAGCAATAACCATATTCTTGAACAACTTTTTGAAACCTCTCAGAATAATGTTAGAGAGACTCCTTACCTCTCAGTAAAAAGGAGCTAGGGTGTTTGAAAGTGAAAATTAGAACGAGCTCATGGACTCAAAACATCAAAATATGGATCTCACCTCTTAGTGACAAAGATCGTTTTGAAGGGAATTTTAAGGAGATACACACATTAAAATTTCAGACCCCTACCTCTAAAACTCCGGGCGTGACGCCCAATTTAGGTTTTTTCAGTAAAACCAGAAAAACTCCCGAAATATGGATCCTACCCCCTTACGCTTTACATATTCTTAATCTACAAGTCTATGTGAACACTATGATATAAAATACTTGGGGGGCACTCATGCTTTCTCCCTTTCCACCTTTTTCTTACATCTCCAAAAACCCAATGAATCCCCATAAAAACTAGTAAGCCCCTTTTGTGTTCAAAAATTCCTGGATGATGGCAGAATCACCATGGAAACTCAAGTTTATGGAAAAAGCTTACCACATTACTCTACTACCATAAAAAAATTTAAAAAAAAAATCAAACTTATTATTAAATACCAATTTTGGGCCTTTTCGGACTTGTGTTTTTTCCCCGAAATACTGTTTTTTACCAGACTCTGTAAAGCCCCTAAATATGTACTCAATTGCTTAAAAATTCGATATATTTTGAGGTCATCTGTAAGAATATGCCAAAGAAATAAAATTTGAAAGCATTTAATGGGTTTAAAAAGTCCAAAACGCAGTATTTTGCCAGGAAAATGAAAAATGTCTGTAGCCTTAGCTGACCCGTTCCTCATCTCTACCGGGATTGGTTTTTATAAAGTTCTCGAGAAAAAAGAATTCGTAAAAATAAAAATTTCGTCCTACCAATTAAAATATGAGCACATTTTTACTTTCAAATTTATTTAATCAAGATTCCTTTTTAAAACTATTTACTTTTGATGATGTTTTATTTATGTCGAGTATAACTCTGTGGACTGAGCCACCCCGAAGATTGGATTTCCCTTCTGCAAATGGCAACACCATGGCAATACGTCATTCAATTGTTATTCGTTCTTGGAGGTTGGACTGTCCTCGCGTGTCGCTTGCACTCGCACTCATGGTCAGTTTCTTATGCTTCACATGCTTATTTCAAGTAAGTTATACGTTCAATATATTTTATTTAGTTACCATCAGTGTAGATAATTTTGTAAATGATGAAGTCTTCATTTGTTTGTGTTTGTTTGGTTAGCAAAATGGAATGCTACATCCTGTTGGATGATTTGCCTCATACAGTGATCGCAGTTGTCCTATAATTCCTATATTTTTGGGAAAATCCGAAAAAATGTCCTATATTTGTCCTATATTTTCAAAAACGGCCATTCGTCCTATATTTTTTCCATTTCACAAAACCAAAAACTTAAACTGCCTAAACTTCTTTCTTAAAAATCGAGAAATAGTTTTTATTTCCAAGAAAAAAGACTAATTATCGTGGAAAAAGTCGGAAAATTGCTATTTTTCGTGTAAGTTTCGTTTTGCGTGCGGAGTGACCAATTGCGGAGACCATTGCATAGTGCATTGTTTTGTTACCATTGCATGGTTTTAATAGTTTTATAATCTAAATTTTTGAGTCTGCTGGAATTTATTTACCATTTTTCAAATTTGTGAAAGGATTTTGAGCATTTTTAAAAGTAATTACCTTTTGGCCAAATATTTAAAATATTGAATTTTTCATAATATATTCTCATTAATTTGGTTTTATTATAAAAGGCTTGTGTATTAATGCATATTAAAATTTTGTCGTTCCAATAAAAGGTATGATTGATTTAATTTTGATGTCCTATATTTTTTTGTGGGAAATCCTATATTTTTTCTTGAGCCTGCTGCTATCACTGCTCATACCTGAGATATTTATTTTTGTAAATATTAACATAAATAACTATAATTGTAATTAAATTGTTAATTGCATACTAACTGCATTTAATATAATTGTGAAATCCAATTCGAACTACTCACCAGCTGCCACTACTTACTTAAACCTTTTAAAATGGTATATTATTGGAATTTTAACATGATTCGTAGGACAAAATTTACATTTTTGGTCAAATATTCTTACTGGTCGGTCAGTCTCATTGTCTTCAAAATTAATTTAGATGTTTAGGGAACTATGTAGCTTTTAGAAAGTTTATGACTTATGTTTTTCTAAAAAGTAAAACTGGAATCCCTAGTAAAAAGTTCAAAATTAAAATTTTGGAGTGCAGAATTATACTTTTCTATAGAGCTTTCCACACATAGTTATAATTAGGAAAACTGGAAAGTTCTGTCGTGTCAGGGAGCATCTGTGTATAATGCATTTTTTGGTTTGGTTTGGTTTTTTGGTTACATATATTTTCCGGTATGTGTGCTTGATCTCAAGGATCCGCTTATACACCTTCGTCAAGTAAGACAGACACAACAGAATTTTTACTGGCACAAAGAAGGAAAATACACCCAGGGGCGAGGTGAGAATCGAACTCACGACGGGGCAGTGCGCAGACTGCTGGCGTGAAAGGCAGAGGAGCAAACCGAACAGGCCATCCCGTCCCCCATTTTTTGGTATTTTTCCATTACAGTAAACTAGTTAGATAAACTTCAACTTCTATTTAAAGCCAGTTTGGTGAATTTTGCCTCTTTTTTTTTTGTTGGCTCACCTTTCAAGATATCCTAAATTCTAGAATTTAAAAGATTTTTCTTTTTTCTAGCTGCCATCTGGTGACCTAGCCCCAGTTAGTATCTCATGTTTACGAGGTGCTAAAAGAAAGGAGCAACAACAGAATATTCAATTGAAATGTGAAGGAGGAGGAACGCCTGACTGGTGACCATGGTAAGAAATCCATCATATGATTCAAATTAATGAGTATTTAAGGCAGGGTTGCTTGATTTAAATCAAGTTGATTTAAATCACCTGATTTTTTTTAAAAAAAATCATTGATTTAAATCAAAAATGTTAAACTGCCACAATTTAAATAAAAAATAGTTGTATGCTTTAAAATGCTTTGCAAGGTTATTTGAATTTCAATTTTTTTTTTAAATTCTGGTTATTGTACTACCAATTACAAAAATATTTACAACGAAAAGAGGTAAATAGCAGCGTTTGGAATCAATAATTGTGATAAATTAAACTAGAATTAAAAATCTTTAAATTTTTTTCAGGTATACATCCCCTTTTCAAAACACAAGCATGAGAATGATTTTTATCGAAAGCTTGCTTTTATAGTTTTAGTCATGTTTTCCAAACTATTATTTTTTTAAACATAATTACAGCGAATACTCTGGGTACATAACTGTCAATAAGTTGCTTATTTGATTTTATTTGTATAAGTAATTATTATTTTAAAGAAATAAATGCACAATACATTTAGTGAAATTAATTCAACTGAATTATTGAAATTAAAATTTTTACATAAAATTGATGCATAGATTTTTTTTAGAAATCATCACCATTTCTTTTAAAAATTGATTTCACAATTAGGTAAAAATAGTTATAGAAAGAAGGATAAAAAATTTTAGTAACTGATAGTACAATTAATTGTTCATTCACCATTTTAGGATGGGTTTGGGCATCTCACCATGAAATGGTAGCAAACTACTTCCCTTAATTAATTCAATTAATTAATGCCTAAAATAGATAAATATTGGGATGTTAAGTAATGCTAAACTATTATATAACATGCATATTACAATATCAGTAAATTATAACCAGTTTTGGGAAGTTCAGAGCTAGTAATTCATTTAAATAAAAAAATCTGATTTAAATAAAAAAAATCCTATTTAAATAAAAAAAATCAGCAACCCTGATTTAAGGTAAAAACAATATGAAATAACTTCCAATTGATGGGGAAGTAAAATTAAATAGTAACTGAGTAATTTAAAAGTTAATTCCCATTGATTTGTTTTGTGTCAACATCATAAGTATTAATGTTGTGCAATTGCCATGCTATTTTACTTGACAAATACAGGGGCCAAGAGGGGAAAAGAAAGAAAAAATGGCAAAACAAAAAGTATTTTTTGAATGGCTAATAAATGTTATTCTTTCTTGTACCCCTTCCCCCCTTCTTTCCTCCTTTATTAGCTCAAAAAGGGAGCACTTTCCAGAGTGCCCCCTTCGATCCACGCCTGGTAAGAATAAGTATACATCAAGTACCTATCATTACGTCTTTTTTAGGAGGTTAGGTGAAACATGCCAATCAAACTCGATGCGTCTAACAAAACTCAACTGTCAAACAGGGCACAACTACAATATACAGTATAATTTTGTATCTGGTTTTGACAGAAATGAAGATAATTTAATTATGTGATCCCCTTTAAAACATCACCTGTTTATTTGAAAATCCATTTTTAGTTTGTTTCCAATATATCAAGTAATTTAAATTGGAACTGATTCCATTTAAATATCAATAATGATCTTTTTATAAATATGTTCAAGCTTTTGATTTGACTAATCTGCATTTTTCACTAAAGCTAATTATTCTCCTTTCCTTCTAGCAGTAGCAGGGAAGAGGCATGGTAATATACAGACAAGGAAGCTGTCTGATGCAGACAAGGAATTACTCGATTGTTTTGCATCAGTCCCAAGCAAGCATAGAAATATTCTTTCAACTGAATTTTTTTTCTAAAAACAGTTAAAAATTGCTTCAAATGTTTCATATTAATTTAAAATTTTGATAATTATTTTTCAGGGGGTTTATCTGCCATTGTGGACATTGGTACTCAACATATAGTAAAAGGTTTCATAATTATTATAACACAAAATTTTATCTTATTAATTTAATTTTTGAATTATTTACCTCTTTAGTTTAAAAATGATATTTAAAAGCTATAATTCAAATTCATTTTTAAAGTTTATTCTTTGTTTTAAGTTTTTGTGCAAACAGAATTTTTCTACAAATAATACTACTACTTTTATGCAATAATTAATTTTACTTTGTTTCTGTAGAAAAGAGTATTTTGAATATGTTTAGACTTTTTTAAAAATTCAAATGTGTAAAATTTTGTGTATATATTTTTAAAAATTAATTAAGGGATAAAACATAAAAATGTCCAACTTAGCTAAACTTTTTTTCCAAAAAATTTTTGCATTCTAAATAATTAATATCATTGAGTAACAATGTCCATCCTGGTGGAACTCACAAGACGTAGCTCTCAAATACCCAAAATATGTCATTTTTAAGTGGTATAATTTATGTCAAATTTATTAATGTTCTACAGATAAAGAATGACTATTAATTCTGATGTTCAGTGGATGAAGTATTTGTAAAATAAACATGTATACTTGCAAAATAAATCATTGTATTATATTTACTTTGCAGCTGTTTTTTTTCTCATGAAATCTTTAAGTATTTAATTCTTGATTTATGTGTGGTTATCAACAAATGCAATAAAAGTGTATTTCAGATATGGACACCTGTGAATATTTGGAGGAATTGAGCATTTTTTTGTAAGTGATATTGATCAAAGTTGTAATTGGTTTCTCTGGTTTAGAAAATATGAAGGATTGAAAAAAAACTATTTAGGCATGAGTATATATATTTAGTAGGTATGTCTGGAATATATAAGGAACAATTTATAAAACTTGTAAAGCATTTGCTGTAAAAATAATTAATAATGATACACTTGTGAATAACAAGAGGTATATTAAAGTGGAAAAGTGATTTTCATCAATGGTTATGTTTAGAATTCCTATCAGTGGGGAACTGTCTATTCAGCAATCTCAAATCTGATAATGTCGATTCCATCCGGTATTTGCCATTATATCAGGCTCCACAAAAATTTATAAGGGGTGCTGATTTTAATGGCGAATACCGAACGGAATCGATAACTATTGGAAAAGACGGAGGTCGAAACTCCGGCGTTAATTAATGCTGTACGATATTCAAAAATTGCAAATCCGAGATTGGCCGATATTTTTGACGGGACCGAATAACATCGAAACTCGGGCATTGATCAGTGTTCTAAATTATTCTAGAATCTCGCATGACATCGATAGATCTCGGAAAAAACGAACATCGAAACTCCAGGATTGATCAGTATTCATCAATCTCGAATCCAATATTTTTTGAGGGGTCTGATGATCGCCAATACCTCATGACATCGATAGATCTCGGAAAAGACGAACATCGAAACTCCAGGATTGATCAGTAATGTTCAGTATTTATCAATACCAATCCGATACTAGCTGATATTTAATTTTGAGACTGGCCAATGTTTGCAGAACGAAATTGGCCAATGCTGTCGTGACGACATTGTCCGATATCGATAAAAACGAATATCGGAGATGCGAGATTAATCAGTGTTGTCTAATATTATCTGATTTCGAGAATCGGTATTGGCCGATGTTCAAGGGGGGGTCATTTTGGTAGTGGCCAATATCGACCATACAATATCGATCGGGATTCGTGTGCTACCTGGGTAGTGAGGCAAGAATTCTGGTAGTTGGCAGAGTGGCAGTGGCGTAACTAGAGTTGACTCATGGGGAGTTACTCTACTCCGACCAGTCAACCCCTCCAAAATATTACTCCCTTTTAAAAAAATGTCTCATAATATAGGTATAATATAAACAACTTTTTTTGTCAAAACTTCCGAAGGGAAAACTTCATCTAAGAGGCTTAATTTTCAAGGGAAAAATACAGTATAGCACTATAACAGACGTAAAAATTTTAGAGGGGGGTCTGGGGGTTCTCACCCAGAATTTTTAAAAATTTGTCTCTCACAATGTAGTGTTTAAACTCATTTTGAGGCCCTTTTTTCTCCTCTTCTGTAGCTCTTACTTTGGTTTATAAGGATAAATGAACTTTGAATTAAGATTTATATAGCCAGTTGTATCAACTCAGTCAAGCTGTGTTGTTTCGTAAATAGTATTCCTTTCTAACATTAAAGTTGTATTTTCTAACTTTTTTTTATCCATATTTCTACTCATTGAAAAATTTCATAACTTTTAACTTAAATATGATTGGACTTGTGCTTAGAATGAAAGTGATCAAGTCTATACCAAATTCTGATGTAAATAAATGAGGGTTATCTATACAGGTCCAAAAATTAGGACTACATATACTATCGTGAGGGATAATTTTCGCCGTGGATCAACTTTTACCAAAACTTAGCTAAAACGGGGATACAATTTACATGTGAACAATGATATCCCCAGATATTGATACTTAATTGCAGGAACGTGGTTTGGTTTCAACTTATAGAGAAAAATACTATTTACAAAACGTTCGGCAAAACCCCTATAGGTTATTATGTAATTTGGTTGAAGACAAGTGGTTAATATATGATACCATAATCGTCTATTAATCCAGATCCTTAATTGAGCATGATCTCCTGTTTGATTATCTCAGTATTTTCCATAGAGAAACTATTTTTACCTGTTAAAACATTCTAAACAGTACTAGCTTACATGCCCTTTAAAAATGTTAAATATATGCGTATAATTAAGTTTGTAAAAATTGATATTAGTGTTTACTTTGACTAAGAAAGTAGAGTGGAACCCTTCATCAATCCTTTGATCACTTCAATCCCAAATTAACATAAAATATTAGATACACTGGTGTAAAATCATTTCGAGTTAAATATCTGACTATTGAGAGCTAACATTTACTGCACGTTGACGATTCAAGAAAAAGTCGCCGCGCTTTTCACAGCGCGCCGCTTTTTTCTCAGCGCGCCGCTTTTTTACAAGCGTGCCGCTTTTTCACCAGCGCGCGCAATTCTAAAGAAAATCGCCGCGTTAACAGAAGCCTGCTGATTTTTTCACGACTTGATCAAAATCGTACGCGCTAAATCTTAAGGACGCGCTTTTTTTTAAATGGCGAGTTAGATACGCTATAGCGAGCGCGTGCAGGGCTCTGATCTGAACCTTTTGTACCTGTCTTTTAAGAACGCAAATTTTTTATGGAGTCTGGGGATCATCCCCTAGAAAATTGTAGGGATTTTGACCCTGAATAATTCATTTTTGATCCGCACAGGCGCTTGATGAACGAAAAAAGTTTGGAGAATCTGAGGAAAGTGACACCTTGGGCTAAAAAGGGGCCAAGAATGGAAAAGGAAGAGGGAAAAAAAGGGTAAAAAGAAGAAAAAAAAATTATCTTTTTTTAAATGAAAAAAAAAAAATCTTGGTCTTCAAAATCTACTTTCTTTTTTACGCCTTTTCTCTCTTTTTCCAATCTTTCCTTTTCTTTTTCAGCCCAAGGAGGGGGCATTCTCCGAAGTGCTTCCCATTGAATCCGCGCCTGGCTGAAATGTATTTTGAAATATTAAAAAGTCGTTTTATACCATTTTGTTACCTGCTAATCAATTATATTTCTTGCAGGGATAATATAATGACACAACACTCCTATCTCTATAATGAGCTATATGAACTCAATTTGTTGTCAATAATTTGTTTCATGTCAATAAAAATTTTTTATGTTTTAGTGAATACAGGGTGGGCAAAAAGTCAGTACAATTTTGAAAATAAAAAATAAATCGGAATAAAAATGGTTTTCAGTCTTAGCATCCTTCAGTCTCAGGGATTTTTTAAGGCAATAAAAAAATTAGTTCAAAATTATAATAATTTATAGTTTCTATGGAACTTTCAAAAGTGTATCGACTTTTTGCCCACCCATGAATAAAGTTATGGAGTGGTTGGTTGTCCTTCATACACACTCAAATTCATAAAATTAGAAAAAAAGCCTCGAACCGAAAATTTTACAAACAAATAAGAAATAGCACTGAAAATAAATTCAACAAACATATATTTTTAAAATTAAAAAAAAAAAATGTTCTTTTTTATTAGATAAAAATTTTATTTTTTAAGCTATAGTTAGGTTGTATATGAAATTCAAATTTAAAAAATAATCTGTAAAGATCGATGCATTTTTTAAAGCTTAACAGAACTGGAGTTATTCAAAATAAAAGGGCTATAATTTTTTTTCTTTCAAATTTTCCAAAAAATCACCAAAAAATTCGAATAAATATATTTTCATGTTTCTTTCACAGTAAAGAATAACCCCTAAAAGTGTTAGTGAAATTCACACATGAGGATCAGGTTGCAGGTTGACACAGGATGATATACAAAATTCATACAAAAAATAAATTTTGAACATAATTGAGAAAAATAAGACTTGGATAACACACACTGCATGTTTCTTATTGTTCACAATATCGAAATTAATAATAACACTGCTCAACAATGAAAAAATTTCTTTGATGAAAATAGTCATATCTTATAGATTTTGGGTCGCTGAAAACGAAAATCGCCATCAAAATTCTCAATTGGTTCGGGATTTTCGGGGAACGGCCCCTCCCCCTTTTTACGTTTTTTGTAGCCTTAATGACTTTGAATTCGATTTTCAGTGTCAAAAAGCATTACTGAAGTCTTGAAACTACTCACAAACGGACAAGGAAGGTTTAAATTTATAAAATGTGAAATTTTGTAGCAAATGGATAGGTTTAAGGGGTCATTACCCCCCTAAAAAGGCGAAAAAATAGCTAAAAATAATAGAGATTTTTATACGATATTTTTTCCTATTATTTTTTACGCAATTCACCTTTGAAGGGTCTTAACCCATCCCCAAGGACCCAAATTTGATGTCAATATGCAGCAATAATTTTTACTTAAAGCGGTTGAGGTGTTAGCGCCCCAAAAGCCCCCGCGAAAAGTCCGAAAGACTCAATCGCTTTGTCACTCGCGCGCTCTGGAATTAATATTTTTGCTTTGAGAAGTTTAAAATAGACATAAGGGCATATAAATGTATGGTATACTGAACCTTTTAACTTAATTGGCCACTTAATCAGTCAAACAGGGTGTTGGTACTACGCGGGCGGAATAGAACTGGTGTAGAGACACTATATATGAAATTTTATCGTCAAAATTTTTAGAGATCAAGATAGTCATTTCTTACAGATTTTGGGTCGCTAAACACAAAAATCCCCCTCAAAATGCTTAATTGACTCTGCTTCTTGAGTAATTATTTTTTTTATTACTCTATGGGGCGTTATAGTTACGAAAAAGTTCAAGTAAAAAAAGGAGATACATTACCATATAAGTTCATACCTCCAGTGGTAACATCCAAACCATGTATTAGCTCTGGTTGAACGTGAGTTCCAGAGCGCGCGAGTGACAACGCGATTGAGAGGGTCTTTCGTACTCTTCCGCGGGGGCTTTTGGGGCGCTAACACCTCAACCGCTTTTAGTAAAAATTATTGCTGCATATTGACTTCAAATTTGGGTCCTTGGGGATGGGTTAGGACCCTTCAAAGGTGAATTGCGTAAAAAATAATAGGAAAAAATATCGTATAAAAATCTCTATTATTTTTAGCTATTTTTTCGCCTTTTTAGGGGGGTAATGACCCCTTAAACCTATCCATTTGCTACAAAATTTCACATTTTATAAATTTAAACCTTCTTTGTCCGTTTGTGAGTAGTTTCAAGACTTCAGTAATGCTTTTTGACACTTAAAATCGAATTCAAAGTCATTAAGTCATCAAAAAACGTAAAAAGGGGGAGTGGCCGTTCCCCGAAAATCCCGAACCAATTGAGAATTTTGATGGCAATTTTCGTTTTCAGCGACCCAAAATCTATAAGAAATGACTATTTTCATCAAAGAAAAAATTTTGAAGGTCAAATTTGTTGAACAGTGTAATCTGCAGTAGCTTTAAAATTCTCGGAGAGACATGAGCGAATGGCCTGGACGTCAAGATCGTGATGCTACAAATCGAAAGGACCCGGATTCAAAGCCTGCCTACCACAGAGTACTAGAACAGAGAGTCCACGGCCATAGGCCATAATGGAAATCGAAAATCATGACATCTTGTTACAGGTTGGGAGAATTGTGGCGCTGGGATCGCACTAAACTCACTAGCGTCTGGATCCAGTCTGAATCGTTCGCCGGCTGCCTATGGGAGATCGAAAACACCTTTCTACGCATGCGCTGAGTTCTAATTTGGCGAGAGATTTAAGCGGCAGGCATACGTTCCAGACTCTAGTGTGGCGCCCTCACATCAATAACGCATTTGAAAATAGCCTCGTGGACCCTCTGTTAGGATATTTCTCTGTGCTGCCTACCACTATTTTGAATTTATATATTAACTTTAAATTATTAAAATAAACCAGAGGCTTCAGGAACGGATGGTACAGTTGGTTAACGCACTGCCATCTGAGGTAGGTGACAGACGTTCACAAAAGGTTTCGAGTTCGATCCTCGGCTGTATTTTCTGTTTTTTTTTTTTAAATGGTGAAGTATCAACTTCATATTAATTACAAGACTGTCTCAGCCGCAGGAACGGATGGCTTGGTGGTTAGCACACCAGACTGCCATCCGAAAGGCCCTCAGATCGAATCTGAGCCTTCTCAGCGGGTATAGCACTCGGAAATAAATACTGATTGGTATTTATAAACTTTCCTGCTTAATTCACGGGGGGTCTTAATATTTCTAATTTTCAACGTTAACTGTAACCGTAACAGTAAAATTAATTGAAAATAATACTATTTTTGATGACTTTTACACTCTTTTTTGTAACATTTCTAAGACGTTAACTCTTTTGCCTACGACGGAAACAGAAAGAATGTAAGAATGAGGAGGACAGTATCAGAAACTTCCATCCGCAAACCCCTGCCACCAACCCAGGCGTTTCATTTAACTTAGGATTTTTATCCTTATTTATTAAGCGGTAACAAAATTTCAGTCAGAGTTAATGAAGATGCTCTACTTAATATGTTTTTCTTAATTTAAAAAGTGGTGACTAAAAACCACATCCACTAAAATACGAAACCGTTTAAGAACATAATTACTTCTAAACTTATATTTCACAGGTTATGGAAAGAATGTCTGGACTGTTACCTTATATTAACAGAGCCATTCCAAACGCAAGACACAGATAGATCCCGTTACAGAGATATTAATTTTGCTCTACTTAATAATTTTCGCTTAATTTAAAAAGCGGTGACTAAAAACAACTACCGCTAAAATGAAATAATCCAAACCGATTAAGAACAGAGCTCTAAACTTATATTTCACAGATTATGGAATGGATGCTTCACGGTTTTCTCATGACAAGAGAAACACTTCTCACGCAGGATATAGATCCCGTTACAGAGAAAATATTTTTGCTCAACTTAATACTTTTCGCTTAATTTAAAAAGCGGTGACTAAAAACCACTCCCACTAAAATGAAATAATCCGAACCGATTAAGAACAGAGCTCTAAACTTATATTTCACAGGTATGAAAAGGATGCTTCACTGTTTTCTCATGTTAAGAGAAACACTTCTCACGCAGGACATAGATCCCGTTACAGGGCAAATATTTATGCTCAACTTAGTACTTTTCACTTAATTTAAAAAGCGGTGACTAAAAACCACTACCACTAAAATGAAATAATCTAAACCGATTACGAACAGAGCTCTAAACTTATATTTCACAGGTTATGGAAGGGATGCTTCACGGTTTTCTCATGACAAGAGAAACACTTCTCACGCAGGACATAGATCCCGTTACACAGATAATATTTTTGCTCAACTTAATACTTTTCACTTAATTTAAAAAGCGGTGACTAAAAACCACTACCGCTAAAATGAAATAATCCAAACTGATTAAGAACAGAGCTCTAAACTTATATTTCACAGATTATGGAATGGATGCTTCACGGTTTTCTCATGACAAGAGAAACACTTCTCACGCAGGATATAGATCCCGTTACAGAGACAATATTTTTGCTCAACTTAATACTTTTCACTTAATTTAAAAAGCGGTGACTAAAAACCACTCCCACTAAAATGAAATAATCCGAACCGATTAAGAACAGAGCTCTAAACTTATATTTCACAGGTATGAAAAGGATGCTTCACTGTTTTCTCATGTTAAGAGAAACACTTCTCACGCAGGACATAGATCCCGTTACAGGCCAAATATTTATGCTCAACTTAGTACTTTTCACTTAATTTAAAAAGCGGTGACTAAAAACCACTACCACTAAAATGAAATAATCTAAACCGATTACGAACAGAGCTCTAAACTTATATTTCACAGGTTATGGAAGGGATGCTTCACGGTTTTCTCATGACAAGAGAAACACTTCTCACGCAGGATATAGATCCCGTTACAGAGACAATATTTTTGCTCAACTTAATACTTTTCACTTAATTTAAAAAGCGGTTACTAAAAACCACTCCCACTAAAATGAAATAATCCAAACCGATTAAGAACAGAGCTCTAAACTTATATTTCACAGGTATGAAAGGGATGCTTCACTGTTTTCTCATGTTAAGCGAAACACTTCTCACGCAGGACATAGATCCCGTTACACAAATAATATTTTTGCTCAACTTAATACTTTTCACTTAATTTAAAAAGCGGTGACTAAAAACCACTACCGCTAAAATGAAATAATCCAAACTGATTAAGAACAGAGCTCTAAACTTATATTTCACAGATTATGGAATGGATGCTTCACGGTTTTCTCATGACAAGAGAAACACTTCTCACGCAGGATATAGATCCCGTTACAGAGACAATATTTTTGCTCAACTTAATACTTTTCACTTAATTTAAAAAGCGGTTACTAAAAACCACTCCCACTAAAATGAAATAATCCAAACCGATTAAGAACAGAGCTCTAAACTTATATTTCACAGGTATGAAAGGGATGCTTCACTGTTTTCTCATGTTAAGCGAAACACTTCTCACGCAGGACATAGATCCCGTTACACAGATAATATTTTTGCTCAACTTAATACTTTTCACTTAATTTAAAAAGCGGTGACTAAAAACCACTACCGCTAAAATGAAATAATCCAAACTGATTAAGAACAGAGCTCTAGACTTATATTTCACAGATTATGGAATGGATGCTTCACGGTTTTCTCATGACAAGAGAAACACTTCTCACGCAGGATATAGATCCCGTTACAGAGACAATATTTTTGCTCAACTTAATACTTTTCACTTAATTTAAAAAGCGGTTACTAAAAACCACTCCCACTAAAATGAAATAATCCGAACCGATTAAGAACAGAGCTCTAAACTTATATTTCACAGGTATGAAAGGGATGCTTCACTGTTTTCTCATGTTAAGCGAAACACTTCTCACACAGGACATAGATCCCGTTACACAGATAGTATTTTTGCTCAACTTAATACTTTTCACTTAATTTAAAAAGCGGTGACTAAAAACCACTACCGCTAAAATGAAATAATCCAAACTGATTAAGAACAGAGCTCTAAACTTATATTTCACAGATTATGGAATGGATGCTTCACGGTTTTCTCATGACAAGAGAAACACTTCTCACGCAGGATATAGATCCCGTTACAGAGACAATATTTTTGCTCAACTTAATACTTTTCACTTAATTTAAAAAGCGGTGACTAAAAACCACTCCCACTAAAATGAAATAATCCGAACCGATTAAGAACAGAGCTCTAAACTTATATTTCACAGGTATGAAAAGGATGCTTCACTGTTTTCTCATGTTAAAAGAAACACTTCTCACGCAGGACATAGATCCGATTACAGGCCAAATATTTTTGCTCAACTTAGTACTTTTCACTTAATTTAAAAAGCGGTGACTAAAAACCACTCCCACTAAAATGAAATAATCCGAACCGATTAAGAACAGAGCTCTAAACTTATATTTCACAGGTATGAAAAGGATGCTTCACTGTTTTCTCATGTTAAAAGAAACACTTCTCACGCAGGACATAGATCCCGTTACAGGCCAAATATTTTTGCTCAACTTAGTACTTTTCACTTAATTTAAAAAGCGGTGACTAAAAACCACTCCCACTAAAATGAAATAATCTAAACCGATTAAGAACAGAGCTCTAAACTTATATTTCACAGGTTATGGAAGAGATGCTTCACGGTTTTCTCATGTGAAGAGAAACACTTCTCACGTAGGACATACGTAGGACGTAGGACATACTTAGGACATACAACTGTCAAGATTTAGTCCACTAACAGGTTTAATCTTTTATTCAAGAACTTTTTGTAAATTCACCTTACTACGATTCAAGGTACTTACTGATTCATGAGTTGTAGTAACCTAAAATGGCTACTTTGCCTCAGTATCTCAAGCAAAAGCTAGGTTTGTTTTAGGAGTAAAACCCTTGTCATTACTTTTATTAGTAAATAATTTCAACAACGAAATTTTCGAGGTAGTTTCATTAAGATTAGGTGCAGTTTGATAACCTTTTTACATAACTTGTAGTAGTCAAAGTGGTCATTACCTCTGTAACTCAAATACTTGAATTTATTCTTCGGCAGGATGTTTCCTTCTTTGCTCTCTTGCATGCTTATGAATATAAAAACCATAATACTCAAGCGTAAATCGGAAGAAGTATACTTTTTCTGAATGTAACCCAATTTATAAGATTAGTTAAAAACGGTAGATGTTTGAATTTTGTAGATAGGTGGTTAGATTATCTTTTTTTTGCATGATCAACGAGTATTGAATCAATATATATGGAGTGACATGACTGTTTTTATGAGAAGGATTGCTGATATATAGTCTGAATGGATCTGGTAAATGTACATTTTGTTCGGGATTTTTGAGAATTGCGAAGAAAACCCTCCCAATTATTTTAAAGCCTATGACAAGTGTCAATATTCCAGCAGTTAAAAAACTAGAAAAATGTAATCTCAAATTAAATCCATTGGTACCCAGGTAGCACACGAATCCCGATCGATATTGTATGGTCGATATTGGCCACTACCAAAATGACCCCCCCTTGAACATCGGCCAATACCGATTCTCGAAATCAGATAATATCGGACAACACTGATTAATCTCGCATCTCCGATATTCGTTTTTATCGATATCAGACAATGTCGTTACGACAGCATTGGCCAATTTCGTTCTGCAAACATTGGCCAGTCTCAAAATTAAATATCAGCTAGTATCGGATTGGTATTGATAAATACTGAACATTACTGATCAATCCTGGAGTTTCGATGTTCGTCTTTTCCGAGATCTATCGATGTCATGAGGTATTGGCGATCATCAGACCCCTCAAAAAATATTGGATTCGAGATTGATGAATACTGATCAATCCTGGAGTTTCGATGTTCGTTTTTTCCAAGATCTATCGATGTCATGCGAGATTCTAGAATAATTTAGAACACTGATCAATGCCCGAGTTTCGATGTTATTCGGTCCCGTCAAAAATATCGGCCAATCTCGGATTTGCAATTCTTGAATATCGTACAGCATTAATTAACGCCGGAGTTTCGACCTCCGTCTTTTCCAATAGTTATCGATTCCGTTCGGTATTCGCCATTAAAATCAGCACCCCTTAGAAATTTTTGTGGAGCCTGATATAATGGCAAATACCGGATGGAATCGACATTATCAGATTTGAGATTGCTGAATAGACAGTTCCCCACTGATAGGAATTCTAAACATAACCATTGATGAAAATCACTTTTCCACTTTAATTATACCTCTTGTTATTCACAAGTGTATCATTATTAATTATTTTTACAGCAAATGCTTTACAAGTTTTATAAATTGTTCCTTATATATTCCAGACATACCTACTAAATATATATACTCATGCCTAAATAGTTTTTTTCAATCCTTCATATTTTCTAAACCAGAGAAACCAATTACAACTTTGATCAATATCACTTACAAAAAAATGCTCAATTCCTCCAAATATTCACAGGTGTCCATATCTGAAATACACTTTTATTGCATTTGTTGATAACCACACATAAATCAAGAATTAAATACTTAAAGATTTCATGAGAAAAAAAAACAGCTGCAAAGTAAATATAATACAATGATTTATTTTGCAAGTATACATGTTTATTTTACAAATACTTCATCCACTGAACATCAAAATTAATAGTCATTCTTTATCTGTAGAACATTAATAAATTTGACATAAATTATACCACTTAAAAATGACATATTTTGGGTATTTGAGAGCTACGTCTTGTGAGTTCCACCAGGATGGACATTGTTACTCAATGATATTAATTATTTAGAATGCAAAAATTTTTTGGAAAAAAAGTTTAGCTAAGTTGGACATTTTTATGTTTTATCCCTTAATTAATTTTTAAAAATATATACACAAAGTTTTACACATTTGAATTTTTAAAAAAGTCTAAACATATTCAAAATACTCTTTTCTACAGAAACAAAGTAAAATTAATTATTGCATAAAAGTAGTAGTATTATTTGTAGAAAAATTCTGTTTGCACAAAAACTTAAAACAAAGAATAAACTTTAAAAATGAATTTGAATTATAGCTTTTAAATATCATTTTTAAACTAAAGAGGTAAATAATTCAAAAATTAAATTAATAAGATAAAATTTTGTGTTATAATAATTATGACACCTTTTACTATATGTTGAGTACCAATGTCCACAATGGCAGATAAACCCCCTGAAAAATAATTATCAAAATTTTAAATTAATATGAAACATTTGAAGCAATTTTTAACTGTTTTTAGAAAAAAAATTCAGTTGAAAGAATATTTCTATGCTTGCTTGGGACTGATGCAAAACAATCGAGTAATTCCTTGTCTGCATCAGACAGCTTCCTTGTCTGTATATTACCATGCCTCTTCCCTGCTACTGCTAGAAGGAAAGGAGAATAATTAGTTTTAGTGAAAAATGCAGATTAGTCAAATCAAAAGCTTGAACATATTTATAAAAAGATCATTATTGATATTTAAATGGAATCAGTTCAAATTTAAATCACTTGATATATTGGAAACAAACTAAAAATGGATTTTCAAATAAACAGGTGATGTTTTAAAGGGGGTCACATAATTAAATTATCTTCATTTCTGTCAAAACCAGATACAAAATTATACTGTATATTGTAGTTGTGCCCTGTTTGACAGTTGAGTTTTGTTAGACGCATCGAGTTTGATTGGCATGTTTCACCTAACCTCCTAAAAAAGACGTAATGATAGGTACTTGATGTATACTTATTCTTACCAGGCGTGGATCGAAGGGGGCACTCTGGAAAGTGCTCCCTTTTTGAGCTAATAAAGGAGGAAAGAAGGGGGGAAGGGGTACAAGAAAGAATAACATTTATTAGCCATTCAAAAAATACTCTTTGTTTTGCCATTTTTTCTTTCTTTTCCCCTCTTGGCCCCTGTATTTGTCAAGTAAAATAGCATGGCAATTGCACAACATTAATACTTATGATGTTGACACAAAACAAATCAATGGGAATTAACTTTTAAATTACTCAGTTACTATTTTACTTCCCCATCAATTGGAAGTTATTTCATGTTGTTTTTACCTTAAATCAGGGTTGCTGATTTTTTTTATTTAAATAGGATTTTTTTTATTTAAATCAGATTTTTTTATTTAAATGAATTACTAGCTCTGAACTTCCCAAAACTGGTTATAATTTACTGATATTGTAATATGCATGTTATATAATAGTTTAGCATTACTTAATATCCCAATATGTATCTATTTTAGGCATTAATTAATTGAATTAATTAAGGGAAGTAGTTTGCTACCATTTCTTGGTGAGATGCCCAAACCCATCCTAAAATGGTGAATGAACAATTAATTGTACCATCAGTTACTAAAATTTTTTATCCTTCTTTCTATAACTATTTTTACCTAATTGTGAAATCAATTTTTAAAAGAAATGGTGATGATTTCTAAAAAAAATCTATGCATCAATTTTATGTAAAAATTTTAATTTCAATAATTCAGTTGAATTAATTTCACTAAATGTATTGTGCATTTATTTCTTTAAAATAATAATTACTTATACAAATAAAATCAAATAAGCAACTTATTGACAGTTATGTACCCAGAGTATTCGCTGTAATTATGTTTAAAAAAATAATAGTTTGGAAAACATGACTAAAACTATAAAAGCAAGCTTTCGATAAAAATCATTCTCATGCTTGTGATTTGAAAAGGGGATGTATACCTGAAAAAAATTTAAAGATTTTTAATTCTAGTTTAATTTATCACAATTATTGATTCCAAACGCTGCTATTTACCTCTTTTTGTTGTAAATATTTTTGTAATTGGTAGTACAATAACCTATCTCCCAGTTATTTTAAAAAAATTGAAATAAAATATATTGAATATAAAAATATTGAAATAAAATTGAAATGCAAATAACCTTGCAAAGCATTTTAAAGCATACAACTATTTTTTTATTTAAATTGTGGCAGTTTAACATTTTTGATTTAAATCAATGATTTTTTAAAAAAAAATCAGGTGATTTAAATCAAGCAACCCTGCCTTAAATACTCATTAATTTGAATCATATGATGGATTTCTTACCATGGTCACCAGTCAGGCGTTCCTCCTCCTTCACATTTCAATTGAACATTCTGTTGTTATTCCTTTCTTTTAGCACCTCGTAAACATGAGATACTAACTGGGGCTAGGTCACCAGATGGCAGCTAGAAAAAAGCAAAATCTTTTAAACTCTAGAATTTAGGATATCTTGAAAGGTGAGCCAACAAAAAAAAAGAGCCAAAATTCACCAAACTGGCTTTAAATAGAAGTTGAAGTTTATCTAACTAGTTTACTGTAATGGGAAAATACCAAAAAATGCATTATACACAGATGCTCCCTGACACGACAGAACTTTCCAGTTTTCCTAATTATAACTATGTGTGGAAAGCTCTATAGAAAAGTATAATTCTGCACTACAAAATTTTAATTTTGAACTTTTTACTAGGGATTCCAGTTTTACTTTTTAGAAAAACATAAGTCATGAACTTTCTAAAAGCTACATAGTTCCCTAAACATCTAAATTAATTTTGAAGACAATGAGACTGACCGACCAGTAAGAATATTTGACCAAAAATGTAAATTTTGTCCTACGAATCATGTTAAAATTCCAATAATATACCATTTTAAAAGGTTTAAGTAAGTAGTGGCAGCTGGTGAGTAGTTCGAATTGGATTTCACAATTATATTAAATGCAGTTAGTATGCAATTAACAATTTAATTACAATTATAGTTATTTATGTTAATATTTACAAAAATAAATATCTCAGGTATGAGCAGTGATAGCAGTAGGCTCAAGAAAAAATATAGGATTTCCCACAAAAAAATATAGGACATCAAAATTAAATCAATCATACCTTTTATTGGAACGACAAAATTTTAATATGCATTAATACACAAGCCTTTTATAATAAAACCAAATTAATGAGAAGTTTTGATAAAAGCACTATTTAAAATAGTTTAAGAGAGTATTTATGAAAAATTCAATATTTTAAATATTTGGCCAAAAGGTAATTACTTTTAAAAATGCTCAAAATCCTTTCACAAATTTGAAAAATGGTAAATAAATTCCAGCAGACTCAAAAATTTAGATTATAAAACTATTAAAACCATGCAATGGTAACAAAACAATGCACTATGCAATGGTTTCCCAAAAATATAGGAATTATAGGACAACTGCGATCACTGTATGAAGCAAATCATCCAACAGGATGTAGCATTCCATTTTGCTAACCAAACAAACACAAACAAATGAAGACTTCATCATTTACAAAATTATCTACACTGATGGTAACTAAATAAAATATATTGAACGTATAACTTACTTGAAATAAGCATGTGAAGCATAAGAAACTGACCATGAGTGCGAGTGCCGCGAGTGCAAGCGACACGCGAGGAAAGAAAGAATAACAAATGAATGACGTATTGCCATGGTGTTGCCATTTGCAGAAGGGAAATCCAATCTTTGGGGTGGCTCAGTCCACAGAGTTATACTCGACATAAATAAAACATCATCAAAAGTAAATAGTTTTAAAAAGGAATCTTGATTAAATAAATTTGAAAGTAAAAATGTGCTCATATTTTAATTGGTAGGACGAAATTTTTATTTTTACGAATTCTTTTTTCTCGAGAACTTTATAAAAACCAATCCCAGTAGAGATGAGGAACGGGTCAACTAAGGCTACAGACATTTTTCATTTTCCTGGCAAAATACTGCGTTTTGGACTTTTTAAA
The DNA here is from genome assembly GCA_963680715.1 of Tetragnatha montana. NCBI lineage: Eukaryota > Metazoa > Arthropoda > Arachnida > Araneae > Tetragnathidae > Tetragnatha > Tetragnatha montana. The sequence goes on from OY796674.1 coordinate 43,265,660, forward strand.
CCCATTAAATGCTTTCAAATTTTATTTCTTTGGCATATTCTTACAGATGACCTCAAAATATATCGAATTTTTAAGCAATTGGGTACATATTTAGGGGCTTTACAGAGTCTGGTAAAAAACAGTATTACGGGGAAAAAACACAAGTCCAAAAAGGCCCAAAATTGGTATTTAATAATAAGTTTGATTTTTTTTTAAAAATTTTTTATGGTAGTAGAGTAATGTGGTAAGCTTTTTCCAGAAACTTGAGTTTCCATGGTGATTCTGCCCTCATCCAGGAATTTTTAAACACAAAAGGGGCTTACTAGTTTTTATAGGGATTCATTGGGTTTTTGGAGATGTAAGAAAAAGGTGGAAAGGGAGAAAGCATGAGTGCCCCCCAAGTATTTTATATCATAGTGTTCACATAGACTTGTAGATTAAGAATATGTAAAGCGTAAGGGGGTAGGATCCATATTTCGGGAGTTTTTCTGGTTTTACTGAAAAAACCTAAATTGGGCGTCACGCCCGGAGTTTTAGAGGTAGGGGTCTGAAATTTTAATGTGTGTATCTCCTTAAAATTCCCTTCAAAACGATCTTTGTCACTAAGAGGTGAGATCCATATTTTGATGTTTTGAGTCCATGAGCTCGTTCTAATTTTCACTTTCAAACACCCTAGCTCCTTTTTACTGAGAGGTAAGGAGTCTCTCTAACATTATTCTGAGAGGTTTCAAAAAGTTGTTCAAGAATATGGTTATTGCTAAGCTTTCAGATCATTATTTCGGGAGAAATCTGTGAAAAACCATCTAAGAAAACGAAACATTGAATTCTTCAGATTGCGCAATTTTTACACCACCTCTTGGTAAAACCTGCGGTTCGAAACCTCATTTTAAATGCTTTCACAAATTACAAACCGCTAAGCTGTGATTCTAGTAAATCCGGAGCTATTCAATATCAAAGTCAGTACAAGTAGGCTTAACGTGCCACGAGTTAGCACAAGGACATTGGACAATGATGTACCAATACTGGCCAATATCGCGAATATCAGACATCGGAATCACGATATCTGACAGTTTTGATCGATATTGCGTAATTTTTTAGAAGAGAGGGAGATTAGAAATACATTGAAAAACATTTTTGATAACGTTATTTGTAGGAAAAATAAGTGTGAATGTCAATTTGGACCTTTACCCATTTTTTGGTAAAATCGCTAAAATAATATCGGTGAACTGATTTTGATTAATAATGGCCATTGTCGTGAAATGAATATCGCCATGGCGATTTCGATCGATATTGTATGGCGTTGCGTAACCGACATCAGAAAAACGAGATCACAAGTCAATTCAAAGTCGTAGGAAGGATATTGGCCGATGTTTGGCAGCATTGTAAAATTGTTATTGTAGGTACGATATTGATTGATAATGAGTGATTTTTTCACAGAGATGAAAAAAAAAATTCAATCTAACTTCCATTTAATCTGTATGAAAAAATCACTCATTTTCAATCAATATTTTACTACAATATTATTTCATTAGACAATATCATTTCTACGACATCTATTTCAAGACTTCGTCCAATATTTGTCAATATCCTTCCTCCAATATTATCTTAGCAATTTTACCAAAAAAGTGGTTAACATTGTTTCTTAAGGCGGACATAAATTAGAGCCAAGCAGCTTAAGCGAACAGCCGCGAATGACCGTAACTATCCGTAACCGATTTGGCGCTCGTAGCGCGGTGCAAGAGGAAATGTTGCTCTCCGTACGGTTTCAAGGAAGCCGCCATCGCCGCAAATGCTCTCGGCACGTTGAAGAGCGCATTCGCGGCTTTTCGCTTACACTGCTTCGCTATCAATCATTGCTGTCAGATATCCAGATTCCGACATCCTACGATAGTGGTCACTCTCAGTACAGCATTGGCCAATGTTTTCATTCTACCTGAAAAATATCGGCCAATATCCGATTAAATATAAAAATTACATATATTGTTTTGACTGATGAATATTTTAAAACTGTTGTCAGAATCAAAAACTGGCATCAAAAAACACTCGGAAATGAAATCCACATCTAATTTTTTTTTTCATCTCTATGAAAAAATCACTCATTATCAATCAATATCGTACCTACAATAACAGTTTTACAATGCTGCCAAACATTGGCCAATATCCTTCCTACGACTTTGAATTGACTTGTGATCTCGTTTTTCTGATGTCGGTTACGCAACGCCATACAATATCGATCGAAATCGCCATGGCGATATTCATTTCACGACATTGGCCATTATTAATCAAAATCAGTTCACCGATATTATTTTAGCAATTTTACCAAAAAATGGGTAAAAAGGTCCAAATTGACATTCACACTTATTTTTCATACAAATAACGTTATAAAAAATGTTTTTCAATGTATTTCTAATCTCCCTCTCTTCTAAAAAATTACACAATATCGATCAAAGCTGTCAGATATCGTGATTCCGATGTCCGATATTCAACGATGTTCGCGATATTGGCCAGTATTGGCACATCATTGTCCAATGTCCTTGTGCTACCTGGGTATGTGTGCTTTTTATACATGATCAGGTTAATACATTAGACCTTAAGTTATATTTTAGTACCCAGATCAGATATTTAAATTTACTTCTGAATAAAGCCGACGATTTTATAACATATATATCGCTACCTCAGAGCTACAGTGGGACATCTTCCACGCTACCACAGAGCAACAGTGGTACAACTTCCCTGTCCACACATTGGAAGATACCCCACTGTTGCTCTGAAGTAGCGTGAAAGATGTCCCACTCAGAGGCGTCATTTCAGGTTTTGGTTGGGGGGGGACAAAGAATTTTTTTAAGTGGAGCTGGGCCACGCCGTAATCAGACTTTTGGAGGTAAGACTCCACGTCATTTTTAAGGTAGCCCCTAAAGAGTACATTAAAACATTGAGTTTGAGACTGCGTAAAAGAAGTATTTGAATGATATAACAATTTGTACAACTTGAGCTCGAAGTTAAAGTAGGGGGTCTGGGGGTCACCCCCAGAAAAATTTTGAAAATTTTCCTCTTAAAATTGTGTTTCAGCTCCTTTCAGGCCCATTGGGTTACATCCGAAGAGACCAGCTCCTTGTAAACCTCAGGATTTTCAAGGGAAAAAGTTATAAATTGAAGTCAAAGATTCGAGGGGGGCTGGGGATCTTCCCTCAGAAATTTTTTTGAAAATGGCCCCTTTAAACTGCTGTTTTATCTCTTTTCCAAACTGTTTGGGGAACACCCAAAGGGTAGCTTCTTGTAAGCTACAGACTTTTCAAGGGAAAACACTGTATTACAGACATCAAAATTTTTTGAGTGGTGTTTCAAGGTTCTCCCCTAGAAAATTTTTTGAAATTTGCCTATTAAAGTAGTGTTTCAGCTCATTTCGAGGCTCTTCTCGAATTAAATTCCGAAGAGAACAGTTAGTTGTATACTTTAGCATTTTCAAGGGGAAAAAGGTATTAATGAAAGTAAAAGTTTTGAGGGGGGCTGGGGGTCCTTCCCCAGAAATTTTTTTTAAATTTGACCCTCAAAAGTAGTGCTTTAACTCCTTTTGGGACTTTTTGGATTACACCAGATGCTTCTTGTGGAACTTACAGAATTTTCATGGGATTTGCAGCTATTTTTCACATAAAAGTGGAAACCTTGGGGGGGGGGCAATTCCCCCCCTGCCCCCCCTAAATGACGCCCATGGTCCCACTGTAGCTCTGAGGTAGCGATATGTGCATTATTTTATGATCAAGCATTTTGAATCATGATAGAGGTAACTGCTAATAGTAAAAATTTGCCAATAAATCAAACTAAAGAGTTAAAAACGTATTTTCATTAAATCAGACGAGTTAAATTTAATGCAAGTTAAAAATCATTAAATACTAAAGTTACTAGAAATATAACTAAGATCATAATTTCCTAAACTTTAATAATTCATTTCATATTGTAAACGTGATTCGAGTAAAAACTGAATGATTAATTGGTAAAGAACAGATATTAAAAATAATAAATCGTGAAATTTAATGTATTCAAGGTGGGTCCCTTAATGACTACCACAGTTTTTATAAGGAAAAAACATCCTTTGAAATAAATGTTACTGATTAGGGTGTGTTAAATAAAGTTCAAGCTCATATCTTATTGAGTCTTGAACTTGGGTTGTTTAGTCGTATTATGTTCTGTGTTGTGATAATGTTTTAATGATTGTTTTATTTACAGGTTTGAGGAATCTGATTTCACTTGCTGGGGAATCAACGAAGCCTCTCTTTAATTAGTAATTTTTAAATAAAAAATGCTTAAAAAGTTAATTTTTACTTAATTTTAGGAAAGCTATATCATGGATCTACAAAATAATCCGATAGTAAGTATGTAGTAGTTATTTTGGATCTTGTGTATTGTCCTGTCGACCTTGCCGCTGAATTTTTAAAACGTTATCAAAGCCCATTATTGGTTCCGTAGCTATGCCGCTTTTTTAATCACCCAAATATCTTAATGTAGTCAAATTGATTTTTCAGTCATTTTTTAAAGTAGGTAAATGAGTTTCTGGAAAAAGTTATTTCAATTTTAACTTAGATGCAATGCTATTAAATATACATTCTAAGAAGTGAAGTTTAATATAATTTTAGGCGTTTTATTGAAAATTTAACTATTGCTTAGATTAAAAAACTTTGAACTCTTAAAACAATAAAAACCCTCATTTTACTAGATTAAGACTATTGTAGTACAACCATTAACTTTTCGTTAAGAAAACGTTGGAAATTTTCAAGATGTCGTATATTCTAAAGCAATTTATTTTTAGTGAAACTTAATTTTCGATGAAAACTTATCTAAAATTGCTTTCTTTTCAGACTTAGTGAATACACATTTACCTGATAAATAAATATTAATTGCATTAAGTAACTTTTTGAGGTTTTAGAAAATCTATGTTTAATTTAAGTTTATGTATTAGCCATCCAGTTCCCATTTTTAAATGCATTTCAGGTAACCAGTTGAAACTGATTTTATTAATGGAGGGACACCCGATTTCTGCTAAGTCCCAACTTGTAAACAAACAAAATGTCTGTTTACAAGCTGGAACTTACAGTGTTTCCCTCTAGCGGTGGTTTCCAACCTGTACTTAGCCTACTAAAGTAAGCAATGAATATTAAGAGTAAGTAACTTCAGCTTATTAAAAGTTGGAGATGAACTTCTAATTACTATGAAGCTACTTAGTCTTATTGTGTTACCTTGCTAAGCTAACTTACTGACTGAACTTTTAGCTTTATTTGTCTAAGTCGAGTCAGTATAAGTCAGCTTAGCAAACTAATCCTATAAGGCTAAGTATCTTCATACTAATTACAAGTGGTCCTAGTCCACTTTTAATTAGCTAAAGCTACTAAGTCCTACCATTCACTACGAACCAAGGGCGGATCCAGACCAGATTTTCGGGGGGGGGCCAAGTCAGAGTCGGAGGGTATTACATTCGAAATTTTCAGAGCCTCAGAATTTTTTTTGAAGAGTGCTTGCTTTTAAGCAGCTTGTTAGGGGTTTATAGTAACTTAGAGGATATCCAGGGCCCGTGCCATTGTTTTAGAAAGTGGGGGAGGGATGAAACCTTTTTGAAGGGGCATAACAATACTTAAGTTTCGCGAGGTGTTTGGCTCCCAATTTCTGAGTATAACATAAATAAAATGCAAAACTTTGTTAAAGTTAAAAAGATTTCATCAGGTAATACTAGCTCGAAAGCAAAAGGGGGGTCTGGGGGTCCTCCCCCAGAAAATTTTTGAAATTTGGCTACAAATAGTAAGTTTTTTTACTCAATTTTTGTACATTTGGTACCCATTGGATAACACCTAAAGAGGGCAACTTTTTGTACTCCTAAAAGGAGAGGAGAGAAATAAGTTCAAGGAGAAAACAGTAAATAAGTAACCATGAGAAATTGATAGGGGGTCTGGGGGTAACCCCCGAGAAAAATTTTGAAACTTTGCCTCCAAAAATAAAGTTTCAGCTCATTTTGAAAGCATGTAAACCACAGAATTTTCAAGGATGAAATTATAAATAGATGCCAAATTTTGAAAAGGGCTGGGGGTCCTCTCCCAGAAAATTTTTGCAAATGCGCCCTTTTAAACTATAGTACTCATCTATTTTAAAACTTCCCAAAAGAGAACAGCTTCTTTTAAGCGGAAGAATTTTCAAGGAAAAAACACTCTAAAACAGATGTCACATGCCAAAATATTAAAGGGGGGATTGGGGGTTCTACCCCAGAAAATTTTTGAATTTTAGCATTAAGAAAGTGTTTTTTAAGCTATTTGTTAGGGTTTCTCGGGGGGGGGCCATGGCCCCCAGGCCCCCCCCCCTCTGGATCCGCCACTGCTACGAACCAGAACAAGTCGGGGGTTGAGAGCCAAGCCAAGTAGACCACAGAAAATCTGTAGAGCTGTCGCATAAAAAGATAAAGGGTAAAAAATTAAAAAATTAAAAAAAAAAATTAAAAAAATAAATTAAATTAAATTAAATTAATTAAAAAAATTAAAAAATTTAAAATGTACAAAATATTAGACTATAGGACGAACCATCATCCTTTTCATATACTCTGGGTTTGAGGACTCACTAAAGCTTATTTCTCCAACATTCTACCTCCATATGCGCAGTCTTCACTTGCGCGTGGACTTATATTTTTTCAGAAGTCCGAAAATGTAGTATTAGTGGAATCAAAATAAATCATTCACCAAGTTAACTTCGGAATACTGAGTTGGCATTTTCCAAAAGTAAATTAACACTGAATTGAAAAAGCATTTAATCATAAAGGGGGGGGGAATCGTGAAAATGCACTAGAAAAATATATTGGGAATGACTAAGTGCAAATAAAAAAAGATATTATAACTAGGATCACGAGATGGCAGTGAAATATGTAGAAATTTACCTTTTACAGCTATAACTGGAAATAAATCCCATTCACTCTGATGAAAATGCCATTTAAGGTTGGATCGAAGAAACCAATGGTGGTAAGGGAAAATTAATGATAAAAGATGAATGCTGCAAAAAAATCTTCAAGATAAAAACTAAGTACTATTCTTTAACAATTTATTTGGCGAGTGACCACTATTCAGCTCTTCTAGATACAAACTAAATTATCTAATTGAAACCGTCTGGATCTTGCTTCCTTATATACCACGGATGTCTCAGAAAAGTTCATAAAAAAAACTAGGGTCCAATGTTTGCTTTTTGGAAAAAAATTTCGCACAGTGGAGTCCACCGAGATCTGTGAAAGAATGATTATGAAAGAATTTTTTTTCTGTAAATAAAATAACATTTGTTAGTAATCAAATAAAAACCCAGTAAAAAAACCCTTCTGAAAACGGTTTTAGTACATCAATTCAAAAGATTATTAAGAGAACCAAAAGAAAACTATTTTTTAAATCTTAGATTGCCCTACCTTATTTCGAGGTCGTTAGGGGTGCATTTCCGACCCCCCATTCCTATGTGATTCTGAGTAGTCTAGGTGTGCTCTACCCCTCCTAGAAGTTCTGAAACACCCTGTATACGTAGTTATACTAGTGGATTAAAATATGCGGGAATTAAAAAAATAAGCATACTTATGAGGAATATTAACAGGGCAGCTTTATATTTAGTACGTTTTCCAAAAAAGCTAGACTATTCTGTTTATCAGGTTTATTTTTTAAACAAACTAGGAAATTTACTTTTTTCAGCTCTATGTATATGAAATGCATTTGGAAGATAATAGGTCCACCTCCACAGTCCACTTCTGATCTTTACACCCTAACATTTATTACTAAAATCAAATATAAACTGTAGCTTAAAAATAAGAAGGTAATTTTTTTAAAATTTTTAACGATAAACACACAACGATTTAACGATTAAAGTACAACAATTTTAGGTAGTTACACCTATTAGTGTAACAAATTAACTAAAAACATTAAGTGATGGTGTTTTTACTTCATATTAGGTATTGAAACAAAACGTTCTTAGATAATATTGACGTCTCTTCGTCTCTGGAACGGACCCGCGGGAAATGTGGGAGTGACATCTATCGACAGAATTAGTAACTAAAACGCAATGTAAGGTGAAGCACAAAGATCCATCCTTTTTTCCGGGATATGCGTATAAGAAAACCGAAAATTTTTATCTTTAAAAAAATTACCCTATTTTCCATAAGGGTACAGAAGTGGTCTTTTCCTTCTCTACTGAAGGTTGCAAATTGGGCATAGTTTTACTAAGGAAATGGATGTAGAAATTGACTTTAAATTTACAACTCTAATTAACTAGTCTTTATAATAATATTTTTGTAAAATATAATTTGTTTAATTTAATATCAAGAAATTAATTTTAATATTAATATCTAGTTTAATTCGTCCTTCTTTTGAATAAAGAAAACCGAGTTATGCTGGAATAAAACAAAAACATTATCACGTTACCGATTTCTTACGATCCTATTCCGAATTTTTTCTACCCAACTGATCAATGAGTGATTGCAGGAGAAACCGCCACCTACACTGAACGGTTGCCAACAAAAAATTGTGATTTCGAATACTAAAGTCTATGACTAACATCGCGGTTAATTACATCGAGTAGCAGTTAGTGATATTTTTAAAAGACTTGTATACGATCAGTCAGCATGTCAGACAATGGTATGGATTGTAGCTCTGGTCAGCATGTATCTCTATATTTCAGGATGGTACTAAACCATCTTATCCTTCTGATTCGAACAATTTCCCAGATTTCAACAATTAAAGGCTTCTGATCAGTCAGCATGTAAGACACTGGATTGTACTAAACCAGCTTCTTAATATGCTTTCTTACCTTGGTTCTAACAATTAATATGCTAGTTTACGATTAATCAGCTTGTCAGGCTCTGGATGGTACTAGACCAACAATTTTTGCATCCTTCACTAACCAGATTCCAACAATTAAAAGGCTTGTTTACCATCAGTCAGCATTTCGGATATCGAATGGTACTTTAAACACTAACAATTTTCTCAACCTTTCATAATATGACCAGCTGATCCTTGAGATAAAGCACACAAGTCGGAGAATATACTTGTCCAATCCCAATAATACAGCCAGGGGATATTCAGACTCCAGAGATTAGAAAAATTTCCAAATAATTATAATTATTTCTTACCGCACTTAGTCATTTTAGTCTCCAATTTACCATCTTCCCATTTCATGTCAAGCTGCACGGGTAATCTCTTCATAAATACATATTTTTCTTTGAAATTGTGTCTGTATTATTTCAAAGAAAAATACGTTTAATCCCCATGGATAAGTCGCTGTTATAACCTTCTTTTAAAGTGTTCATTATTTTAAATTAGCAATAAGAAATTAAATAATGCAATAATTATGCATTATAAAAGCAACAATGGTTGGGTTTATAACACTGTTCACTAAATATGAAATTTAGATAAGAAATGAAAAGATTCTCAACAATGTGACGATCAATGAAATCTTTAATTAAGAATCAATCATAAATCGGTCCCCATTGTTGCTTATAAACGAACCTACCTACGAATTTATTTCTCTACCTTTAATTTACTACCACTTACTTTTAAAACACTGACAGAATGACATATTTGAATTTTATTACATGGAATACCTTAATATTTTATGAAGAGACTAATAATAATTTTACATACTTTTTATTGGTTCAATCAAGGGTTGGATGTTTCTCATAGTACTTCTCAAAGATTATTTTTTCTATAGCTATAGAAATGGTTGTTTTGTTATTCAAAACTATATCATAAATTATTTCAAATATTTTAAAATTTTGAATGGGTAAAAAAAAGTTTTTCTGATATAGAGAAAAAACCTTTTTAAAATTTTAAAGAGTTAAAATGTGTTATTTCTTGTTGGACTTAAAAAGATGGGAGTGCGTTGGACTTGAAAACAGATCAAAGTATAAATTTTTAGTAAAGAAAAATAATTATGAATTCACCGATATTTTCTTGTAATTTTAAAATTGATAAAATCGCTGTACACATCATAAGCAATAAGGAATTCAAAATATCCAACAAGTGTGTTGAAGGTAGAACTAACGATAAAAAGCAGGGTTTGAAATTGATAATTATGGAAACGAAGAAAATCCTAGTAAGTCCAATAAAAAATAATACTCAATTTATATCAGAACTTACTTGCTTGTAGAGCAAATGAACTATCTTTCTACCTTCTCAAAGAATTTTTTTAAGTTAAAAACTCTTTTACAGGAAAATATGTGCAACGAAACTCAGCCAATTATTTTCTTAAATATTATGTAATAGTGTAGTTGGGGTTCTATGGTAGAAGGGCTTTGTGTGTTTGATGAAAAGATAATGTAATAAACTTTGTTCAGAATAATAAAATATTAAAAACAAGACTAAATAAATGTTGCATTTATTCCTTAAATTAGATTCCATAAATTAAACATTTCAAGTGAGTAATGAACATTATATAAGAACTTAAAATGTGTAAACTTCCGAATAAGTATAGACAATTTACACAAAAGATGAAACACAAAATATACACATACATTTGAAATCAATATCAAATAGACATTGTCAAAACTTCCAGGACTGCTTCTTGCGATTGATGCTAACATTCCATTTGGGCACTTTTGGTACACCGAAATTTTCCTTCCGTGATCTAACCATGTTAATAGTTTTAGACAAATTAAAATTGTTAAAAATAACCTTTCTATGAAAAGGTTTATTTTTTTTTAATATCAGAACCGCGAATCTTCAAATATTTATTCTGAACACTTTAAGACAATTATTGGCAAAATTCAACTTATAACTCTTATAACAGGGAATTTTACAATTTTTGTACATTATACAAGTGTTTTATTCTTTGATATTTATAAGTCATCTAATTTTTCTTCCTAAAAAAGTTTCACTCAAATCAACCTTAGTTAACCCAAAAGAGCTGGTAAAAGTGATTAAATAAAAATTAATTTGCGATGCGTTGTTGAATTATTTGCTAGAAATAAACTTTTGGAACTGAGACAACATATTTTTTTCTTGATGGGTTGAAACACGCAAACAGCCATTTTTACATTCCGAACGTTTAACAACGCTAAGAAGCAGTCCTCTAAATACACAAACATAAAAAAAAGTTGTTTTTTGATTCTCACAGAAGGCGCGTACTTGCTCCAAGTACGGCATAAACACAGAAAAAAATTAAGTTAACATTTTTCCGACAACAGAAATAATGTACAAATAAAATAATCCTTGCTTAAATACTCCATCTTTCGTCGCGCAATCGCCTTCTCTTGACACATTGCACGGAACAACTATCACCACCGTCTCGTTATATCGAACATTCAAAAAATGTCATATAAAATACTTTATTTATTTCAAGGCTTTATACAGACTGTCATGTGTTGCAGAGAATAATGCCACAGACACATTGACGACACAGGACGTTATACACGACAGATATGGCAATCAGGGTACCCATTTGGCAATAACTCGGGGTGGTTAAAGGAAAACACCCTGTGTCTCCCTTTAAAATAAATTAACTACTTTACTACTATATAAGGAATGTTTACAATGTTTTTGATTGATGTTTAAAGCCGAGAAAAATAACAATTGAGGGTTCCCACCACGGTTTCTACTCAGTTTCAGGTATAAAAGTATTTGCTTTTTCCGGATATTAAGGAAAATTCTGACGTCGTAATTCAGACTCTTCTTCAAGTTATTCCATCCAATCTTCTGCTTTAATATAGTGTTCCATTTCAGATTGACTCGTATTAGCCCATTCTAGGGTATATTTTACCAACTGTTTCTAATTAAATGTAAGTGTACGTATTGTTCTTTCTTTTAAACAAAAATGAAATGCTGATTGATGCCAATAGTGTTAATCTCCAGATTTTTCGTTTAGTTTTTCCAGTTTTCAGGAGAAAGGAGATATTTCCTTGACTTTTACAGTATAAATTTGAACTCTGACCTAGCCTAATTTAAATTCCCTGTTAATTTTAAGCTTACGCGTAACAGTGGGAACCCTTTAAATTTCATTTAAAAAGTAAGGTTGTAAAACACATTGATTCATTCAACAAATAAAGTTGTGACACATATTTGTACATTTTAAAATTAAGTACAATAAATTAAACACGTAAATGTGTTCATTTGAACGCTAAAATAACCGGGATAGCATTTTACAATTCGATAAAGGCAAAAAAAAATTACGTATCATTTGCACTCAATACAATAACTTTCGTACAATTTCCCTGGATACAATTTTGAGTTTAAAAAATTCCCGTTTCTCTCTCTTCTAACAAGTGCTCATTAAAAAATAAGTTCACTTTTCAAAATTTGTGTAAAATTTTGATTTTTCTCAGAGTAAAAAAGTTTTAAAAAAGTATTATCTCTCAATTGCTTTCATATACCAACCAAGAAATTACCGAATATAGCTGAGATTTTCTCAAAAATCTATGAAAAACATTTCCAAAAATATGTATAAGCGAATTGATAGATCCACTTCTGTTTGTTTGAAAAAACTTACATGCATTGAACAGCACATGGATACTTGATATTTATACACTTAAGATAGCTGCCTTGTGAAACATTTTATTCACGTTGGAAAATTTCCAAATATTCGTATTTGGGATTCAAACACATTGTTAAATAACTTTTTAAAAATTACATCAAATTAAATACACAGAGTTGAAGGAAATTTTTAAAAGGAATACTTTATCTATTATACCCGTAACTGTATATTGTAAAATAATACTGAACAATTCTTCAGGAGCTTTTTTAACATTTATCTCAATAATTTATCAGTTTCATAACAAATCAAAACTGATAAAACAGAGATTAAAATGCATTTGAATTGGTAAAATAGTCAAGAAAAAATACTGATTTTTAACAAACAGTCCAATTATTTCCTCCGTTTAAAAACATTACCTTATAAAAACATAGAAACCGTATGTTTACAACAGTTTTATAGAAAAAAAAAAAAGAAATGGGAAGATTATCAACAATGGAAGCGCTCAGAAACGACTTGCAACAAAAGTTTTGCGCCTATGTCACGGAATAAAACCTGAATGGGCGTTTTGAGCAAAGATTCTTCACCTAAGTGACATTCAACTTTGAAATACATAATAATAAAAACAGTCCTCATGAGCTTAAAGTCAAGTGATTCAGCGATTGAAGTTTGGCAACCATTGGCAATGGAATGTTGTTGATAGAGCGTTTGTGCGTCCTTTACAGCCGATTAAAAACGCCTTCAATGAGTAAAAAAATTATCAAAGTTGAGCAGTTCGCACAAAGCTTCCGTGAAACTTCAGTCTTTGAGCAAAGAGTGGTAAAATGATGGGTCGTTGGAAGGGTGATCGTCTTTTCTTGAAACGGAGCGGCTCAACAGTATATGAAACAACGCACATCTTGGTCTTTACGCAGGTAAAAGAAAAAAAAATCAAACGCTATGGTTTCACTTCTAAAAGCCTGAAGCAATAGCACTCCAAATTAAAACTTGCTTCGGCAAGATAATTTGAAGCTCTTACTCTCGGAGTTCCTTAGGTGCACACTGTACAACTAAGGAAACTCTTGGCTATAGAAAGATGAAGATAAAAGTTCAGTCCTTCTGAAATCTCGTTATTTACTGTAAAAATAATAACACACAACTCTGATTATGTCAGTGATCACTCATCCAAGCGTCAAATAACACACACTGACGAGAGAATGATTTTGAGGATCTGAGTCTAGATCTTGAGGTAACTTGGATACATCCGGTATCGGATAAACATTCCTTTGAACACTTTTGAAATCATCCAATGGGAATTATTTTAATTTGTAGAAAATTTTTGATTGAATTATTTCGTCCACAAAATAGCTCCAAATTAAAAAACCGAATTCTAGACAAGCCAAAATGCTAACCACTATGAAAACAGCCGAATCCTGACAGAAATAAAACCTCAATAAACAGACAGTCTCTGTCAGGATTTCGACGACTTCGGGTTCTGGCTATTTGGGAATCTTTTCGGACTCCCATGAAATTTAGGATCGTGCCTCGTATCCTCGGTGGATATATTCTGCATCCGCATCGCAAGACTTGGATCCAAACGACAGATCCTCGACATCCACTCTCTCATCAACCAACCGAGCCGCCCGTTCCAACGAAGAGACGAATAGACAAGTCCCACTTGTCGAGCAGAACTCGTCAACGAGTGGGCTACTTGGCGTCGTCCTTCTTCTGTTGCTCGAGGAGCTCCGGCTGGTATCCGGCCAGTTGCTTGTCCAGGAACTTGACGGACTCGGCGAGGTAGCTCTGCACGGCGGACAGCGCGCTCACGATCGCGTGCGAGCCGAAGCCGTGCGTGATGAGCGAGAAGTGCGTCAGGTGGCGCTGGATGTTCTGCGGCAGGATGGGGTTCAGCTTGGTGTTGCACAGCGGGCTGCGGTCCTGCTCCAGGAAGTCAGAGAACTCCTTCAGGATCTCCCTGCGGACAAGAAGACACGTTAGCATCACCACTCAATAGATAAACAATGGCATTTTCTAATAAGCGATCAAACACATTGTAAATTCCATACATTTGGAACAGGAGACTGGTGTCTGCTGACTACTTTCAATTTTTATGGAAGTACTTAGTGCGCATGCTCTACAGCTTCAAGTTTTGAACACTTTCAATAGGATTTATTTCCAGCTCTAAGTTCTGGAGCACTAAGCACTTTCATAGGAATTGAAAGTGGTCAGGAGAAAAAAATGGACAGGAGCGGCTTTACCGCTGGTATCCCTAAATTGTCCGCATATGATGAATCCCTAATGACCCATAACATATGAATGTTGGAAGCATCTTGGTGGACTAGATTACGACCACCTAGAACTAAATGGCCGGAGTACTATGACTCTTATCTCCCGACCATTTTTAATGCCTACGGAAGTGTATTGGGCACATACTCTATAACTAGAGCTGGGAACACTTTCAATGTGATTTAATCCCAGATCTAACTTCTGGAGCATCGACATAAAGCACTTCTATAGACGTTAATAGCGGTCAGGAAACAAGAATGTACATTAACTATGCCATAGAAATGGCGTAAAGCTTGTAATCATTCGAGCGTACTTGTTTTTGCTTGAAAGTTTCAGCGCAGGCTTCGAGCATGCTTGGAAGCCTACAGACTTCATCACTGACGTTTGAATGCTCTGACCATATTGGCTGTGTTCATCAATCAATGGTAACATCGTCATGTAACGCTTGTCTGACAGTTACATGATGGACATTTTTGGGCTGTAAGTATAGAATGTAATGTATATTTTCTCTTACTCCTGATGCGTTTTTCCTTTTTTGGTAAAAACCATATGTCCCTCGCTCCCCTTCTCAACCTACGATGTAATTTTCCTCTTATGAACACGTCAATTCCATTAAAATAAAACGTCATTGTAATGTTATCCCAGTATCAACACTAACAAATAGGCCAGTAAAAGTAAAATATATCTTTATGATATTCAAAAACTGATGAAAAATTATTAATAAAACCTTATTATTTGCTTGCCGTTTTAAAATCTAAAGAACCAAAGCCTGATAACCTCTTCAGAAAAGCGATATTTTCTGGTTCAAAATGGCTCGATATGCGTTAATTTCCTTCCAAGCAAAAATATACGAGTTCAAAATCCAAGATGGATGACATGCTTCATGACCTAGATTACCACAGACACATTCTTAAAAACCCATCTAATGAAACCCGACATCGCCTCATCTAGAATCAAAACGAAGTGACCTCGAAAAATGTCAAGCTGACCTCAAAATTCGGTCCACGTATCGAAAGTGGGAGAAAATTCTCGATCTTTTAGTGTTACTGATCAATAAATTATTTCCTCATTATATTCCAGAATCAAACTTTGTCTCAAATACCTTTGTAAATTGAAAAATGCATTTGCCCTGTATAAATTTCATGTTAAGATTTCAAATTACATTTAGATGGATGTATCTGAAATGTAATAGAAGAATATTTTCTGAACACCTTTTTCATAAGATTAAAATGATTGAATTTCTCATTTCTGTGGAATGAAGAAAGACTGTGAATAAGACCAAAAGAAAAGAGATAATGATGGAAAGAGAATGGTAAAGAGAAAAACGAAGAAAGAAGAGAAACAATGAAAGTGAATGCTAGGAAGTGACACCACCTGCCTGAAAGAGAGAGAAAAGAAACCTCTCAATGTTATCCCGAGTTCGCATCAATATTATGGATTAATTTCGAGATTTCTGATTTAAAATAAATCGTTATAGAAATGCCTAGTTGATGAACTCAGACAATGGCAATCACAATTATTCGAATCCGGCTACAAAATCGCCTTTTACTGGGTCAGCGAAACAATTAACAAAAAATAAAAAAAAAAAGCTCAAACAAAAAACATCGCCTCAATCGGTCATCCCCATTACCAACTTTTTATTCCATAGCATTCAAATTAGCTTCGCCGTTGATCCCTAGATGGCAGCACCACAATTAAAAGAGCGTCATTGACCGTGACCCGGAACCTTGGCGGCGAGAAGTCATCACGTGGTTTTCTCTTCCCGAAATTCGTCCTGCCCCCTTCTTCTGTAACACCTTTCCGATTAAGAGCCCGGGGGCACGGAAAAATCAAAGGGGAATAATAACAACAATGGCAAATGCCAATAAACAAACGTCGAGATCGTTTTGGAGTTGGAGGGAATGAATGCGAGCGTGGAATGTGTGCGTCGACGCAGAAAAACGTGCGTGTGCGCGTGCATGTTAATTTTTTCTCGCATCATTTATTTCGAGCGAAACTGCCTGACGCTTCTGGATCAGAGTCATGCCGCACGGATTCCTTGTTTTAGAGTTCAGGCTGCAGCGTGAATATTAATGGGAGCGTAGACGGAGAGTGGGTCTAGACCGCACATTTTTGCACGGCCACAATGGAAAGAGGCAAAAAACTGGGAAAGTTTCTCAGACGAAGGCCTTTCGGGGCAGAAAATCGCTCTTCAGCCCAAATAAATTTATGGGGACAGAAGATCAACTAAACATGAGAACAGTCACCAAAAACAGAGCTGACTGAAGAAAATTTCTGGATAATACCAGGGGCTGTTCCTGTTCAGCCAATGAAGAAGATGATTAACTATTTCCTACAGAAGAGTGATAAAGGATCTTAATACTACAGAAAGTCTTATTTTTCCAAACCACAAAGAATTATACAGCTATTATCTAAGGAAAATATACCCTTCAGAAAAAGTAATTATGAACCCCTCCCCCCCAAAAAAAGCAATTCTTTCTGAGAAGCAACTGATTTTAGTGGAAAGAGATGCTGTCCCTCTATTAGCTTCGTATCCGATGCGCATTCAATAACCTTCCATCTCTACGCTCTCTGCACGTGTGGGAATGGGAACCCGTCTGCCACAGCAACCCGTTGAGTCCATGGCACGATGTCACAGGAGCTGTCACTTTCGAATGTGCAGAGATGGTGGGGTCGGACGCGATATTTTAGTGGTCGCTGATGCGCTCTCCTTGAACTCGGAGGTAACCTCCGTTCTTGCGCAGACTGCGAGATGAACCGCTTGTTTTTCACTTTGCATTTTATCTACTAGTAAATCTTTAACCATATATTTCAGGGGTACAGTATACCTTGCGGTAGACTATTTGATAAATCTAGGTTCCCTTGGTATTTGTTTTAACGTCACCTCTATAAGTATTCCTGCAGTTAAAGGAGCTTGATAAATTAGCTAATGATGGTCAAAACTGAAGCGATGAAATATCTCAAGAATTCAATAATTTTGAAGACGTATGAGAAGAATAAGTAATAAAAAGAGAAAACAAAGTAGATCACATACTTATAAAAATATTTTGATGACATGAAAATTAATGGCTGGAAGAACAAGAGGATGAATGAATAAGAGTTGACTCCTTAATCTATTTGCACCTTATTTCGGAATTTGAGAGAGAGGGAGAAAAAGAGAGAATGAGAAAGATTATATTGATAGAGTGTGAGAGGAAATAAGTTAGAGAAGAAGAGACAGATGGAATAAAAGAGAAATGATGAAGAGAAGAATTGAATGTGAAAGAAATAAGAGTGAATGAGTGAAGATAATTTGGGATTGGTCATATATTATAGTACATTCTCCGGCCTGTGTGCTTGATCTCAAAGATCCGCTTATAAACCTTCGTCAAATAAGACAGACACAAACAGAACTTTTACTTTTTTTAGATAGATAGAGATAGATAGAGAGAGAGAGAGAGAGAGAGAGAGAGAGAGAGAGAGAGAGATAAAGAGAGAGATAGAGAGAAAAAACATTCAGGACAAGGCCAAGAATTGAACTCGACGCCAGGTACAGTGCGCAGACTGCTAGCGTAGTGGGCTAGACGTGATTCTACTAGGCCACCTCGGCCCCGAGTCAAGTGAAACCCACGTATATTTTCCAGCGAGTCGTATTGCTGCATTCCGGTTCAACTAACAGACTGATACCAGAAAGCATCTTTTCTATACCCATCCCTAATCTTGCAAATTGGATAAAACAAGTGAACCCTTTGAAGATGCCGATGAAACTCGTTCACCAATCAAAGATTACTCGGAATCGAACACGGGAATAAAAAAACAACCTTTCCCATTTAATAACCGAACGATACGAACAGAGCGGTCCTAAATAAAAACCAATCCCTTTCCCCCCATAAAACAAACTTTACGATACTTTTAATCTGGCCAAACGGATACATTGAAACAAGTCTCATCATCTACTTTCGTGGATGCCCCCCCCCTCTGCGCCCCTCCCTCCGGAAGCCATTCCTGTCGCATCCGGATCGGACGGATAATGACAGGGTGGAGTCAGGGGCCCGGCAGCACATAAATCATCCTACCTGCGCATATTCGCTGAGCAGAGCTTGTGGAAGGAGCTCGGTTCGCTTTTGCGCAACCTGTTGAAGCAACGACAGCGTCTTCTGTCAGGGAGGATGACATAAGAGTGATGAAACAAGTGGTGCGTTGGAGAGGATATTGATTAGCGCCTAGGTGATTTATTTGGGAGGAATGATAGGAAGGTCACTTGTTTGCATTTTGAAATCCTATCTACTTTTCAAGAAAATCCATTTTTTATTGGTAAATCCTGTTTCTAGAGCTTTTCCAGGGACAGCGTGCCCTTCTCATGGTTTCTAGTGTGTCCTATCTACATCTTCTCATGCCCACACTAAACAATCAACATAAGTATGTTTCAAAAACCACGCATATCTTTATTTCTGCGGTCCTGTTACAGGGCCCCTGATGGTAGATGTACACCGCCGCGTCAAAAGCGGCGATAGCTGTGAACAGCGATTAAAAAGAACCAATAGGAAGCCTTGAAAACGACCGCTGGTGCCGCTTTTTACGCAGTGGTGTAAATCCACCATTAGTCGCAATATCTGGTAGACTGAATCAGTGCAAGGACCTACTATAGTACAATGTTATTAAACAACTCGTGTGCCATGTCGCGAGGGCCAGAATAACTTCGCATGAGGAAAATGGAGTTCAACTTCTGGACAACTATTTGCCTGCTCAGAGTCCGGATCTTTCGTTTAACTTCTGGATTGGCCTACTGAGCATCCAGACTTCGATCTTGTTGAACATTTTTGGGACGAGTTGGAACGTCGAATAAAGAAGTACCCCAACCGTTAAATTTTGGTGATGCAATTGACTAGTCTTCTTCAGGCGGCCGAACGGCAAAAATACCGTAGGAAAAAATTACAATGATTGGTTGAGGATGAGAGTATGCCTCGGAGCTAAAATTTTCGCTCGTAAAGCCTCAAGCAATTACTAAAAATAAATAATTTATAGTTGTTTCTTTGAATTTGCATGTGTCCAAATACTTATTGGTTGTGTGTGTGCTAAATGGATTTATTCTAGTACAGAAGCCGCAGTATAATATTGCAGGAGGGTGTTGAAAGACCAGGTGAAGCAATGAGGAAATCCTTACCTGGTGTCTAGAAGCTCTTGCTTTCTTTTGTAGATTAGGGCAGGATCGGTGAAGTTCCTTGAGAGGAATTCCGCCACTTGCCTAGCAGGAAATTCCGTGTCACATACATATCGCAGATCCCTGGCAAGGTGTATTGCTTCCCCTGTGAGAAAGAAATAAAAAATTATACCACACATTTCAAAATGTGGAAATCATGCATGTTTCGGTCAAATTATTTCAAAATATGAACATCAAATAAGAAACCAAACTAATCGGATTTAGTGAAAACTATTTTTTAAAATTTTGTGCATGAGTTTTATCTTTAACACCTTAGAGCCTTGATTGGACAAAGTACATATTTAATTTCGGTCTTAAAAAGTAATATAAAATGTGACAGTACATAAACCTAAAACAGGGTAGTATACTATATTGTTTAGTCTTTCTTGCAAGGTTAAACTAGACTATGAACAAGAACATTTATTTGGACATAAAAGATTTCACACACACACACAAGACAAAGCAAAAAGTTTTTATTCCAAAAAAATGAAGGTTATAAGAAAAAAAAAAGAAATTACCTAATATTAACATGATAATAAAAATAGCAAGTCAATATTTAGGCACATACTTCACTGCAAAAATTAAACATTCCCCCTTAAACTGTTAAAAATATTAATGATCAAAACATTGAAACGAATGTAAAACTTTATTTTATTTAATCTATCCGAAATCGAACTTCTGGAATACTTCATTAGGAGGATTTCATTATTTCCAGAGTAGGACCTCCAATTACAATTAATCAAATTTAGATATTTGCAAAATTTATACAAACAAATATTGAAAATGACCTTAAAGACGGAAGTATTCAAGTCATAATAAGCTAGCTACCAATAAAGAATCTTTAAATCTGCCGTAAATACTTTAATTTGGTTTATGTAAATTCTTCGATATGGCTTTCATAAAAGTAAACTATTACAGAAATAATTGTAAAATTATTTGCCATAATTAAAGTACATATTAACTTTCCATTTCAATGGAAAATTATCGAATGCCATATTAATGTAAATGGGAATTGTAAAAAAAGATCAAATCATAATAGTTCCAATCTTATTTTGAAGATGAGTACAGGAATTTGAGAAGGCATTTAAGGATATTGGGAATCCAGTTCTTGTTCTCAAAATAAAGCCAATTTTTAATTAAACTAGTCCTTTTTCCCGTATAAATTTCTTATGTCTACCTAAACGATGAGGGTTTTTCTAAAAGTCATTTCCTATTCAAAACAAGCCGAAGAGTGGAAATTCCATTTAATATTTATTGCAAGTAAAATTAGATGAAAAATTGTAGATATACTCGCTATTACTTGCTAATAGAATAGATATGGCTAGAATAGCTTATTGACATATTTAGTTTTTATTTGTGATTAATAGAAACGATTTAAGGTTATTTTGAGTTAATTTTATAATGGTAAAACTTTTTTTCGTGGAAACGAACTTTAAAATCTCTTATATAAGTAATATCTATGTATTAGTTCATTTCTTCTCGACAAAAAAAATCGTCTATCACTGGAATTCATTATAGAAATAATCGAAGTTTAATTGAAAAAGGAAAGGTTTTTTAATCATTCAAAAATGTTTTTAACTATTATTGATAACATATTGATTGATCTCTTTAATAAAACATTTAAGAGGAAAATTTATTTAAAAAATCAATGTCGTTGTTTAAAGGAATATCTCCTATGTTACTTACAGTAAAAACATAACTACTGTGAGAATATACTTCAGTAAAGCTATGCATTAAATTTATATTATTTCCTCTTCTTTCTTACAAGAAGAAGTACCGTAGTAGAGTAAAGCAGTATTTTCAAATAAAATAGTGTAAAGTTACCAACCCAAGTGAAAATATTTTGAAATACATATTTCAATAATTAATAAATATTTTTATCATCAATTCCAGTTTAATGACATTTTTAAAGATAGCCAATAATAGAGATGAGAAAGTACTTAAAATGTTTAAAACTACCTTGCATTGGTGTTAGGAAAGGGAATTATTTTTTTGAATCGACAGTATGCTTTAAAGTTTTATATAACTTGTGCTCACATAAAAAGAATTCCTTCACGTTTTATTAATATATTTCAAAGAAATGAACCAAGATCTAAAGAAACCCCTTATCAATGATTGCAAGACACATGATTCTTGATATCATAAATAAAATTTACGAAAAATATCACACTTTGTATCATAACCAAAGCTGGTCAAGGCAAACCACAGAACACATAAAGATACGAAATACAGATTATGTTGGTTTGTGAGCGAACATTTTTAATTTACGAGCCCATTAACGAAGCCCGTTCGGGGAAAGTTACAAGCTCCCGACAAAATGTATCAACCTAAATGTACTTTCTGGAGTGAAAAGGTTCGATCAAGTGTTATCTTTCGACACATCAGGGACACCGGTGTTCGAAAGCCTAGAAAAATGTCACCGCTTCGTTTCGTTAAGCTGCCACAGAGAAGCAATAAAAAACGCAGATTGCCATCGCACTCTGAGGAACCTCGTATTTCACCGAAAAAATTAAAAAGAATAACAACCGAAAAACGTGAGAAGCTCAGAATCGAGATAACAGAGTCACAAAGAAGTGTGAAATCGCCAGAGACCTCTAAACCATTTTTATTTGGGAGTAAAGTCAGGCAAAAAATATGAATCATGAAGCGTTTATCCACATAAAGTAGCCATAGAAAACGTCAACAAGGTGTTTCGAAAGCACACTGCGTCTGGGTCGTACTTTTCTCTCTTCTTTTTTTTTACCATTCTAACTCCATCTCCATCATTCCCACAGAGTCAAAAGAAATAGGATGAACATCGAATACCATTCTCTATGAAAGCCGTCATCCTTGCTTGATAGATTTGGTGAAAAATTGTTTTTTTTGTGCTTTTATGATTTTTAATTTTTTTGGCTATTGCAGGAATAAAAGATGCACCACTAATTCGATGAAACCTAAATTTTCTAAAGATTTTTGGTTGGTCCAGGACTGAAAGTGTAAATAAAGCTCTTCTATAAATCCAGGGAAAAAAATGTCAGAACTAAAAGCCAACTTGACTATCAAATTCAATTACTAGGACATCGATTTTCTTCTTTGCTGCTACCAGACAATTGTACCAGTACCAGTAAACGATTCACGGTGAATATGAAAAGGTTTTTTAATGCATGTTTCCAAATATTTAGAATTTAAATATCCTAGAAAATGGGGAAAACACGTTTAAAAGTGCTTTCTTTAGAAATGGAAGTTTTTCCATCAACGCAAAAGTAACCCTTTCTCTTATCCGATCATTTTTCTAGAACACATTTTTTTTACGGAGGACTTCTAATTCCACTAACTTTATGGCACTTTTTAAGAAAGCCATGTAGGAGTTGCACTCGATGTGTTCTCTGGTGCTTCCCATCCTTCGATCATTCCATCCCTAAGCTCTCTCAGCGGGCATTCTTTCGCTACAGACGGCGTTCTCTAATCTTAATCCGGTTTTTTACCCGCTCTCTTCTTATAAATGACGGCGGAATACCGAGGCGGCATGCTCCCAGAATCGGAAATGAGCTGCTGACGGACTTGCTTGCCTTTTTCTCTTCTCTTTTCCTTTTCGGTTTCGTTCCGTGGTTTATGAATCGAACCGACGAGGTTTGTCACAGAGATCGCTTTTCTCGGGAATTCCCAAGTGAATCTCGTGATTGCTTTGAACGACATCTTCGGTGGTTGCAACTTCCAGTTGAAATCATCAATTTGAAAACCTTGCCTAAGCACGAAAAAATCTCCGACAAATCAGTCCAAAATGTTGTGTTGCAAAGATTCATATAAAATTACCTATTCTATACAGTGCCCCAGGTAGAAATATTTAAATTTTGGGGGTGAATGGGATGGCGCTGTGGTTACAAGACATTTTTTCAAATTTATGCCGTGGTTTTTGTTTTACAAGAGTGAAAGAGTTTAGAGTGAAATGAAGAACGTCAATTTAAAATATGATTATTTTGTTACACCCATGTATAATAGCGTCTTTTTTTTATCACGATTTGCGTATCTAAACTCCTCTAGCAACCCAAAAGGCTTTGTGTTTACCCGTTTTCTCCTTCCACGCAGTGACGTACTGGGTTCAGGAAACGTTGCTGTCGAGTATAAATATCTTTATAGGGAGAAATCTCGAGCTTTAAGAGAACCCACGATAACAAATTAAGAAATCCTCAACATTTTCGCTTATTCCACACGGATTTTTTTTCCACATTCTAACTAACACTTATGTCGAAAAGAGCATTGCACGGAAATGTATTTCTCGAAGTAGTTGAGAAGAAGCACCCTTTCTTACACACTTCGGAAGAACAAAAAAAACTCCCTTTATTCAAAACTAATGAAGATCACCAGAAAAAAACGACGGGAAAAATTTCCTCAACATTTTGACCCTGACCCTGAACCCCCATTCCATGCCCCAGCAGAGAGAACTACAGTATTTACAAAAGGAGCAACGACGACGGCGAGAAACTGCAGCAATTTCCCATCAGCGAAAAAACACCTCAAAGAGGTGAAAGGATCCACAGCCATTATATCCCCATCTCATGTCCTTTTCCTCAAAAACAGAAACTTTTTCCCATTGTGAGGTGTTTGTACTGGAGGAGAGGGCATTGCGAAAACACGCTCTCGAAAATGAGCCATTCACAAGCGGTGGGCACGGGGAGGAATTATTCCATAACTGCGCGCTGCATAAATAATAACGCGCATATATGCGGAAGTGCTGGAGAGCCCGTGTTAACCGTGTTTTGTACGTTTGGCAAATTGAAAAATTGAACGTTTTTTGTTGTTTCCTTCACTTTTGTTGAGCGGAGGGAATTTTGTTGGTTCATGCGCTTCGTGGGGAAGTTAATGAAGCGATTTTATCCCTCATTTCAAAGGGAGGAATGTTATTTGAATGTGAGGAGGGAGAACAATAATATTGAGGTTCGAAAACATGAGTTATGCCATTGGATGTCTTCAATAAACATTCGCAGTTTGTAGCACTTTTGGCAAACCCTCAACATCTATGAACAAATTCCTTTGCTAATTACTTCCTTTCTCTAATTTACTCAGCTTTTGAATGATAGGTTCTCTCTTCATCAAAACTATCATGGAATCAAATTTTTTCAAATTTATTAACAAGAACAAGAAACAATAGAACAAAACAAAACTAATACATAAATACATACAACACAATAGATGTCCCAAATTATTTATGAATTTATTTCCCAAAGGGGCAAACACCCGTCCATGGGGTCACAGAATATCAAATAATAAAAATATAAGATGGGACAAAAAAAGAGATAGTGGAAGAAAAAAAAAAATAAGTACTTTTTAATATTAAATAAAAAAAATAATAATAATGGCTTGGCTGGCAATTAAGTACTAGTTTAAGATAATAAAAGTATGTGTATACCTGACAAATTTAAAATAGAGACTCGATAAAATTATTATTCATGGAATCAGTAAAAGGAATTGAAAC